>OY101451.1:88781605-89981605 GCA_956483635.1 Panzeria rudis
ATTTTATTTTAGGTTGCGTTAAATTTGTTTTCAAACCGTCCGATATGGCGTGGAATGCCCTATATGTATGGATGGGTAAAAAATATCGAAATATCGATATATCGATATTTTCTTAAAAATATATCGATATATATCGTCGATATTTTTAATTTCGATATATCGATATATTGATATTTTTTCCAAATATATCGACAGTATCGAATTCGATATTTTAGCTTCGGTTTTGTTTTTCGTGCAATTTTTAAAAATATTTCGGCACAGTCTTCATTAAATAGAATATTACTAAAAAAATCTTTTGTTTTATTTTGTCTAATCTAAAAATTATCATTCTTTGAGTGTAATTTTGTTGATGTGTGTTCCATGAAATATTGGTGGAACAGTAAGGTTAAGGAAATTAACTCTTTCCAGCTTAATTATTTATAAGAATTTTTTTGTTTTATTTTTACAAAATATTTGAGGACTACGTGCATGAATTATCATTGTTGAAAAAATCGATATTTCGATATATCGATATCTTTTATTCGATATATATATATATCGATGCCGATCGATATTTAAAAATATATCGATATCGATATATACATATATCGATATATTTTTTTCACTTGCCCATCCCTAGTGTCCAAGGCGTATCTTCACAGACAAGATGTTAGAAACAAACATTTTATTAAATTGACCATTTTTGCTAGACCCGAACCCTTCCGAATTCGACCTATATACCTACATACATGCATACATGTCGCACTTAATCAACAAGAGGGTATTGGCTCAAAATTTTTAAAATTTAACTTTTTGCAAGAAACCAACTAGCAACATCAATATCTATCTACTGTAAACATTTCAACGTATTCCGATTACTCTTTCATTTCGAAAACCACATTTGAGACTATTTTTGTGATAGTGTAGTGACTACCTTTATTATTTTGTGTTAATACAAAAAAGTGGATATAAAAATGTATCGTATATTTTCATAAAAAAGGTATTATTTTGATTTGAGCCTTTATTCAAGATAAAAAAATTGAAATTGTTTTATTTAAATTTGGTTGTATTTTGAGTTGATACTGTTTTAATGATAAAATTTCTTTTACTTCATGATTTTAATTCGAAATGTGACTCTTTTTTTATGATAAAATTGGTCGCATTTTTATCGAAAAGATTCAGAAAAATGGTATTAACTCAAAACATATATTTTTTCCCAATAATTGCAAGATTTTAAAATAAAAATAATGTAAGTATATTTTCAAATGGAATTTGCTTACTATGATGTATTCGGATTTTCAAATTCTCTTAAAATGTAACCACAAACAGTTTTTGGCCTCTACTGAAAATGTTCAAATTTTGAGCTAATACCATCTTGTTGATCAAGTGCGATATGTATATACCGCTTCCAAAAACTTGTACATATACTATGCCTTCACTTATTTGCTAAATCATTTTATGAGCTTTGGACCAACTATTGAATTTATGGACAAAACCATAAAATTCTGAAATTTTCAGAAACAAATATTAGTTTTCTTTGACTGCTGGGTATTTTCTACGTAAATACCTATATAAATAAGTACAAAATTTCATTCGAAAATATCAATAATCAACGATTTTATATCATTAGAAAAAAAGGTATGTACGGGTATTTAAAAAATGTTTAAATTTTTCAAATCTGAATTCACTGTTTGAAAAAGCATTAAGTTTTCCATGCCTGCTTTACATACGTGTAAAAAGTTAGAGCAGCAAATGCTGCATTCTCCACAAATATTCATGTGCAGGCTTAAAAAGGAACATGACGTCATGTAGGAAAAAAGCTTATTTTCTTGAAAATGCACACAAGTCTACCTACATACATACATACAGCATGTCTGTAAGTAAGTAGGTATGTGTGTCATGTTGTATGGCAAGTTTCTTTAGAAACTTTTACAACTTTCCTTGTTCTCGACCTTTTTCCGTGTGACCATATTCAACATTTACTGCAATTAACTTAATTTTTGTTTTGTTTTTGGAAACCCTCAAATGCATTACGCAAGTTTTTAAGGTGTAATTTAGCGACAAACAACAACAACAAAAAAGTCGTTGCATCGTTCTGTTGTCATTTAAACGGCTGCTAACTTAATTGTTTGTTTGCTCGTTTCGTTGATTTGTTTGCTTTGCTATTGGCGATTAAATATTTTGCATGCAAATCTGCAGTAGACACGGCAACTGCATTAACAGCTTTTGTGTGTTTCGCTGTATAAGAAAGAGTGTGTGTTTGTATGTGTGCCAGTGTTTTTGCGCGCTTTTTCTATGCGCTCAGTTCGTACTCAACAGCCGTTGAGTTAGGTTGGGCTTTTTTACTTGCTAATATTCTAAACTGCACACAATATCGCATCAAACGCGCGCGAGTTACGGGCAGAACAAATATATAGAGAGATATTTCATATGTTTTTTTTTTGTTACTTGCAGCAACCTAAATTTGCACAACTTTGCAGCACCCCTCACACACAAACGCCTCAAGGGGAAAACTTACTAAGTGTTTGAAGGTTATAACACGTTAACAAATACAAAAATACTGCACTCACTACACACTGACACAGTGTAACAAATCAATTAAACAAAAAGAGTTAGAAAAAACCTCAACCATTAAAACGACAAACTTAACAACCGCTGCTGCAAGTGCAGCATTCGGCAATAACACCATTTGTACAACAACTAGTGGTGGTGCCAAAGAAATCCATATTACCAACTCATATTCCCCAACTGTAACCCACTGCACCAGCATTGACAACGCTAACGCGAACGTGAACGTGAACGCTACCGACGACAACAGTAAAACTGTAACGATGAGCAGTCGCAAAGATGATCCCGTATTCAATGTGAAATTTGTGCAACTGGTCGAATCGAAACCTTGTCTATGGAATTCAACTTTACCCGAATATAGTAAAAAAGATGAAATACAAAAAGCTTGGCAAGAGGTGGCTAATGAAACAAAAGATACGGGTAAGTGTAATGCCAACAACAAGAACGCCATTGTAGGAATAGTACGAGCATGTACGAATACATATTAAAAAACTATTGCAATTTGTGTGTGCAATAATTACTCAGGCCGCTGCAATTGACTCAATTTGATTTTGCAGTGGGTCGCTTTAGTCGGACATCAAATCGGCTTTACGTTCGGACTATTTATTCTGTTGTCGTTTATATGTATATGAATTTGTGCATGTGCATATGTGTGTGAGTGTATGATGGTGTTATTAGAACGATACATATTTTTAAGCGTTCTCTCTAGTATAAATGACAATATGTATAGGAATGTTTGGCTCTAAGTACCCACCACGTACGTTGTATTTGATTTAATGCTTTTTGATACACTCAGCAAATAATAAAGGTATGGTCAGACGGAGCAAATATTTGCTCGTATAACTGTGAAAAAGTTGGTAAAGTGCAACTTTGACTCGAGCACGAAGGGTTCCTTCCGTGCGAGTACCAATTATATCCTTTTTTTCGTTTTTGCGATTTTGTTTGTTTTTGGGTACTTTTTTCGTTTTTTTGGAGTTTTTTTTCATTTTGGTGTTTTTTTTTTGTTTTTGTTTTTTTTTTGTTCTGGCGACTTTTTTCTTTTCTTTTGGTATTTTTTTTAGCTGTAGCGCTTTTTTCGTTTTTAGTATTTTTTTCGTTTTTGCGCTTTTTTTTCGTTTTAACTTTTTTTCGTTTTGACGATTTTTTTAGTTTTGTCCGTTTTTTTTTTTGTTTTGCGATTTTTTTTCTTTTGGCAATTTTTTTCGACTTGGTAGCTTTTTAAATCTTGGCGATTTTTTTTAGTGTTGTTTCTCATTTTTGCGATTTTTTTTTTGCTACTACGATATTTTTCGATTGGGTGACTTTTTAGTTTAGGCGATTTTTTGTTTTTGCGATTTTTTCATTTTGACAATTTGCTTTTCGGCTAGTTCGATGTATTATTTGAAGGTAGATACTAAAGATGAGCGATATTTCAGTACCTGTGATTTAATCACTATTACTAAAAAATAACGATTCACAGTTGTGGAAAAATTTGTCAAGTAACTGCTACTTGCAAAGTTGTTCTTTTCTAGTTGTTACACGCAATTTACACCGTGATTTTTTTTACACATGTCTTTTTTTAAATTCTCTTTTAAAGTTGCTACCAAAAACTTTTTGCATTTATACAATGAATTTTCATTTCATGTCTTTTTTGTACATTCCCCTCAAAATTTGCTTTATTTACTCGTTTATAACAACAAAAACCCTAACACAATCACATAAGAGAGAGAGAGAGAGAGAAAATGCAAATGGAACTAAAGAAATATATGAAAAAAATCGCGAAAACAGAAATCTTGTCTTTTTTTTTGTCCCGCTTTCTTCTCTACCCCGCTCACTCTCATAAAAAATAAGACGTGATTTAAAAACAAGTGAAAAAATCACCGTATAAATTGCGTGTTACATATAGAAAATTATGATATTTCACTCTTTGTGTGGCTAATAACAACAAACGAATAGTGTTGTTATTTTTTGTGTTCTCTTCTCCCGTATTGGTATTTCTTTTTAAAATTCAAAGTATATTTTAAGGCGTATTTAAATCTGCCTTGGTATATTAAAGAACAAAGTTTTTGTTGTAAATATGCATGTGCATTTTGATAATTACATTGCTATAAGAGAACTGAAAACAGTGATCACAGTCACAGTTTTAAGCAACAGTGATTTTTAAATCACGTTCACTGTTCACGTTGTTCCTTAAAAATGACGGGATCGCTCATGTCTACAGGTTTTTTTAATGGGCTTATCTAATATTTTCAACAAATGCTCCATTTTATTTCACCTTAATTTGAGAAAAGTATGTAGGATTTCGACTAACAAAACATCAATAGGTGTATGAGATAATTACCTCTAAATTTACCTTAAGTTTTGCAAAGATACGTGACATATCGCGCAGCCTTTCTATGTTAACCTCGTATCTACAAAATCATAATTTTCGGGATATCAATAAAAATATTATTCTTACTTAATTCATGTAAATGTTCATAATAAATGTCAAATTAGATAAGAAGCATAGCTGGCTCTACTCTAGTGTCAGCAAGATACCTCTCGTCATTTCTTGTCACATAAAATAAGTGCTACAGAATGTTTTTCACTAGTAATTCCCATTTGGAAAAAATTTAGTTACGAGGTTAACGCAGAAAGGCAGCGATATTTCGATCACAGACTATACATGGCTATATAATGTGAGGGTGCTGTTGGCTGAGTAGTTAGGGCGTTTGACTGCAAACCCTGATGTCTTGAGTTCAAGACTAGTTTCAGGCAAGCCAGCAACATCATGCATTTTTCTCATGAGCATTGGTGTGTTATTGTGTTAGTTGTTGTTAGACTGTTAAAGTGATGAAGGTATAGTACTGATCACTTTGGCAGTACCGGCAGCGAGTAGTACTAACATATCCTAATGCACTTCATAGCACCCTCCTTCGTCGGTATTGTAGCAGAACCGTCGGCGAAGTAAAAGAACTAATAAAATGTCTACACAGCTTAAACAGCTTAATACCTCTACTTGACACCAGATGGGGTTGCAACACTGCTCTATAAAAAAAACCCTGCAATAGCAGAGTTGTAAATTAATTAAGCTTTCTATCTCTCTCCCACTATACCACCTGTTCTCTCTACACTATCCCTTTCCTAAAGAAGGTAACACATTAATTACGTATGAAGGGCTATTCACATATTACGTAACGCTATTTTTTAGTTTTCCGTAGCGCTTTTTGAAAATGTTCAGTATAAATTATTTAATTCGTAACAAATCCTTAAGCCCGCTCCCCTCCCCAAGAGCGTTACGTAATATATGAATACCCCCTAAAACTGAAATATTTGTATGGTTTAGTATATTCATTGAGAAGTTGCAAACAACAAATGCCATAATGTTTCATCAGTTGCTAAACCCGCCAGGCTGCTCGAAAGGTGGACAATATGTGAGTAAAATTAATTTTTGCTCTTTAAAAGCTCAAATTTTATAGAGCTTTAATACAATTTAGATTAAGTAAGTGGTTCAAAAAACTTTGTTATTCCGTTATTGGCAAATATCTCGAGAACGTATACTTAATTTTATTAAGTACACGTATTATTAAGTATACGCATAGAAAAACATTACTAGTAATTTCAGTAAAGCAATACAATATAATTGTGGAATTTTTCATATTGTGCACCAAAATTAAAAAAAGTCGCTAAAACGCAATATATCACCAAAACTAAAAAGATCGCCAAAAAACTAAAAAAACGACAAAACCCGAAAAAGGTCGTCAAAACGAAAAAAACCCTAAAACATAAGTAAATCGCTAAAACTAAAAATATAACCAAAAAACGAAAAAATCGCCAAAAGTAAAAAATAACGAAAACCAAAAATACACACAAAAAATCACCAAAAACCAAGAACATCGTCAAAACGAAAAAAGTGTCAAAACAAACAAAAAACGCTAGAGCTAAAAAAATCAAAAAAAATGTAAAAAATCCTTAAAACCGAAAAAAGCGCCAAAGCTAAAATAAATAGCTAAAACTAAAAATATCAACAAAAAACGGAAAAACGTTAAACAAAAAAAAAAACGCCAACACAAAATAAGGGCAAAAAAATCGGCAAAAAAACAAACAAAAAATGGCAAGAAACCAACAATTGCCAAAAAACGAAAAAAATCGCCAGAACGAAAAAAAATTTTAATAAACAAAAAAATTGCAAAAACTAAAAAAATTGCCAAAAACCGAAAAAAATCCCCAAACCCGAAAAAGCGCCAAAACTGAAAAAAATCTAAACTGAAATAAATCGCTAAAACTGAAAATATCGTCAAAAAGTGAAAAACATTTTAAAAAATGTCAAAACCAAAAAATCGCCAAAAATAAAAAAATCGGCAAAAACAAAAAATTGCAAACGACGAAAAATCACCAGAAAAAAATCACGAAAACTAAAAAAGCGACAAAATCAAAAAAATTCGTCAAAAACAAACTACTTAAAATATAAAAGAAAATAAAATTAAACAAAAAAGCACAACAAAAAAACTGCCAAAATGAAAAAAGGGGCAAAAACGAAAAGGGTTATACATATGTGCATTCGTACGGAACCCTTCGTGTGCGAGCCAAAGTCGCAATTTACTTAATTTATTTATATTTTATGAATTTTTAAAAAATAAAAAACTTTAACTGCCAGGCCCACTTTCTTTCGCACAATTGAGAGCCTTAGTGCAATAAATCGGTAAGCCACAAAAGCGAAATATCGAATAAATCGACTTTTAAGTTTAAATAAATTTTAAAATTATATGGTTCTTGGAATTTCCTATTGTAAATGGGAAGGATAATTATCTGCGAAATACTCGAATTTTTTTTAGTATGTAAAGCTCTGATACCTAGAATGGGAATGTTCACATAAAACCAATTTTTGATTTCATGTGACTTACCGAATTATTGCACTAAGCCCTTCAATTACATTTAAAACAAAAACAAATTCTAAAATATTATTTTTGCCTTAAATCGTGCCGACATAGTGGGACTGGCAGTAAATTTTACAAAAAACAAATATTTTTTTTACATATTTCGTTCTGAGTAACTCCGAAACCTTTAAGCATATAGAAAAATAATGTTAAAATATCTTAAAGATAGCTAAAATTCTTAAAGATAGTTAAAATTATTTAAATTAAGTTTTAGCAAAATTGGACGAGTCTTTCTCAGGTTATAATAAAATCTGTGGAGTAGTAAGCAGCCTCTTCAAAACTAATTTTTTTGCAAGAATCGTGTAATTTCACTTTATTGTGAATAAAATCAATATTTATCTAATGATTTTCATGAAATAAAGCTTATTTTATTTGTAGTGTATGCGGCTTTATGATCAAGCGGTTAATAAAAGTTTTTGCCATTTTCGATTTTTATAAATTTAAAATAAATAAAAATTTTAAATTTTTCCAAAAAAAAATATTTTTCATCTTTGCGGTCGGAATAATTCCGAAAACGTTGCGCATGTAAACGAATAATATTAAAATGGTTTTAATGTAATATTTGTGTTAGATTTGTAAAATTTCGATACTTTTGAATACTCGATACTTATTAAGTATTGACTCAATACTACTCAACACTTTAACGGTTTTCTTGAATTGAATAATGATTTTAAAAATATGTAAAACTGCCATCTTATTCGTGAAAGTTATAGTTTATTTACTTTTCAACGTTGAAATAAACATTTTAATTATGTTTTACTAGGTCTTATTGAAGTAAAAGTTATATTTGCAATTTAGTAATTTTTTATACTTTAAATTTAAAATTTTTTTTTTGCCAGTTTCATTCATAATTTACAATCTATTTTGCAGGAAAACTCAACTCTGAAAGTATTGAGTAACTACTTTTAGGTATCGAGTACTCAAGAAAATAACGACCAGTATTGAGTACTCAATATCCAAATACTCGATACTTTTACAACTCTAGTTTGCTTCAACTTTTTTAATGGTTTTTGTAATAAAAAATCGGACAACCCATTCCCAAGGTATGATAAAATCGGTGGAGAGAGCAGCCTCTTCAAAAATACTATATTTATTTTTATCTTTCGATTCTCAAATCTGAGGACTCCAGTGTTAATACACCTTTATTTTTTTGCGTGTAAATTGCACATGCATGTCACCAACTAACAACAACAACAACAATAACAGAGTATGGATAGCACATCAGTACACACTTTGCAATATTGTTGCAGTATTTGCAATGGACTCTCAGTCGCTGTCGACGTCTCTGTTTGGTTGAATTTTTTTTTTAATTTTTGTAGTTGTTGAAATGAGTAGTATTTTACATACATTTTTCTTCGCGTGTGCTTGACTCGCGACATTGGAGAAGAACGCCTAGATACATACATACATACACTCATTCGTATGCATATTTTTCTATTTTATTGTTGGTCTTAATTTACAAGAAACTTATTGAAAGCTTTTTTTTTTTGCTTGTTTATTTCTAATTTTTTCACTATTGATGCAGTTTTCTTGTGTGAAAATCAGTTGTTTCTTATATGTACGATATGTACATATGAACAGGGACCGTAACGATTATGAGTAATATCATAAAAATTACGAGTTAATTGTTATTTTCAATAATTACTAAAAAAAACCAATTAATAAAAATAGAGTTTTACTTTTTGATAGTAAAATATTTCTTATTTTTGAGTTTTAGTTTTTAGCTCAAAAATAACGATTATTGATTTTTATTTTTTGCTTACAAGTAACGATTACTTTTAGGTTTTTAGACACCTTTACTGAGTGTTGCCGTTTTGGTATTTTCGCGGCTTTAAGTGTTGCCGTTGCTTTCCGGGGAATTCCTGCGATTTAGGGGAAATTTGTAAAAAAAATTTGGAAATCCGGGAACTTCTGGGATTTATGGGAGATTTTCGTACAAGTTTTTGGGGAGATTTTTTTAAGTTTTTGGGAATCCGGGCAACTTGTGGGATTTTCGGGGCATTTTTGTAAAAATATTTGGGAGTCCGGGGAACTTCTGGGTTGTTAGAAGATTTTTGTAAAAGTGTTTGGGAATCCGGGGAACTTCTGGGTTTTTGGGGAGATTTTTGTTTCAATTTTTGGGAAACTTTAGACCGGTTTTGTGTCTAAGGGTGGTGTCCTTGCTTAGTGAAGGTGTCTCGGCTAAACACCAGGTGTCTCGGCTAAATTCTTGAGAAGTATCACATAAGTATCTTCCAGGCAATATTTAAAAAAGTAGTTATGAATTATTGTGAATTGAAATTCAAATGGCTTGTTGCCAGCTTTATCATATAGTACGCGTTTTTACGATATGACTAAATGGAAGTAGCCATACATTGTCATCATATCGTAAGTTTTTTAATATATGACAACACTGAGATATCCATACACGTTGTATGTCGGTCGTAAAAAAATTACAATATGACGACACTGTATGGCTATTTTCGTTTTTTCATATCGTAAAAACGCGTACGATATGACAACGCTGCTTGTTGCATATGACCAGCGATGCCATTTTTAGCTTTTTTTACGATATGACAAAAAACTATATGACATACTGTGTTGTCATATCGTAAGTTTTTTACGATATGAACCCAATGCGATATGACAACCAGCGATGCCATTTTTAAATACTGTGTTGTCATATCGTAAGGTTTTTACTATATGACAGCACTGCAATATGACAACACCGTGTATGGCTATCTTTGTTATTATATCGTAAAAAACTTACGATATAAAAAGACAGTATGTCATATCGTAAAAAAGAGCTAAAAATGGCATCGCTGCATATGACTAATAAATACATTAACAAAGTAACAATTAAAACCTAAAATAATGATTATTTTTAAGCAAAAAATAAAAATCAAGAAATAATCGTTACTTTCGAGCAAAAAAATATAAAAATTTAAAATAATCGTTATTTTTGAGCTAAAAAAAATCAAATATAAGAATTATTTTACGATCAAAAAATAAAACTCAATTATAATTCTTATTAAATGATTTTTTTAGTAAAATAAAAATGAAATGGTGTCCGTTGCTAAGCGCATAACTTGAGAACGGCTTGACCGATTTCGCTCTTTTTTTTTTTTTTGAAATGGTGTAATAGTCTGAGAAAGGTTTTTATGGAAAGAAAAATTGCTTGGAAAATTTAAAAATTATTTAGACAGGACAACGTCTGTCGGTTTAGCTAGTTTAAAATAAAAGCTTATTGCATAAATGGAAAGCATGTCAAAATATAGTAATTTTATTATTCAACAACATGTTACTAATATTCTGGGATCATTATGATTTTTTTTGGTAAAATATTTGTACAATAATCATTATTTTCGGTCCCTGCATATGAACATAAGTACTCGTATGTAAGTATGTTTGTATATTTGGCGTTTAATGAATTGTTTTTAATTTTTTCATTGCATGTGTGTATGCATAATATTTTTGTTTAGTTTACGCATTAACTTCTGAGCTTTGCAACTCATGTGCATTGAAGGCAGGCAGCGGCAGTATTTGAGCTTTTAGCTAATTTTTTTACTTACTAGCAAATAATTTGTTGGCTTTGCTATTTGAAAATTTCAGTTTTTACAGTTAGACTTTGATACACACATGTGCACATACACACATACGTGCAGTATGTACAGAAATGTCTAACTAGTTTTATTAACCCGATTTTTTCAATTGATGCTGATTGCCTAATTTTGAACTTGACATTTAAAACTCAATTTATGTAAATTATCCATAGATGAGTTTTTAATATTTTTATCCTTGATCAACGAATATTAAGTTGATTCAAGCTAAACACATATTTTGAAACTCTGCACACATAAAATATGATTTTAATTAAAATGTGGGTTCCTCAATTTTTTATGAAAAAAATAGTCGAAATTCTCTAATAAGAAATTCTCCAAAAGAAATTGAAAATTCGTGTTCCAAATTTTTTTTCTAAAATTGGGGATTTTGCATTTTATTTTTTGGGATGAAAATTTGATATTGGCAGTTTGCGGATCTTTTGAGGCTTAATGCGTATGTAGGTCTATATTTGTTCTGAAATTACTTGTTCTTTCTCCTTTTTAGAGTTCCGTACACCAAAGGTGAAAAGGAACCTTAAATTTTCACAGAATATGTGTAACTTTGGCCGCTACGACAACAAATACTAAAAATGTATGACAGTAAAAAATTAAAGAGTGTTCTAAAGCGAGCAACGAAACTTGGTAAAATCCTAATGTAATATGCAGAAACTTGATATATACACCCTTGATATTTTAAAAGTTACGTGTATTATATAGACTGCACCAATAAATACTGAAATTTAAACAAACTAAAAATTAAAGGGTAATGTAATTTTTAAATTATGAACCGTAAAAATTAGACGCTTGAAACAAACAAAATTAATAATTAAAGGGTAAATTAATAATTAAAGGGTATCCTTTCAAGAAATGCAAAGAACAAGTCGAAAATTAAATCGCCAAAAAAATTGTCAAAACGAAAAAAATCGATTAAAAAAAACGTAAAAAAATCCGAAAATTAAAAAAATAGCTAAAACGAAAAAAAACCGCAAAAAAACCGCACAACGAAAATAATGCCAAAACAAAACAAAAAAACGTGGAACTAAAAAACCAATAATAAAAAAATTACTAAAACGAAAAAATCACTTAAATGAAAAAAAAGCGCTAAAACAAAAAAACACCAAAACGAAAAAATCGTCAAAACAATCAAAAAACGCTAAAGCTAACCATCTTAAAATTAAAAAAATAGCCAAAACAACAAAAATCGCCTAAACGAAAAAAGCACTAAAACGAAAAAAGCCCCCAAAACTAAAACAATCGAAAAAATCGTTATATTGAAAAAAATCTCCACATATAAGAAAGCGTCAAAACTAAAAAAACTCCAATTAAAAAAAATAGCCAAAACGAAAAAAACGTCAAAATGAAAAAAGCGCTAAAAAGAAAAAAGCATTAAGCTATACTTAATTTGCACTTTTCTTAAAACGGATATTCAAAAAGTTTTGTTCAACACTTTCACCGTATTTTGAATTTCCTGAAAATTTTGAAAATTACACTTAAGTTGTTTTGTCAAAAAATCGTGAAAACTTAAAAGATCAATAAAAAAAGAAAAAAATCATTAAAAAACCCTAAAACGAAAAAAACACGCTACAATTAAAAAGCGCCTAAAAACAAAACAAAAATCGCCAAAACGGAAAAAGAGGTAAATACTTTTGACAAAACAACTTAAGTGTAATTTTCAAAATTTTCAGGAAAGCCAAATTGCTCTATATATGGTATTCGTACGGAACCCTTCTTGTGCGACTAAAAGTTGCATTTTTCTTTTATTTATTTATTTTCATGTCTGAATTTTATTTTATGTATAACATTTTCAATCACTGTAGTCAGAGTATTGCTAAGCTCGAATAATTTTAAATTAAATCTGAAAATATATTTGATAGACCGGAGCTGTCCCAAATTAGGGCACTTCGGGGGCATGTAAAATTTTTCAACGCTTTTTTTTTTGTTTCTCGCCCAATTCCCGATTTCTGTCCCTATTGCCCTTATAATGGTCTAAAAAAATCATGTTTGATTAAAGGACTTATCTTTTATAGTTAAAAATATAATTTAATTGAAAATTTAAACTAAAACCGAGCTCAAGACAAAATATAAAATTTCTTTGGATATAAACCCATACAGTTCGACTAAAGCTCATAACTTAATTGTTTTTAAATTTTTCAAAACTTTGTTGCCGTATTTTCAAGATATTGGATTTAAATAACAACCGAGTATCACGTTTATTTTTATTTTTTTTTTTGCTAGTTGGACAATAATATTTCAAGCTATTTGATAGAAATATTCCTTTTTAGTTTGGAAATATAAAATTTTTCATTTGCACATTTTTTAAATTTGTAAAAATGTTTGACCCTTAAGAGTGGCAGCATTTATTCTCTATAAAACAATTTTTTTCTTCAGAACCATATAATTAATTACATATTATGAAAGTGCCTTAAAGGTATCTTCACAGATATGATTTTAGAAAAATGTTGAATTCAATTTACCTTTTTTGCTGACCGTTCCGAATTCGACCCATCTTGCAGCAAAATCCCAAAGTGTGGACTCAAAAACAAATACCATTTGCAGAAACTCTTATGTCTATCCATTTGTTGGCCAAAGTATCTTATGGGCCTTGCACCAAATGTGGACTCTGTGGGCAAAACCATAAGAAATTGTATTTTTGGGATTTCTTGGAACTTTGCTAGGAATTCTGAGATTTTTCGAAACAAATCTAAGTTTTCTTTGCTTACTTTGTATTTAGTATGTAAATTCCTATATATAACTGCAAAATTTCATGCGAAAATATCAATAATCAACGAATAATAAATAAAATTTTTCAAAAAATAGCGTATACTTAATATTAAATATTAAGTATACGTATTGAGGTAGATTGCAGCTGCAAGGCCAGGTAAAGGCTATTTCAGTGCGAGTTTTTACTTATAAGCCCAATTATTGTGCAGAGAAAGCGGGAAAGGTAGACATATATCAGTTTTCAATAGTGCACTTGTTGAAAAACCTTTTCCAAAACAATTGAAAAATAGTGTTATGTTGTGTCTTGTACATATTAATTTTTTTCTTAATGCTATACATAATATCGTTGAGTACACTATACAACAATTTCGAGCTTTTTTTCAAAATTACGGGGTTCTGTAAACCGATTCGGTAGAGGAGAGAAAAAAATATACGTGTGTTGGTGGGTTAACGTTTCCACCCTTTTGGCCTGATCGTGCAGCATATCGGTACATGAAACTATGTCTTCTTTACATCTGAGGTGTAGGATATGTTTAGTAACTTTGTGGAAAATATTAGGGTAAATATATTTGTGGAACATATTAACACTCTAACTCGCCTTCATAACGGTCATTTTTGGCTCTTTTCTAACAAATGGTAAAAACCACCCGAAAAAATGGGGAGTGTGTGGATAAAATGTTCTACAAAAATGTTGGCCATAAAATTTTACTACAGACCTTTGAAGACAACTAAGCGCCAGACTCCACTTGTACGCCTTAAATCATTGAAAACTTAAGCTATGTTTAAGGGCTAACTTCATGCTTATGCACAATTTGTACTCGTTATAGGAAATCTTGTAAGTCTTACGTTTAAGCTATAAGTCGTGCTTAGCAGTCTTATGTAAAACACAACGATAAATTTTTTTCTGGAATATTTTAACCCTCTAACTCTTCGTTTTATGAGTCTTTTTGTACATTTCTTAAAAAAGAAGCAAAAAACTCCCCTTCAGCGCCGATATAGCAGGCAAAAATCTTAAACATGGTCTTGTATATAAAAAAGCTGAGCACATTTTATACCTTAAACGTAAGACTTACAAGATTTTTTATGCCGAATACGAATTGTGCATAAGTACGATATTAACCCTTAAACACATTTTAAGTTTTGAATGATTTCTAGCGTCCGAGCTAAGTCTGGAGCTTGGGTCTCTTTAGAGACATTTAGTATAATTGTATGGCAAGTATTTTTGTAGAAGATTTTAGCCCCCAATATCGCAGCTGAAGGGGAGTTTTTACTTGCAATTTTTTCAGAAATGTACAACAATACCCATAAAGCGGAGAGTAAGAGGGCTAAAATGTTCCAGAGAAATATTTATTATGGTGTTTTACATAAAAGTGCTGAGCACATCTTATAACAAACGTACGATCAAGGCATATTCATTACAGGTACCACCATAACTAAAACAAATATAACACCAAAAAACAAAAATATTTTGTTGGTAGAAATACCCCAGAAAATTGTCAAATCCATTATCTGTGAGTCGCACACGTTCATAAGCTCTCTCAAATTTACTAACACATGCCCGTTGTTGATAGAAAAGTTCCAATCTATTGTCTGTGTGACCCATTCTCAAATTTACTAAAACATCTGTTCTTGTAGTGGTACCTGTTCAATATACCTTGCGTACGACTTACAAGATTTCCTATGCCGAGTACTAATTGTGAAGGCTCAGTTAGCCGACCGTAACGTTGATGTAGTTGCATATGCTGCTCGTTTCTTTCACATTGAAAAGCTATGAGAAGAAACGATCAGCACATGCAACTACATCAGCGTTACGGTCGGCTAACTGAGCCTTAAGTATGAAGACTCAACTTGTATGGCATACAAGTTGAGTCTGAAGCTTGGTTGGCTTTGAACACCTATAATAAAATTTTATGGTTAAAATTTTTGTAGAATATTGCATACCCGCAATCCCACTCTTTAGCGTTGTTTTTTACGATTTGCTAGAAAAGAACCAAAAATTACCGTTATGTGGGGGAGTTAGAGGGTTGATGTGTTGCACAAAAATATTTGCCCTAATATTTTCTAAAAAGTTCCTGAACATACCATACACCTCACATGTAAAGAACACATAGTTTCATGTACCGATATGCTGCACGAACAGGTTAAAAATGGGAAACTTTAACCCCCCACCACCCCTAAAATAAAATTACGATGTGATCTTGCAAAACGCCGACACACGTATATTTTTTTCAGACTCCTCTACCAGAATCGGTTTACACAACCCCGTAAAGTTTTTTTTCGTGTTGTACAGTGTTTTTGATATTTTCGAACGAAATTTTGCAGTTGCGTCGGAATTTACGAGCTAAATACCAAACAAGCAAAGAAAACCAACATTTACTTCTGACCATTTTATAATTCCTAAGAAAGTTCCAATAAATCCCAAAAAAAAAATTTTTTTATGGTCAAAGTCTACATTTTGCCTAAGGCCAATAAAATGCTTTGGCAAATAAAGGAATATACATAAGAGCTTCCGAAGGTGGTTATTGTTCTTGAATCCAAGCTTTTGAATTTGAGAACATATGGAGTAAAGTCAAAACTTTTGTACAAAATATGTCAAATTCGGAAGTTGGATTAAAGTTTTTGTCTAAAATCGTATCTGTAACGCCCCGTCTTCACGAGACATAATTTTGTTCTAACATTTGTCAAACTTCATACATAAAAACATCAGAATATGTTAATGCTATTTTTTCATATAGACTTTGACTTTTGTCACGACAAATCAATGGCTCGTGAAGACGCTATGTAAAGATACCTTGTAGAAACATAATTGGCCAATTCACAACCTGTTGTATGTGTTGTAGATCGTATAATTTTTTTTTATTTCGTTAGCACGTATAGGAGAAGGATCTTCTAGCGATAAGATCGTATAATAGTTGTTAGTAATTTCAATATAAATATTTATTTCGAAATATGTTTATGTGGAAATTACCAACAACATTTATACGATTTACAACACCTACAACAGTTTGTGAATTGAACAAATATGTACTACATAATTATATACTTCTGAAGAAATTTGTTTATAGAGAAAAGAATGATCGTGCTTTTTAGGGCAAACATTTTAAAAAACTCAACATGTTTTCTATTTTGAAATTACAAATGGCATATTTTCCAACTCAGAAGGAATATTTCCATTAAACTTTTGTTTAAACAATTTATTAATTCATTGTTTAACTAACAAAGATCCGATATCTTGAAAGTACTGGACCAAAGTTTTGAAAATTTGAGAATTTACTTTAAAATATATAAGTCTTTAGCTAAAAGAACATAAAAAATGTTTTAAATCGGTTGAGTAACAAAGAAATTACAAGCGTTAAAAAAAGTGCTCTATTTTTGGAATAACTCATCTTCCTAACTTAAATAGAAATATTCCTTTGCTATGACCATATGAAATTTTATTAAAGTTTTTTCTTCAGTTTTAGTTAGAATTTTGTCAAAAATTGAATTCTGCCTTTAAATGAAAATCGAACTGCAAACTAAAAAGTTATAGGAAAAAAAAAAAAGTCAAGACAAAAAAAATTTTTTTAAGTAAAATATCTGCTAAGCTATGAGAGATACGGAAACAAATGTAAAGGCATTATATTTTTAATGCAGATAAATTGGCCAGGAGGGGGGCAAGTACACCCATGATCGGTCCAGAACCGTTTTGCGGACTTGGACTGGACAAAACCCGGGAAGATATATCGATGGAGATTAAGAGGAGTAGAGAACATCTCTGGCTCAATATCCCTGGATTGAGGCATGCAAAGCTAATGATTGGAACATATAACCAAAACCGTTTCATAGCTCTCATGTCCCTGAGTAAAAACAATCTAAGAATGCTCACAGGCCATTGCAGACTGAGAAAACACCTCAACAGACTTGGCATTGAGAGCAACAATCTGTGCAGATTCTGTGATTACGACGATGAAACTCCAGAGCATATTCTAAGGGAGTGCGAAGCATTATGCCACAGAAGATATAGCCAATTGTGCAAACACCTATTGGAGGATTGGGAACTGCCAACACTCGACCCACTGGCAATCTTGAGATTCCTCAGGAGAGTGGGTCTAGATGAGGTGTTCTAGCACATGGCAGTCGATACAATAGATCTACTTAGGTCGCAGTGTCCTGCGTTTCCCATTTACCCTTAATTCATTCATTTATTCATTATATTTTTAAAATCGGTTAACATTTAAAAAATGTACAACCCTCAGAGCTTTTTTGAGTCCCAGGTGACCAACTTTAGACCACTGTAGCTCCTCTCGTGCTTAAGCCAGAAGGCCACCGAGCCGCGCATTATAAAGCATGACTCCATCCCTAAAGATGTTTCAAGTTTCAGCTAAATCCAATCAGCTGTTTAGAAGTTCCAGATTTATTACCATTTATTTTGTACTTGTTGCCGCCGCACTGCCTAGACACGATCAAAATGCTTGATGTCAAAGTCATGTGCTTGACTTCAACGTCCATTTTTTTTTAATTTCCCATCCAGCATCGTCAGTGTAACACATACAAAAAATTGTTTCACTAATGACACCATTAGACGCTTGAAGAGTATTTTGATAGTATCTAGTCCCCTTTAATACATATTATAAAGCTTCCATCTTCAAATTCTTACTGTAATTAGATACGATTTACTTTGAATCATTTTATGTTGCACATAGAAATATTCTATGCTCCACACGTTAAAATATTGTGTGTGTGTGTGTGTGTGTGTGTGTGTGTGTGTGAGTGTATGTGTACACAATTTGATGATGTGTTGCTTTTGTGTTGGTGTAAAATAGCAACAAAAACAACAAGAATATCAGGCATGTTAATGATTTGACTGACTTTGAGCCAGAAAAGTAATGGAAGTGTAGTTTTGCTGGTCCCCATAGTTCGTTTTGTTGCTGATGTTGTTGTTGGTTTTCAATTGTTTATCTAACAACTTTTGCTTGACGCTTTAACTGAAGGTATTTTTGTATTTCGTATGAATTGTATGTTGGAGTGTGTTCTTTCGACTTGTACTCATATACTTTGTGGTACCGTAAATTGAAACTTTTTACAAACACTTGCTGGCATTTGTTGCAAAAAGCTTTTTTCCGTGTTTTTCTCTTTATATTTTCATGCATTCAATCTATTATTGTTATTATTCTATTTGTGCTTAATGCACTTTTTGAGTGTGTTTTTACTGTTATTGTTGTTGTTGTTGTTATAGAAAGTCGAGACTGTTTGAATGGCTTTGTGAGTCTAGCAAAACTTGATGAATTGCATTGGTTTGCATTAATCAGCAAAAAGCTGGAAATGAGTTTTTTCTGATTTGCAATGCATTTTTCTTTATGTGACAAACACCATTATTCGTATTTATCGAAAACTTTTATTTTTTTGCTCTGAAAGCTTTAGAAATTTTAATACGTTTTTTGGATGCACTTTTATTAGTTTCACTTGTAATAAACAATGTGAAAACAGTGAACAACGTAATTTTCACCAAATTTCCAGACGTCCGTTCTACTTGAAGATTTGCACACACATACGGAATTAACCCTTAAACACATTTTAAGTTTTGAATGATTTTCGGCGAGCAGTCTGGAGTCTGGAGCTTGGGTGACTTTGAAGACCTATCGTACAATTTTATGGCAAATATTTTTGTAGAACAATTTCGTCCGCTATATCGCCGCTGAAAGGGAGATTTTTTAATCTTTTCTAAGAAAGTGACAGAAAGACCCATTCAGCGAAGAGTTAGAGAGTTAAAATATTCTACAAAAAAGATTCTCGTAGTGTTTTACATAAAAGTGCTGAGCACATAGTATACTTTAAACGAAAGGCTTACAAGATTATCCATGACGAGTCACTATAACTATGTGCTAAAGGGGAGTGGGAGCATTAACTCCCCTTAAAATGAGTCCCAGATGTAAACTTTCAAAACGCCGAGACACGTATATATTATTTTAATGACTTCTGCCAGAGTCTGGCGTTAGAAACATACATACCTTTTTTATCCGACTGCGCGACGCAAAAAAGGGTCTTGTGTTTATCAGCCTATGTATGTATGTATGTATGTGTGTATGTATGTGTTCCTTTGCGGCACTATATAAACCGAACGCGTGGACCGACAATCGATTCGTCTTAGTCCGGGGAGTGTCACTAAAGATATGACAGTAGTCATAATTCAATATGGCGGCCAACAGACGAAAAAAACAAAAAGTCGGCGAACTATATCAAAAAGGGTATCAATGGACAGGTATTTGAAAACTATCTCTAGGTTTCTCTTTTGATTTTTAATTTGGAATGACCATTTACGATCTGTGACGGTTCAAAGTTGTTTTATTTTATTTTTTTTACGCAGTCGTGTTTTTTTTAAATCTATGTCTTTTTGGTGTAATTAGATAAGTAAACTCGGTAGTTAGTGGGGGCGTAAGTCAATTGTCTTTCGACATCGTGGGACAGACTCTCAATCAATAACAAACTGTAACAGTGAAAATACTCGTGAAACACGACTTATTGCGACTCGTAGGTCTTAGATCATTTTGTCATATTAAAAAATGTTGTCATCGATAAAAAATATATGTTTTTTTTATACTTCACGGACAAAAAAATTCACTGCATTTTTTCTGCACCGATTTTCAATTGAAAAACGTAGAGCAGGTCTTAAGGTTTCCCTGTATGTATATTTAAAAGATTTTACTTTGACTTATATTTCGTGAAAGTATTATTACGTAAATGAAAATTTTATTTTTTTTATTTTTTCAGATTTTTAAAAAATTTTCGTATTTTTTGCAACACTTTGCTTGAGAATCTAATCATTTTGTACTTTCTTAAAAAGCGTATCTTATAACGATTACAATAAGCTTTAAATTATTAAAATCGGTTGGAAATTGACAAAGTTACAAGTTTTTTTAAACAAAATTTCAATGTAAAATTGAATAGACAAGTTCGAAAATGGCACATATCTGAAATTTTTAACTTTTCAGGAAATGCAAAAAGAAACTAACAATTTTCTAATGAAGTATAATATTTAAAAAATTTATGTATGGACTACATTTTGAGGAAAATTATCAATCGAAAGTTGCAGAAATGTTCATAATTTGTATCATAATAATGTACTTTCACAAGAACTAATTGTGTGCGAAGTTTCATAGGAATCGGTTAAGTAGAAGTAGTTTAAATGATTATTTACATTTCATGGGCGTGTCACTGCCCACTATTCTGGTCATAATGTTGTATTGTAACAATAAGTAAATGTGTATACAAAGTTTCATATGAATCGGTTTAGTAGAAGTTATGGATAAAGAATATTTACCTTGTATGGGCGTGGCACTGCCCACTTTTTTAACCATGATGTAGTTTTCAAACAGAAGCTTAATATGTAGGCAAAGTTTCATAAGCAGCGGTTGAGTAGAAGTAGATAAAAAGGCATGTGTTTAGGAGTGATCCCGCCCACTTTTTAACGAGACCAGTCTAGATGTGCATGCTTTTAAATAAAGAAAAAAAGTTCGAAATCGGTTTATATAAATAGCAGAGTTTTGAGAGAACATCCTTAAAAAATGTATGACGAATTGATAACATTACTTCTTTCTTTGAAGTCGGCTAGAAATAAAACATGTCGAAGCTAGAAAAATATTAATTTCAATTGCTAATTTCCGGCTTTGACCACGAAAAAAATTTTTTTTATTAAATAATTAAAATTTTTTTTTCAAAAATGGCAACACTTATGGCAAATGGCAAAAATAAACATCATAAAATAAGTTTTGCGTACGATTTAAAGCTATACATAGTTATGCCAAATATCAAGAATTTCGGCAAAAAAACATTGTGGGTTGGCCGCTTCAAAAATAATGCACCATGCACACAACTTTATTACATTGAAATTTTTGTTTAAAAAACATGTAACTTTACCAATTCTCAACCAATTTTAATAACTTAAAGCTTATTGTAATCGTTACAAGATAAACTTTTTAAAATGGGTATGTTCTCAAGGAAAGTGTTGTAAAAAAAACCGCAAAGTTTTAGTGAATGCGAAAAAAAAATTTTTTTCTTTTGATGATATTTCCACGAAATGTAAGTCAAAATAAAATTTTTTAAATATGCACAGAAAGCTTCAATCCTTCTCTCTTCTATATAGTTTACAAATTAAAAATAATGAAAATTTTTTTCGATAAATTTCGATTTTGAGGTTGTATTGAAGTTTTTGAAAATGGCAAAATGATATACTCAGCTAGACCTACAAGCTTCTCTAATCCATATTTCACGAGAACAAAATACTTGCTATAGGCCCTTATTACGGTTGTTGTAGTTAAACGACTTAAATGCAAATCATATAACAAGCGTTACCACATTTCATCAATTTCATCACGACTACGACAACCGTAATAAGGCTGATTTTGTAACAGCGTGTAATTTGAATAACTTAAGCCTAACTTATTTGAATCAATAAATTCAATACATTTGAAAACAAGCTGTCCAGCAGTAATTATCATAATTTTTTTTTTATTTCAGTTCGAAACTGCCGAGAGCGTTGGCGCACAATACGCAGCAGTTTTCTACGTTCCCTTAAGTTATCGCGCACAAGTACCGGCCGAGGAAAACGCAAATATTATCTCTCCAAGTACTTGCAATTTTTGATACCCTACACAAAGACACGTCTTAAAAATAGTTCCACCATAATTGCACAAAGAAAAGCAGCGGCCGCTGGAAATATTCCTCCCATGACACGTATTGCTAACATGCCCACTGTTAGCAGTGACGATACCAAAGATTCTAGCAACTCGGCTGAAGTAGCAGCCATAGCAGAGGGTGATGTGGTATTATCGTTACATGAAAATGCAAGCACAGGAAACGTTGTGGCGATGAGCCACCATACACCATTTCCCCTGCCACAGCCATTAAATTTACAAACCATAAAGGAGGAAAAAGATCTAACAACAAGCAGTGTTAATGCAACAATATCATCTTTAGGCAACATATTGCAGTCATTAGATCAACAAAGGCAATTTATAAATAATACAAATGCTGTCTGTATGAGCAACAACTATAACAATATTAATAATAACAATGTTAATAGCCACCACCACCACCACCAGCAACAACAACAACAACAACAACATCACATTAGCAAATTGATAAATCCCACCAATATTATGAATAATATTACTAAAACTAATAACAATTGCACTCCAACAATGAATATTGCCACACACAAAACGACCAGCATTAGTAATAATAACAATAGCAGCAACAACAACAATAACAACAACAACAGCAACAACAACAGTAGCAGCAACGACATCATTAATACACATTCTCCTCAAACCAGCTCGTTTGTGAATCTCATGGAAACTCGCACTTCCGCCAGTGCTGTGGATCTAACAGAATTTGCCGAATGGATAAAAAGTAAAAATGAACATCAACGCCATTGTTTAATGACAACTTCACCTGATGCTGATCAATCATTTCTCAATAGCTTGCATCCATATTTGAGGGAAATGTCGGGAAAACAAAACAGACGCTTTCGCCAAAAGGTTGTGGCTCTAATCGATGCCGTTTTGGATAATGTCGAATGAGGCACTTCTTCTCCTTTACCCCCTCTTCTTCTTGTATTGTTTTCTCTTTTCAGCATTTTATTATTACATTTTTATAAAAATTTTCACCCATTTATAAATTTCACACATACACGGACGGGCCCGTATGTGGAACATTAAATCTAAGGGTCATATGCATAACGAAAGCTTAGCATTAAGTTAGCATAACTGATGACATTGAACTGGGTCTTAATATGAGTTCGTTCTACTGTACAATATAATTGTAAATAAAATCGTCCTTTATTCATCGATTTTAATAATTTATGGTTAATTTTATTTCTAATATGGGTAATTCCATGTCAAATCAAGTAAGAGTTAGACATGACCCCTCTTAATTTTGATGAAATTTGGTCAGATGTTGTCATTCATCCTGTAACGAATTTATGTTAAAGGAAGAAAATTAAAAATATTTATTTCAAAAGTTATGACATATTCAAAATGTCATTATTTCGCCAAATTTACAGAATGTGTTGAGCTTAGCTCTTAATTATCTTTAAAACTATTTTATCTACAAGGATGTTTTATATGCCATTTTAAAGAGGATATTTGGGACAACAAAAAATACATAGAACAAAAATTTGTTTTGGAAAAATTACTTATCTGCAAAGTTTTGAAAATTTCAAAACTGACTAAATCAAAAACCTATACTTTTTTCGTCAGAATTGTTTTTATATAATACCTTAAACATCCTTAATAAATCGTGAAAATTTGGAGGATGTGTTTTTTTTCGTTTTTGAGATATGATTTTTTTCTTTCGCAACCTTCAACAATATAGTATCAAAAATAATTTAAATTTGTAATTTTGAGCAATATGCATTAAATTTAATTTAATTTAAAGTTTTTGAAGGGGAAAAAGTAATAACATTGACAAAGTTGTGCATTTGTTTTTTCGGTGAAATTTTATGTTGGAAATTTTGTTTAGGAAATTTATTATTTGACATATTGTCATAATTTTATTTTAAATGAAATTTATTTGCGGGAGTTTAAGCAATTGTCTATATGCAGCATTTCGTTGGTGCTTTACTGATGAGTTGGTAACGCACCAACGAAATGCTGCATATAGACAATTGCTTAAACTCCAGCAAATAAATTTCATTTGGAAATTTTTTGTTAAAAATGTATATTTTTTGTCATATCTCAAAAAAAAACACCTTAAAATTTTCAGGATTTTAAAAAAAATCAGCCAAAAAAATATAGGTTTCTGATTTAATCAGTTTTGAAAATTTCAAAACTTTGCAGATGTCATTTTTCCAAAAAAATGTATGCCCTATACATTTTTTGTAGCTCCAAATATTCTGATTAAAATGACATACAAACCAATCTTGTATATAAAATAGTTTTCGAGATATTTAAAAACTAAAATTCAACACTTTCGGTAAATTTGGCGAAATAATGATATTTTGGATATGTCATAACATCTGAAATAAACATATTTAATTTTTTTCCTTTAACATAAATTCGTTATAGAATGAATGACAACATCTGACCAAATTTCATCTAAATCGATAGGGGTCGTGTCTAACTATTAGTTGATTTGACATGGAATTACCCATATGTGTATGCATTGGCGTAGCTAGAAATTGTTCTCGGGGTAGGGGGTCTAAGACCTACATTAGTCACTACAGTGAATATTTTATATCTCTAGGGGCGGCTAAAACGATTCTGGGGGTGGCTTAACCCCCTCCCCCTCCAAAAGGGCTTAGCTACCTACGCCCATGATAAATGATAAAAATGTAAAATTTTTACATTCTCAATTTTTTTTATAAGTTTTTGAAAACAAAAAAAATTTTATTTTGAGTAAAAAACTAATTTTTCGCCGTTAATTTCCGAATAACTCCGAAACAATTGAGGGGTTGAAAAGCAAACGGGTACAAGTGACAAAACTAAAAAAATTTTGTTATATACAGGAATCAACATTTAATACCAATGTGCTCAAATTCAAACATGCGCGATGACATCAAAAGACGGTATGCACTAGAAACCATGTCACAGAATACCATTCTGGTCGGAAGTGGTTTCAATTCCATAAGTTGCTTCTCCAGAAAACGAAAAACAAAAGTAGTCAAACCACTTTTAAATTTCAAAGTGGAATTGAAAACCACTTTTCTACTGACTTTATTTGCAGTAAATATTAAGAAAACGTGCATACTTTTAGGAGCGTCAAATAAATATTTGGTCATGAGCTTTCCATGTTAATAAAAAGCTCAATAGGAGCTTTGCATCTAAAAACAAGAGTAAACAAACGCCTCAAGGTATAAAAAACTTTATCATTGTAAAAACGAAATACAAAATAAACGGAACGTAAATCACCAAAATGTACTTTTTCGGAATGACAGCTACGGAATCAAAACCAATCCGAAAGGAGTCTGTGACACGGCTGATTATGTATGAACTGCATGGGAACAAAAAACTTTAAAGTTTAATTACTCCGAATTTTCCTTTTTGCACTTGTACCCCTTTGCTTTTAAGACCCTCAATTGGAAATATAAAAAAAATCATTAAAGTATCACTTAAAGGCAATTTTATTCCGCTTCTTTTGGTGATTTATTTATTCAAATCAAACGTACTGTTCACGAGCAGCTATTATGAAATGTATTAGCGTGACCACCCAGTGTTATTAGTACTAAGTACTTTTACACGAAAAACAGATTGTATAATTACGATGAATATTTTTTGTTTATGAAAAGCCAACATAGGCGTTTTGTATAACATTAGATAGTTTTTTTCCATAGGAGGTTAAGGCAAGATTTTAGAAATGATAACAGTTGTGTGAATAAAAGGAAAGAAGTTAAGATTATTCTATATATGAGTTATTCCATTTAGCCGGGTGTGACCATTTTACACACATTTTTTGTTATAAATCAAGAATATAAAATTTTTTACTTGGAAAAACGTTGCGGCTCGCAAGGACATTAAGCTTAAAGTCGTTGAATAACGGGTAGACACTGATAGAACACGATTTCCGGTCAGAATGGTCGTCAGAAAGCTGCGACGGGTGTGACCTTACAAATCTTAGTTTTAAAGAATTATGACTTTCAACATAAATTCTGTAAAATTTTTGTATAAGATACACAATAGTTTTGGTATAGATATCTGTTCAAAGTGCTTTTAATTGTATTGTGTATTTACTAGGGTATTCATTTTAATCGACTTTTTAATTGTTCGAATAATCAATTAATCGCAATTGAAGTTTTTAAATTACTCGAACAATCGAGTAAAACTTTTATTTCGTTCGAGTTATTCGAGTAAGCTTTAATGCTAAAAATTATTCGAGTTAATCGGAAAATGTTTGAGTTTACTCGGTATTTTGTAAATTGTTGTGGACAAAAATAAAACAAATCAAGTTTTTTCGCGTTTTTATATATTTTAATAATAAAAACAAAAGAAAAAACTATATTTCTACATAAATTAGATCATAAACTAACTGATCATTTAAAATAGTTTTTTTTTACTATTCAAATGTTGCGCTTTGAGAAAATTTTGCACCAGGAAATATTTAATAATATTCAGACCTGTTCTGTATTCAATGCAAATTACATTCGATGTGAAAAACCTCTCCAAATATCTTCTATATTTCTATATTGTTGAATGGTTACATTTGGCGAATTTTTTACAAGATATTTATACTTATTATTGTTACTTCATTATTTTCTTAACTCTTTGATCATGCGGTCTATTAGTGTAAAAAAAGTTAGAATTGTATGGCAAACTTCATATAATTTAAAAAATTATGCCATTTTTTATTAAGAACTCTGAAAAAATTCATTAAAAAAAGATAATTTGCATAAAATTTTTTAGTCGAGTTATTCGATTAATCGACGTAAATTACTTGAATAAAATTTTACTCGAAATTGAAATTTTTTGTTTGATCGAATATTATTTGACTTCAATTATTCGATTAATCGATCAAACATTATTCGAGTGAATACCCTAGTATTTACTGTTTTTCTTATAAAAAAAATTATTTTGAAAATGAGCGGGTGCGACCGACGGGTGCGACGGACGGGTGTGACCTAGTACGAAAATTTAAAAAATTCGAAGAAATAAAACTTTTTATTGATTTAATTAGTATAAATAATATAAAGATAAACTCATAATAAAATAATAAGACATTAAATTATTTGCTATTCGTTCTATTATAGACAGCAAAATACTCTAGCTGAATATTTTTTTAAATTCAATAAAAAGCAAAAAACGTATACTCTTTTTAGAGATAGCGGTTTTTATTAATAATGAGAAATGGAATAAAAGAAAATCTGAAATAATTATTGAACATACAAAGAGGGAGAGCAAAATGTTTCTTGCATGATCATTTAAAAGTGCTTCAAATTGATTAAAAAATATTAAAAAATGTATTTTTTTTTTTATAATTTCCGTTCTCTAAAAAAATATCAACTGGGAGATTTTTATTAAACATGAGAATATTATTTTTTCCTTGCATATGGCCGTTTTACGTGGAATCACTCATATTCTTTGAAATCTCGGGATCAGTAAAAGATATTCAAATAATTTTTTTCAGGCATATTAAAAAGATTCATATAGAAGACAAAAATGTCAATTTGAGCAAATAAAATTATTTTACTACACATTTTTTTTTTGGTACAAAACTTTATTTTTCTTAAATGTTGACTTTTTCAAAAAATCTAAGAGTATATCCACATTTATGAACAGGCTGTCTTCAATTTTTGTTAAAGTTCTTAGAATTATTTACAATATAAAATGTTGTAGTGGGAATTTTCAAAATCTATTATTAAATTTTTTTATAGGCCCTTAAACACAAAAATTATTTCTAAAATTTACAAGTTTCGGCCATTGCTGAATGTAGGGTACGTCAAAAAATAGTCAATGAATTGCCTTTTGCGATATGTGACTAAAGAGTGAATGTGTTAAACAAAGTTTTTTACAAAATTTTAAATAATGAAAATAGTTTTTTTTTGAAACATGGTTTTTCAGGTCAATTTAAAAATTTTGATTTTTTAGGCTTTTTCCGACTTCAAGAATTCAGATAATGAAAAAAAATTCCCAAGATTTATTCAGAATTTCATCAAGAATCGAATGCTCTCTTTTCAATTAAAATCGAGCTGTAAACTAAAAAGTTATAAGCAAAAACATAAAAAAAGTCAAGCCAAAAAGAAATTTTTTTTAAGTCAAATATCTTCTAAGCTATGAGAGATATGGAAACATATGAAATGAGTGCTTAACTCAAAGCATTTTAAAGTTCTGAGATTGGATACTACTTAAAAAAGTTACATGCTTCAGAAGTTTTTTTTAAATCCCAGGTAGTCAACTTTGGCCCACTGTAGCTTTCCTCGTACTTAAACCAGAAGGCCACACATACATGCGTTACAAAGCCTGACTCTTCCTCTAAAGATGGTTCAAGTTTCAGTTAAATCTAATCAGTTGTTTAGAAGTTCCAGATTTATTACCATTTAGTTTGCGAAAGTTTAAACCCAGTTCAATTTCTTCACTTATGCTAAGTTCCTGCCAAATTTTGGTCATGCATGTGGCCGTAAATATTTTTAATTAATTCTTAACATTATAATATTTTTATTATATTTTTTTTTTGTTATTTGTTTTAGTGTTTTATTTGTTTAAACAAATTTTAGATCACATCAAAATACATTCAAATGAAATAAAACGTGGTACTTTATTAAAAAAAAACAAACAGTAAAAATAGTTTTTAATGTGATTATTTCGAATTTAATAGCTTTTTAAACCAAAGTCATTAAATAAATAGGCTAAGGAACGTAACATTCTATTCAGAAAGGTCTAGAAATTATCAATATCAGTAAAAAAAGA
The DNA here is from genome assembly GCA_956483635.1 of Panzeria rudis. Taxonomy (NCBI): domain Eukaryota; kingdom Metazoa; phylum Arthropoda; class Insecta; order Diptera; family Tachinidae; genus Panzeria; species Panzeria rudis. The sequence goes on from OY101451.1 coordinate 88,810,724, forward strand.
GCTTCCATGGATGTCAATAAGATCATAAACCTGTGATCTGGAGGTGGTGCAAGTCCGGATAATTTCTAATGGTTTTCACATAGGCTTGTCATTGCAAGAAGTTCTCCTTTTTTGATGCCTATTCATTGGATCCGAAGTCATGTTAAGGATGTTAAGAATATTTGGTTTTTTATTATGTGTTCTTAAATATTGGAACATACAAAAGTAATATCCTCCGGTTCAATTAAGCGTATATTCGTTTCCAGAGTTCAGCAGCAAGAAGGATCTTACCTCTTTCATTCGTTCTTGGACAGCCCCATTCTGTAGCCTAAGCATTGAAGTCTCTCCACCTATTAGTTTATCAATGATCCTTTTATATTCAGCAATGTCATACCTTGGAGGGATATAGCAACTATGTATATATGAATATTCCGGACACTGTATCTCGAACAAATCCGCATTCAATTGTCAATTTACTTTTTAGGGTTTTCCTGTTCACATACCAGATTGCAGATGCACAGTGGTGTAAGTTAAAAAAAAAAGTGGTAATAAATATGGAACTTCTAAACTACTAAATGGATTTGTCTAAAGATTTAAATAGTTCTAACATTTTTAAGATTTTCAGTTAAATTTTAAAGTTTTGATTTTTGACCTTTTTTACGACTTAACGGCTCAAGATATTTTAAAGTTTTATTCCATGTGTTTACTTAGAATTTTATCAGAAATTTAATAGTATGCTTTAAGTTAAAATCAGATGCTTAGTAAAAAAGTTACAACAAAAAAAAGTCGAGGCAAAAAATAAACAATTTTCTTCACAGAAAAAATTATCAGCAAAAAATTTTCAAACAAAAGTTTGTCTAAACATAAATTTCATTTTCAGTAAAATTTGTTTACTGAATCAATAAATTTTTTGTTTGACTTTTATTTACTACGCAAACACCAAAAACAACATGATACCTCCGTTTTCTGTGTCGTAAAAAGACAACCCCGAAGACGACTTACACACAACTAACAAAAACAACAATGATAGCAAAAGGAATGCGATTGTACCAAGTTTGTTTACTAAAGATTTTTGAGTGAATCAATTCGTTAATGTCGTTGCATTAATTCTCATTAATTGTTTTAGAGTCTTTAGATAAACATTCAGATTTGAACACATTTAACAAAGTGAAATTTCATAAATGGTTAACGGGGGTTCTACATTAGCCATGAACTTGGTATGAACATCATGTCGAACATCGCATATGGCTAATGTAGACCGCTCATGTCCATGTTTCGTCCATGCTCTGCCATCGATGCCCGAACATATGCCTGAGCATCAATGTTCGCCATGAGATTTGCCGTAATCAGTCATTTTCAATAGAAAGAAAAGAGACGGAACAAAATTGGTAAATATTCCATCTCTATTGTGCTACCACAAAATATATTGCGAAGGCAGAACATGGACATCGTACGTATTCACCACAACAAAGAAGTTGATGAATTTTTTGCAGTTGCTCTACCGGCGTCATGTTCATGTCATGTTCAAGTCGATGACTCGTGAAGACGTACGGTAATGGATGATGACACAGACAAAAATTTTGTTTGATATTACAAAAAATCCAATAAATATTTTTGTTTGATTAAGTAAAGTATTTTGTTTAATATTTGTTAGTATTTTTAAACAGGGGGCAATATTCATAATAAACTATCAAATGTTAATGTCATAAACGTTTATGAAATAGATTTTCATACAAAATTTGTTTTATAAACCTTTTATAAACCCTTGAAAAGTAATTGAAATAAGGGGATAACTCTTTTTATAAATTCAGACAAAAATATTGTTTGATATTTTTCAGAAAATCCAATAAATCTTTCTGTTTAATTTAGTAAATTGTTTCGTTTACAATTTGTAATTATTTTTAGACAAATTGTTTTATAAATTTAAGCAATTTTTTTACTGAAAAAAAATGAATGAAATTGTTGGGATATTTTTGTCTATACATATTTATAAATTTGTTTCTAGGTCCGTTTCTAGACAAAATACTTATTATTTTATTAAATTCCTTTACTGAAAATGAAATTTAGTTTTTTTCTTTGTTGTCTATCAAAATATACCACGCTTTAAATTTTTACAAATCGGTCAGTATTTACGAAAGTTACAAGCAGCACAAAGTTTTTAAGATCCCACGTAGCCAACTTTCACCCCCTGTAGCTGCGCCCCTGGTGCAGCTAAAGACTTCAAAATACACGATTCTGAAAGCTTGACTCCTTCTCTTACGGTTTAGATAATTTCTACTGAAAATTTTGTAAAACGCGTTACCAAGGGGGGTATAAAAACGCCGAAAATAGCGTTACGTAATATGTGAATAGCCTCTTAGTTAAACCGTCAAATGTTATTTCTTTAAGAATTAGTTAGACGCCTTGGAAATTATTATTTGCATTTGTTAAATAATAAAAGAGTTTTTAGGCATACTTTTAGTGTGTAGGAGTGTGTAAAGTGCCGCTTTAAAATGCGAAAGATATTTAATTATTGGAGAAAACTTCCTTTATGATACGTTGTGGGAAGTTGTGGGATTTTGGGGAGATTTTTGTCCTAGTTTTTTGGAATCAGGAGAACATCTGAGATTTATGGGAGATTTGTATGGTAGTTTGTGGGATTCCGGGGAACTTCTGGGATTTTGGGGAGATTTTTGTTAAAGTTTTTGGGAATCCTTGGACCATGTTTGCGTCTCTGCAAATGCGTATTTCCCCTGCTAAATAAAGGTCTCTTGGCTAAATTCTTGAGAAGTAACGCCTAAGTATCTTCCGGATGATAGTTTTTTTGTTTGTTCATGAATTATCTTCTTTTTCCATGTAGAAGTTGAAATTACTTCGGTTACTTGATGTCATCAAGGTAGGTGATATTTTTGTTTTTAAATTATACCTATAGTGCATAACTTTTATTTTTGGCGGGCTCATGACGCCGGATCCTGTGACTTTTTTATACTAGCAAACTCCATATAGAAAAACATAACTTTCGTAGACCTAAATGTGTGTGAACTCCCTCTTTCTGTTTGAAAAAGTACTAGTAAACATTGACATTGTTATACATATTAAACTCAATGGGTGAAACTATGACTTCAGAAACTGGAATTAAAATTAGGGACGTAACCGATACCGATATCGATATATCGGCTATACTTAAACGGGTCTGGCGACGGTCAAATAATCACGTCAACGTTCTAAGTGTGTGCGTGCGGTCGTGCTTTTTCGGCTGCACATACGCGTTGTCGGCTCTGATTGATGAAAATCAAAAAGTTTTGATATTTTAATTTGATGAGCAATGATTTGATCGTCGCCAATTGTGATTGACAAAGAAAATGCCAGTTGTTTTGTAATCGTGTATATTCCAGGCGATAGTTGTTTTTTGTTGACGAATTTCTTCTCTTTCCATCCAGAGGCTAAAATTATGTACTATCTTCGTTTACTTGGTGTCATCAAGGTAGGTGAAATGTTTATTTTTATATTATAGCTTATTTTTGGTGGGGGTCATGGCGCCGGGTCCGATGACTAAGCGGAGTGCGTCGAAGGGCGATAAAATTGAGGTGCGTCTGACATAGCGACCGAACGTGCCCGACCGAACGTGGCCGACCGAACTGAGTACTGAACTGAGTACTGAACTGAGTACTGAACTGAGTACTGGACTGAGTACTGGACTGAGTACTGGACTGAGTACTGGACTGAGTACTGGACTAAGTACTGGACTGAGTACTAGACTGAGTACTGCACTGAGTACTGGACTGAGTACTGGACTGAGTACTGGACTGAGTACTGGACTGAGTACTGGACTGAGTACTGGACTGAGTACTGGACTGAGTACTGGACTGAGTACTGGACTGAGTACTGGACTGAGTACTGGACTGAGTACTGGACTGAGTACTGGACTGAGTACTGGACTGAGTACTGGACTGAGTACTGGACTGAGTACTGGACTGAGTACTGGACTGAGTACTGGACTGAGTACTGGACTGAGTACTGGACTGAGTACTCGACTGAGTACTGGACTGAGTACTGACTTGAGTACTGGACTGAGTACTGGACTGAGTACTGGACTGAGTACTGGACTGAGCACTGGACTGAGTACTGGACTGAGTACTGGACTGAGTTCTGGACTGAGTACTGGACTGAGTACTGGACTGAGTACTGGACTGAGTACTGGACTGAGTACTGGACTGAGTACTGGCCTGAGTACTGGTCTGAGTACTGGACTAAGTACTGGACTGAGTACTAGACTGAGTAATGGATTGAGTACTGGACTGAGTACTGGACTGAGTACTGGACTGAGTACTAGACTGAGTACTGGACTGAGTACTGGACTGAGTACTGGACTGAGTACTGGACTGAGTACTCGACTGAGTACTGGACTGAGTACTGGCCTGAGTACTGGACTGAGTACTCGACTGAGTACTGGACTGAGCACTGGACTGAGCACTGGACTGAGTACTCGACTGAGTACTCGACTGAGTACTCGACTGAATACTCGACTGAGTGCTGGACTGAGTACTGGACTGAGTACTAGCCTGAGTACTGGAGTGAGTACTGGACTGAGTACTGGACTGAGTACTGGACTGAGTACTGGACTGAATACTGGACTGAGTACTGGGCTGAGTACTGGACTGAGTACTACACTGAGTACTGGACTGAGTACTGGACTGAGTACTAGACTGAGTACTGGACTGAGTACTGGACTGAGTACTGGACTGAGTACTAAACTGAGTACTGGACTGAGTACTGGACTGAGTACTGTACTGAGTACTCGACTGAGTACTATACTGAGTACTGGACTGAGAACTCGACTGAGTACTGGACTGAGTACAGGACTGAGTACTGGACTGAGTACTGGACTGAGTACTCGACTGAGTACTGGACTGAGTACTCGACTGAGTACTCGACTGAGTACTGGACTAAGTACTGGATTGAGTACTGGACTGAGTACTGGACTGAGTACTGGACTGAGTACTGGACTGAATACTGGACTGAGTACTGGACTGAGTAGTGGACTGAGTACTGGACTGAGTACTGGACTGAGTACTAGACTGAGTACTGGACTGACTACTGGACTGAGTACTGGACTGAGTACTGGACTGAGTACTGGATTGAGTACTGGACTGTGTACTGGACTGAGTACTGGACTGAGTACTGGACTGAGTACTGGACTGAGTACTGGACTGAGTACTGGTCTGAGTACTGGTCTAAGTACTGGACTGAGTGCTGGACTGAGTACTGGACTGAGTACTGGACTGAGTACTGGACTGAGTACTGGACTAAGTACTGGACTGAGTACTGGACTGAGTACCGGACTGAGTACTGGACTGAGTACTGGACTGAGTACTGGACTAAGTACTGGACTGAGTACTGGACTGAGTACTGGACTGAGTACTCGACTGAGTACTGGACTGAGTATTGGACTGAGTACTGGACTGAGTACTGGACTGAGTACTCGACTGAGTACTGGACTGAGTACTGGACTGAATACTCGACTGAGTACTGGACTGAGTACTGGACTGAGTACTCGACTGAGTACTCGACTGAGTACTGAACTTAGTACTGGACTGAGTACTGCTCTGAGTACTCGACTGAGTACTGGACTGAGTACTGGACTGAGTACTGGACTGAGTACTGGACTGAGTACTCGACTGACTACTGGACTGAGTACTGGACTGAGTACTGGACTGAGTACTGGACTGAGTACTGGACTGAGTACTGGACTGAGTACTGGACGGAGACTGGACTGAGTACTGGACTGAGTACTGGACTGAGTACTGGACTGAGTACTGGACTGAGTACTCGCTTGAGTACTGGATTGAGTACTCGACTGAGTACTCGACTGAGTACTGGACTGAGTACTGGACTGAGTACTGGACTGAGTACTGGACTGAGTACTGGACTGAGTACTGGACTGAGTACTGGACTGAGTACTGGATTGAGTACTGGACTGTGTACTGGACTGAGTACTGGACTGAGTACTGGACTGAGTACTGGACTGAGTACTGGTCTGAGTACTGGTCTAAGTACTGGACTGAGTGCTGGTCTGAGTACTGGACTGAGTACTGGACTGAGTACTGGACTAAGTACTGGAGTGAGTACTGGACTGAGTACTGGACTGAGTACTGGACTGAGTACTGGACTGAGTACTGGACTGAGTACTGGACTGAGTACTGGACTGAGAACTGGACTGAGTACTGGACTGAGTACTGGACTGAGTACTGGACTGAGTACCGGACTGAGAACTGGACTGAGTACTGGACTGAGTACTGGACTGAGTACTGGACTGAGTACCGGACTGAGAACTGGACTGAGTACTATACTGAGTACTGGACTGAGTACTCGACTGAGTACTGGACTGAGTGCTGGACTGAGTACAGGACTGAGTACTGGACTGAGTACTCGACTGAGTACTGGACTGAGTACTGGACTGAGTACTGGACTGAGTACTGGACTGAGTACTGGACTGAGTACCGGACTGAGTTCTGGACTGAGTACTGGACTGAGTACTGGACTGAGTACTGGACTGAGTACTGGACTGAGTACTGGACTGAGTACTGGACTGAGTACTCGACTGAGTACTGGACTGAGTACTGGACTGAGTACTGGACTGAGTACTGGACTGAGTACTCGACTGAGTACTGGACTGAGTACTGGACTGAGTACTGGACTGAGTACCGGACTGAGTTCTGGACTGAGTACTGGACTGAGTACTGGACTGAGTACTGGATTGAGTACTGGACTGAGTACTGCACTGAGTACTGGACTGAGTACTGGACTGAGTACCGGACTGAGAACTGGACTGAGTACTATACTGAGTACTGGACTGAGTACTCGACTGAGTACTGGACTGAGTGCTGGACTGAGTACTGGACTGAGTACTGGACTGAGTACTCGACTGAGTACTGGACTGAGTACTGGACTGAGTACTGGACTGAGTACTGGACTGAGTACTGGACTGAGTACTGGACTGAGTACCGGACTGAGTACTGGACTGAGTACTGGACTGAGTACTGGACTGAGTACTGGACTGAGTACTGGACTGAGTACTGGACTGAGTACTCGACTGAGTACTGGACTGAGTACTGGACTGAGTACTGGACTGAGTACTGGACTGAGTACTGGACTGAGTACTGGACTGAATACTCGACTGAGTACTGGACTGAGTACTGGACTGAGTACTCGACTGAGTACTCGACTGAGTACTGAACTGAGTACTGGACTGAGTACTGCTCTGAGTACTCGACTGAGTACTGGACTGAGTACTGGACTGAGTACTGGACTGAGTACTCGACTGACTACTGGACTGAGTACTGGACTGAGTACTGGACTGAGTACTGGACTGAGTACTCGACTGAGTACTGGACTGAGTACTGGACTGAGTACTGGACGGAGACTGGACTGAGTACTGGACTGAGTACTGGACTGAGTACTGGACTGAGTACTGGACTGAGTACTGGACTGAGTACTCGCTTGAGTACTGGATTGAGTACTCGACTGAGTACTCGACTGAGTACTGGACTGAGTACTGGACTGAGTACTGGACTGAGTACTGGACTGAGTACTGGACTGAGTACTGGACTGAGTACTGGACTGAGTACTGGATTGAGTACTGGACTGTGTACTGGACTGAGTACTGGACTGAGTACTGGACTGAGTACTGGACTGAGTACTGGTCTGAGTACTGGTCTAAGTACTGGACTGAGTGCTGGTCTGAGTACTGGACTGAGTACTGGACTGAGTACTGGACTAAGTACTGGACTGAGTACTGGACTGAGTACTGGACTGAGTACTGGACTGAGTACTGGAATGTGTACTGGACTGAGTACTGGACTGAGTACTGGACTGAGTACCGGACTGAGAACTGGACTGAGTACTGGACTGAGTACTGGACTGAGTACTGGAATGAGTACTGGACTGAGTACTGGACTGAGTACTGGACTGAGTACTGGACTGAGTACTGGACTGAGTACCGGACTGAGAACTGGACTGAGTACTATACTGAGTACTGGACTGAGTACTGGACTGAGTGCTGGACTGAGTACTGGACTGAGTACTGGACTGAGTACTCGACTGAGTACTGGACTGAGTACTGGACTGAGTACTGGACTGAGTACTGGACTGAGTACTGGACTGAGTACCGGACTGAGTTCTGGACTGAGTACTGGACTGAGTACTGGACTGAGTACTGGACTGAGTACTGGACTGAGTACTGGACTGAGTACTGGACTGAGTACTCGACTGAGTACTGGACTGAGTACTGGACTGAGTACTCGACTGAGTACTGGACTGAGTACTGGACTGAGTACTGGACTGAGTACTGGACTGAGTACTCGACTGAGTACTGGACTGAGTACTGGACTGAGTACTCGACTGAGTACTGGACTGAGTACTGGACTGAGTACTTGACTGAGTACTCGACTGAGTACTCGACTGAGTACTCGACTGAGTACTCGACTGAGTACTGGACTGAGTACTGGACTGAGTACTGCTCTGAGTACTCGACTGAGTACTGGACTGAGTACTGGACTGAGTACTGGACTGAGTACTCGACTGAGTACTGGACTGAGTACTGGACTGAGTACTGGACTCAGTACAGGACTGAGTACTCGACTGAGTACTGGACTGAGTACTGTACTGAGTACTCGACTGAGTACTGGACTGAGTACTGGAGTGAGTACCGGACTGAGAACTGGACTGAGTACTATACTGAGTACTGGACTGAGTACTCGACTGAGTACTGGACTGAGTATTGGACTGAGTACTGGACTGAGTACTCGACTGAGTACTGGACTGAGTACTGGACTGAGTACTGGACTGAGTAGTGGACTGAGTACTGGACTGAGTACTGGACTGAGTACTGGACTAAGTACTGGACTGAGTTCTGGACTGAGTACTGGACTGAGTACTGGACTGAGTACTGGACTGAGTACTGGACTGTGTACTGGACTGAGTATTGGACTGAGTACTGGACTGAGTACTGGACTGAGTACTGGACTGAGTACTGGACTGAGTACTGGACTGAGAACTGGACTGAGAACTGGACTGAGTACTGGACTGAGTACTGGACTGAGTACTGCACTGAGTACTGGACTGAGTACTGGACTGAGTACTGGACTGAGTAATGGACTGAGTACTGGACTGAGTACTGGACTGAGTACTGGACTGAGTACTGGACTGAGTACTGGACTGAGTACCGGACTAAGAACTGGACTGAGTACTATACTGAGTACTGGACTGAGTACTCGACTGAGTACTGGACTGAGTGCTGGACTGAGTACTGGACTGAGTACTGGACTGAGTACTCGACTGAGTACTGGACTGAGTACTGCACTGAGTACTGGACTGAGTACTGGACTGAGTAGTGGACTGAGTACTGGACAGAGTACTGGACTGAGTACCGGACTCAGTACCGGACTGAGAACTGGACTGAGTACTATACTGAGTACTGGACTGAGTACTCGACTGAGTACTGGACTGAGTGCTGGACTGAGTACTGGACTGAGTACTGGACTGAGTACTCGACTGAGTACTGGACTGAGTACTGCACTGAGTACTGGACTGAGTACTGGACTGAGTACTGGACTGAGTACTGGACTGAGTACTGGACTGAGTACCGGACTGAGTACTGGACTGAGTACTGGACTGAGTACTGGACTGAGTACTGGACTGAGTACTGGACTGAGTACTGGACTGAGTACTGTACTGAGTACTCGACTGAGTACTGGACTGAGTACTGGACTGAGTACTGGACTGAGTACTCGACTGAGTACTGGACTGAGTACTGGACTGAATACTCGACTGAGTACTCGACTGAGTACTCGACTGAGTACTCGACTGAATACTCGACTGAGTACTCGACTGAACACTCGACTGAGTACTCGACTGAGTACTCGACTGAGTACTCGACTGAGTACTCGACTGAGTACTCGACTGAGTACTCGACTGAGTACTGAACTGAGTACTGGACTGAGTACTGCTCTGAGTACTCGACTGAGTACTAGACTGAGTACTGGACTGAGTACTGGACTGAGTACTCGACTGAGTACTGGACTGAGTACTGGACTGAGTACTGGACGGAGACTGGACTGAGTACTGGACTGAGTACTGGACTGAGTACTGGACTGAGTACTGGACTGAGTACTCGCTTGAGTACTGGACTGAGTACTCGACTGAGTACTCGACTGAGTACTGGACTGAGTACTGGACTGAGTACTCGACTGAGTACTGGACTGAGTACTGGACTGAGTACTGGACTGAGTACTGGACTGAGTACTGGATTGAGTACTGGACTGTGTACTGGACTGAGTACTGGACTGAGTACTGGACTGAGTACTGGACTGAGTACTGGTCTGAGTACTGGTCTAAGTACTGGACTGAGTGCTGGACTGAGTACTGGACTGAGTACTGGACTGAGTACTGGACTGAGTACTGGACTAAGTACTGGACTGAGTACTGGACTGAGTACTGGACTGAGTACTGGACTGAGTACTGGACTGAGTACTGGACTGAGTACTGGACTGAGTACTGGACTGAGTACTGGACTGAGTACTGGAATGTGTACTGGACTGAGTACTGGACTGAGTACTGGACTGAGTACCGGACTGAGAACTGGACTGAGTACTGGACTGAGTACTGGACTGAGTACTGGACTGAGTACTGGACTGAGTACTGGCCTGAGTACTGGACTGAGTACTGGACTGAGTACTGCTCTGAGTACTCGACTGAGTACTGGACTGAGTACTGGACTGAGTACTGGACTGAGTACTCGACTGAGTACTGGACTGAGTACTGGACTGAGTACTGGACTGAGTACTGGACTGAGTACTCGACTGAGTACTGGACTGAGTACTGTACTGAGTACTCGACTGAGTACTGGACTGAGTACTGGACTGAGTACTGGACTGAGTACTGGACTGAGTACTCGACTGAGTACTGGACTGAGTACTGGACTGAGTACTCGAATGAGTACTCGACTGAGTACTGGACTGAGTACTGGACTGAGTACTAGACTGAGTACTCAACTGAGTACTGGACTGAGTACTCGACTGAGTACTGGACTGAGTACTCGACTGAGTACTGTACTGAGTACTGTACTGAGTACTGGATTGAGTACTGGACTGTGTACTGGACTGAGTACTGGACTGAGTACTGGACTGAGTACTCAACTGAGTACTGGACTGAGTACTAGACTGAGTACTGGACTGAGTACTTTACTCGACTGCGTACTGGACTGAGTACTCGACTGAGTACTCGACTGAGTACTTAACTGAGTACTGGACTGAGTACTGGACTGAGTACTGGACTGAGTACTCGACTGAGTACTGGACTGAGTACTGGACTGAGTACTGGACTGAATACTGGACTGAGTACTCGACTGAGTACTGGACTGAGTACTGGACTGAGTACTGGTCTGAGTACTCAACTGAGTACTGGACTGAGTACTGGACTGAGTACTGGACTGAGTACTGGACTGAGTACTGGACTGAATACTGGAATGAGTACTCGACTGAGTACTGGACTGAGTATTGGACTGAGTACTGGTCTGAGTACTCAACTGAGTACTGGACTGAGTACTAGACTGAGTACTGGACTGAGTACTGTACTCGACTGCGTACTGGACTGAGTACTGGACTGAGTACTGGACTGAGTACTGGACTGAGTACTGGACTGAGTACTGTACTGAGTACTGTACTGAGTACTGTACTGAGTACTGTACTGAGTAATGTACTGAGTACTGTACTGAGTACTGTACTGAGTACTGTACTGATTACTGTACTGAGTACTGTACAGAGTATTGTACTGATTACTGTACTGAGTACTGTACTGAGTACTGTACTGAGTACTGTACTGGGTACTGTACTGAGTACTGTACTGAGTACTGTACTGAGTACTGTACTGAATACTGTACTGATTAGTGTACTGAGTACTGTACTGAGTACTGTACCGAGTACTGCACTGAGTACTGAACTGAGTACTGAACTGAGTAATGACTGATAATCGAAATGACTGATAAACGAAATGACTGATAGACACAATGACTGATAAACGAAATGACTGATAAACAAAATGACTGATAAAAGAAATGACTGATAAACGAAATGACTGATAAACGAAATGACTTATAAACGAAATGACTGATAGAAGAAATGACTGATAAACGAAATGACTGATAAATGAAATGACTGATAAACAAAATGACTGATAAGCGAAATGACTGATAAACGAAATGACTGATAAACGAAATGACTGATAAAAGAAATGACTGATAAACGAAATGACTGATAAACGAAATGACTGATAAACGAAATGACTGATAAACGAAATGACTGATAAAGGTAATGACTGATAAACGAAATGACTGATAAACGAAATGACTGATAAACGAAATGACTGATAAACGAAATGACTGATAAGCGAAATGACTGATAGACGAAATGACTGATAAACGAAATGACTGATAAACGAAATGACTGATAAACGAAATGACTGATAAACGAAATTACTGATAAACGAAATGACTGATAAACGAAATGACTGATAAACAAAATGACTGATAAACAAAATGACTGATAAACGAAATGACTGATAAACGAAATGACTGATAAACAAAATGACTGATAAACGAAATGACTGATAAACGAAATGACTGATAAACGAAATGACTGATAAACGAAATGACTGATAAACGAAATGACTGATAAACGAAATGACTGATAAAAGAAATGACTAATAAACGAAATGACTGATAAACGAAATGACTGATAAAGGTAATGACTGATAAACGAAATGACTGATTAACGAAATGACTGATAAACGAAATGACTGATAAACGAAATGACTGATAAACGAAATGACTGATAAACGAAATGACTGATAAACGAAATGACTGATAAACGAAATGACTGATAAACAAAATGACTGATAAACGAAATGACTGATAAACGAAATGACTTATAAACGAATTGACTGATAAACGAAATGACTGATAAACAAAATGACTGGACTGCGTACTGGACTGAGTACTGGACTGAGTACTGGACTGAGTACTCGACTGAGTACTGGACTGAGTACTCGACTGAGTACTCGACTGAGTACTGGACTGGGTACTGGACTGAGTACTGGACTGAGTACTGGACTGAGTACTGGACTGAGTACTGGACTGAGTACTGGACTGAGTACTGGACTGAGTACTGGACTGAGTACTGGACTGAGTACTGGATTGAGTACTGGACTGTGTACTGGACTGAGTACTGGACTGAGTACTGGTCTGAGTACTGGTCTGAGTACTGGACTGAGTGCTGGACTGAGTACTGGACTGAGTACTGGACTGAGTACTGGACTGAGTACTGGACTGAGTACTGGACTGAGTACCGGACTGAGAACTGGACTGAGTACTGGACTGAGTACTGGACTGAGTACTGGGCTGAGTACTGGACTGAGTACTGGACTGAGTACTGGACTGAGTACTGGACTGAGTACTGGACTGAGTACTGGACTGAGTACTGGACTGAGTACTGGACTGAGTACCGGACTGAGAACTGGACTGAGTACTGGACTGAGTACTGGACTGAGTACTGGACTGAGTACTGGACTGAGTACTCGACTGAGTACTGGTCTGAGTACTCGCTTGAGTACTGGACTGAGTACTCGACTGAGTACTCGACTGAGTACTGGACTGAGTACTGGACTGAGTACTGGACTGAGTACTGGACTGAGTACTGGACTGAGTACTGGACTGAGTACTGGACTGAGTACTGGACTGAGTACTGGAATGAGTACTGGAATGAGTACTGGACTGAGTACTGGACTGAGTACTGGACTGAGTACTGGACTGAGTACTGGACTGAGTACCTGACTGAGAACTGGACTGAGTACTGGACTGAGTACTGGACTGAGTACTGGACTGAGTACTGGACTGAGTACTGGACTGAGTACTGGACTGAGTACTGGACTGAGTACTGGACTGTGTACTGGACTGAGTGCTGGACTGAGTACTGGACTGAGTACCGGACTGAGAACTTGACTGAGTACTGGACTGAGTACTGGACTGAGTACTGGAATGAGTACTGGACTGAGTACTGGACTGAGTACTGGACTGAGTACTGGACTGAGTACTGGACTGAGTACCTGACTGAGAACTGGACTGAGTACTGGACTGAGTACTGGACTGAGTACTGGACTGAGTACTGGACTGAGTACTGGACTGAGTACTGGACTGTGTACTGGACTGAGTGCTGGACTGAGTACTGGACTGAGTACCGGACTGAGAACTTGACCTGAGTACTGGACTGAGTACTGGACTGAGTACTGGACTGAGTACTGGACTGAGTACCGGACTGAGAACTGGACTGAGTACTGGACTGAGTACTGGACTGAGTACTGGACTGAGTACTGGACTGAGTACTCGACTGAGTACTGGTCTGAGTACTCGCTTGAGTACTGGACTGAGTACTCGACTGAGTACTGGACTGAGTACTGGACTGAGTACTGCACTGAGTACTGGACTGAGTACTGGACTGAGTACTGCACTGAGTACTGGACTGAGTACTGGACTGTGTACTGGACTGAGTGCTGGACTGAGTACTGGACTGAGTACCGGACTGAGAACTTGACTGAGTACTGGACTGAGTACTGGACTGAGTACTGGACTGAGTACTGGACTGAGTACTGGACTGAGTACTGGACTGAGTACTGGACTGAGTACCGGACTGAGAACTGGACTGAGTACTATACTGAGTACTGGACTGAGTACTCGACTGAGTGCTGGACTGAGTGCTGGAATGAGTACTGGACTGAGTACTGGACTGGGTACTCGACTGAGTACTGGACTGAGTACTGGACTGAGTACTGGACTGAGTACTGGTCTGAGTACTGGACTGAGTACTGGACTGAGTACTGGACTGAGTACTGGACTGAGTACTGGACTGAGTACTGGACTGAGTACTGGACTGAGTACTGGAATGAGTACTGGACTGAGTACTGGACTGAGTACTGGACTGAGTACTGGACTGAGTACTAGACTGAGTACTGGACTGAGCACTGGACTGAGTACTGGACTGAGTACTGGACTGACTACTGGACTGAGTACCGGACTGAGAACTGGACTGAGTACTGGACTGAGTACTGGACTGAGTACTGGACTGAGTACTGGACTGAGTACTGGACTGAGTACTCGACTGAGTACTGGTCTGAGTACTCGCTTGAGTACTGGACTAAGTACTCGACTGAGTACTCGACTGAGAACTGGACTGAGTACTATACTGAGTACTGGACTGAGTACTCGACTGAGTACTGGACTGAGTGCTGGAATGAGTACTGGACTGAGTACTGGACTGGGTACTCGACTGAGTACTGGACTGAGTACTGGACTGAGTACTGGACTGAGTACTGGTCTGAGTACTGGACTGAGTACTGGACTGAGTACTGGACTGAGTACTCGACTGAGTACTGGACTGAGTACTGGACTGAGTACTGGACTGAGTACTGGACTGAGTACTGGACTGAGTATTGGACTGGGTACTCGACTGAGTACTGGACTGAGTACTGGACTGAGTACTGGAATGAGTACTGGACTGAGTACTGGACTGAGTACTGGACTGAGTACTGGACTGAGTACTAGACTGAGAACTTGACCTGAGTACTGGACTGAGTACTGGACTGAGTACTGGACTGAGTACTGGACTGAGTACCGGACTGAGAACTGGACTGAGTACTGGACTGAGTACTGGACTGAGTACTGGACTGAGTACTGGACTGAGTACTGGACTGAGTACTCGACTGAGTACTGGTCTGAGTACTCGCTTGAGTACTGGACTGAGTACTCGACTGAGTACTCGACTGAGTACTGGACTGAGTACTGGACTGAGTACTGGACTGAGTACTGGACTGAGTACTGGACTGAGTACTGGACTGAGTACTGGACTGAGTACTGGACTGAGTACCTGACTGAGAACTGGACTGAGTACTGGACTGAGTACTGGACTGAGTACTGGACTGAGTACTGGACTGAGTACTGGACTGAGTACTGGACTGAGTACTGGACTGTGTACTGGACTGAGTGCTGGACTGAGTACTGGACTGAGTACCGGACTGAGAACTTGACTGAGTACTGGACTGAGTACTGGACTGAGTACTGGAATGAGTACTGGACTGAGTACTGGACTGAGTACTGGACTGAGTACTGGACTGAGTACTGGACTGAGTACCTGACTGAGAACTGGACTGAGTACTGGACTGAGTACTGGACTGAGTACTGGACTGAGTACTGGACTGAGTACTGGACTGAGTACTGGACTGTGTACTGGACTGAGTGCTGGACTGAGTACTGGACTGAGTACCGGACTGAGAACTTGACCTGAGTACTGGACTGAGTACTGGACTGAGTACTGGACTGAGTACTGGACTGAGTACCGGACTGAGAACTGGACTGAGTACTGGACTGAGTACTGGACTGAGTACTGGACTGAGTACTGGACTGAGTACTGGACTGAGTACTCGACTGAGTACTGGTCTGAGTACTCGCTTGAGTACTGGACTGAGTACTCGACTGAGTACTCGACTGAGTACTGGACTGAGTACTGGACTGAGTACTGGACTGAGTACTGGACTGAGTACTGGACTGAGTACTGGAATGAGTACTGGAATGAGTACTGGACTGAGTACTGGACTGAGTACTGGACTGAGTACTGGACTGAGTACTGGACTGAGTACCTGACTGAGAACTGGACTGAGTACTGGACTGAGTACTGGACTGAGTACTGGACTGAGTACTGGACTGAGTACTGGATTGAGTACTGGACTGTGTACTGGACTGAGTACTGGACTGACTACTGGACTGAGTACTGGACTGAGTACTGGTCTGAGTACTGGACTGAGTACTGGACTGAGTACTGGACTGAGTACTGGAATGAGTACTGGACTGAGTACTGGACTGAGTACTGGACTGAGTACTGGACTGAGTACCTGACTGAGAACTGGACTGAGTACTGGACTGAGTACTGGACTGAGTACTGGACTGAGTACTGGACTGAGTACTGGACTGAGTACTGGACTGTGTACTGGACTGAGTGCTGGACTGAGTACTGGACTGAGTACCGGACTGAGAACTTGACTGAGTACTGGACTGAGTACTGGACTGAGTACTGGACTGAGTACTGGACTGAGTACTGGACTGAGTACTGGACTGAGTACTGGACTGAGTACTGGACTGAGTACTGGACTGAGTACTGGATTGAGTACTGGACTGTGTACTGGACTGAGTACTGGACTGAGTACTGGTCTGAGTACTGGTCTGAGTACTGGACTGAGTGCTGGACTGAGTACTGCACTGAGTACTAGACTGACTGAGTACTGGACTGAGTACTGGACTGAGTACTGGACTGAGTACTGGACTGAGTACTGGACTGAGTACCGGACTGAGAACTGGACTGAGTACTGGACTGAGTACTGGACTGAGTACTGGGCTGAGTACTGGACTGAGTACTGGACTGAGTACTGGACTGAGTACTGGACTGAGTACTGGACTGAGTACTGGACTGAGTACTGGACTGAGTACTGGACTGAGTACTGGACTGAGTACTGGACTGAGTACCGGACTGAGAACTGGACTGAGTACTGGACTGAGTACTGGACTGAGTACTGGACTGAGTACTCGACTGAGTACTGGTCTGAGTACTCGCTTGAGTACTGGACTGAGTACTCGACTGAGTACTCGACTGAGTACTGGACTGAGTACTGGACTGAGTACTGGACTGAGTACTGGACTGAGTACTGGACTGAGTACTGGACTGAGTACTGGAATGAGTACTGGAATGAGTACTGGACTGAGTACTGGACTGAGTACTGGACTGAGTACTGGACTGAGTACTGGACTGAGTACCTGACTGAGAACTGGACTGAGTACTGGACTGAGTACTGGACTGAGTACTGGACTGAGTACTGGACTGAGTACTGGACTGAGTACTGGACTGAGTACTGGACTGAGTACTGGACTGTGTACTGGACTGAGTGCTGGACTGAGTACTGGACTGAGTACCGGACTGAGAACTTGACTGAGTACTGGACTGAGTACTGGACTGAGTACTGGAATGAGTACTGGACTGAGTACTGGACTGAGTACTGGACTGAGTACTGGACTGAGTACCTGACTGAGAACTGGACTGAGTACTGGACTGAGTACTGGACTGAGTACTGGACTGAGTACTGGACTGAGTACTGGACTGAGTACTGGACTGAGTACTGGACTGTGTACTGGACTGAGTGCTGGACTGAGTACTGGACTGAGTACCGGACTGAGAACTTGACCTGAGTACTGGACTGAGTACTGGACTGAGTACTGGACTGAGTACTGGACTGAGTACCGGACTGAGAACTGGACTGAGTACTGGACTGAGTACTGGACTGAGTACTGGACTGAGTACTGGACTGAGTACTCGACTGAGTACTGGTCTGAGTACTCGCTTGAGTACTGGACTGAGTACTCGACTGAGTACTCGACTGAGTACTGGACTGAGTACTGGACTGAGTACTGGACTGAGTACTGGACTGAGTACTGGACTGAGTACTGGAATGAGTACTGGAATGAGTACTGGACTGAGTACTGGACTGAGTACTGGACTGAGTACTGGACTGAGTACTGGACTGAGTACCTGACTGAGAACTGGACTGAGTACTGGACTGAGTACTGGACTGAGTACTGGACTGAGTACTGGACTGAGTACTGGATTGAGTACTGGACTGTGTACTGGACTGAGTACTGGACTGACTACTGGACTGAGTACTGGACTGAGTACTGGTCTGAGTACTGGACTGAGTACTGGACTGAGTACTGGACTGAGTACTGGAATAAGTACTGGACTGAGTACTGGACTGAGTACTGGACTGAGTACTGGACTGAGTACCTGACTGAGAACTGGACTGAGTACTGGACTGAGTACTGGACTGAGTACTGGACTGAGTACTGGATTGAGTACTGGACTGAGTACTGGACTGTGTACTGGACTGAGTGCTGGACTGAGTACTGGACTGAGTACCGGACTGAGAACTTGACTGAGTACTGGACTGAGTACTGGACTGAGTACTGGACTGAGTACTGGACTGAGTACTGGACTGAGTACTGGACTGAGTACCGGACTGAGAACTGGACTGAGTACTATACTGAGTACTGGACTGAGTACTCGACTGAGTACTGGACTGAGTGCTGGAATGAGTACTGGACTGAGTACTGGACTGGGTACTCGACTGAGTACTGGACTGAGTACTGGACTGAGTACTGGTCTGAGTACTGGACTGAGTACTGGACTGAGTACTGGACTGAGTACTGGACTGAGTACTGGACTGAGTACTGGACTGAGTACTGGACTGAGTACTGGACTGAGTACTGGAATGAGTACTGGACTGAGTACTGGACTGAGTACTGGACTGAGTACTGGACTGAGTACTGGACTGAGTACTAGACTGAGTACTGGACTGAGCACTGGACTGAGTACTGGACTGAGTACTGGACTGACTACTGGACTGAGTACCGGAATGAGTACTGGATTGAGTACTGGACTGAGTACTGGACTGAGTACTGGACTGAGTACTGGACTGAGTACTGGACTGAGTACTCGACTGAGTACTGGACTGAGTACTGGACTGAGTACTGGACTGAGTACTCGACTGAGTACTGGACTGAGTACTGGACTGAGTACTCGACTGAGTACTCGACTGAGTACTGGACTGAGTACTGGACTGAGTACTGAACTGAGTACTGGACTGAGTACTGGACTGAGTACTCGACTGAGTACTGGACTGAGTACTGGACTGAGTACTCGACTGAGTACTGGACTGAGTACTCGACTGAGTACTGGACTGAGTACTGGACTGAGTACTCGACTAAGTACTCGACTGAGTACTCGACTGAGTACTCGACTGAGTACTGGACTGAGTACTGGACTGAGTACTGCTCTGAGTACTCGACTGAGTACTCGACTGAGTACTCGACTGAGTACTGGACTGAGTACTGGACTGAGTACTGCTCTGAGTACTCGACTGAGTACTGGACTGAGTACTGGACTGAGTACTGGATTGAGTACTGGACTGAGTACTCGACTGAGTACTCGACTGAGTACTGGACTGAGTACTGGACTGAGTACTGCTCTGAGTACTCGACTGAGTACTGGACTGAGTACTGGACTGAGTACTGGACTGAGTACTCGACTGAGTACTGGACTGAGTACTGGACTGAGTACTGGACTGAGTACTGGACTGAGTACTGGACTGAGTACTCGACTGAGTACTGGACTGAGTACTGTACTGAGTACTCGACTGAGTACTGGACTGAGTACTGGACTGAGTACTGGACTGAGTACTGGACTGAGTACTGGACTGAGTACTGGACTGAGTACTGGATTGAGTACTGGACTGTGTACTGGACTGAGTACTGGACTGAGTACTGGACTGAGTACTGGACTGAGTACTGGTCTGAGTACTGAGCTGAGTGCTGGACTGAGTACTGGACTGAGTACTAGACTGAGTACTGTACTGAGTACTGGACTGAGTACTGGACTGAGTACTGGACTGAGTACTGGACTGAGTACTGGACTGAGCACTGGACTGAGTACTGGACTGAGTACTGGACTGAGTACTGGACTGAGTACTGGACTGAGTACCGGACTGAGAACTGGACTGAGTACTGGACTGAGTACTGGACTGAGTACTGGACTGAGTACTGGACTGAGTACTGGACTGAGTACTGGACTGAGTACTGGACTGAGTACTGGACTGAGTACTGGACTGAGTACTCGACTGAGTACTGGACTGAGTACTGGACTGAGTACTGGACTGAGTACTCGACTGAGTACTGGACTGAGTACTGGACTGAGTACTCGACTGAGTACTGGACTGAGTACTGGACTGAGTACTGGACTGAGTACTGGACTGAGTACTGGACTGAGTACTGGACTGAGTACTGGACTGGGTACTGGACTGAGTACTGGACTGAGTACTGGACTGGGTACTGGACTGAGTACTGGACTGAGTACTGGACTGAGTACTGGACTGAGTACTGGACTGAGTACTGGACTGAGTACTGGACTGTGTACTGGACTGAGTGCTGGACTGAGTACTGGACTGAGTACCGGACTGAGAACTTGACCTGAGTACTGGACTGAGTACTGGACTGAGTACTGGACTGAGTACTGGACTGAGTACCGGACTGAGAACTGGACTGAGTACTGGACTGAGTACTGGACTGAGTACTGGACTGAGTACTGGACTGAGTACTCGACTGAGTACTGGTCTGAGTACTCGCTTGAGTACTGGACTGAGTACTCGACTGAGTACTGGACTGAGTACTGGACTGAGTACTGCACTGAGTACTGGACTGAGTACTGGACTGAGTACTGCACTGAGTACTGGACTGAGTACTGGACTGTGTACTGGACTGAGTGCTGGACTGAGTACTGGACTGAGTACCGGACTGAGAACTTGACTGAGTACTGGACTGAGTACTGGACTGAGTACTGGACTGAGTACTGGACTGAGTACTGGACTGAGTACTGGACTGAGTACTGGACTGAGTACCGGACTGAGAACTGGACTGAGTACTATACTGAGTACTGGACTGAGTACTCGACTGAGTGCTGGACTGAGTGCTGGAATGAGTACTGGACTGAGTACTGGACTGGGTACTCGACTGAGTACTGGACTGAGTACTGGACTGAGTACTGGACTGAGTACTGGTCTGAGTACTGGACTGAGTACTGGACTGAGTACTGGACTGAGTACTGGACTGAGTACTGGACTGAGTACTGGACTGAGTACTGGACTGAGTACTGGAATGAGTACTGGACTGAGTACTGGACTGAGTACTGGACTGAGTACTGGACTGAGTACTAGACTGAGTACTGGACTGAGCACTGGACTGAGTACTGGACTGAGTACTGGACTGACTACTGGACTGAGTACCGGACTGAGAACTGGACTGAGTACTGGACTGAGTACTGGACTGAGTACTGGACTGAGTACTGGACTGAGTACTGGACTGAGTACTCGACTGAGTACTGGTCTGAGTACTCGCTTGAGTACTGGACTAAGTACTCGACTGAGTACTCGACTGAGAACTGGACTGAGTACTATACTGAGTACTGGACTGAGTACTCGACTGAGTACTGGACTGAGTGCTGGAATGAGTACTGGACTGAGTACTGGACTGGGTACTCGACTGAGTACTGGACTGAGTACTGGACTGAGTACTGGACTGAGTACTGGTCTGAGTACTGGACTGAGTACTGGACTGAGTACTGGACTGAGTACTCGACTGAGTACTGGACTGAGTACTGGACTGAGTACTGGACTGAGTACTGGACTGAGTACTGGACTGAGTATTGGACTGGGTACTCGACTGAGTACTGGACTGAGTACTGGACTGAGTACTGGAATGAGTACTGGACTGAGTACTGGACTGAGTACTGGACTGAGTACTGGACTGAGTACTAGACTGAGAACTTGACCTGAGTACTGGACTGAGTACTGGACTGAGTACTGGACTGAGTACTGGACTGAGTACCGGACTGAGAACTGGACTGAGTACTGGACTGAGTACTGGACTGAGTACTGGACTGAGTACTGGACTGAGTACTGGACTGAGTACTCGACTGAGTACTGGTCTGAGTACTCGCTTGAGTACTGGACTGAGTACTCGACTGAGTACTCGACTGAGTACTGGACTGAGTACTGGACTGAGTACTGGACTGAGTACTGGACTGAGTACTGGACTGAGTACTGGACTGAGTACTGGACTGAGTACTGGACTGAGTACCTGACTGAGAACTGGACTGAGTACTGGACTGAGTACTGGACTGAGTACTGGACTGAGTACTGGACTGAGTACTGGACTGAGTACTGGACTGAGTACTGGACTGTGTACTGGACTGAGTGCTGGACTGAGTACTGGACTGAGTACCGGACTGAGAACTTGACTGAGTACTGGACTGAGTACTGGACTGAGTACTGGAATGAGTACTGGACTGAGTACTGGACTGAGTACTGGACTGAGTACTGGACTGAGTACTGGACTGAGTACCTGACTGAGAACTGGACTGAGTACTGGACTGAGTACTGGACTGAGTACTGGACTGAGTACTGGACTGAGTACTGGACTGAGTACTGGACTGTGTACTGGACTGAGTGCTGGACTGAGTACTGGACTGAGTACCGGACTGAGAACTTGACCTGAGTACTGGACTGAGTACTGGACTGAGTACTGGACTGAGTACTGGACTGAGTACCGGACTGAGAACTGGACTGAGTACTGGACTGAGTACTGGACTGAGTACTGGACTGAGTACTGGACTGAGTACTGGACTGAGTACTCGACTGAGTACTGGTCTGAGTACTCGCTTGAGTACTGGACTGAGTACTCGACTGAGTACTCGACTGAGTACTGGACTGAGTACTGGACTGAGTACTGGACTGAGTACTGGACTGAGTACTGGACTGAGTACTGGAATGAGTACTGGAATGAGTACTGGACTGAGTACTGGACTGAGTACTGGACTGAGTACTGGACTGAGTACTGGACTGAGTACCTGACTGAGAACTGGACTGAGTACTGGACTGAGTACTGGACTGAGTACTGGACTGAGTACTGGACTGAGTACTGGATTGAGTACTGGACTGTGTACTGGACTGAGTACTGGACTGACTACTGGACTGAGTACTGGACTGAGTACTGGTCTGAGTACTGGACTGAGTACTGGACTGAGTACTGGACTGAGTACTGGAATGAGTACTGGACTGAGTACTGGACTGAGTACTGGACTGAGTACTGGACTGAGTACCTGACTGAGAACTGGACTGAGTACTGGACTGAGTACTGGACTGAGTACTGGACTGAGTACTGGACTGAGTACTGGACTGAGTACTGGACTGTGTACTGGACTGAGTGCTGGACTGAGTACTGGACTGAGTACCGGACTGAGAACTTGACTGAGTACTGGACTGAGTACTGGACTGAGTACTGGACTGAGTACTGGACTGAGTACTGGACTGAGTACTGGACTGAGTACTGGACTGAGTACTGGACTGAGTACTGGACTGAGTACTGGATTGAGTACTGGACTGTGTACTGGACTGAGTACTGGACTGAGTACTGGTCTGAGTACTGGTCTGAGTACTGGACTGAGTGCTGGACTGAGTACTGCACTGAGTACTAGACTGACTGAGTACTGGACTGAGTACTGGACTGAGTACTGGACTGAGTACTGGACTGAGTACTGGACTGAGTACCGGACTGAGAACTGGACTGAGTACTGGACTGAGTACTGGACTGAGTACTGGGCTGAGTACTGGACTGAGTACTGGACTGAGTACTGGACTGAGTACTGGACTGAGTACTGGACTGAGTACTGGACTGAGTACTGGACTGAGTACTGGACTGAGTACTGGACTGAGTACTGGACTGAGTACCGGACTGAGAACTGGACTGAGTACTGGACTGAGTACTGGACTGAGTACTGGACTGAGTACTCGACTGAGTACTGGTCTGAGTACTCGCTTGAGTACTGGACTGAGTACTCGACTGAGTACTCGACTGAGTACTGGACTGAGTACTGGACTGAGTACTGGACTGAGTACTGGACTGAGTACTGGACTGAGTACTGGACTGAGTACTGGAATGAGTACTGGAATGAGTACTGGACTGAGTACTGGACTGAGTACTGGACTGAGTACTGGACTGAGTACTGGACTGAGTACCTGACTGAGAACTGGACTGAGTACTGGACTGAGTACTGGACTGAGTACTGGACTGAGTACTGGACTGAGTACTGGACTGAGTACTGGACTGAGTACTGGACTGAGTACTGGACTGTGTACTGGACTGAGTGCTGGACTGAGTACTGGACTGAGTACCGGACTGAGAACTTGACTGAGTACTGGACTGAGTACTGGACTGAGTACTGGAATGAGTACTGGACTGAGTACTGGACTGAGTACTGGACTGAGTACTGGACTGAGTACCTGACTGAGAACTGGACTGAGTACTGGACTGAGTACTGGACTGAGTACTGGACTGAGTACTGGACTGAGTACTGGACTGAGTACTGGACTGAGTACTGGACTGTGTACTGGACTGAGTGCTGGACTGAGTACTGGACTGAGTACCGGACTGAGAACTTGACCTGAGTACTGGACTGAGTACTGGACTGAGTACTGGACTGAGTACTGGACTGAGTACCGGACTGAGAACTGGACTGAGTACTGGACTGAGTACTGGACTGAGTACTGGACTGAGTACTGGACTGAGTACTCGACTGAGTACTGGTCTGAGTACTCGCTTGAGTACTGGACTGAGTACTCGACTGAGTACTCGACTGAGTACTGGACTGAGTACTGGACTGAGTACTGGACTGAGTACTGGACTGAGTACTGGACTGAGTACTGGAATGAGTACTGGAATGAGTACTGGACTGAGTACTGGACTGAGTACTGGACTGAGTACTGGACTGAGTACTGGACTGAGTACCTGACTGAGAACTGGACTGAGTACTGGACTGAGTACTGGACTGAGTACTGGACTGAGTACTGGACTGAGTACTGGATTGAGTACTGGACTGTGTACTGGACTGAGTACTGGACTGACTACTGGACTGAGTACTGGACTGAGTACTGGTCTGAGTACTGGACTGAGTACTGGACTGAGTACTGGACTGAGTACTGGAATAAGTACTGGACTGAGTACTGGACTGAGTACTGGACTGAGTACTGGACTGAGTACCTGACTGAGAACTGGACTGAGTACTGGACTGAGTACTGGACTGAGTACTGGACTGAGTACTGGATTGAGTACTGGACTGAGTACTGGACTGTGTACTGGACTGAGTGCTGGACTGAGTACTGGACTGAGTACCGGACTGAGAACTTGACTGAGTACTGGACTGAGTACTGGACTGAGTACTGGACTGAGTACTGGACTGAGTACTGGACTGAGTACTGGACTGAGTACCGGACTGAGAACTGGACTGAGTACTATACTGAGTACTGGACTGAGTACTCGACTGAGTACTGGACTGAGTGCTGGAATGAGTACTGGACTGAGTACTGGACTGGGTACTCGACTGAGTACTGGACTGAGTACTGGACTGAGTACTGGTCTGAGTACTGGACTGAGTACTGGACTGAGTACTGGACTGAGTACTGGACTGAGTACTGGACTGAGTACTGGACTGAGTACTGGACTGAGTACTGGACTGAGTACTGGAATGAGTACTGGACTGAGTACTGGACTGAGTACTGGACTGAGTACTGGACTGAGTACTGGACTGAGTACTAGACTGAGTACTGGACTGAGCACTGGACTGAGTACTGGACTGAGTACTGGACTGACTACTGGACTGAGTACCGGAATGAGTACTGGATTGAGTACTGGACTGAGTACTGGACTGAGTACTGGACTGAGTACTGGACTGAGTACTGGACTGAGTACTCGACTGAGTACTGGACTGAGTACTGGACTGAGTACTGGACTGAGTACTCGACTGAGTACTGGACTGAGTACTGGACTGAGTACTCGACTGAGTACTCGACTGAGTACTGGACTGAGTACTGGACTGAGTACTGAACTGAGTACTGGACTGAGTACTGGACTGAGTACTCGACTGAGTACTGGACTGAGTACTGGACTGAGTACTCGACTGAGTACTGGACTGAGTACTCGACTGAGTACTGGACTGAGTACTGGACTGAGTACTCGACTAAGTACTCGACTGAGTACTCGACTGAGTACTCGACTGAGTACTGGACTGAGTACTGGACTGAGTACTGCTCTGAGTACTCGACTGAGTACTCGACTGAGTACTCGACTGAGTACTGGACTGAGTACTGGACTGAGTACTGCTCTGAGTACTCGACTGAGTACTGGACTGAGTACTGGACTGAGTACTGGATTGAGTACTGGACTGAGTACTCGACTGAGTACTCGACTGAGTACTGGACTGAGTACTGGACTGAGTACTGCTCTGAGTACTCGACTGAGTACTGGACTGAGTACTGGACTGAGTACTGGACTGAGTACTCGACTGAGTACTGGACTGAGTACTGGACTGAGTACTGGACTGAGTACTGGACTGAGTACTGGACTGAGTACTCGACTGAGTACTGGACTGAGTACTGTACTGAGTACTCGACTGAGTACTGGACTGAGTACTGGACTGAGTACTGGACTGAGTACTGGACTGAGTACTGGACTGAGTACTCGACTGAGTACTCGACTGAGTACTGGACTGAGTACTGGACTGAGTACTAAACTGAGTAAGGACAGATAAACGAAATTACTGATAAACGAAATGACTGATAAACGAAATGACTGATAAACGAAATGACTGATAAACGAAATGACTGATAAACGAAATGACTGATAAACGAAATGACTGATAAACGAAATGACTGATAAACGAAATGACTGATAAACAAAATGACTGATAAACGAAATGACTGATAAACGAAATGACTAATAAACGAAATGACTGATAAACGAAATGACTGATAAACGAAATGACTGATAAACGAAATGACTGATAAACGAAATGACTGATAAACAAAATGACTGATAAACGAAATGACTGATAAACGAAATGACTGATAAACGAAATGACTGATAAACGAAATGACTGATAAACGAAATGACTGATAAACAAAATGACTGATAAACGAAATGACTGATAAACAAAATGACTGATCTACGAAATGACTGATAAACTAAATGACTGATAAACGAAATGACTGATAAACGAAATGACTGATAAACGAAATGACTGATAAACGAAATGACTAATAAACGAAATGACTGATAAACGAAATGACTGATAAACGAAATGACTGATAAAGGTAATGACTGATAAACGAAATGACTGATAAACGAAATGACTGATAAACGAAATGACTGATAAACGAAATGACTGATAAACGAAATGACTGATAAACGAAATGACTGATAAACGAAATGACTGATAAACGAAATGACTGATAAACGAAATGACTGATAAACGAAATGACTGATAAACAAAATGACTGATAAACAAAATGACTGATCAACGAAATGACTGATAAACGAAATTACTGATAAACGAAATGACTGATAAACGAAATGACTGATAAACGAAATGACTGATAAACGAAATGACTGATAAACGAAATGACTGATAAAAGAAATGACTGATAAAAGAAATGACTGATAAACGAAATGACTGATAAACGAAATGACTGATAAAGGTAATGACTGATAAACGAAATGACTGATAAACGAAATGACTGATAAACGAAATGACTGATAAACAAAATGACTGATAAACGAAATGACTGATAAACGAAATAACTGATAAACGAAATGACTGATAAACGAAATGACTGATAAACAAAATGACTGATAAACGAAATGACTGATAAACGAAATGACTGATAAACGAAATGACTTATAAACGAATTGACTGATAAACGAAATGACTGATAAACAAAATGACTGGACTGAGTACTGGACTGAGTACTGGACTGAGTACTGGACTGAGTACTCGACTGAGTACTGGACTGAGTACTCGACTGAGTACTCGACTGGGTACTGGACTGAGTACTGGACTGAGTACTGGACTGAGTACTGGACTGAGTACTGGACTGAGTACTGGACTGAGTACTGGACTGAGTACTGGACTGAGTACTGGACTGAGTACTGGATTGAGTACTGGACTGTGTACTGGACTGAGTACTGGACTGAGTACTGGACTGAGTACTGGACTGAGTACTGGTCTGAGTACTGAGCTGAGTGCTGGACTGAGTACTGGACTGAGTACTAGACTGAGTACTGTACTGAGTACTGGACTGAGTACTGGACTGAGTACTGGACTGAGTACTGGACTGAGTACTGGACTGAGCACTGGACTGAGTACTGGACTGAGTACTGGACTGAGTACTGGACTGAGTACTGGACTGAGTACCGGACTGAGAACTGGACTGAGTACTGGACTGAGTACTGGACTGAGTACTGGACTGAGTACTGGACTGAGTACTGGACTGAGTACTGGACTGAGTACTGGACTGAGTACTGGACTGAGTACTGGACTGAGTACTCGACTGAGTACTGGACTGAGTACTGGACTGAGTACTGGACTGAGTACTCGACTGAGTACTGGACTGAGTACTGGACTGAGTACTCGACTGAGTACTGGACTGAGTACTGGACTGAGTACTGGACTGAGTACTGGACTGAGTACTGGACTGAGTACTCGACTGAGTACTGGACTGCGTACTGGACTGAGTACTCGACTGAGTACTGGACTGAGTACTGGACTGAGTACTCGACTGAGTACTCGACTGAATACTTGACTGAGTACTGGACTGAGTACTGGACTGAGTACTGGACTGAGTACAGGACTGAGTACTGGACTGAGTACTGGACTGAGTACTCGACTGAGTACTGGACTGAGTACTGGACTGAGTACTCGACTGAGTACTCGACTGAGTACTCGACTGAGTAGTGGTCTGAGTACTCGCTTGAGTACTGGATTGAGTACTCGACTGAGTACTCGACTGAGTACTGGACTGAGTACTGGACTGAGTACTGGACTGAGTACTGGACTGAGTACTGGACTGAGTACTGGACTGAGTACTGGACTGAGTACTGGACTGAGTACTGGACTGAGTACTGGACTGAGTACTGGACTGAGTACTGGATTGAGTACTGGACTGTGTACTGGACTGAGTACTGGACTGAGGACTGGACTGAGTACTGGTCTGAGTACTGGTCTAAGTACTGGACTGAGTGCTGGACTGAGTACTGGACTGAGTACTGGACTGAGTACTGGACTGAGTACTGGACTAAGTACTGGACTGAGTACTGGACTGAGTACTGGACTGAGTACTGGACTAAGTACTGGACTGAGTACTGGACTGAGTACTGGACTGAGTACTGGACTGTGTACTGGACTGAGTACTGGACTGAGTACTGGACTGAGTACTGGACTGAGTACTGGACTGAGTACTGGACTGACTACCGGACTGAGAACTTGACTGAGTACTGGACTGAGTACTGGACTGAGTACTGGACTGAGTACTGGACTGAGTACTGGACTGAGTACTGGACTGAGTACTGGACTGAGTACTGGACTGAGTACTGGACTGAGTACTGGACTGAGTACTGGACTGAGTATTGGACTGAGTACTGGACTGAGTACTGGACTGAGTACTGGACTGAGTACTGGACTGAGTACTGGACTGAGTACT
Organism: Panzeria rudis; assembly: GCA_956483635.1. Lineage (NCBI taxonomy): Eukaryota > Metazoa > Arthropoda > Insecta > Diptera > Tachinidae > Panzeria > Panzeria rudis. The sequence continues at coordinate 88,840,964 of OY101451.1, forward strand.
GGACTGAGTACCGGACTGAGAACTGGACTGAGTACTATACTGAGTACTGGACTGAATACTCGACTGAGTACTGGACTGAGTACTGGACTGGGTACTCGATTGAGTACTGGACTGAGTACTGGACTGAGTACTGGACTGAGTACTGGACTGAGTACTGGTCTGAGTACTGGACTGAGTACTGGACTGAGTACTGGACTGAGTACTGGACTGAGTACTGGACTGAGTACTGGACTGAGTACTGGACTGAGTACTGGACTGAGTACTGGACTGAGTACTGGACTGAGTACTGGAATGAGTACTGGACTGAGTACTGGACTGAGTACTGGACTGAGTACTGGACTGAGCACTGGACTGAGTACTGGACTGAGTACTGGACTGAGTACTGGACTGAGTACTGGACTGAGTACCGGACTGAGTACTGGACTGAGTACTGGACTGAGTACTGGACTGAGTACTCGACTGAGTACTCGACTGAGTACTGGACTGAGTACTGGACTGAGTACTGGACTGAGCACTGGACTGAGTACTGGACTGAGTACTGGACTGAGTACTGGACTGAGTACTCGACTGAGTACTGGACTGAGTACTGGACTGAGTACTGGACTGAGTACTCGACTGAGTACTGGACTGAGTACTGGACTGAGTACTCGACTGAGTACTCGACTGAGTACTGGACTGAGTACTGGACTGAGTACTGAACTGAGTACTGGACTGAGTACTGGACTGAGTACTCGACTGAGTACTGGACAGAGTACTGGACTGAGTACTCGACTGAGTACTGGACTGAGTACTGGACTGAGTACTGGACTGAGTACCGGACTGAGTACTGGACTGAGTACTGGACTGAGTACTGGACTGAGTACTCGACTGAGTACTCGACTGAGTACTGGACTGAGTACTGGACTGAGTACTGGACTGAGCACTGGACAGAGTACTGGACTGAGTACTGGACTGAGTACTGGACTGAGTACTCGACTGAGTACTGGACTGAGTACTGGACTGAGTACTGGACTGAGTACTCGACTGAGTACTGGACTGAGTACTGGACTGAGTACTCGACTGAGTACTCGACTGAGTACTGGACTGAGTACTGGACTGAGTACTGAACTGAGTACTGGACTGAGTACTGGACTGAGTACTCGACTGAGTACTGGACAGAGTACTGGACTGAGTACACGACTGAGTACTGGACTGAGTACTGGACTGAGTACTCGACTGAGTACTCGACTGAGTACTCGACTGAGTACTCGACTGAGTACTGGACTGAGTACTGGACTGAGTACTGCTCTGAGTACTCGACTGAGTACTGGACTGAGTACTGGACTGAGTACTGGACTGAGTACCCGACTGAGTACTGGACTGAGTACTGGACTGAGTACTGGACTGAGTACTGGACTGAGTACTCGACTGAGTACTGGACTGAGTACTGTACTGAGTACTCGACTGAGTACTCGACTGAGTACTGGACTGAGTACTGGACTGAGTACTGGACTGAGTACTGGACTGAGTACTCGACTGAGTACTGGACAGAGTACTGGACTGAGTACTCGACTGAGTACTCGACTGAGTACTGGACTGAGTACTGGACTGAGTACTGGACTGAGTACTGGACTGAGTACTGGACTGAGTACTCGACTGAGTACTCGACTGAGTACTGGACTGAGTACTGGACTGAGTACTGAACTGAGTACTGGACTGAGTACTGGACTGAGTACTCGACTGAGTACTGGACTGAGTACTGGACTGAGTACTCGACTGAGTACTGGACTGAGTACTCGACTGAGTACTGGACTGAGTACTGGACTGAGTACTCGACTAAGTACTCGACTGAGTACTCGACTGAGTACTGGACTGAGTACTGGACTGAGTACTGCTCTGAGTACTCGACTGAGTACTCGACTGAGTACTCGACTGAGTACTCGACTGAGTACTGGACTGAGTACTGGACTGAGTACTGCTCTGAGTACTCGACTGAGTACTGGACTGAGTACTGGACTGAGTACTGGATTGAGTACTGGACTGAGTACTCGACTGAGTACTCGACTGAGTACTGGACTGAGTACTGGACTGAGTACTGCTCTGAGTACTCGACTGAGTACTGGACTGAGTACTGGACTGAGTACTGGACTGAGTACTCGACTGAGTACTGGACTGAGTACTGGACTGAGTACTGGACTGAGTACTGGACTGAGTACTGGACTGAGTACTCGACAGAGTACTGGACTGAGTACTGTACTGAGTACTCGACTGAGTACTGGACTGAGTACTGAACTGAGTAAGGACAGATAAACGAAATTACTGATAAACGAAATGACTGATAAACGAAATGACTGATAAACGAAATGACTGATAAACGAAATGACTGATAAACGAAATGACTGATAAACGAAATGACTGATAAACGAAATGACTGATAAACAAAATGACTGATAAACGAAATGACTGATAAACGAAATGATTAATAAACGAAATGACTGATAAACGAAATGACTGATAAACGAAATGACTGATAAACGAAATGACTGATAAACAAAATGACTGATAAACGAAATGACTGATAAACGAAATGACTGATAAACGAAATGACTGATAAACGAAATGACTGATAAACGAAATGACTGATAAACGAAATGACTGATCAACGAAATGACTGATAAACGAAATGACTGATAAACGAAATGACTGATAAACGAAATGACTGATAAACGAAATGACTGATAAACGAAATGACTGATAAACGAAATGACTAATAAACGAAATGACTGATAAACGAAATGACTGATAAACGAAATGACTGATAAAGGTAATGACTGATAAACAAAATGACTGATAAACGAAATGACTGATAAACGAAATGACTGATAAACGAAATGACTGATAAACGAAATGACTGATAAACGAAATGACTGATAAACGAAATGACTGATAAACGAAATGACTGATAAACGAAATGACTGATAAACAAAATGACTGATAAACGAAATGACTGATAAACAAAATGACTGATCAACGAAATGACTGATAAACGAAATGACTGATAAACAAAATGACTGATAAACGAAATGACTGATAAACGAAATGACTGATAAAGGTAATGACTGATAAACGAAATGATTGATAAACGAAATGACTAATAAACGAAATGACTGATAAACGAAATGACTGATAAACGAAATGACTGATAAACGAAATGACTGATAAACAAAATGACTGATAAACGAAATGACTGATAAACGAAATGACTGATAAACGAAATGACTTATAAACGAATTGACTGATAAACGAAATGACTGATAAACAAAATGACTGGACTGAGTACTGGACTGAGTACTGGACTGAGTACTCGACTGAGTACTGGACTGAGTACTCGACTGAGTACTCGACTGAGTACTGGACTGGGTACTGGACTGAGTACTGGACTGAGTACTGGACTGAGTACTGGACTGAGTACTGGACTGAGTACTGGACTGAGTACTGGACTGAGTACTGGACTGAGTACTGGACTGAGTACTGGACTGAGTACTGGATTGAGTACTGGACTGTGTACTGGACTGAGTACTGGACTGAGTACTGGACTGAGTACTGGTCTGAGTACTGGTCTGAGTACTGGACTGAGTACTGGACTGAGTACTGGACTGAGTACTGGACTGAGTACTGGACTGAGTACTGGACTGAGTACTGGACTGAGTACCGGACTGAGAACTGGACTGAGTACTGGACTGAGTACTGGACTGAGTACTGGACTGAGTACTGGACTGAGTACTGGACTGAGTACTGGACTGAGTACTGGACTGAGTACTGGACTGAGTACTGGACTGAGTACTCGACTGAGTACTGGACTGAGTACTGGACTGAGTACTGGACTGAGTACTCGACTGAGTACTGGACTGAGTACTGGACTGAGTACTCGACTGAGTACTGGACTGAGTACTGGACTGAGTACTGGACTGAGTACTGTACTGAGTACTGGACTGAGTACTCGACTGAGTACTGGACTGCGTACTGGACTGAGTACTCGACTGAGTACTGGACTGAGTACTGGACTGAGTACTGGACTGAGTACTCGACTGAGTACTCGACTGAATACTTGACTGAGTACTGGACTGAGTACTGGACTGAGTACTGGACTGAGTACAGGACTGAGTACTGGACTGAGTACTGGACTGAGTACTCGACTGAGTACTGGACTGAGTACTGGACTGAGTACTCGACTGAGTACTCGACTGAGTACTCGACTGAGTAGTGGTCTGAGTACTCGCTTGAGTACTGGACTGAGTACTCGACTGAGTACTCGACTGAGTACTGGACTGAGTACTGGACTGAGTACTGGACTGAGTACTGGACTGAGTACTGGACTGAGTACTGGACTGAGTACTGGACTGAGTACTGGACTGAGTACTGGATTGAGTACTGGACTGTGTACTGGACTGAGTACTGGACTGAGGACTGGACTGAGTACTGGTCTGAGTACTGGTCTAAGTACTGGACTGAGTGCTGGACTGAGTACTGGACTGAGTACTGGACTGAGTACTGGACTGAGTACTGGACTAAGTACTGGACTGAGTACTGGACTGAGTACTGGACTGAGTACAGGACTAAGTACTGGACTGAGTACTGGACTGAGTACTGGACTGAGTACTGGACTGTGTACTGGACTGAGTACTGGACTGAGTACTGGACTGAGTACTGGACTGACTACCGGACTGAGAACTTGACTGAGTACTGGACTGAGTACTGGACTGAGTACTGGACTGAGTACTGGACTGAGTACTGGACTGAGTACTGGACTGAGTACTGGACTGAGTACTCAACTGAGTACTGGACTGAGTACTGTACTGAGTACTGGACTGAGTACTGGACTGAGTACTGGACTGAGTACTCGACTGAGTACTGGACTGAGTACTGGACTGAGTACTGGACTGAGTACTGGACTGAGTACTCGACTGAGTACTCGACTGAGTACTCGACTGAGTACTGGACTGAGTACTGGACTGAGTACTGCTCTGAGTACTCGACTGAGTACTGGACTGAGTACTGGACTGAGTACTGGACTGAGTACCCGACTGAGTACTGGACTGAGTACTGGACTGAGTACTGGACTGAGTACTGGACTGAGTACTCGACTGAGTACTGGACTGAGTACTGTACTGAGTACTCGACTGAGTACTCGACTGAGTACTGGACTGAGTACTGGACTGAGTACTGGACTGAGTACTGGACTGAGTACTCGACTGAGTACTGGACAGAGTACTGGACTGAGTACTCGACTGAGTACTCGACTGAGTACTGGACTGAGTACTGGACTGAGTACTGGACTGAGTACTGGACTGAGTACTGGACTGAGTACTGGACTGAGTACTGGACTGAGTACTGGACTGAGTATTGGACTATGTACTCGACTGAGTACTGGACTGAGTACTGGACTGAGTACTCGACTGAGTACTGGACTGAGTACTGGACTGAGTACTGGACTGAGTACTGGACTGAGTACTGGACTGAGTACTAGACTGATTACTGGACTGAGTACTCGACTGAGTACTCAACTGAGTACTGGACTGAGTACTGGACTGAGTACTGGACTGAGTACTCGACTGAGTACTGTACTGAGTACTGGACTGAGTACTGGACTGAGTACTGAACTGAGTAGTGGACTGAGTACTGGACTGAGTACTGGACTGAGTACTGGACTGAGTACTGGACTGAGTACTGGACTGAATACTGGACTAAGTACTCGACTGAGTACTGGACTGAGTACTGGACTGAGTACTGGTCTGAGTACTCGACTGAGTACTGGACTGAGTACTCGACTGAGTACTGGACTGAGTACTGGACTGAGTACTGGACTGAGTACTCGACTGAGTACTGGACTGAGTACTGGACTAAGTACTGGACTGAGTACTGGACTGAGTACTCGACTGAGTACTGGACTGAGTACTGGACTGAGTACTGGACTGAGTACTGGACTGAGACTGGACTGAGTACTGGACTGACTACTGGACTGAGTACTGGACTGAGTACTGCACTGAGTACTGGACTGAGTACTGGACTGAGTACTGGACTGAGACTGGACTGAGTACTGGACTGAGTACTGGACTGAGTACTGGACTGAGTACTGGACTGAGTACTGCACTGAGTACTGCACTGTGTACTGGACTGAGTACTGGACTGAGTACTGGACTGAGTACTGGACTGAGTACTGGACTTAGTACTGGACTGAGTACTGGACTGAGTAATGGACTGAGTACTGGACTGAGCACTGGACTGAGTACTGGACTGAGTACTGGACTGAGTAATGGACTGAGTTCTGGACTGAGGACTGGACTGAGTACTGGAGTGGGTACTGGACTGAGTACTGGACTGAGTACTGGACTGAGTACTGGACTGAGTACTGGACTGAGTACTGAACTGAGTACTGGACTGAGTACTGGACTGAGTACTGGACTGAGTAATGGACTGAGTACTGGACTGAGTGCTGGACTGAGTACTGGACTGAGTACTGGAATGAGTACTGGACTGAGTACTGGACTGAGTACTGGACTGAGTACTGGACTGAGTACTGGACTGAGTACTGGACTAAGAACTGGACTGAGTACTGGACTGAGTACTCGACTGAGTACTGGACTGAGTACTGGACTGAGTACTGGACTAAGTACTCGACTGAGTACTGGACTGAGTACTGGACTGAGTACTCGACTGAGTACTTGACTGAATACTCGACTGAGTGCTGGACTGAGTACTGGACTGAGTACTGTACTGAGTACTGGACTGAGTACTGGACTGAGTACTGGACTGAGTACTGGACTGAGTACTGGACTGAGTACTAGACTGAGTACTGGACTGAGTACTGGACTAAGTACTGGACTGAGTACTAGACTGAGTACTGGACTGAGTACTGGACTGAGTACTCGACTGAATACTATACTGAGAACTGGACTGAGTACTCGACTGAGTACTAAACTGAGTACAGGACTGAGTACTGGACTGAGTACTGGACTGAGTACTCGACTGAGTACTGGACTGAGTACTCGACTGAGTACTCGACTGAGTACTGGACTGAGTACTGGACTGAGTACTGGACTGAGTACTGGACTGAGTACTGCACTGAGTACTGGACTGAGTACTGGACTGAGTACTGGACTGAGTACTGGACTGAGTACTGGACTGAGTACTGGACTGAGTATTGGACTGAGTACTCGACTGAGTACTGGACTGAGTACTCGACTGAGTACTGGACTGAGTACTGGACTGAGTACTGGACTGAGTACTGGACTGAGTACTGGACTGAGTACTAGACTGAGTACTGGACTGAGTACTGGACTGAGTACTCGACTTAGTACTCGCCTGAGTACTGGACTGAGCACTGGACTGAGTACTGGACTGAGTACTCGACTGAGTACTGGACTGAGTACTGGACTAAGTACTGGACTGAGTACTGGACTGAGTACTGGACTGAGTACTGGACTGAGTACTGGAATGAGTACTGCACTGAGTACTGCACTGAGTACTGGACTGAGTACTGGACTGAGTACTGGACTGAGTACTGGACTGAGTACTGGACTGAGTACTGGACTGAGTACTGGACTGAGTACTGGACTGAGTACTGGACTGAGACTGGACTGAGTACTGGACTGAGTACTGCACTGAGTAGTGTACTGAGTACTGTACTGAGTACTGGACTGAGTACTGGACTGAGTACTGGACTGAATACTGGACTGAGTACTCGACTGAGTACTGGACTGAGTACTGGACTGAGTACTGGACTGAGTACTGGACTGAGTACTGGACTGAAACTGGACTGAGTACGGGACTGAGTACTGGACTGAGTACTGCACTGAGTACTGGTCTGAGTACTGGACTGAGTACTGGACTGAGTACTCGACTGAGTACTGGACTGAGTACTGGACTGAGTACTGGACTGAGTACTGGACTGAGTACTCGACTGAGTACTGGACTGAGTACTGGACTGAGTACTGGACTAAGTACTGGACTGAGACTGGACTGAGACTGGACTGAGTACTGGACTAAGTACTGGACTGAGTACTGGACTGAGTACTGGACTGAGTACTGGACTGAGTACTGGACTGTGTACTGGACTGCGTACTGGACTGAGTACTGGACTGAGTACTGGACTGAGTACCGGACTGAGAACTGGACTGAGTACTGGACTGAGTACTGGACTGAGTACTGGACTGAGTACTGGACTGAGTACTGGACTGAGTACTCGACTGAGTACTGGACTGAGTACTCGACTGAGTACTCGACTGAGTACTGGACTGAGTACTCGACTGAGTACTCGACTGAGTACTGGACTGAGTACTGGACTGAGTACTGGACTGAGTATTGGACTGAGTACTGGACTGAGTACTGGACTGAGTACTGGACTGAGTAGTGGACTGAGTACTGGACTGAGTACTGCACTGAGTACTGCACTGAGTACTGGACTGAGTACTGGACTGAGTACTGGACTGAGTACTGGACTGAGTACTGGACTGAGTACTGGACTGAGTACTGCACTGAGTACTGCACTGAGTACTGGACTGAGTACTGGACTGGGTACTGGACTGAGTACTGGACTGAGTACTGGACTGAGTACTGGACTGAGTACTGGACTGAGTACTGGACTGAGTACTGAACTGAGTAATGGACTGAGTACTGGACTGAGTACTGGACTGAGTACTGGACTGAGTTCTGGACTGAGTACTCGACTGAGTACTGGACTGAGTACTGGACTGAGTACTGGACTGAGTACTGGACTGAGTACTGGACTGAGTACTGGACTGAGTACTGGACTGAATACTGGACTGAGTACTTGACTGAGTACTGGACTGAGTACTGGACTGAGTACTCGACTGAGTACTGGACTGAGTACTGGACTGAGTACTGGACTGAGTACTGGACTGAGTACTCGACTGAGTACTGGACTGAGTACTCGACTGAGTACTCGACTGAGTACTGGACTGAGTACTCGACTGAGTACTCGACTGAGTACTGGACGGAGTACTGGACTGAGTACTGGACTGAGTATTGGACTGAGTACTGGACTGAGTATTGGACTGAGTACTGGACTGAGTACTGGACTGAGTACTGGACTGAGTACTGGACTGAGTACTGGACTGAGTACTGGACTGAGTACTGCACTGAGTACTGGACTGAGTACTGGACTGAGTACTGGACTGAATACTGGACTGAGTACTCGACTGAGTACTGGACTGAGTACTGGGCTGAGTACTCGACTGAGTACTGGACTGAGTACTGGACTGGGTACTCGACTGAGTACTAGACTGAGTACTGGAATGAGTACTGGACTGAGTACTGGACTGAGTACTGGTCTGAGTACTGGACTGAGTACTGGACTGAGTACTGGACTGAGTACTGGACTGAGTACTGGACTGAGTATTGGACTGAGTACTGGACTGAGTACTGGACTGAGTACTGGACTGAGTACTGGACTGAGTACTGGACTGAGTACTGGACTGAGTACTGGACTGAGTACCGGACTGAGTACTGGACTGAGTACTGGACTGAGTACTGGACTGAGTACTGGACTGAGTACCGGACTGAGAACTGGACTGAGTACTGGACTGAGTACTGGACTGAGTACTGGACTGAGTACTGGACTGAGTACTGGACTGAGTACTGGACTGAGTACCGGACTGAGAACTGGACTGAGTACTATACTGAGTACTGGACTGAGTACTCGACTGCGTACTGGACTGAGTGCTGGACTGAGTACTGGACTGAGTACTGGACTGAGTACTCGACTGAGTACTGGACTGAGTACTGGACTGAGTATTGGACTGAGTACTGGACTGAGTACTGGACTGAGTACTGGACTGAGTACTGGACTCAGTACTGGACTGAGTACTGGACTGAGTACCGGACTGAGTACTGGACTGAGTACTGGACTGAGTACTGGACTGAGTACTGGACTGAGTACTGGACTGAGTACTGGACGGAGTACTGCACTGAGTACTACACTGAGTACTAGACTGAGTACTGGACTGAGTACTGGACTGAGTACTGGACTGAGTACTGGACTGAGTACTGGACTGAGTACTGGACTGAGTACTGGACTGAGTACTGGACTGAGTACTGCACTGAGTACTGCACTGAGTACTGGACTGAGTACTGGACTGGGTACTGGACTGAGCACTGGACTGAGTACTGGACTGAGTACTGGACTGAGTACTGGACTGAGTACTGGACTGAGTACTGCACTGAGTAGTGTACTGAGTACTGTACTGAGTACTGGACTGAGTACTGGACTGAGTACTGGACTGAATACTGGACTGAGTACTCGACTGAGTACTGGACTGAGTACTGGACTGAGTACTGGACTGAGTACTGGACTGAAACTGGACTGAGTACGGGACTGAGTACTGGACTGAGTACTGCACTGAGTACTGGTCTGAGTACTGGACTGAGTACTGGACTGAGTACTGGACTGAGTACTCGACTGAGTACTGGACTGAGTACTGGACTGAGTACTGGACTGAGTACTGGACTGAGTACTCGACTGAGTACTGGACTGAGTACTGGACTGAGTACTGGACTAAGTACTGGACTGAGACTGGACTGAGACTGGACTGAGTACTGGACTGAGTACTGGACTGAGTACTGGACTGAGTACTGGACTGAGTACTGGACTGAGTACTGGACTGTGTACTGGACTGCGTACTGGACTGAGTACTGGACTGAGTACTGGACTGAGTACCGGACTGAGAACTGGACTGAGTACTGGACTGAGTACTGGACTGAGTACTGGACTGAGTACTGGACTGAGTACTGGACTGAGTACTCGACTGAGTACTGGACTGAGTACTCGACTGAGTACTCGACTGAGTACTGGACTGAGTACTCGACTGAGTACTCGACTGAGTACTGGACTGAGTACTGGACTGAGTACTGGACTGAGTATTGGACTGAGTACTGGACTGAGTACTGGACTGAGTACTGGACTGAGTAGTGGACTGAGTACTGGACTGAGTACTGCACTGAGTACTGCACTGAGTACTGGACTGAGTACTGGACTGAGTACTGGACTGAGTACTGGACTGTGTACTGGACTGAGTACTGGACTGAGTACTGCACTGAGTACTGCACTGAGTACTGGACTGAGTACTGGACTGGGTACTGGACTGAGTACTGGACTGAGTACTGGACTGAGTACTGGACTGAGTACTGGACTGAGTACTGGACTGAGTACTGAACTGAGTAATGGACTGAGTACTGGACTGAGTACTGGACTGAGTACTGGACTGAGTTCTGGACTGAGTACTCGACTGAGTACTGGACTGAGTACTGGACTGAGTACTGGACTGAGTACTGGACTGAGTACTGGACTGAGTACTGGACTGAGTACTGGACTGAATACTGGACTGAGTACTCGACTGAATACTGGACTGAGTACTGGACTGAGTACTCGACTGAGTACTGGACTGAGTACTGGACTGAGTACTGGACTGAGTACTGGACTGAGTACTCGACTGAGTACTGGACTGAGTACTCGACTGAGTACTCGACTGAGTACTGGACTGAGTACTCGACTGAGTACTCGACTGAGTACTGGACGGAGTACTGGACTGAGTACTGGACTGAGTATTGGACTGAGTACTGGACTGAGTATTGGACTGAGTACTGGACTGAGTACTGGACTGAGTACTGGACTGAGTACTGGACTGAGTATTGGACTGAGTACTGGACTGAGTACTGCACTGAGTACTGCACTGAGTACTGGACTGAGTACTGGACTGAGTACTGGACTGAATACTGGACTGAGTACTCGACTGAGTACTGGACTGAGTACTGGACTGAGTACTCGACTGAGTACTGGACTGAGTACTGGACTGGGTACTCGACTGAGTACTAGACTGAGTACTGGAATGAGTACTGGACTGAGTACTGGACTGAGTACTGGACTGAGTACTGGACTGAGTATTGGACTGAGTACTGGACTGAGTACTGGACTGAGTACTGGACTGAGTACTGGACTGAGTACTGGACTGAGTACTGCACTGAGTACTGGACTGAGTACTGGACTAAGTAATGGACTGAATACTGGACTGAGTACTCGACTGAGTACTGGACTGAGTACTGGACTGAGTACTGGACTGAGTACTGGACTGAGTACTGTACTGAGTACTGGACTGAGTACTGGACTGAGTAATGGACTGAATACTGGACTGAGTACTCGACTGAGTACTGGACTGAGTACTGGACTGAGTACTGGACTGAGTACTGGACTGAGTACTCGACTGAGTACTGGACTGAGTACTGGACTGAGTACTGGACTGGGTACTCGACTGAGTACTAGACTGAGTACTGGAATGAGTACTGGACTGAGTACTGGTCTGAGTACTGGACTGAGTACTGGTCTGAGTACTGGACTGAGTACTGGACTGAGTACTGGACTGAGTACTGGACTGAGTACTGGACTGAGTACTGGACTGAGTACTGGACTGAGTACTGGACTGAGTACTGGACTGAGTACTGGACTGAGTACCGGACTGAGTACTGGACTGAGTACTGGACTGAGTACTGGACTGAGTACTGGACTGAGTACTGGACTGAGTACTGGACTGAGTACTGGAATGAGTACTGCACTGAGTACTGCACTGAGTACTGGACTGAGTACTGGACTGAGTACTGGACTGAGTACTGGACTGAGTACTGGACTGAGTACTGGACTGAGTACTGGACTGAGTACTGGACTGAGTACTGGACTGAGTACTGGACTGAGACTGGACTGAGTACTGGACTGAGTACTGCACTGAGTAGTGTACTGAGTACTGTACCGAGTACTGGACTGAGTACTGGACTGAGTACTGGACTGAATACTGGACTGAGTACTCGACTGAGTACTGGACTGAGTACTGGACTGAGTACTGGACTGAGTACTGGACTGAGACTGGACTGAGTACTGGACTGAGTACTGGACTGAGTACTGCACTGAGTACTGGACTTAGTACTGGACTGAGTACTGGACTGAGTACTCGACTGAGTACTGGACTGAGTACTGGACTGAGTACTGGACTGAGTACTGGACTGAGTACTCGACTGAGTACTGGACTGAGTACTGGACTGAGTACTGGACTAAGTACTGGACTGAGACTGGACTGAGACTGGACTGAGTACTGGACTGAGTACTGGACTGAGTACTGGACTCAGTACTGGACTGAGTACTGGACTGTGTACTGGACTGCGTACTGGACTGAGTACTGGACTGAGTACCGGACTGAGAACTGGACTGAGTACTGGACTGAGTACTGGACTGAGTACTGGACTGAGTACTGGACTGAGTACTGGACTGAGTACTGGACTGAGTACTGGACTGAGTACTGGACTGAGTACTGGACTGAGTACTGGACTGAGTACCGGACTGAGAACTGGACTGAGTACTATACTGAGTACTGGACTGAGTACTCGACTGAGTACTGGACTGAGTGCTGGACTGAGTACTGGACTGAGTACTGGACTGAGTACTCGACTGAGTACTGGACTGAGTACTGGACTGAGTACTGGACTGAGTACTGGACTGAGTACTGGACTCAGTACTGGACTGAGTACTGGACTGAGTACCGGACTGAGTACTGGACTGAGTGCTGGACTGAGTACTGGACTGAGTACTGGACTGAGTACTCGACTGAGTACTCGACTGAGTACTGGACTGAGTACTGGACTGAGTACTGGACTGAGTACTGGACTGAGTACTGGACTGAGTACTGGACTGAGTACTGGACTGAGTACTGGACTGAGTACTGGACTGAGTACTGGACTGAGTACCGGACTGAGAACTGGACTGAGTACTATACTGAGTACTGGACTGAGTACTCGACTGAGTACTGGACTGAGTGCTGGACTGAGTACTGGACTGAGTACTGGACTGAGCACTCGACTGAGTACTGGACTGAGTACTGGACTGAGTACTGGACTGAGTACTGGACTGAGTACTGGACTGAGTACTGGACTCAGTACTGGACTGAGTACTGGACTGAGTACTGGACTGAGTACTGGACTGAGTACTGGACTGAGTACTGGACTGAGTACTGGACTGAGTACTGGACTGAGTACTGGACTGAGTACTGGACTGAGTACTGCACTGAGTACTGCACTGAGTACTGGACTGAGTACTGGACTGGGTACTGGACTGAGTACTGGACTGAGTACTGGACTGAGTACTGGACTGAGTACTGGACTGAGTACTGGACTGAGTACTGAACTGAGTAATGGACTGAGTACTGGACTGAGTACTGGACTGAGTACTGGACTGAGTACTGGACTGAGTACTGGACTGAGTACTGGACTGAGTACTGGACTGAGTACTGGACTAAGTACTGGACTGAGTACTGGACTGAGTACTCGACTGAGTACTGGACTGAGTACTGGACTGAGTACTGGACTGAGTACTGGACTGAGTACTGGACTGAGTACTAGACTGAGTACTGGACTGAGTACTGGACTGAGTACTCGACTGAGTACTCGCCTGAGTGCTGGACTGAGTACTGGACTGAGTTCTGGACTGAGTAGTCGACTGAGTACTGGACTGAGTACTGGACTGAGTACTGGACTGAGTACTGGACTCAGTACTGGACTGAGTACTGGACTGAGTACTGGACTGAATACTGGACTGAGTACTCGACTGAGTACTGGACTGAGTACTGGACTGAGTACTCGACTGAGTACTGGACTGAGTACTGGACTGAGTACTGGACTGAGTACTCGACTGAGTACTGGACTGAGTACTCGACTGAGTACCCGACTGAGTACTGGACTGAGTACTCGACTAAATACTCGACTGAGTACTGGACTGAGTACTGGACTGAGTACTGGACTGAGTATTGGACTGAGTACTGGACTGAGTACTGGACTGAGTACTGGACTGAGTACTGGACTGAGTACTGGACTGAGTACTGCACTGAGTACTGGACTGAGTACTGGACTGAGTACTGGACTGAATACTGGACTGAGTACTCGACTGAGTACTGGACTGAGTACTGGACTGAGTACTGGACTGAGTACTGGACTGGGTACTCGACTGAGTACTAGACTGAGTACTGGAATGAGTACTGGACTGAGTACTGGACTGAGTACTGGTCTGAGTACTGGACTGAGTACTGGACTGAGTACTGGACTGAGTACTGGACTGAGTACTGGACTGAGTACTGGACTGAGTACTGGACTGAGTACTGGACTGAGTACTGGACTGAGTGCTGGACTGAGTACTGGACTGAGTACTGGACTGAGTACCGGACTGAGTACTGGACTGAGTACTGGACTGAGTACTGGACTGAGTACTGGACTGAGTACCGGACTGAGAACTGGACTGAGTACTGGACTGAGTACTGGACTGAGTACTGGACTGAGTACTGGACTGAGTACTGGACTGAGTACTGGACTGAGTACCGGACTGAGAACTGGACTGAGTACTATACTGAGTACTGGACTGAGTACTCGACTGAGTACTGGACTGAGTGCTGGACTGAGTACTGGACTGAGTACTGGACTGAGTACTCGACTGAGTACTGGACTGAGTACTGGACTGAGTACTGGACTGAGTACTGGACTGAGTACTGGACTGAGTACTGGACTCAGTACTGGACTGAGTACTGGACTGAGTACCGGACTGAGTACTGGACTGAGTACTGGACTGAGTACTGGACTGAGTACTGCACTGAGTACTGCACTGAGTACTGGACTGAGTACTGGACTGGGTACTGGACTGAGTACTGGACTGAGTACTGGACTGGGTACTGGACTGAGTACTGGACTGAGTACTGGACTGAGTACTGGACTGAGTACTGGACTGAGTACTGAACTGAGTAATGGACTGAGTACTGGACTGAGTACTGGACTGAGTACTGGACTGAGTACTGGACTGAGTACTGGACTGAGTACTGGACTGAGTACTGGACTGAGTACTGGACTGAGTACTGGACTAAGTACTGGACTGAGTACTGGACTGAAAACTCGACTGAGTACTGGACTGAGTACTGGACTGAGTACTGGACTGAGTACTGGACTGAGTACTGGACTGAGTACTAGACTGAGTACTGGACTGAGTACTGGACTGAGTACTCGACTGAGTACTCGCCTGAGTGCTGGACTGAGTACCGGACTGAGTACTGGACTGAGTACTGGACTGAGTACTGGACTGAGTACTGGACTGAGTACTGGACTGAGTACTGGACTGAGTACTGGACTGAGTACTGGACTGAGTACTGGACTGAGTACTGCACTGAGTACTACACTGAGTACTGGACAGAGTACTGGACTGAGTACTGGACTGAGTACTGGACTGAGTACTGGACTGAGTAATAGACTGAGTACTGGACTGAGTACTGGACTGAGTACTGGACTGAGTACTGGACTGAGTACTGCACTGAGTACTGCACTGAGTACTGGACTGAGTACTGGACTGGGTACTGGACTGAGTACTGGACTGAGTACTGGACTGAGTACTGGACTGAGTACTGGACTGAGTACTGGACTGAGTACTGAACTGAGTAATGGACTGAGTACTGGACTGAGTACTGGACTGAGTACTGGACTGAGTACTGGACTGAGTACTGGACTGAGTACTGGACTGAGTACTGGACTGAGTACTGGACTGAGTACTGGACTAAGTACTGGACTGAGTACTGGACTGAAAACTCGACTGAGTACTGGACTGAGTACTGGACTGAGTACTGGACTGAGTACTGGACTGAGTACTGGACTGAGTACTGGACTGAGTACTAGACTGAGTACTGGACTGAGTACTGGACTGAGTACTCGACTGAGTACTCGCCTGAGTGCTGGACTGAGTACTGGACTGAGTTCTGGACTGAGTACTCGACTGAGTACTGGACTGAGTACTGGACTGAGTACTGGACTGAGTACTGGACTGAGTACTGGACTGAGTACTGGACTGAGTACTGGACTGAGTATGGACTGAATACTGGACTGAGTACTCGACTGAGTACTGGACTGAGTACTGGACTGAGTACTCGACTGAGTACTGGACTGAGTACTGGACTGAGTACTGGACTGAGTACTCGACTGAGTACTGGACTGAGTACTCGACTGAGTACTCGACTGAGTACTGGACTGAGTACTCGACTGAGTACTCGACTGAGTACTGGACTGACTACTGGGCTGAGTACTGGACTGAGTATTGGACTGAGTACTGGACTGAGTACTGGACTGAGTACTGGACTGAGTACTGGACTGAGTACTGGACTGAGTACTGCACTGAGTACTGGACTGAGTACTGGACTGAGTACTGGACTGAATACTGGACTGAGTACTCGACTGAGTACTGGACTGAGTACTGGACTGAGTACTCGACTGAGTACTGGACTGAGTACTGGACTGAGTACTGGACTGGGTACTCGACTGAGTACTAGACTGAGTACTGGAATGAGTACTGGACTGAGTACTGGTCTGAGTACTGGACTGAGTACTGGACTGAGTACTGGACTGAGTACTGGACTGAGTACTGGACTGAGTACTGGACAGAGTACTGGACTGAGTACTGGACTGAGTACTGGACTGAGTACTGGACTGAGTACTGGACTGAGTACTGGACTGAGTACTGGACTGAGTACTGGACTGAGTACCGGACTGAGTACTGGACTGAGTACTGGACTGAGTACTGGACTGAGTACTGGACTGAGTACTGGACTGAGTACTGGACTGAGTACTCGACTGAGTACTGGACTGAGTACTGGACTGGGTACTCGACTGAGTACTAGACTGAGTACTGGAATGAGTACTGGACTGAGTACTGGTCTGAGTACTGGACTGAGTACTGGACTGAGTACTGGACTGAGTACTGGACTGAGTACTCGACTGAGTACTGGACTGAGTACTGGACTGAGTACTGAACTGAGTACTCGACTGAGTACTGGACTGAGTACTGTACTGAGTACTCGACTGAGTACTGGACTGAGTACTGGACTGAGTACTGGACTGGGTACTCGACTGAGTACTAGACTGAGTACTGGAATGAGTACTGGACTGAGTACTGGCCTGAGTACTGGACTGAGTACTGGACTGAGTACTGGACTGGGTACTCGACTGAGTACTAGAGTGAGTACTGGAATGAGTACTGGACTGAGTACTGGTCTGAGTACTGGACTGAGTACTGGACTGAGTACTGGACTGAGTACTGGACTGAGTACTGGACTGAGTACTGGACTGAGTACTGGACTGAGTACTCGACTGAGTACTGGACTGAGTACTGGACTGAGTACTGGACTGAGTACTGGACTGAGTACTCGACTGAGTACTGGACTGAGTACTGAACTGAGTACTCGACTGAGTACTAGACTGAGTACTGGAATGAGTACTGGAATGAGTACTGGTCTGAGTACTGGACTGAGTACTGGACTGAGTACTGGACTGAGTACTGGACTGAGTACTCAACTGAGTACTGGACTGAGTACTAGACTGAGTACTGGACTGAGTACTGGACTGAGAACTGGACTGAGTACTGGACTGAGTACTGGACTGAGTGCTGGACTGAGTACTGGACTGAGTACTGGACTGAGTACTGGACTGAGTATTGGACTAAGTACTCGACTGAGTACTGGACTGAGTACTGGACTGAGTACTGGACTGAGTACTCGACTGAGTACTGGACTGAGTACTGGACTGAGTACTGGACTGAGTACTGGACTGAGTACTAGACTGAGTACTGGACTGAGTACTCGACTGAGTACTCGACTGAGTACTCAACTGAGTACTGGACTGAGTACTGGACTGAGTACTGGACTGAGTACTCGACTGAGTACTGTACTGAGTACTGGACTGAGTACTGGACTGAGTACAGGACTGAGTACTGGACTGAGTACTGGACTGAATACTGGACTGAGTACTCGACTGAGTACTGGACTGAGTACTGGACTGAGTACTGGTCTGAGTACTCGACTAAGTACTGGACTGAGTACTGGACTGAGTACTGGACTGTGTACTGGACTGAGTACTGGACTGAGTACTGGACTGAGTACTGGACTAAGAACTGACCTGAGTACTGGACTGAGTACTCGACTGAGTACTGGACTGAGTACTGGACTGAGTACTGGACTAAGTACTCGACTGAGTACTGGACTGAGTACTAAACTGAGTACTCGACTGAGTACTCGACTGAATACTCGACTGAGTGCTGGACTGAGTACTGGACTGAGTACTGGACTGAGTACTGGACTGAGTACTGGACTGAGTACTGGACTGAGTACTGGAATGAGTACTGGACTGAGTACTGGACTGAGTACTAGACTGAGTACTGGACTGAGTACTGGACTCAGTACTGGACTGAGTACTAGACTGAGTACTGGACTGAGTACTGGACTGAGTACTCGACTGAGTACTATACTGAGAACTGGACTGAGTACTGGACTGAGTAATGGACTGAGTTCTGGACTGAGTACTGGACTGAGTACTGGACTGGGTACTGGACTGAGTACTGCACTGAGTACTGGACTGAGTACTGGACTGAGTACTGGACTGAGTACTGGACTGAGTACTGAACTGAGTAATGGACTGAGTACTGGACTGAGTACTGGACTGAGTACTGGACTGAGTACTGGACTGAGTACTGGACTGAGTACTGGACTGAGTACTGGACTGCATACTGGACTGAGTACTGGACTGAGTACTGGATTGAGTACTGGACTGAGTACTGGACTGAGTACTGGACTGAGTACTGGACTAAGAACTGGACTGAGTACTGGAGTGAGTACTCGACTGAGTACTGGACTGAGTACTGGACTGAGTACTGGACTAAGTACTCGACTGAGTACTGGACTGAGTACTAAACTGAGTACTCGACTGAGTACTCGACTGAGTACTCGACTGAGTACTGGACTGAGTACTGGACTGAGTACTGGACGGAGTACTGGACTGAGTACTGGACTGAGTACTGGACTGAGTACTGGACTGAGTACTGGACTGAGTACTGGACTGAGTACTGGACTGAGTACTGGACTGAGTACTGGACTGTGTACTGGACTGAGTACTGGACTGAGTACTAAACTGAGTACTCGACTGAGTACTGGACTAAGTACTCGACTGAGTACTGGACTGAGTACTAAACTGAGTACTCGACTGAGTACTCGACTGAATACTCGACTGAGTGCTGGACTGAGTACTGGACTGAGTACTGGACTGAGTACTGGACTGAGTACTGGACTGAGTACTGGACTGAGTACTGGAATGAGTACTGGACTGAGTACTGGACTGAGTACTAGACTGAGTACTGGACTGAGTACTGGACTCAGTACTGGACTGAGTACTAGACTGAGTACTGGACTGAGTACTGGACTGAGTACTCGACTGAGTACTATACTGAGAACTGGACTGAGTACTGGACTGAGTAATGGACTGAGTTCTGGACTGAGTACTGGACTGAGTACTGGACTGGGTACTGGACTGAGTACTGCACTGAGTACTGGACTTAGTACTGGACTGAGTACTGGACTGAGTACTGGACTGAGTACTGGACTGAGTACTGAACTGAGTAATGGACTGAGTACTGGACTGAGTACTGGACTGAGTACTGGACTGAGTACTGGACTGAGTACTGGACTGAGTACTGGACTGAGTACTGGACTGAGTACTGGACTGAATACTGGACTGAGTACTGGACTGAGTACTGGATTGAGTACTGGACTGAGTACTGGACTGAGTACTGGACTGAGTACTGGACTAAGAACTGGACTGAGTACTGGAGTGAGTACTCGACTGAGTACTGGACTGAGTACTGGACTGAGTACTGGACTAAGTACTCGACTGAGTACTGGACTGAGTACTAAACTGAGTACTCGACTGAGTACTCGACTGAGTACTCGACTGAGTACTCGACTGAGTACTGGACTGAGTACTGGACTGAGTACTGGACGGAGTACTGGACTGAGTACTGGACTGAGTACTGGACTGAGTACTGGACTGAGTACTGGACTGAGTACTGGACTGAGTACTGGACTGAGTACTGGACTGTGTACTGGACTGAGTACTGGACTGAGTACTGGACTGAGTACTGGTCTGAGTACTGGTCTGAGTACTGGACTGAGTACTGGACTGAGTACTGGACTGAGTACTGGACTGAGTGCTGGACTGAGTACTGGACTAAGTACTGGACTGAGTACCGGACTGAGTACTGGACTGAGTACTGGACTGAGTACTGGACTGAGTACTGGACTGAGTACTGGACTGAGTACTGGACTGAGTACTGGACTGAGTACTGGACTGAGTATTGGACTGAGCACTCGACTGAGTACTGGACTGAGTACTGGACTCAGTACTGGACTGAGTACTCGACTGAGTACTGGACTGAGTACTGGACTGAGTACTGGACTGAGTACTGGACTGAGTACTGGACTGTGTACTGGACTGAGTACTGGACTGAGTACTCGACTGAGTACTGGACTGAGTGCTGGACTGAGTACTGGACTAAGTACTGGACTGAGTACCGGACTGAGTACTGGACTGAGTACTGGACTGAGTACTGGACTGAGTACTGGACTGAGTACTGGACTGAGTACTGGACTGTGTACTGGACTGAGTACTGGACTGAGTACTGGACTGAGTACTGGACTGAGTGCTGGACTGAGTACTGGACTAAGTACTGGACTGAGTACCGGACTGAGTACTGGACTGAGTACTGGACTGAGTACTGGACTGAGTACTGGACTGAGTACTGGACTGAGTATTGGACTGAGCACTCGACTGAGTACTGGACTGAGTACTGGACTGAGTACTGGACTGAGTACTCGACTGAGTACTGGACTGAGTACTGGACTGAGTACTGGACTGAGTACTGGACTGAGTACTGGACTGTGTACTGGACTGAGTACTGGACTGAGTACTGGACTGAGTACTGGACTGAGTGCTGGACTGAGTACTGGACTAAGTACTGGACTGAGTACCGGACTGAGTACTGGACTGAGTACTGGACTGAGTACTGGACTGAGTACTGGACTGAGTACTGGACTGAGTATTGGACTGAGCACTCGACTGAGTACTGGACTGAGTACTGGACTGAGTACTGGACTGAGTACTCGACTGAGTACTGGACTGAGTACTGGACTGAGTACTGGACTGAGTACTGGACTGAGTACTGGACTGAGTACTGGACTGGGTACTGGACTGAGTACTGGACTGAGTACGGGACTGAGTACTGGACTGTGTACTGGACTGAGTACTGGACTGAGTACTCGACTGAGTACTGGACTGAGTACTGGACTGAGTACTCGACTGAGTACTGGACTGAGTACTGGACTGAGTACTGGAATGAGTATTCGACTGAGTACTGGACTGAGTACTGGACTGAGTACTCGACTGAATACTCGACTGAGTACTGGACTGAGTCCTGCACTGAGTACTGGACTGAGTACTGGACTGAGTACTCGACTGAGTACTGGACTGAGTACTGGACTGAGTACTGGACTGAGTACTGGACTGAGTACTGGACTGAGTACTGGACTGAGTACTGGACTGAGTACTGGACTGAGTACTGGACTGAGTACTGGACTGAGTACTGGACTGAGTACTCGACTGCGTACTGGACTGAGTACTCGACTGAGTACTCGACTGAGTACTGCACTGAGTACTGGACTGAGTACTGGACTGAGTACTGGACTGAGTACTGGACTGAGTACTGAACTAAGTGCTGGACTGAGTACTGGACTGAGTACTGGACTGAGTACTGGACTGAGTACTGGACTGAGTACTGGACTGAGTACTAGAACGAGTACTGGACTGAGTACTGGACTGAGTACTGGACTGAGTACTGTACTGAGTACTGGACTGAGTACTGTACTGAGTACTGCACTGAGTACTGTACTGAGTACTGTACTGAGTACTGTACTGAGTACTGTACTGAGTACTGTAGTGAATACTGTACTGAGTACTGTACTGAGTACTGTACTGAGTACTGTACTGCGTACTGCACTGACTACTGAACTGAGTACTGAACTGAGTAATGACTGATAAACGAAATGACTGATAAACGAAATGACTGATAGACAAAATGACCGATAAACGAAATTACTGATAAACGAAATGACTGATAAACGAAATGACTGATAAACGAAATGACTGATAAACGAAATGAGTGATAAACGAAATTACTGATAAACGAAATGACTGATAAACGAAATGACTGATAAACGAAATGACTGATAAACGAAATGACTGATAAACGAAATGACTGATAAACAAAATGACTGATAAACGAAATGACTGATAAACGAAATGGCTGATAAACGAAATGACTGATAAACGAAATGACTGATAAACGAAATGACTGATAAACGAAATGACTGATAAACGAAATGACTGATAAACGAAATGACTGATAAACGAAATGACTGAACTGAGAGCTACTGAACTGAGAGCTCTCAGTAGAGTAGCTCTCAGTAGAGTAGTTCTCCGTAAAGTAGCTCTCAGTAGAGTAGCTCTCAGTAGAGTAGCTCTCAGTAGAGTAGCTCTCAATAGAGTAGCTCTCAGTAGAGTAGCTATCAGTAGAGTAGCTCTCAGTAGAGTAGCTCTCAGTAGAGTTGCTGTCAGTAGAGTAGCTCTCAGTAGAGTAGCAGTACCAGTACCGGTACCAGTGTAGGAATAAAATTCATTATATTTTATAAAATTTAATTTATTTAAGTTTTGAAGTCTTTTTAATTCAGAAGTTTATAATGTAAGAATCAGAAAATATTTTATAAAAACATTTACAGAAAACAATATGATATAAAATTTATATTTATATTTAAGTATACAAAGTATTTTATAATCAAGTATCTACATCTACTCCTCCTTCAATAAAAGAATTACGTTTTTGTATTAAATTATTTATGTTGAGTGTTAATTTTTGTTTTCGGTGCCGCAGTTATGTTTTCATCGTTATTTCTTTCATTATCAACAAAAGCGGGCTTTAAATTATCAATAGATACCGAAACATCCCAATTATCTTTTCGAATTTTAAAATATTTATCATTTCTCTCTATTACTTTGTAAGGCCCTTCATAAGGAGGATTTAAACCAAACTTTTGATTATCTTTAACAAAAGCATACTCACAGTCTATTAAATTTGGAGGAATATAACTTCCGTTGTTACCATGACGTGAAACGAAGTTACGAGTTTGGGAAAAATATTCTTTTAATTTTTGAAGAATGAAACTAGAATTATTGTTCTCAAAATTTGTGCACGGTTTAACTAACTCACCAGGAATTCATAGGGTTTGCCCATAAACCATTTCTGCTGGTGAGCATTTAAGGTCCTCTTTTACAGAATTTCTTAAACTAAGCAGGATTATAGGAAGTTGATCTGACCAGTGCAGTGGATCGTTCAAGGCTATTATAGACGCCTTAAGTTGACGATGAAATCGTTCTACCATTCCATTTGACTGAGGGTGATATGCAGAAGTATGAATTTTCTGTATTCCAAGTATTGAAGACAGATCAGAAAATAAACTGGAGGTAAACTGGACTCCCCGAACTACTGTAATTTTTAATGGAATTCCAAAACGAGAAATGTAGTTATGAACAACCGATTTAACTATGCTCTCAGACGATATGTTCCGCAAAGGATAGACGTCTGGCCATTTCGTCGTTCTATCTATTATAGTTAATAAATATTTATATCCTTTTGAAACAGGTAGTTGTAGGCCCAATATCCATATGTATATGTTCAAATCTGCACTTGGGTACATCAGTTTCAACCTTCGGTGATTTTGTATGCATTGTGACTTTGTGATTGTTGACAATTAAGACACTCTTTGACCCATAATTTAATATTTTTGCTCATCAGTGGCCAAAAATATCTCTTTTTCTACCATTTTCTTAGTAGAACGAAAACCCGGATGAGATAAAGAATGTAACTTAACGAATATTTCTTTTCTTAAACTCAATGGAATGTATGGTCTTGGAAAAGTTCCTGTTATCTCACACAAAATTTTTTAATTCTTTTCGGGTACTTGAATCTCTTTAATATTGTATTTCGTCATATATGTAGAATTAATAAAATTACTTGCGATCTCCTGTTCCTGCTCTTTCCTCAAACACTCAAAACTAATTACATTATGGCATATTAAATCTATTTCTGGTAATCTTGACAAAGTATCAGCAACTATATTGTCCTTTCCGCTTATGTATTTGATATCACAAGTGAATTGAGCTATATATTCCATTTGTGCAATTTGTCGAGGAGATCTTTCAGTTTTTGATTGAAGTATATAAGTCAAAGGCTTATGATCAGTAAATACTGAAAACCCTTTTCTTTCAAAAAAAATTTTAAAGTGTTTAATTGAGAGATAAATGGCTAGTAATTCTCGATCAAAAGTAGAATAACGTTTTTCTGCAGAAGTTAATTTTCTAGAAAAGTACGCTAATGGCTCCCAAGTATTATTGAATTGTTGTAGTACCGATCCCACAGCTACACTTGAAGCATCAACAGCTAATGAACTTGTTGCTGTTTTATTGTAGTGATTCAGCAGTGTACTTCGGATAAACTTTTGTTTGTTTTACTATTTCAAAAGCCTCTTCAGTCTCACTTGTCCATTTAATATAGTTCATCTTATTCCTAATACCCACTGTTACTATATTATGTAATGGGATAAGACATTTCGCTAGATGAGGTAAACATCTATGGTAATAATTAATCATTCCCAGAAATTTTTGAAGTTTCTTAATCGTCAAAGGCTTTTCAAAATTACTAATTGCTTCAACGCGGTTTTTTGAAGCTTGTATACTACCATCCTTTGAAATTTGGTAACTCAAAAAATTTATTACTTCTTGACCAAAAATACATTTTGAGGATTTAATATTTAATCCATACTTTTTGAGTTGTTCAAATACCATCCTAAGGTGTTCTAAATGTTCCATCTCATTTGTGCTTGAAACTAAAATATCATCTCCATATGTAAAAACAAAATCAAATTCAAAAAATACTTCGTTTATAAATCTTTGAAAGGTTTGAGCCCTGTTCCTTAATCCAAAAGGCATTCTGACAAATTCAAACATTCTAAATGGGGTTGTAATTGCTGTTTAAGGAATATCTTCAGGTGCAACCGGTATTTGGTGATACGCCCTTACTAAGTCCATTTTTGAAAATATGTTCTTTCCGTACATGTCAAAATTAAAATCTTGTATATTAGGTAACGGGTACCTATCTAGAAGAGTGATACAGTTTAAACGGCGATAATCACCACAAGGTCTCCAATCATTAGCATCCTTTTTGGACACTAAATGTAGTGGAGAAGCCACATGAGACATCGGAGGACGGCAAACGCCAATTTTTACTAAATATTCGAATTCCTTTTTCGCTACAGCTAGTTTAATTGGATCCAAACGGCTGGGTCTTGAAAAAGGTAGTGCCCCATTGGTTGTAATTCTGTGCAAAGTATTGTGAGCTACAACCTTTTCATAATTAGGTTCTGATGTAATTTGCGGATATTTATCTAATAGGGCTGTGAATTTAATCACGGAAGTTAAAGCTTTTAAACACAAAATATCGCTATATCCAGATAAACCTCCTGTCTTTAGTTTTGTCAATGAATCCTGAAGCTGCTTATTTTTCATATCGACTAAAATGTTAAAATGTTCCAGAATAATTGCACCAATAATTGGAGTATTTATATCAGCTAAAATGAATGGAAAGCGAAAATCTCTTCTTAAGCCAATGGCTAAGCTTAAAATCTTATTACCAAACGTGTTAATATTCGAACCGTTTGCAGCCGATAAAAGTATTTCCCAATTTTGTTCACAATTTTTGAAGTTTGAAACAGGTACGACAGATACACATGCTCCGGTATGAATAAGAAAATTTAGTTTATTGATCCGATCTTTTATAAATAGGCGACGAGATGGCGTAAAGTTTATCCTATCATCCGTCACCATCATGATAGGATTTTTTAATTTAAATTATTAGTATTCGAACTATTTGTTTGAAAATTACAAGGTGGTTATACATTTGTGAGCATTAGAGCCAAATTTAAAATGGTACCAGCATTTATCAAATTTTGAGCGTGATCTATTTCTAGAGTTTCGCCGAAAAGTTGAACAACTCCTATCTCTGGATCTAGAATTTCTAAGTTCAGAAACCTCTAGCTTAAGATTTTCTAAATGTTGACACATTTCAGACGTAATTTTTGAAATATGTTGAAATATATCATGATTAATATGATTAAAATGTTATTTGAAGTAATTTGAGATATTTCTTTACCGTTGGAAACATCCCAAGAGAAAGTTTATCTTCTATATTCTCGAAGTTAGATGATGATAAATAAATCTGAAGTTCTTTGGAAAGTTTCCGTAACCATAATTTGTATAGAAGTTTACTGCCTATCATAGAGACTGAACCAGATAAGTTCGACAAGTCTCTGTAAAATTCTGAAGGTTTTCGATCACCTATTTGCTTATCAGAAAACAATGTCTCCAATCTCCTTTCTTCACTGACAGAAAATCTTTCACATTAATGTTTTTTAAGCAATTCAAATTAATGCGTTAAAGGTGGTTTTTGTAAAATATCCAAAACTTTTGTAATAACCTCCTGTTGAAGGGCGACAACTACATGTTGATATTTATCAGTATCATCATTTATTTGTTTAATATTAAATTGAATTTCTGGGCAAGACGTCCAGAAAAACGGTAGTTTAAGAGAAAAATTATTAACATTGCGACTAGTTGGAAAATCGAAAACCCAATTGTTCATATTTGAGAAATTTTTATTCTGAATAGTAGTAGTTTGTTGTTCAGTGTTTTCCATGATAGAAGTAGGTGTACTTTCTGAAAGTGGATTAACTATTGAAGTATTCAAGTATATTGCTTCGTCTAGTTGTGGTGCTTCTAACAGAATGTTGTTTCGTGTGAAAGATCTAGATAGAACCATAATATATATATGTATGTATGTTTAAAAAGGGGTAGTATTACATAATTTATTTAAAAACACACTAAATAAACTCAAATTAAAATAAAACTTTAAATTTAATTACAACGGATAAATTAAATTTAAGAGAATTCCAACAAAATAATATTGTTAAGACTGAAGTTAATATGTCCGATAAATAGGTATGTTAGTTATAGGGTATAATACACAATTATTTTGTAATAAAATTTTACTGACTTTGCCCACTGATAATGTGTATGTACATATATCAATAAAATTTAATTAAGTAATGCAAAATTATTGATTGTTGTAAATCTTAATTACACTCAAGGAATATTGGATTGTACTTATCTCGTTCAGTTATTTTGTATCTTGAGTATCGCCAAAAATTATTGCTATATATCCTAGTATTTTGATCTTGAAGATTTGCAGCAAATATGTATGAATGTATTTGATTTATTTATCTTCTATAGATCTTGATATTAAAACTCTGTTTTGATAAAGAAAAATCTTCTACGGATATTGCCATTAAAATTCCGTTCTTCTCGTAAAATGATTTAATTGAATAATATGCGCTTTATTTATAAGTATTGATGGTTTTGCAGGATCGCCAATTTTGTAGGAATAATATTCATTATATTTTATAAAATTTTAGTTTATTTAAGATTTGAAGTCTTTTTAATTCAGAAGTTTATAATGTAAGAATCAGAAAATATTTTATAAAAACAATTACAGAAAACAATATGATATAAAATTTATATTTAAGTATACAAAGTATTTTAAAATCAAGTACCTACACCAGTACCAGTACCGGTACCAGTACCGGTACCAGTACCGGTACAAGTACCGGTACCAGTACCAGTACCGGCACCAGTACCGGTACCAGTACCGGTACCAGTACCGGTACCAATACCAGTACCAGTACCGGTACCAGTACCGGTACCAGTACCGGTATTAGTACCGGTACCAGTACCGGTACCAGTACCGGTACCAGTACCGGCACCAGTACCGGTAACACTACCAGTACCGGTACCAGTACCGGTACCAGTACCGGTACCAGTACCGGTACCAGACCAGTACCGGTACCAGTACCGGTACCAGTACCGGCACCAGTACCGGTAACACTGCCAGTACCGGTACTAGTACCAGTACCGGTACCAGTACCGGTACCATTGCCGGTACCAGTACCGGTACCAGTACCAGTACCGGCATAAGGCCGAAAGTGGCCGCCCGATGGCATAGCGCCTAAAGTAGCAGGCCGAAGACTCACAGTGTTTCCAATTGGAAAAGAGGTTAATAAATCTGCATCTTTGAAACGTGTGATCCGATTACAAAACGATACATGTAAAAATCATCGAGGATGACCTAAGCTTTAAGAATGTTGAAATTTGGACAGGGTGTCAAAGTTGATTACTTCGCGCTTGAAAAACCTTGTCGGCCTCATAATTCTTACAAATATTATCCAATTTTAATGAATTTTAACCTGGTGTAATGTTTATAAATAGATAAAGAAAATGCAGTTAATTTCTTTAAAATATATTTAATATTCTCGAAGATATTTGTCTTCGAATTTTAAAATTTTGGCCTCGACTTTGTTCTCTCATTCGTCAATATCTCCGGTAATAAGCATAGGCAATTTTCATTTATGAACCTGCATGGGAACTGTACCTACTAAATAAACTTAATTTTTGAATTTTGAGTACATTCGCTAACAGCTAACAGATTGCCTAGAAATGAGATGGTGTTGTACCTATCAAGAACTTGGTCCTTATTTTGATCACAGTACTTTTTACGGCCGAAATTTTCGGATAGGACCTTGGGCTTATTTTCACATTTAAGTTTTTCTGTGGAGTAATATCTCCAAATAATCTAATTACAATGTATCGCATATTTATACAATAAATTAAATGCCTTCATACTTAATGAGACTTTAAATCATTTTTTTTTTCAAATCAAAGGGCTAAATTTACACGATGAAATATTTCATAAAATTTGTATCATTAAACTTGTCTTATTTGCAAATAGGATAGACATGGTGGGTGCCAAAAATGGTCTGAAATAAAATTCCAGATACATAAAAAGTGGTATTAAAAATAGTTTTGAAGATTTTTAGAAGATTTTAAAAATAAAATGCAGATTTTGAAGATTTTTTTTAATTGTTAAATTTTGCAGATTTTATTTAAAAGGATATGCTACCAGATTGGTCCCGTTGAAAAATGGGGTGGCCTACGCCCATACAAAGTAAATTCACATTCATTTGCAGCTGCTTCTACTCAATCGATTCTTGTGAAACTTTGCACACATTAAGTTTCTGTTTGAATACTACATCATGGTTAAAAAAGTGGGCGATGCCACTCCCATGCAAAGTAAATATTCTTTTTCAATAAGTTCTACTAAAACGATTTTTATGAAACTTTGCATACACCTTTAGTTATCGTTACAATACAACATTATGTTTGGAAAAGTGGGCAGTGCCACCCCCATTGAAAAGTAAATATATAAAAATAGTTCTCGTAAAACTACATGATAATAAAATATGGGGGCAGTGCCTGCCACACCTATTTTGTAGTCGTTTTTTTTTTTGCAAAAATTACACGGTGTTACAAAATAACATGTTTTTTACTTGTGAAAAACGACTTAGTGCGGCTGTAGGTCTACTTGAGTAGATCATTTTGCCATTTTAAAAAATTGCAATACACCCTCAAAATCGGAAGTTATCGATTAAAAAAACGATTTTTTGCGACTTCACGGACAAGAAAATTTTTCACTGCGTTTTTTCTGCACCGATTTTCAATTTTTAAACAGTGTCGAATAGAGGACGACTTAACCTTTCCGAGCATATTTAAAAGATTTTGTTTTGACTTATACCTATTTCATGGATATATCGTCAAAAGAAAAAAAATATTTTTTATTTTATTCCGATTTTTTAGAATTTTGCGTATTTTTTGCAATAATATGCTTGAAAACCTAGCCATTTTTAGATTTTCATACCTATAAAGCGAATTTTATAGCGATTACAATAAGTCTTGTCTTTTTTTTTTTTTTGCTGGGAATACGATTTAAAAAACAACGAATTGAATTTGAATTCATGGTAAAATTAACAAAAAATAAATAATTTTTTTTTACAAAATAACAGCGCAAAATGTTATTAATTTTCCAAATTGATATTAATAAGATTTAAAAACTAACGAAATGAATTTAGTTCATGGTAAAATTAACATAAAATAAATAAATAATTTGTTTAAAAAAAAACTCTAAAAAAAAATTTTAAGTATCGTCGTGCCGACAGTACAATATCGCCGATACCGATGTATCGGAAAATCTGATGTATCGCCAATATATCGGTATCGGTTACATCCCTAATTTAAATATTCGTATTGGTATCGGTATCGGCGATATTTATTTTTAAGTATCGATTAATTAATATATCAAAATTAAGATTAAAAAATTAATATGGAAAAACTGCAAAATCTGCACAATTTATAGAAAAGCTTGTTTTATAAGCAAAAAAAATGCAAGGAAAACTGCACATTTGGCAACGCTGACCATATGCAGCATTTGATAGTGCTATTGTTATGCCCTCGAGTACTAAAAAATTCAAGCACCTCAACAAGTTAAAATATGTATGTATGTATGTATGTAAATACCTACTATGTAAGTATGTATGTTTGTAGGTACACTTGTTAAAAGCCAAATTTATCTTTAAGGAACAGATGTAAAAAAGAATCCTTTAATACCTGTAAAGCGTCTTCAAATGGCGCACACAAATTCATATACAACATATACCTACATACATATGACATATGTATGTACATATGTACATATATACATATGCATGGAAATATGCATAAAAGAATGATTGTACCAACATGTCGTTTTTCCTTCTTCGTTTCAATCTCGTGCAATCAAGCAATAAAACGATTACAGTATTGGCATAATTTAGTGATAAAATCCACACAAGACAAACCACAAAAATAGCGAAAAACTGTATAGGAAAACGATTACAGGGTAAAAGATATTCTTCTCTAGTAAAAGTTAAAGCAAAATAAAAATCCAAACAAAATGTCTGCTTTTGCGACTGTTGGTTGCTACATTTCTTGTAAATAGAATTGTGGTACGGATGGAAAAATTCAGAAGAAAAAACAAAAAAGAAACTAACGAAAGAATAAATAAAGAAAACAAAGTAGCAAAAGTTACTAATCGTTTTAGTTGTTGGACATTACACACGTGTACTTTTTACAAAGAACAAATTAGAAAACACAGGCATACATACACAAAATAAAAACTAAAATTTCATTTTGTTGCAAAGAGCAAACATTGTTCTTGCTGTTTATTAAGCAGCCTGCTTTATAAAATCTCTTTTGATTTTAAAGTTGTTTGAGAACAATCCTTACAGTATAAGAGACGCATAAATCATTCCAAAGTAAAAGAGTAAAGTGTAACCAAGAGTGTTATTTAATTAAGAGAATATGTAAAATACCTGAGCAAGTTTTTAACATAGTATAATGAAAATTTATGCAGATCTGCAGAGCACCGTTTACACTTAACAACAAAATGTCAAGATCGTCGTTCTTCAACAATTCTTTTCTGTTTATAATAACTGCTTCTGTAAACAGCTACAATTGTGTGTAGTGGACTTTTATCTTAATGGTAAATTTCCTCTGT
Source organism: Panzeria rudis (assembly GCA_956483635.1). Taxonomy (NCBI): domain Eukaryota; kingdom Metazoa; phylum Arthropoda; class Insecta; order Diptera; family Tachinidae; genus Panzeria; species Panzeria rudis. Next base: position 88,873,485 of record OY101451.1, read on the forward strand.
TGCATGTTAAGCATGACACAAACACTGTTAATGTTTTGGCATCAATTTAGACAACTTTTTTAGACGCCATTTTGTAGCAAAAGAATTTTTGTGTATACATAGAATGGAACATATATATGTACATACATACATATCTATATGTACAGCGATATTAGCATTTATTTTTTCATTACCGTACGGGCCTCGAAAAATTATCGTTTTTGAGAAGAAATAACGGTACGCAAAGCAGTGTTGCCATTTTGACGCTTTTCGGGTATTTTATGACGCTTTACTCTTCTATTTGTTACCCTTCTATTTGTTCCGAATACCACTTTTTTACGCTTTTCCCACTTTTTGTGGCACTTTTAGTGCTTTTTGTTACAATTTGAGATTTTGTTTTTTATTTCAAGATTTAATTAAGTACTTTTTTTGATCAAATGCTGAAGTTGAAATAACATTTAGCTTAATGAATTTTTAGAAATCGACTTTCTTTAAACTCATCCAATCCATTATTGCTTATCACCAGCGTTGCCAGAAAATCATCATTTGGCAAAATAAAAATCATATTTTGGTATGAAAAATCATCACAATTTTTTTATTCTAAAATTTAAAGCTGAATAATGAAAATTTTAGGGCAAACTAAAACAAAAACCGAGTCTTACCCTTTAAATATAGCGAATACTTCATACAGCGTCTATAGAGTACTCCACAAAAGGCAATAAACGTTTCCATTTAACATTGCGATGTCCTAGGGGTGAACCATGTGGTCCATCTTTGCATTACAAAGGACTACCCTAACAACTACACCGATGTAACGACTCCATGGAGCACCTATATGCGGCTAGTTTTGAAACTACTCTATGTCACTACTTCATTGACTACTCAAGTGTTCGTGTTTTAACGATTGCATATGTATGTTATTTGCAATCATTAAAATGCGAACACTTGTCGAGTAACTACAAATTCTTGTTTGATATGGTCCATGGCTGCATTACATAGGACCATGTTGTAACCTGTCTATTTCAACTAAAATGGACCACGTAGTCCAACAACTTTTGCAAGTTATACATTAATATGATAACCTTGCATGTTTTCTTCGAGTTAAAATATATAAAAATCGTCATGAAAATGGGTGCTCCTGTGGCAAAGTGGTAGCGATGCTAGCCTGTCAATCCAGAGGTCATGGGTTCGATTCGCTCTATAGAACCTGGGTGTTTTCTGCATGATATTTTATGATATTTTCGCAAAAGCTTGTTTTTAAATAACTATTAAATTGCAACAAATAGTTTTAAGTCTCTGTAATTGCAAGAGCTTCAAAAATCTAAAAGGCTGAACAGATTTCCTTAATTTCAAAAAATATTTATTTCATAAAATATAAAAAAAAATAATTCCGAAAAGTGGCCCAACACATATGTACATATAAAGAACCAAATTGTTTTCAGCCAAATAAATGTTTTTGGCGCTTTGTTTTGATGTGTTACTAAAATTGGCATCATTTAACATTTTGAACACACTTCAAATCAACGAAAAATAAAGAAAAATCTTTAAAAAGCGCTAAAACGAATAAGTATTTATTTTATAAAACCTAACAAAACTCAGAAAACAGCTTCAAATTGGTTCAAATTGTCGAAATGAAAATATAGTACTAAATTCTACATACATTTGTGCATACTTTGGTTAAAGAAAGTTCAAATAAGGGGCAATGGTTCCAATGTAAGGGACAATGCAGTACCATAAAGTTTTAAGTTAAAAACTATGGAAAATTATATATTAATTATTCGATACACTCAAAATAACGTGAAATATTTATTAAAATAACTATTTAATCTATTTCCAAGCAAGTAGAAAATCATAATTTTCAAGAAAAAAAAATCATCATTTGGGGGAAAAAATCATCAAATCATATTTTTGTCAAAAAATCATCAAAAATATGATCAAATCATCATTCTGGCAACGCTGCTTATCACATATATAGGGTGAACGCCCCTAAGTTCGGCATGTACCAGTAGTCAGCATTTTTTAATTAAATGATAAATAAATAAGAATAACGGGTGTTTTATATAAAAGTAAGATATAACTAAGTATAACCGAACATCTGCTAGTTTCTCTTTATGTAATGTTTAAATTTTTGCTAGATGAGTATTTTGGTCCATTTTTGTCCTCTTTCAGTGACAATGTTTCAACAGGTGCGGTAGTGCCTGTTTTTCTTACAAATTTTTTAGTGTCGAGACTAACTAAAACAAGCAAATAATCATATCAATTTAAATATTTTTTTTAACTAAAGCGGTCTTAAAAGATAGAATTTTGTTTAAATAATGACTCTAAAGTGAAATTTTTTACAAAAAATTATTTATTTGGTTATTTTAGCTGCTGCCGACTTTAGGCACAGAAATTGTTATAATTTTCAGTAGTCGGCATGGTGGTGCCGACTTCTGGTAAATACATATTTTTCTCATATTAAGCTCATATTCTAGAAGTTTGCTTATTACTCACCTCTCTTGACAATACTTATAAAGAAAATGAGTTTGAAATGAGTTTACCCAATAGTCGGCACAGTTTTATTGAGTATTTTAAGATCTGCCGAGTATAGGAACTAAAGCTTCCTGAGGTCGACAGTAGCTTTTATTTAACTGGAGTTCACAAAACAGGGTAATATTTTGAGATTCAGTATGAATTGTTCTTCCTAGCATTAGAGAATTCCAAATATGGACACGCCAAGAAAAAGGCTCTTGCACTCATATCCTGAAGAAGCCTTAAAAATGCTCTCTCCGAAATATGGTGTTCCGCGTTCAACAATACACGGCAGATTACACGGCCGTAATCCTAAAGGTTCTAAGAAAATGTAACGTTAAACAATATTATCTAAGGGTTTTGAAACGTCATCCCTGTCTATCAAATAAAGAAACAGTAGGAATTAGAAAGGGACGAGCGAAATTAACAAAAGATAGCATAAGAAATTTGTTTGCTATATTAAAAAACTTTCTCACTGATCAGAATAGTTTGGATATTTTAGGTGACCTATGAGAATCATCCATTCCCATTGCCATTCAAGGTTCAGATCCATAAATCGCCGCAGCAAATTCCTTTTCTACGAGCTCATCTGCTACTTCGATTTCCTTAGCCGTTCGTTGTGTCTTACTTAGCCACCACACATTTGATTGAAGTAGAATTTTTCAATGCGGTCCTTTTTGTCGGATAAAGGACACTGTAAGCTTCAACTTATAATTTTAAAAATCTACTGATAGTAGAGTACAGTTATGAAGGTTTAAAGATAAAGTGAAGGAGTTAATTTTTATTAAAAAAAAAATAGCTTAAGCGTGATTAAATAGTTAATAAATTATAATAACTAACGTTAAATGAGATAAGCAGGTATGCGATGGAAAATGATCGTTTTAAAAACGAATTCAACACGATTGTATTGAAAAGATGCGATGAATTCCGACTGAATTTGACAATTAGTCAATCTCAAATTACTGACTTTTAAAGCTGCAGAAGAAAAAATATAAACAATATTTATGTAAAAAGTGTAAAAAAAAACTATTAAAAACAAATTTTAAATTATTGACAAAACAACTATAGCAAATATATTACACCTTATCTCGTTTTCGAATCATCCGTTTATCACATATCTGAATAATTGCATTTATTAAATCAGGGGATCTTCCCGAGTCCGTTTATGTTCATTCGTTTGTGGAACTGTATGTTACCTATTGGAACTTATCTAGAGACTGTAGTTTTTGAAATAAGATAATGAAATTTAATGTGATTGTCTTTTTTAGCTACGGACCAAATTTGTTAAAATTGGTAAAAATCGGTCAACGATTTCTACTAGTATATTAATATGATTATTTCGAACGTATTTGCTTGTGAATCCAAATTGATTATTAGGCAAATGTTCGTAACGTTTTAATTCAGAAAGAATTAGGCATGGTTAATATTCCAAGGAACAAGGGCAGAATTCAAAATTTCTAATAGTCCCGATACAAAGTTCGCCCCGGAATAGGACTTTGAAATAAATTTGCAAATATATTTATATAATAAAAAAATTTTGCTAAGAGAAGTATAATTTATAGATAAATTTCCTCATAAAATGTTAAAAGCCATGTCTCCATATTTAGTCATAGGTGCGATATAAGTCCATAAGTAATCCAAATAAAGCAAGAAATATTAACATAAATGTAAAATACAGAAAACTGAACTGTTATTCTAAGCTGGTCAACATAATATTTTGAAGATGAGTCCATAATAGCATCTACACCCATATCCGAAAATATACTAAAAGCCCCGAATATCTTGTTAACATTGTTTTCAGAATTTAACATCATTTATACATATTTGGAAAACTTATCTAGTACTAGCTGAGGCCGACAAGCGTTGTCTCTCCTCCAAATGTATCGTTTTTAAACTTCAAAGAGGTTTTTTCAAACCTCTTTGAAGCAAAACGCAGCCACGAGCCTGTGCTAAAAATTTTAGCTCGATAGCTCTTATAGTTCCGAAGATCATGCGTTACTAACAAACACACAAACGACTTTATATGTATAGATAAACTAGCTCTACCCGTTGTGCTTCGCTACACATTGCTCTACAGATATAGGAAATTTCATAATTTCTTTGTATGGGGGTATCCGTTCCCCTCTACTCCATCAGACTCTTGCTTGAAAATGCAAGCAATTCTCGTAGTAACTTTGCATAGGAGGTAAACCCTTCCCCTCCACCCGCCCTCCCAACACACAGACTTAAAAAATTAAGTTAGCCTATTTGAAATCCGTAAAAATGTAATTGGCTACCATTTTAAATAGAAAAATAGCTTGAAAACTTCCACGATTTCATTCTTTCCTTAATAAAACGTGCAATGCCGACAATAGGGTCATAAAATGCCGAATATAGGGAAACGTGTGCCGACTTCTGGCACAAATCATGTACTTTTAAAAAAATCTAAATAACTCAAATTCAATAAAATGTGCTTGAATACCGTTAATTGAGTGTAAAACTGTAACATCTGTTTAGCAACAGTAACTCATCGACATCCCGATACCATGTTCGCGCTTAAAACGTCACGACTTTGAAAACTGAGAAAAAGTTGAACTGCCGACTACTGGTGCATTCACCCTATATTTTTGTAAGTTTTCAAATGGTTTTTGAAAGTCTGTACATAAGAAAAAGAAGTCTGTACATAAGAAAAAGAGTTTGTAACTGTTCAAAATTGTGTTTGAAGTCTACTGACGATTTGGTAAAGCACCAATGAAATGCTGCATATAGACAATGCCTAAACTCCAGCAAATAAATTACTCCATAAAAAAGCGAAAAATTTGTTTCTCTATCACAAAAAATTTAGTTGTAACAAACTTTTAAATGTGAAACTTTAAAAATATATTTAAAAAAAACTGGAATTTTTTTTGCGCAAAAGGGGTTTCTTATTTTTTTTTATTATTTCTGGGAAATTTATTAAAAGGTTAAAAAATAATGTTAATTATATCTGAAAGACAAGGCATTAAGAATTATGTACTATACAGTAGCTTTCATGACATTTACAAGATATAAAAATTTTCGAGTGCGTAAAAAGATTGCACGATTTTTTTTTGCAAGATACTCGTATTCTATGCCGAGTCAGTGTAATTATTTGCAAAAGTGGGAAAATTTAAATTCCCCTAAAATAAATCCCAGATATAAGCTTTCAAAACACCGATACGCGTATATAATTTTTTGATGGCCTCTACCAGAATCAGTTGTTAGAAGCTTGTTATTAAAAAACATATATGTAAATTTTGTTGTACAGTGTAAATACTCGCATTTTTTGCAAAAATTAGGTGGCTTCAATTTATTCTGAATAAAATCAATATTTATCTATTAATTTTCAAGAAATAAAGCGTATTTTATTTGTAATATGAGTAGCTTTAAGATTTGGTGATAAAAATGGTAAGTTTTTGCTATTTTCGATTTTTTATAAATTTAAGAAAAATAAAAATTTCCCAATTTTGTATAAAAAATATATTTTTCATCATTGCGGTCTGAATAATTACGAAACCATTGAGTATATAAAAAGATAATGTTAGAATGTCTTAAAGGTAATTTTATTTCAAGTTCTGTAGTTTTTTGCAATTAATTTGGGCTAACCCATCCGAAGTTGTAGCAGTCGGTGTAGCAGTCTCTTGGATTTTAGAAAAAAATTACAAAAAAAAAACGTATCCATAGAATTTGAAATTTTGTCTGTTTTTATAGTTAGAGGACCCATAACACATCCAAAAAATATAGTGGCGATCAAAGGTCATGACAAAAGTTGCATTTTGTTGCATTGTATTATTAATTAGGGATGTAACGATACGCCGTTTTGCCGATCCGATACCGATACCGATATTTAAAAATAAATATCGCCGATACCGATACGAATATTGAAATTGAGTTCAATATTCGATCAACATATTTAGATCAACAAAACTCAAGTGCAATTTTTTTATTATAAAAAATTACATTGTAAGAGAGAATAGTTAAAATTGGTTTTAACCCAGTGTAAAAAATTGGAAGTAATTTTTAAGGAGCTACATTTTTTTTGCTTCAAAAAAATCTATATTAAAAATATGCAGATAATTAGTAGAAAAGCAAGAACAAATTTTTAGTTCCTTTAAAAAATACTCGCCATGCTTTTTAAAAAATCGATTTTTTAAAGGACATTTATCAACTAATATTCTTCTAAATAACTTAATAGCTTAATTATTAAAAGTCTTCTAAGTTTATATTTATTCACCTAAATTTACATGAAAATAAAGTTTGAGTTTAAATTCGCATAAAAAAAATTGTGAAAATGGGTAATTTTTATCATTTTTCCTTGAGGAAAAATCAATATAGAACACCGAAAAAGAAATTTGTCCTAGCATCGCTTCCAATTCGGTGATTGGTAATCGAAAAACAGAACTTCTTGCAATGGCAAGGATATGTAAAACTAATTAGAAATTATCCAAATTCATGGTAAAATTAACCAAAAATAAATAATTTAACAGCATAAAATATTATTAGTTTTTAAAATTGATATTAATAAATATCGCCGATATATCGGTATCGGTATTCGTTACATCCCTATTATTAATCTACACAAAAGTATTTTTCTTTTGAGTGTAATTTTGCTGCTATGAGTTTGAGGATACCTTATTGTGACATTGGCAGGATGTTGGAAATTTGTATGTTTTTATTTTAGGCTATGAGACTTAAAGAAATCAAAATTTTAATTTTTTACGACCACTCTAATGTGCACACATACATAGTAAATAGAGCACCTTAATGTATGCTTTACTGGCGTGCTTTTGTTTAGTAAACCCAGGAAACTATTTTGGCCGACATGTCTAACGTCAGAAAAAATCGGAGACTTTACCAGACAATCAGCCGAGTTGTCTAAAATTCCCTCAGACATTTGGCGGATCAGTAGGCAGTTTTCTGGTACGACGTTTCTGCACATTGTCTGAAATATTATCCGATTAATATCAGAATAGTCTGCACATTATCCGAAGTCAATTTAATTTCCTTTAAGACATTTAACAGAGAAGTCTGCACATTTTCTGATTTACGTCTTACGACTTTTAGCAGTCACTTCTGCACATTGTCTGATTTTAGTTTTTGTTACAATTCTCATTTATCTCTTGAGTTTATACGCATAAATATTTGAGTTTTTAAACTCATAAAATATGGGTAAATGTTTTCTAATGATCTGCCATAAGCAAAAGAACAATGCATGGAGCATTCTAAACGACATTTCTGATAAATTTCTAATTTTAGCTCCGATTTTTCTCCGACATTAATGTGACAGGATGTAAAAAGTATCAGATAAATCGGAAAAGAAGTTTTGTCAGACATTTTTCCGATATTGCTCAGACATCTCGAAAATTCCTTTAGAATTTGCCTAGAAAAATTTTCATAATTCGTACAAAATTCTCTTAGACATTTCTACAAAATTTTTAGAGTTTCCTAAGAAAAAGAGGTCCGGTGTCTCGGTTCGGTACGTTTTCTAACCGACATCGGATACGAGATCGGCATCTTGTGCAGACTTTCTAACCGACTTCGGACTGAAATCGGAAAAAATTGTTTTCTGGGCAATTATACAAGTTGAAAGCAGCGCACAGAGGGATGGCTTCATATATTTTTGTCCAAAAAATATAAGGAGTTGTTGTCCTAGATCATTGAAAACTTGCGCTGAGCATTATATTGACTAAATTAAGAAAAAAATTTAATTTAATCAAAATCGGCCACGCCCATCACCTGCCGCCCATACAATCCAAATCTATTTTTTACCATAACATTTTTCCTATCGAAGCAAAAACCTTAAATTTTTAGGCATACACTTCCTAGAGTAAACAAAAAATACATACTTAAGTTTCATTAATGTCAGCCACCCCCATCGCCCACCTCCCATGCATCCCAAATCAATTTTTTCCATAATTTTCATAAAAATTACGATTTAATTATTATTTTCAATTTTAACTAAGAAAATCAATTAATAAGAATTATAATTGAGTTTTATTTTTTGATCGTAAAATAGTTCTTATTTTTGAGTTTTATTTTTTAGCTCAAAAATAACGATTATTTTCAATTTTTATTTTTTTGCTCGAAAGTAACGATTATTTCTTGATTTTTACTTTTGCTTAAAAATAACGATTACTGTAGATTTTGAATTATCGTAATATGAGCGATTTTTCTGAAATTTGTTAGACACCTTTACTGAGTGTTGCCGTTTTTGTATTTTCACAGCTTTCAGTGTTTTTCGGGGAACTTCTGGGATTGGGGAAGATTTATAAATATTTTTGGAACTCCGGGGAAGTTCTGGGATTTATGGGAGATTTTTGTACAAGTTTTTTGGAGTCCAAGGAACTTCTGAGGTTTTGGGGAGATATTTTTTGGGATTTATGGGAGATTTTTGTACAAGTTTTTGGGAGTCCAGGGAGCTTCTGGGGTTTTGGGGAGATTTTTTTAAGTTTTTGGGAATCCGGGGAACTTCGGGGATTTTCGGGAGATTTTCGTAAAAGTTTTCGGGAGTACGGGGAACTTCTGGGATTTTAAGTAGACTGAAATTTTTATTATTTCGGTTTTTTAGTTCAATATTTGAATTAATGTAAATTCAAATTATTTTTATTAAAAGTGGAGTGCTGGAATATTCAAATCAGATTAGCAGAACGGATCAGTAGTTATATTTTTTTAACAAATAACTCAGCCGTATCCCATGCAAATTTTTGTAACTTCACAGTATACATTTTCTGGTCGCATGTTATTATCTGAAGAATAATTCGAAAGTGATCTATAAGTTCTACATTGCCATCGTTCGAAGACCCAGAGCCTTGTTGTACAGAATCATCTTGCAAGCTCGTCATTCGTTCTTTTAATGCCGTCTGAATGCGATGCATGGTTTCTTGTTTAAAATCTTATTTTTTGCATCGATCGCAGACCAATTTTCGAAAGGCATATTATAAGCTATATAAAGTATACATTCCATTAAGTTTATTACAAAACTCATTATCAATGCTTTTATTTGCAATTGTGTCCAAATCGTTAATTTCGGAAGGTTTTGCTTTACAAATGTAGCATACGGTTGCTGAAGCAGTATTTGTGAAATTTAACCCTAAATGTATGCAACCGATTTTATTACAAACCTGCACTGGAATATTCGTGAACTTTTTCAGAAAATTTATAAGTTTGTTCAGCGATCGCAGAAATGAGCAGGATTATTTTTGCGTTAGCTCAAAGATTACACTCTCAGCTTTCATTCGGATCTAGTGAGAAGACGGAGGTAGACGGAGCTAGCTTCTTTTTTTTTCAAGGAAAACTGCAAACGCAGAATTTTATAAGGCCATTTTAATTCGTTCACATCTACTTAACTCAGGCGCGGATACAAGGGGGGAAAAGGGGATATTCCCCCCCCCCCCCCCCAAACGAGTAAATTTCTATAGAGTTTCTAAAAGAAGTTTGGAAAAATAGTATGTTTTACTTAGAAGCAGTGAAAATATCTTACACGCATAAGCCACTGCGTTGCATGAGATGTTTCATCAGTTTTCATGGCAAAATATTTCAGTAACTTGACTAGATTTTTTCTAGCACTGAATGTGGCTTTTTAAAAAAAGCAATTATGGATTTTTCTTAGTGAAACAGTTCTCTATGGAACTGCATCATTCGATTTTTGAAAAGTTATAGTCGAAAAATTGCTTTTTTGCCAAGAAAATACCAGCGTGCATCGTTACCGTTGAAATTTTTCAAAAAGGGACACAAAAAGGGGAACTGCTAAATAAAAGGGGCATAAAAATATCTCAAGGGAAAAAAGGGGCGACCTTAAAAACAGGAAAAATAACCAAAAACGATAATCATTTCATTTTTAAAAATAAAGCTTAACGATCATATTTACTAATTTATTTTTATAAAAATACATAAGCCCAACCAATTGAAAATAAATTTTCATAAGAAAATTTAAAAACTAGCTGGATGGATTTCGACAGTTATGGTATTTTTGGTGCGAATTAGTAATAAGTTAATTTAAAAAAAATTCCAAACCTATCATATAGGGTATCAAAATAAAGGAAATTAAAAGGGTATCACAAAAATATACATATACAAGTTACACATGTATGTCTTTAAATTAGAAAATTAGAAATAATAAACTGGTTTAAAGTGGCTTAGCAACCAAAAGTACCGAGTGCGTAAAAAGTGAACTTAAAAATATTAAAAAATTTATTTAAAAAATCAAAAGATCCTAGTGCGTAAAAAAATCAAAATAAAATATATTAAGTAAAGTGCGACTTTGGCTCGCACACGAAGGGTTCCGTACGGATACACATATGTATATCCCTTTTCGTTTTTGTCTCTTTTTTCATTTTAGCAGTTTTTTCGTTATGTTTTTTTGTTTAATTTTAGTTTTTTATTATTTTTTTTTATTATTTTCTTTGTTTTTGGCGATTTTTTCGGTTTTGGCGCTTTTTTAATTTTCGTAATTTTTTCGTTTTTTTCTGGCTATTATCTGCTCTTGGCAATTCTTTTGTTTTTTCTGATTTTTTTAGTTTTGGTGATTTTTTGGTTTTGGCGTTTCTTTTAACGTTTTTTTTCACTTATTGGCGTTATTTTTACTTTTAGCGATTTATTTTAGTTGTGGCGATTTTTCAGTTTTGGCGCTTTTTTCGGTTTTAGGGACTTTTTCGGTTTTTGGTGATTTTTTTCAGTTTTGGCGATTTTTTCCTTATGACACTTTTTTTCGTTCTGGCGATTTTATTAGTTTTCGGCGATTTTTGGTTTTTTTAAAATTTTTTTTGTTTTTTTTTTGCCGATTTTTTTAGTTTTAACGTTTTTTTTTTTTTGTTTTTGCTTTAATGTTTTTTCGCTTCTTGGCGATATTTTTAGTTTTAGCGATTTATTTTAGTTTTGGCGTTTTTTTCAGTTTTGGCCGTTTTTCGGTTTTGGTGATTTGTTTTAGATTTTTTTTTGATTTTTTTAGTTTTAGCGATTTTTTTTTGTTTTGACCCTTTTTTTTGTTTTGGCAATTTTTTTATGTTTTTGCCGATTTTTCAGTTTTGGCGCTATTTTTATTTGCGCTTTTTTTGTTTTTGTGATTTGTTTTTTTCATTTTTGGCGATTGTCCAATTTTATTACAAAAACTACAAAAAAACTAAATTAAAATATAATTTAATTGAAAAATTAAATTAAAACAGAACTCAAGCCCAAAATAACTAAATTTCTTTGGATATAGACCCATACAGTTCGACTAAAACTCATAACTTAATTGTTAAACTCTAAAGGCCACTAGCAAAAGGATGTAAGTACATGTTTAAATAAACTGAACAAACCAACATTCACACACTAGTAATTGTAATTATCAGGGCTCGGACTTTCATGCAACTAAAAATTGATTTTAAACGCTTAACAAATGCACCTAAAAATTAAATATATGCTCAAAAAAATGCATTTACTTACGAACAAAGTACCAGAATTAAAATAGTATGAATATATTTTTTTTATAATTTTTTATTATTATTAGAGAAAAAAAAAACAAACATAATTTGGTCTATTATTTAATGCAACCGAACATTAGTTGCGTTGACAGTTGGCAACAGATTTTCTTATTGCCAGAATAGCACTAAATAGCAACTGAAATTTATAGCTCTCAGTTGCCACCAGTAGTATCGTTTTCAGCAACTGGCAACCCAACTGAGGCTCAATTGCCATCCATAATCGGCATATTAATATTTAAAAGAAAAATTGAGAAATATGCATTAAAAATTTTTATTACTCCAAAAATATGCATTTATTACCAAAATATGCAAAAATATGCACTTGCCACCCAAATATGCAAAAATATGCAACTACAAATCGATGCCAAACTACTTCAAATTTGATGATTCGCATAGATAATTAGTCGATACGTCTTTATCTATAACCACAAAAAACATGCATTTGCATGAATCTCCAAGCCCTGGTAATAATCAATGATAATTCATACTAGAATAGACAAATAGCAAGAAGCTTAACACAATACATTAAAGAAAAAAGTAAATATCAATAACTATCAAATGAAATACAGATCTAAGAGTGACAGTATGAATTGATTAAAAGTAGATGATATTCATCTATTGACTGCAAACTATCGACTTTGGTCAGTCCGTCTAAGCGGAAAAGAGCTCTGAAGAGATTAGCGGAAGCTATCGAAATGTCAGTTCAATCCTCCATGCAGTCAAAATTATCTTCACATTTATCTCTATATAAAAATATAATTTAATTGGAAAATTTTGCGTTTATTTATTAAATATTTTACTTACTACACTTTTAGCAGACGCGAAAAAATTATTTGAAATGAGAATCACCTTAAGCGTATACGTTATATGGAATTATGCGAAATGCTATATAAGGTATGCGCAGTGATGAATGCACAAGAGTTAGGGTATTCATTCGGTTAACCGTTAATCGGTTAAGCGGTTAATTACTACCCGATTAACTGACCGGTTAATTTAAAATTGCTTATTTTTGATTAACGGTTAAACCAGTTAATTTCCGTCGATTAAACGACGTAACAAATTTTTGCACATTTTGTAGTATGTATTATAACGTATGTATTTTTTTTTTTAATTATTTGTTTCGTCTCATATACAAAATGTATGTGTTTAGAAATTATTTTTCATACAAACAAACAAGTTCAGGGATTTTAACTTAAGTAAATTATTAAAATCTTTGGATGTGGCTATAAAAGAATTTAGTAAAGACTCTGCTACTCTAATTGAACTTGAGGGAATTGTGTATCAATCTTTTGTTTAATAGTTTTATAAAATCTAATACTACTGTTGCCAACGATTTAATTACAAATCAGGATTTTATTTAATGACAGAAGAATTCAATTATTTTATACCGCCACTCAGGAATATTTCCTTATAGCAACAATGTTTTAAAATACAGTACAAAAACGGAAACTAAGGAATTCGGAAATAAAAATTTTTGCAGAATGTTTGTCGCTGAGCTCTGCCAGTATGCGTCTGATGATGACCTTACAACAGAAGAAACTATCGAGAGTAATACAAGAAATGTTCTAACAGAATTAATCGAAACAATTAGAAGTTTTAAGAATTTGAAAAAAAATAAAAAATTAAAGTAGGACCCTAATAGCATAATGGAAAATTTTATAAGTTTAGAGAAATCCTGGAAAAGGACTGAGAAACTAGATATTCTGTAGTATTATGGATTGCTTTCGATTTCTTCAACATCTACGATAAATGAAAGGACTTTTCGATGATCTCCTTAAACTATTCAAATAACTGACTTAATGATCTCACAAACTCGTTAATTTTTTAATGAATACATATTTATGGTTTTTTTTGCTTGATTTAGTTCAAGTATTTTTATGTTTGTTATGTTATTGTGTTTTTACTAATAAATTCAAAATAATGCATAATTTACTTGATTTATGAAAAAAATTTATTAATCGGTTAACCGGTTAATACCGAAATTAACCGATTATTAGCCGATTAAGCCAAAACCTCGATTAATTAATCGAGCGACTAGCCGATTAAAGCAGAAACCCGATTAAATGAATACCCTAACTAATATATAGTTCTAAAATGTTCTGCTACTTTTATTTTCTCAATATTACTCAATACTTTTCATTTGACTATTCAATAGTTACTCGATACTTTTAACTAGGGATGTAACGATACGCCGTTTTGCCGATCCGATACCGATACTGATATTTAAAAATAAATATCGCCGACACCGATTCCGATACTGATACGAATATTGAAATTGAGTTTAAGTTTAGATTAACAAAACTCAAGCGCAATTTTTTTTATTATACAAAATTACATTGTAAGAGAGAATATTTAAAATTGATAAAACATTGGAAGTAATTTTTAAGGAGCTACATTTTCTTTGCTTCCAAAAAATCTATATTAAAAATATGCAGATAATTAGTAGAAAAGCAAGAAAAAATGTTTAATTCCTTTATAATTTTAAAAAATACTCGCCGTGCTTTTTAAAAATCGATTTTTTTAAAGGACATTTATCAACTAATATTTTTCTAAATAACTTAATAGCTTAATTGCTAAAAGACTTCTAAGTTTATGTTTATTCACTTAAATTTACATGAAAATACAGTTCTGAGTTTAAATTCGCAGAAAAAAATTGTGAAAATGGGTAATTTTGTATCCTTTTTCCTTGAGGAAAAATCATTATAGAATACCGAAAAAGAAATTTGTCCTAGCATCGCTTCCATCAAATTGGTAATCGAAAAACAGAACTTCTTGCAATGGCAAGGATATATAAAACTAATTAGAAATTATCCAAATTTGCAATACTTCCAGATCGCGAATTCTACATTTTCATGACTTCTTTGGAGTATCTTTTTTTCTGGAATAAGATTTAAAAAACAACGACTTGAACTTGAATTCATGGTAAAATTAACAAAAAATAAATAATTTTTTTACAAAATAACAGCATAATATATTATTAATTTTTAAAATTGATATTAATAAGATTTAAAAAATAACGAAGTGAATTTAATTCATGGTAAAATCGAACAAAAATAAATTATTTGCTAAAAAAACTCTGAAAAAATTTTTAAAAGTATCGTCGTATCGACAGTAAAATATCGCCGATACCGATGTGTCGGAAAATCTGAAGTATCGCCGATATATCGGTATCGATATTCGTTACATCCCTAGTTTTAACGCTTACAAAAACTTAAATTTTAAAACGAGTTAATATTTCGCTTCATAAATTTGCCTGGCGTTATGACTGTAAAAATACATCAGCGGAAGTATAGAATAGCTAACAAATTTTTAGTATTGAGTAACCTAGAGTAACAGCAAATACCCGATACTCGGTAACCACTGCTTAATGCTATGCCGCAGTACTATTAGAATATAAGAAATTTTACCGAAATTATCTATGTATTCTATTGATTACTTTAATGTTTAAACGTATAAATAAATAACATAAACAATACGACGACGGTTGAAAGGTTATTTTCGAATGATATCTCTACTCGTATTTTTGGCTTGCTACCAACTTTTCACAAAACTCATTATAAACACCCCACTTGAGGTGAGTGCTGTAGGGTATACAAAAGTATACACACTTTCAAGGTTTCTTAGCTTCTCCATTATTTGAAACACAAATAAAACACGTCAGCAAGCAGCACAACGCTAAAATAGAATTAACAGCAACAAAACAATCGAGGAAAAAACAACAATCGTACGTAATACATACAGTAAATAAATAATAAAATAAAAAGCAAAAGCAACAACAACAACAACTACAACAAAACGAAGGCAAATAAATATATTGAAAATAATAAAAAAATATAAAAACCTACCAAGTGAGGTATGACTAACGAAAAATTATAAAATTTGTTGGTTCATTCATACTCTCCACCACTATATTTTACAATATACTTCCAATACACAGCCACAGACATGCACCCACACACACACCCACCTTTGTAGTTAAGTATAATTTTATGGAAAGTTATGCGTGGAAGTATTTAAAATGGTAACTAATACAACTGGATTTTCTAATCAAATGTGGGCATAAACACACACATACACAAACGCACCCACACATACATACACTTTGAAACTCCTGCAGAAAAGGAAACAGGATAATTTATTTTTATTCTAATTCTAGGACGCATTTATTGGCGTTCGTTTGTATGTGTGTGTGTGTGTGTGTGTGTGTGTGCGTGGTGTATAAATAGAAAATATTAGAATTTATAGAATTAATAAACACAAAAGTAATAACCAGGTCTCGGATTTTCATGCAAATGCATGTATTTTGTGGTGATAAATAAAGGGGTATTGATTAATTATCTCTGTGAATCATCAAGTTTTAAGTAGTTTGGCATCGATTTATACAAGGTGGCGCAAAATTAATCATCCTATTTTGTTTTTGAATAAGGTTTTTACTAAATAAACAATAATGATTTTGAGTAATGGAAATCTTTATTAGGACCTTTAGAATTTTTTCTGTGATGTGGATAATATGATATCCGCCAATAGGCTGCCGCCAGTGAGGATACAAATTTGTACCCGGCTTATCGCATTTTCCAAGACTTTCCGTATGTCATGGATTTTCCATGAAAATCTGCGTATGGTGCACGAAAAGCCGTTACATCTACTCAAAGCTATTGGTTGCTGCGGCGTTCACGCGGAAGGAGGGATTGGGCCGTATTTTTTGAGGACACAATAGTCAATACGGCTACTGCTATTGGCAACGCTACAGGGCCATTATAAACGACTTCTTACTGCCGGAATTATATGAGCGAGGCTTGGTGAGCATGTGGTTCCAACAAAACAGTGCAACCGCACACACAGCGGGAGCCACAATAGATATTGTGAAGGAAGCGTTTCCTGGTCTAGTAATCTCCAATTTTGACGATTTGGCATAGCCAGTAAGATCGCCCGATTTAACCATCTTTCGTTGGGGCCACTTGAACTAACGTGACGTAACGTAACGTAACGTAACGTAACGTAAACGTAACGTAACGTAACGTAACGTAACGTGACGAAACGTAACGTAACGTAATGTAACGTAACGTAACGTAACGTAACGTAGCGTAACGTTACGTAACGTAACGTAACGTAACCGTAAACGTAACGTAACGTAACGTATTGTAACGTTACGTGGCGTAGCGTAGCGTAACGTTACGTTACGCTACGTAACGTTACGTTCCGTTACGTTAACGGTTACGTAACGTTACGTTAACGGTTACGTTACGTTACGCTACGTCCTTTGTATCCTAATATAAGATGAGTTCCACCACTTTTTTTTTTTTAAAAATCGTGCAAAATTTTACTATGCCACTTATGCCACGTAACGTAACGTAACGTAACGTAACGTAGCGTAACGTAACCGTAAACGTAACGTAACGTAACGTAACCGTAAACGTAACGTAACGTAACGTAACGTAGCGTTACGTAACGTAGCGTAACGTAACGTAACGTAACGTAACGTAGCGTAACGTAACGTTACGTAACGTAGCGTAGCGTAGCGTAGCGTAGCGTAACGTAACGTAGCGTAGCGTAACGTAACGAAGCGTAACGTAACGTAACGTAACGTAACGTAACGTAACGTGACGTAACGTAACGTAACCGTTACGTTACGTCACGGTTACGTTACGTTGAGGACACAATAGTCAATACGGCTACTGCTATTGGCAACGCTACAGGGCCATTATAAACGACTTCTTACTGCCGGAATTATATGAGCGAGGCTTGGTGAGCATGTGGTTCCAACAAAACAGTGCAACCGCACACACAGCGGGAGCCACAATAGATATTGTGAAGGAAGCGTTTCCTGGTCTAGTAATCTCCAATTTTGACGATTTGGCATAGCCAGTAAG
The DNA here is from genome assembly GCA_956483635.1 of Panzeria rudis. Lineage (NCBI taxonomy): Eukaryota > Metazoa > Arthropoda > Insecta > Diptera > Tachinidae > Panzeria > Panzeria rudis. The sequence goes on from OY101451.1 coordinate 88,891,303, forward strand.
ATCGCCCGATTTAACCACCTTTCGTTGGGGCCACTTGAAGTAACGTGACGTAACGTAACGTAACGTAACGTTACGTAACGTAACGTAATGTTACGTAACGTAACGTAACGTAACGTTACGTAACCTAACGTAGCGTAGCGTAACGTTACGTAACGTAACGTAACGTAACCGTAAACGTAACGTAACGTGGCGTAGCGTAGCGTAACGTTACGTTACGCTACGTAACGTTACGTTACGCTACGTAACGTTACGTTACGTTACGTTAATGGTTACGTAACGTTACGTTAACGGTTACGTTACGTTACGCTACGTCCTTTGTATCCTAATATAAGATGAGTTCCACCACTTTTTTTTTTAATAAAATCGTGCAAAATTTTACTATGCCACTTATGCCACGTAACGTAACGTAACGTAACGTAGCGTAACGTAACCGTAAACGTAACGTAACGTAACCGTAAACGTAACGTAACGTAACGTAGCGTAACGTAACGTAGCGTTACGTAACGTAGCGTAACCTAACGTAACGTAACGTAGCGTAGCGTTACGTAACGAAGCGTAACGTAACGTAACGTTAACGTTAACGTAACCGTAAACGTAACGTAACGTAAGGTAACCGTAAACGTAACGTAACGTAAACGAAACGTAACGTAACGTAACGTAACGTTACGGTTACGTTACGTTACGTACCGTTACGTTACGTTACGTTTATGTTACGTTACGTTTACGGTTACCTTACGTTACGTTACGTTTACGGTTACGTTAACGTTACGTTACGTTACGTTACGTTTACGTTTACGTTTACGTTTACTTTTACGTTACGTTACGTAACGTTACGTTTACGTTTACGTTAACGTTTACTCTTAGAGCTACCCTGTACTGCAAAACGGATAATTCTATTTATTTTTAACAGTATTTTGCGCCTCAAATGCTATCCGCAGAATGGAAGGTTTCGCTGGTTACCATGATACCTAAACCAGGCAAAGATCATACGAAGGTGGAGTCCTATAGGCCTATAAGCCTGTTGTCTAACATGTCAAAACTATTTGAAAAGCTACTTATGAGTAAGCTAACACCCATACTGAATCGAACTGGATGCATTCCAGACCACCAATTATGTTTTAGGAGACAACATAATACGATTGAGCAAACACATAGACTCGTGAACGTGGTTAGAAAAACCTTCGAAGAAAAGAAATATTGTTCTGCGCTCTTCATCGATGTTTCTCAGGCATTTGATAAAGTATGGCACGCAGGTTTAATACATAAACTAAAGCAAAACCTACCCGAAAACATCCTTAAACTTTTAGAAAGCTACTTAGCTGAGCGAAAATTTGTTGTTGAAGAAGGTAATTTTCAAAGCCCTCCGCAACCCATCGAAGCCGGAGTTCCTCAAGGCAGCATCCTCGGTCCTGTATTATATCTGATATATACCTCTGACTTGCCGGTAAGCAGTAACATACACATATCAACATTCGCTGATGATACAGCTTTTCTAAGTGTTCACAAAAACCATCAAGAAGCCACCCGCAATTTGCTAGATTATATACCCCAGTTGGAACAATGGCTAAAACAATGGCGGATAAAAATTAACGAACAAAAATGTCTACACATTACTTTTACATTGTGCAAAGAAACCTGCCCACCTATACAAATAAATAACCAAACTATACCTGAACACACTGAAGTAAAATATCTCGGTGTTCATCTTGATCGTCGTCTAACATGGAAGTCACACATAAATGCAAAGGTGACCCAAATGAAATTAAAATCAGCTCAAATGAATTGGCTCATTGGAAGGAACTCTACCCTAAGCCTAGATTGTAAACTTCTTCTGTACAACTCCATTCTAAAACCAATATGGTCCTACGGAATCCAGTTATGGGGCACTGCCTCGGCATCAAATGTACAAAAAATTCAAAGGCAACAAAATAAAATACTCCGTACGATTACAGCAGCCCCATGGTATGTCAGAAACAAGCGAATTCATAAAGACCTAGATGTGCCGCCGGTTAAGACAGTGTTTTCTAAACACGTGACAAGCTACATAAAAAGACTTGAGTTGCACCCAAATCCCCTAGCCCGAAACATCATTAACTTTAGAGGCCACACTCGGCTGAGAAGGAGGGACACTCTTGCTCTCAGCCGAACACGAGAGACGTAAACAACCAAACAACCAACCGCTGAAACAAATATTTTTGTCTGGCACTGGCTTGACTTAAAAACTAAAATTTTAGAATTAAGATTTGATTACTTATTGTTAGTTCAATTTTATTGAAGATACAATAAATAAATACATATAACCGAAAAAAAAGTATACGTTTACGTTTACGTTTACATTTACGTTTACATTTACATTTACACTTACATTTACATTTACGTAAACGTAAACGTAAAACCTAGCAAATCCGCAGCGGCAACACCATTAGGCTATGTAGTTGTGACCAGTATTCGCGGATAGTATTTTTTCATGTTCCATAAGGAACTTACGCTCCAATAATACTTTATGATAACTAGTGTTGCCCGGAGCTGGACGAAAAAATAAGCTAAATCGGACTTTTTAAAAGGCTAGCAAAGGCTAAATCTCACAAAAATAAAAGCTAGAAAAAGGCTAAATATGTGTTATTCAAAACTCTATGTTTTCTTTATTGTTTAATAACGATGGTCCTAAGTTGACAAAACGTAACTGGTTTTTACAACTTGTCAGGAATAAAATAATTGCCAACTATTTAGTAGATAGTCCCAACTAATTTCAGTTTTTCTTATTTTGAGAATAGGAACGTTTTTTTTAGCGATTTATATAATGTTTTCCGCGTTTTGTGAAAAATAATAAAAAAGAATCAGTTACAAGTTGTCAAAGTATGACCAGCAATAAGTAAAAATACATAATTGTTATTAGATAAGAAGGCACTTCAAGTAGATAATGAAAAAAGAACAAAGGTATATAAATTTAAATATGGTGGCTCACAGCTTATGTTATGCAGTGCATATATTTTTCTTTAACTAAAAAGGAGTATAACAATAATTGTGGTACCATTTTATAGAGAAAATTGTCCAGTTTAAAAATAATGTTCATTTATTGCAAAAGTTATCATTAAAATGCCTTAAAAATAAGAAAACTAGAAATAAATTTTTATAACGTGGAGGCTTTTTGAGGTTAAATTAACAACTTCACTGTCTAATGAGTCATATATGAGTCATGAGAGCAATTTCCGACAAGTTCATGAGTCACATGTGACTCATTTCTTTATACAACTACTGAGCAGATTTTTGTCATAAACGCGACGTAATATTTTTTGCATGAAACGTCGTCGTATAGTAGAAAAATCAAAAAAAAAAAATCAGTGGACGTGGAGCAAAAAAACCAGTGCGTTATAGGTATGGGGATAATGAAGTTTTTAAGTTAAATTTTCAAAGCTTTGTAAGAAAATTCACTAATACAATTGAAAAATGCGAATTATATTCTCGAATAGTGTAAGTCTTTGGCCAAAAATGGCCAAAATCTCTTAGAGATAGTCAAAAATTTACTTAAAAATGAAAAAACGCTAAAAAAGAAGGTACGAGGCTAAACGAAAATTTCGAGACTAAAAGACAAAATATAAGGTTATATATAGTGTCGAAAAGGCTAAACTGGCAACACTGACGATGACCAACAAGTACCAGGGGTATTCACATATGCAAGGCAGTTTACTATATTTTCCTAGTTTGTTGAGATAAACGCATTTTTGATGTCAAGCGTTGCCACCACATAGTAACCCAGCAGCTAAATTTAAAACTAGATACGGTTTAGGACAGTCATATACTAGTTGTAATGATACTAGTAAAAAAAACGGCAGTCATATTACTAGTTGCAGCAAGACTAGTAACGATATTAGTAAAAAAGGACAATTATATTACTAGTTGTATCGAGACTAGTAGCGATACTAGTCAAAAAAGGACAAAATTTTAAAGCATACGACTTATATATAAAACATATTTTTAGCTTTTAAAAAAATAAGTAGAAAGTGGCTCAGTAGGTAGAGTACTTGCCTTGATATATGAGGAATGTGTGCTCGTACCCCGGTCGAGCCAAAGATTTTTTAAGAGTTACAAAATCTAAATAAACAAACTAGTAAGATCGCTACTTTACAACAACTGGTACTCCAACTGGGTTATAACTGTATACAAATGAACTAGTTGTGCTCCTATGACAACCTAATATTAAAATCGATAGTTCGATATATGAAAAAAAGATAGATAGGCAACTAGTCTGAGTTAAAAAGCAACTAGTATATTTCTAAACACATACTAGTCATTTTGTCTGCAGGGAATCCTTCGATCCGTTTTTCATCCTTTGCCTTCGATCACTTCAGATGCTGTATAGGCTTATAGCATCCACAGTTGATCTTGCTTTCAGCAACCAGAACTTGTTCCCGGACTGACCTCCTACTGTGTCGATGTACTCGTTCAGTCTCCTGAAAACTACGCTTTCTACACTGAAAAGAAAGACATTCATTCGGGCAATGAAACGGTTTCATTAAATGTTCTTCATTATATTAATGAAACTTTTCATTAATACAATGAACAATTACATTGCATACATGGAATCCTGCAATATCTACTTTTCATAAGATTTTCATAGTTCATTGTATTAATGAAAATCATTAAATTGTTTAAATGAATTTTCTATTTAGCGAATTTATGGAAAATATAAGTAAGTCATACTATTTTTATCAAATCAATTCAAACATAATTATGTAAATCAACATTTATTTATTTGAAAAATGTTACCTATTTCTTATTATTGAAATCTTTTTGAATTTCAAAGCAGCAATGTAGTCTTCATAAATTCAATGAATATATTTATTTTATACAATAGCCCAATTCACAATCTTGTGCAAATGACCTTGCATCGTTGTATAGTATATTCATACTCACCACTAACAATTGTTAAGTGGTGAGTATCAATATACTATACCAATTTGCAAATGCTACGATGCAAGACCATTTGCACAAGATTGTGAATTGTGCTAATGTAATATTCTTCATTGTATAAAACACGTTGTTAGCTATGGGCCTCCTTTTTCTAACCATACCTCATTTATGCATTTAAGATAACGAGAAAGAAGAGGTACTCTTGGCTGAAGTGGTTAGCGCGTTTACTACAATTCCTGCGGTGTAGAGTTCGAGACTAGTTTCAGGCAAGCCATCAACATTTACTGGTTACTGAGCAGCACAGGCAGCGATTGCCTAACATATACTAATGCACATCACAGCACATTAATTGTGTGAATGTGTAGGTACTTCTCTTTTGTAAAACAAAAAATTATGAAACACGTACATTTAATTCATGAATCTGTTTACTTTGAACTAATGAAATAGTTTCATTCCATTTATGACATGGCTGGCAAGCACTACGTACAGCAATTAGGTTTAACGCAATCGGCGCATGGAACCATCTACCGTGGGGTCATGCTAGCATTCTAGAGACTACTGATACCATTCCGGATCTCATTGACTACTGCACTCCGAAGCCCTCCTTCAGGAAAGAATTCCGATACTCCTTGACGGGGGACTTTTCCCCAACACCACACGGTGCCATACACATTTATACCGATGGCTCCAAATGGGGAACGAGAGTTGGCGGGGGTGTCTATATCGCTGAGTTCGGGATCAAAATGTCTTTCAGACTCCCGGACGAATGTAGCATCCTACAAGCAGAAATATCTGCCATCAAACGAGCAATATACTGGCTAAGGTTTTACCGGATATCAAATGCCGACGTTCAGATCATAACCGACAGTCAACCGGCGATTAAAGCACTCACTGGTGTGTACACCACATCCAGCCTAGTCCTGGAATGCCGCACAGCACTTAACACGATGGCGAGCAATCTAGGTATCACCCTCAGATGGGTACGAGGACACGAGTCCGTTTCAGGCAACATCATTGCGGATGATCTGGCTAAGAGGGGAACCTTGCTTCGGGATGTCGATATTGACGATCTCTGCGGGCTCCCACTCTCATCTTGCTGGAGACGAATTGACGCTGCCTTCTTGCAGTTGGCTCAAACCAGATGGTACAATGAACCAACTTGCTCTACTGCGAGAACAATATGGCCTCGCCTTGACTCAAACAGAACTAAACAACTTCTAGATTTCACGAAACCACACCTACGCAACCTCATGGCCACGGTCACGGGGCACTGCACCTTTGGAACCCACGCTAGACGTATGGGTCTGCCATACAATGACTACTGCACAAGCTGTAATGACGTAGAAGAAGAAGAGAATGTAATGCACCTTTTATGCCTTTGTCCAGCTCTGGAGGACCACCGCCTTCGCCTACTGGGCAAAAGACTCTTCGGTAGCCTCTCCGAGTTCTCAGAAATAGAACTCAAGAACATAAGTTCCTTCATTAGGAGCAGCGGGTGGTTCACTCGCTGACTACCCAAATGGCGTTTCTAAAACACGAACGACCCTTCCTGCACGGAACTCCGTACGCCTTACCTCTTTCTCTCTTCTCTTTGAACTAACTTCTAATACCTCTATTAACTCCTCTCCTTTCACTCTATTTGATACACTGTCCTGTTCTCTCTTTCCTTTCCTTTCCTTTACAGGTATCACAAAGGGACCATTATTATTGAACCCAAGTGGGCTGGAATCCTTTCTTTATAATTTTCACCAGCGACCTGATAACCTAACCTAACCTAACCTAACCTATGGCTGGCCAAATGAAGTTCATAAATACAATGAAACATTCATGAATCCAATGAAGGGCTTCATTAGCTGACTTTCAATGACAAATTTCATTAATAGAATGAAAAAATTCATTGTCTAAATGAAGGGTTTCCTTTCAGTGTAATACATAGTTTACACAACGTATTAAGATTTGAAGACTACAATTCCTGCGGTGTAGAGTTCGAGACTAGTTTCAGGCAAGCCATCAACATTTACTGGTTACTGAGCAGCACAGGCAGCGATTGCCTAACATATACTAATGCACATCACAGCACATTAATTGTGTGAATGTGTAGGTACTTCTCTTTTGTAAAACAAAAAATTATGAAACACGTACATTTAATTCATGAATCTGTTTACTTTGAACTAATGAAATAGTTTCATTCCATTTATGACATGACTGGCAAGCACTACGTACAGCAATTAGGTTTAACGCAATCGGCGCATGGAACCATCTACCGTGGGGTCATGCTAGCATTCTAGAGACTACTGATACCATTCCGGATCTCATTGACTACTGCACTCCGAAGCCCTCCTTCAGGAAAGAATTCCGATACTCCTTGACGGGGGACTTTTCCCCAACACCACACGGTGCCATACACATTTATACCGATGGCTCCAAATGGGGAACGAGAGTTGGCGGGGGTGTCTATATCGCTGAGTTCGGGATCAAAATGTCTTTCAGACTCCCGGACGAATGTAGCATCCTACAAGCAGAAATATCTGCCATCAAACGAGCAATATACTGGCTAAGGTTTTACCGGATATCAAATGCCGACGTTCAGATCATAACCGACAGTCAACCGGCGATTAAAGCACTCACTGGTGTGTACACCACATCCAGCCTAGTCCTGGAATGCCGCACAGCACTTAACACGATGGCGAGCAATCTAGGTATCACCCTCAGATGGGTACGAGGACACGAGTCCGTTTCAGGCAACATCATTGCGGATGATCTGGCTAAGAGGGGAACCTTGCTTCGGGATGTCGATATTGACGATCTCTGCGGGCTCCCACTCTCATCTTGCTGGAGACGAATTGACGCTGCCTTCTTGCAGTTGGCTCAAACCAGATGGTACAATGAACCAACTTGCTCTACTGCGAGAACAATATGGCCTCGCCTTGACTCAAACAGAACTAAACAACTTCTAGATTTCACGAAACCACACCTACGCAACCTCATGGCCACGGTCACGGGGCACTGCACCTTTGGAACCCACGCTAGACGTATGGGTCTGCCATACAATGACTACTGCACAAGCTGTAATGACGTAGAAGAAGAAGAGAATGTAATGCACCTTTTATGCCTTTGTCCAGCTCTGGAGGACCACCGCCTTCGCCTACTGGGCAAAAGACTCTTCGGTAGCCTCTCCGAGTTCTCAGAAATAGAACTCAAGAACATAAGTTCCTTCATTAGGAGCAGCGGGTGGTTCACTCGCTGACTACCCAAATGGCGTTTCTAAAACACGAACGACCCTTCCTGCACGGAACTCCGTACGCCTTACCTCTTTCTCTCTTCTCTTTGAACTAACTTCTAATACCTCTATTAACTCCTCTCCTTTCACTCTATTTGATACACTGTCCTGTTCTCTCTTTCCTTTCCTTTCCTTTACAGGTATCACAAAGGGACCATTATTATTGAACCCAAGTGGGCTGGAATCCTTTCTTTATAATTTTCACCAGCGACCTGATAACCTAACCTAACCTAACCTAACCTATGGCTGGCCAAATGAAGTTCATAAATACAATGAAACATTCATGAATCCAATGAAGGGCTTCATTAGCTGACTTTCAATGACAAATTTCATTAATAGAATGAAAAAATTCATTGTCTAAATGAAGGGTTTCCTTTCAGTGTAATACATAGTTTACACAACGTATTAAGATTTGAAGAACAGCTACATCATACATCCCGATAACGTGGTAAGTGCGTCAATATTTTTTGCAATGCCCAGGTATCAATAATGCTCCGTTATAATACAGTCTATTACCCACGACTACATAGCACCTCAACCTAGGGGTTGCATAATTTTACATAGAGTTCGGAGTCCCCTGTCTTTAGGCTCAATATATGTAAAACTTAGTCTAGACGATATGTTGAATCAGCATATTTATGGTAAAAACTTTGTTACCAGTGCCAACATATCGTGTAGACACAAAATTTTTTCAACATACGTATGTTTAACCACATATGGCGGCCATTTTTTAACGTTGCCAACAAACGTATGTTCACGATTTTAGCATATCGTGTAGACACCATATTTTTACGTTTTAACAAATTTACTACGTATGCTGACAGATATGTTGTTTGTTGAAAAGCGTACGCAAGCTTTTCAGCATATAACAAATTTGATAGCATATAGAATTTATATTTCAGCTCAACACTCATATTATATGTTAACTATGTTGCTTGATTCGGCACGTGACATTGCAATTTCGGGGATGTTATCAATTACTTGCGTATTTTCGCTACTTTCGCGACTTATTGGATTTTCTTATTCTTTGCAGTTTAGTAATTTCTTCGCAACAAGTCAAGAATACCAACGCTATTGAAAGTTAAAATAAAAAAATCATGAGGTAATAGCACTTTTTAGACCAACAATATTTGTGAATTTTTTTTCGGGGCTCTCTTTTGGTTTCGGAGTTACGGGGCTCAAAAATTTTATTTTGAACTGGCCATAACTCCTACAATTCTGCACGGATATAAACGATATGTACATCATTTTAAAGTGCTATAAAATACCTTTCTACTGGTATAAACAATCTGTCAACCCAATTTGATATGCGTTAACCCATTCTGAACCAAATACTGTTTTAAAATTTTGTAAGCCGACTTTTTACGTAAACACACCGTTATCTAAAAAAATTACCAATATATCGATACTTAAGCATGTATATAATTTTGTAGGAAGCCTTCCAAGTTTTCATTTGATATACTTATTTTCATTATGTCGAATGGTGGTTTCGCTGAGTAAAGATTGTCTGACCTTTGGAGAGCTTAAGGATTTTCCCCTCTATGATGTCGAATAGTGGCTTCGCTGAGGAAAGATGTTTTGATTAGCAAAAAACCTGTTATAAATTTTAACATCTCCTAAACTAAACACCACTTTTCATTTACATACATACCAATACACACATGGAGATTGCCTAGAAAAAAGTATATATTTTTGAAAACTCATTTTTGAAGTTGCATATCTTCCGTATTTCATTAGTGATAGCTTTCAAGAAAGTTCTCTATAAATTTATATACATGGGTTTATAACATTCGTTATATGGGTAAGTTTTTGAGATAACGGTGTTTTTACGTAAAAAGTCGAGTTAATTTTTTAAAATTGCATTTGGCTCACAATTAATGGAATTAATGGGTTAATGGATTTCAAAAATTGATATGCCAGTAAAAAAGTGTTTTAGAGCACTTTTATTATTCATGAAGAATTGTAGGAGTTATGGCCAATTCAGAATAAAAATTTTGAACCCCGTAACTCCGGAACCAAAAGAGAGCGCCGAAAAAAATTCACAAATATTTTTTGTCACGATTATTATTATTTTTATTTTCAACAGCGTTGGTATTCTTGACTTAAGCCATTTCTTCAACACATTTTAGCAATTTTTCGGGTATTTTCTAATTTTTTGCGTTCTTCAGAACAATGCTAGTGATATATACTAGGGATGTAACGATACGCCGTTTTGCCGATCCGATACTTAAAAATAAATATCGCCGATACCGATTCCGATACCGATACGAATATTGATATTGAGTTCAAGTTTAGATTAGCAAAACTCAAGCGCAATTTTTTTATTATACAAAATTACAGTGTAAGAGATTATTAATATTTAAAATTGATATTAACCCAGTATAAAAAATTGGAAGTATTTTTTAAGGAGCTACATTTTCTTTGCTTCCAAAAAATCTATATTAAAAATATGCAGATAACAAAGTGCAACAGTCCAAAAAACACACGGACTTGACAGTATAGATTCAATTGTACTACAACGGGGTAGTAAAACCCTATACTTAGCTTGGCGAATTTCATGACCAATTTCGTTTTATGGACCTCCAAAGTTTTGGAAAATCAGCGGGCCCTCAAAAAAAGGTGTCATCAACTTTTGGCCAACAGAAAATTCAAACTCGGTGATACCGCTTAACTATATATGGCAATAATGTAGCTAAGAGTTCGCTAAACAGATTTTATTACCATTTTATGCCAAAAAAATTGTTTTTTCGTGCACTTTTTTTTAAATTAAGGAAAACAATTTTTTTCACTTTTTCCAGAATAACTTACAGGGACTCGTAATTTTTTATTAACAATATTTGGCAAAGTTGTAGCTACGGTAAAGCTGAACAACTTTTGTGAACATGTCAACACCCTAAACAGACCAGAAAAACTAATTTCTACCTTAAAAATTTTCATTTTTTACGAGTTAGGCTATATTTTTATTGTATTTTTTTTGCTTTCTTTGTTATTGTTCCACTTCTTATGTTGCTGATTTTAGTATTTACTATTTTTTATTGTTTGTTGTTGTTTTGCCAAATAATCGTAATGAAAAAAGTGAATAAAACAATTTAAAAAATTTTTTTTTCAAAAAAAGTACAGGATCATATTATTTTTCTGGGCACAAAATGTTAGTGAAACACAACAAAGAAGTATGCATTTGAATATACTATTTTCAAAAAAAAAATATTTTTTAGCATAAAAAAGTAGTGAAAAACTAAAATTTTTAAGGTAAAAAGTGGTCTGTGTGAGCTATTAGAGTGCCTAGAGACGTGCAGAGTGTATTGATATGTTCACAAAAGTTGTTCAGCTCTACCGTAGCTATAAGTTTGCCAAATATTGTTAGTTAAAAATTACAAGTCCCTGTAAGTTATTCTGAAAAAAGTGAAAAAAACATTTTTTCCTTAATTTTGTCAACAAAAAGTTGACGAAAAAAATTTTTGCCATGAAATGTTAAAAAAAATCTGTTAAGCATACTCTTAGCTACATTATTGTCATATATAGTTAAGCGGTATTATAAAGTTTGAATTAGCTGTTGGCCAAATACTGATGACACCGTTTTTTGATGCCCCACTGATTTTCAGAAACTTTGGAAGTCCATAAAAAAATTAGTAACCAAATTCGCCAAACTGAATAAAGGGTTTTACTACCTCATTGTAGGACAATCGACCCTGTACTGTCCAGTTCTTGTGTTTTTCCAAAAGTCTTTATTTGTCGCAAAGTGTAATTAGTAGAAAAGCAAGAAAAAAATTGTAATTCGTTTATAATTTTAAAAAATTCTCGCCATACTCGCATTAAAAAAATTGTGAAAACGGGTAATTTTTTATCCTTTTTTCTTGAGGAAAAATCATTATAGAACACCGAAAAAGAAATTTGTCCGAGTATCGCTTCCAATTCGGTGATTGGTAATCGAAAAACAGAACTTCTTGCAATGGCAAGGATATGTAAAACTAATTAGAAATGATCCAAATTTGCAATACTTCCGGGTCGTGAATTCTACATTTTTATGACTTCTTTGGAGTGTCTTTTTTTGCTGGAATAAAATTTAAAAAACAACGAATTTAATTTGAATTCATGGTAAAATTAACAAAAAATAAATAATTTTTTTTACAAAATAATAGTATAAAATATTATTAATTTTTAAAATTGATATTAATAAGATTTAAAAAATAACGAAATGAGTTTAGTTCATGGTAAAATTAACAAAAAATAAATAATTTGTCAGAAAAAACCTCTGAAAAAATTTTTTAAGTATCGTTGTATCGACAGTAAAATATCGCCGATACCGATGTATCGGAAAATCTGAAATATCGCCGATATATCGGTATCGGTATTCGTTGCATCCCTATTATTAATATCAATTTTAAAAATTAATAATATTTTCCGCTGCTATTTTGCAAAAACAATAATTTGTTTATTGTTAATTTTACCATGAACTCAACTTCAATTCGTTGTTTTTTTAATCTTATTCCCAGCAAAAAAAGACACTCCAAAGAAGTCATGAAAATGTAGAATTCGCGATCCGGAAATATTGCAAATTTGGATAATTTCTAATTAGTTCCACATTTGCTTGTCATTGCAAGAATTTCTCTTTATCGATTACCAATCACCGAATTTGAAGCGATGTTAGGACAACTTTCTTTTTCGGTGTTCTATAATGATTCCTCAAAAAAAAAAGATGAAAAATTACATATTTTCAGAAGTTGTTTCTTTTTATGCGAATTTCAACACAAAATCTGTGTTTTCATGTAAATTTAAGTGAATAAATATAAACTGTTAGAAGACTTTTAATAACTAAGCTATTAAGCTATTTAGAAGAATATTAGTTGATAAATGTCCATTAAAAATCTATTTTTTTTAAATTATAAGGGAATTACAAATTTGTACTTGCTTTTCTACTGCATATTTTTAATATAGATTCTTTGGAAGCAATGACAATGTAGTTCCTTAAAAATTATTTCCAATTTTATATACTGGCTTAATATCAATTTTAAATATTAATAATCTTTTACACTGCAATTTTGTATAATAAAGAAATGCATTTCTTGAGTTTTGTTAATCTAAACTTGAGCTCAATTTCAATATTCGTATCGGAATCGGTATCGGCGATATTTATTTTTAAGTATCGGAATCGGTATCGGATCGGCAAAACGGCGCATCGTTGCATCCCTAAAAATATTAATTTTGCAATAAAAGCGATAATTGATAGAAATAAGTAATAAAGAAAGAGTATTGTAAAATTTATTTGAAGTTTATAAACAAATGTTTACACGACTCTGCATATACATATATCATCATACGGAATTCAACATATCATGTAGACGCAAAAATTGTATGCTCACTGATATGTTGACACATCATTTGCTGTTATATGTTGACTAGGGATGTAACGAATACCGATACCAATACCGATATATCGGCGATATTTCAGATTTTCCGATACATCGGTATCGGCGATATTTTACTGTCGATACGACGATACTTTTAAAAATTTTTTCAGAGTTTTTTTTTCTGACAAATTATTATTTTTTTTTTTTAATTTTACCATGAACTAAACTCTTTTCCTTATTTTTTAAATCTTATCAATATCAATCTTAAAAATTAATAATATTTTATACTATTATTTTGTAAAAACATTATTTTTTGTTAATTTTACCATGAGTTCAAATTCAATTCGTTGTTTCTTAAATCTTATTCCAGCAAAAAAAGACATTCCAAAGAAGTCATGAAAATATAGAATTCGCGATCCGGAAGTATTGCAAATTTGGATCATTTCTAATTAGTTTTACATATCCTTGCCATTGCAAGAAGTTCTGTTTTTCGATTACCAATCACCGAATTGAAGCGATGCTCGGACAAATTTCTTTTTCGGTGTTCTATAATGATTTTTCCTCAAGAAAAAAGGATAAAAAATTACCCATTTTCACAATTTTTTTTAGTGCGAGTATGGCGAGAATTTTTTAATATTATAAAGGAATTAAAATTTTTTTCTTGCTTTTCTACTAATTACACTACGCGATAAATAAAGACTTTTGGAAAACACAAGAACTGGACAGTACAGGTTCGATTGTCCTACAATGCTGTAGTAAAACCCTTTACTCAGTTTGGCGAATTTGGTGACCAATGTTTTTTATGGACCTCAAAATTTTCTAAAAATCAGTGGGGCCTCAAAAAACGGTGTCATCAGTATTTGGCCAACAGCTAATTCAAACTTTATAATACCGCTTAACTATATATGGCAATAATATAGCTAAGATTCTGTTTAACAGATTTTTTAACATTTCATGCCAAAAAAATTTTTTCGTTAACTTTTTGTTGACAAAATTAAGGAAAAAAATGTTTTTTTCATTTTTTTCAGAATAATTTACAGGGACTTGTAATTTTTAACTAACAATATTTGGCAAACTTATAGTTACGGTAGAACTGAACAACTTTTGTCAACATATTAATACAATCTGCACGTATCTAGGCACTCTAATAGCTCACACAGACCACTTTTTACCTTGAAAATTTTAGTTTTTCACTATTTTTTTATGCTAAAAAAAATTTTTTTTTGAAAATAGTATATTCAAGTGCATACTTCTTTGTTGTGTTTCACTAAGATTTTGTGCCCCGAAAAATAATATGTTCCTGTACTTTTATTGAAAAAAAATTATTTTATTCACTTTTTTCAGTATAACTTGTAGGGACTCCAAATTTTTCATTACCATTATTTGGCAAAACAACAACAAACAATAAAAAATAGTAAATACTAAAATCAGCAACATAAGAAGTGGAACAATAACAAAGAAAGCAAAAAAAATGCAATAAAAATCTAACTCGTAAAAAACGAAAACTTTTAAGGTAGAAATTAGTTTTTCTGGGCTGTTTAGGGTGCCCAGATACATTCAGATTGTACTGACATGTTCACAAAAGTTGTTCAGCTTTACCGTAGCTACAACTTTGCCAAATATTGTTAATAAAAAATTACGAGTTCCTGTAAGTTATTCTGGAAAAAGTGAAAAAAAGTGCACGAAAAAAGGTGCTCGAAAAAATAATTGTTTAGCATAAAATGGTAATAAAATCTTTTTAGCGAACTTTTATCTACATTATTGCCATATATAGTTAAGCGGCATCACCGAGTTTGAATTTTCTGTTGGCCAAAAGTTGATGACACCTTTTTTGAGGGCCCGCTGATTTTCCAAAACTTTGGAGGTCCATAAAACGAAATTTGTCACCAAATTCGCCAAGCTAAGTATAGGGTTTTACTACCCCATGGTAGTACAATCGAATCAAGTCCGTGTGTTTTTTGGACTGTTGCACTGTGTTATCTGCATACTTTTAATATAGATTTTTTGGAAGAAAAGAAAATGTAGCTCCTTAAAATATACTCGCAATTTTTTATACTGGGTTAATATCAATTTTAAATATTAATAATCTCGTACACTGTAATTTTGTATAATAAAAAAATTGGACTTGAGTTTTGTTAATCTAAACTCTAAGTCAGTTTCAATATTCGTATCGGTATCGGAATCGGTATCGGCGATATTTAGTTTTAAGTATCGGTATCGGATCGGCAAAACGGCGTATCGTTACTTCCCTAATGTTGACTTCAAAAAATTTGGTACTTTCAGCATACCGTGTAGACGCTTAGCATATTGAATATGCTGACAGACGCATTTGTTGTTATTTTAAAGCATATGAGTGTTAGCATACATTTGCTGATTCAACATACCGTCTAGACTAAGCTTAAGAGACAAGTCTATGGTCTATAGTTTAGAAGTTGAAGGCGGAAACCACTGCCTTGGTTTAAGCCACCACACCGCGTTGAAATAGTTATCCTGATGGGGAACGTTGCCATAGAAAGTCCAACAATAAATGTAAACACATGGAATGCAGTAAAATTTGATAATAATTGTAACTAAAATTATCAAGTATGTGAACTAAGCTAATATTAAGTTATCGCAAATATTTAAAGTTACTAGATAAAAGATTCAACAATAAACTATTAAAAAATACCAAAAAAAAATTTCTATATCAATTTTTGTTAATATCTACAAGCTAAATAAAGAAAAACCCACACACATTTATAAAAAATGTATGTATGTACACATAAAGTAAAAAAGAATTGTTCTGTTGTGCTGATGAACAAAATAAGCTGTTTTACTCACCGCTGTGTCTCTAACTAACTGCCTTTACGGCACACAGCCCCCTTAAAAATTTGTTTTTTTTAGTTGCTTTTGCTTGTTTTATTTTTCTTATAAATTTTTTTTTTATGGCACACTCACAACAACACTGCAATTGTGAGGTGAGCCAAAATACTCGTACAAATAACAACAGCAACAAAATTTTTATACGAATAATAAAAAAATAAAAAAAAACTGAAATATAAATAACAGAGACCCCATAAAATAATCATAAATTTAACAATGAAGCCAAACGAAGTGGTGCCTAATGATGTTTTACTATAACATCGGCTGTGTGCTAAATATTGCTCGGCTCAAAAAACGAGCACTTACACAACAACGAGAACAAAAAAAAAAATATTTGCAAAAATAAATTTTTAATCATTATTCATTGAAACAGAAAAACAGCCATGAAAAGCAAATGACTCGTCGTCAAGTACGATTAGACTTGTTGTAGTTGTGTACTGATGATGTTGCTGCTGCTGCTGCTGCTGTTGTTGTTATTGTCTCATGATTTTCAGTGGTGATATTCCTCGTTAAGATTTCTTTAGTTCGCTTGTTCCTCGTTGGCATCTTCGTTGGCTTAATATGTACTATAAATTTTTTTCTTATTTTCTTGGTTGACAGTACCGTGTGATATTGTTGTTTTAACAACAACTTTTGTCTTTTTTTTGCGATCAGAGTAGACAAAGTACAGCAGCAGTAACAGCAACAACAGCAATAAATGGCAACTGTAAACAACCTTTTAAAATCAAAGAAGAAGAAGCGGACAAAAACCAACAAAACTGATTTTATTTTGCATTCGTGTACTATCTTTGTTGTCGCCATAGAACTCGTGGTCGTCGTCGTCGTCGTCGTCGTTGACTTCGTTATTATTGCTGTTATTGCCTATGTTTGTTTATTTATTTAGTCGTATGTGTGTGTGTTTTTCGTTCGTATAGACGCGTCTATAATATTTTTCTAATTTTGCCTGTTCACGTTCTCTGCTCGTGTTATATTGGAGGTGATTTAGTGATAAAAACCACAAAAGTAAATAAAATATAACACGTAACAAGTTTAAAATAAATTGTTGTTTTTTTATGTTTTTTTATTGTTGCCTTCTCGTTCAATTTGCTTTTATTTTTCTATTCTGTGTATTCGCTTATTTAAGCTTGCTAAAAGAGAAAATAACAAAGAAATTTCATCATTTTCTTTGTAAGAAAGCTAACAAGAAAAGAGAATCGTAAAGAAAATTGTAAAATGAAATGCTTTGATGGAAAATGTTGTAGAAATCTTAACATTTTATAGGTATAACTTGATTTCAATCAAGCAACTTTCACAATTAAAACTTACTAAAAGCGATAAGAGTTATATTTATTTATAAGCGTAATAATACTTAAATGAGTTTAGCAAACTTTATCTAAAATTTATGCTTCATTGGAGTTTATTTTTTCATAAAACTTTAAGCATTTTAATGACAAAAGGAAGGATGAGAAACAAGAGTAACTAAAATTAAGCTAATCCTAATGTTCACTGTCGCACAGTGGCTCAGAAATTGAATTTGTTGGCTAAAAACTAAAATTTTCTTGTTCTCATTGATTGCCAATATGTTAACGCCACGCCATTTAATATTAAAAAAAAATTAGGTCAAAATTAGGGAGTAACGATACGCCGTTTTGCCGATCCGATACCGATACCGATAATTAAAAATAAATATCCCCGATACCGATACGAATATTGAAATTGAGTTCAAGTTTAGATTAGCAAAACTCAAGCGCAATTTTTTTATTATACAAAATTACAGTGTAAGAGATTATTAATATTTAAAATTGATATTAACCCAGTATTAAAAATTGGAAGTATTTTTTAAGGAGCTACATTTTCTTTGCTTCCAAAAAATCTATATTAAAAATATGCAGATATGTAATACAGTGCAACAGTCCAAAAACACACGGACTTGACAGTATAGATGCGATTGTACTACCACGGGGTAGTAAAACCCTATACTTAGCTTGGCGAGTTTGGTGACCTCCAAAGTTTTGGAAAATCAGCGGGCCCTCAAAAAAAAGTGTCATCAACTTTTGGCCAACAGAAAATTCAAAATTGGTTATACCGCTTAACTATATATGGCAATAATGTAGCTAAGAGTTCGCTAAACAGATTTTATTACCATTTTATGCCAAAAAAAATTGTTTTTTCGTGCACTTTTTTTTAAATTAAGGAAAACGATTTTTTTCACTTTTTCCAGAATAACTTACAGGGACTCGTAATTTTTTATTAACAATATTTGGAAAAGTTGTAGCTACGGTAAAGCTGAACAACTTTTGTGAACATGTCAATACAATCTGAATGTATCTGGGCACCCTAAACAGCCCATAAAAACTAATTTCTACCTTAAAAGTTTTAGTTTTTTACGAGTTAGGCTATATTTTTATTGCATTTTTTTGCTTTCTTTGTTATTGTTCCACTTCTTATGTTGCTGATTTTAGTATTTACTATTTTTTATTGTTTGTTGTTGTTTTGCCAAATAATGGTAATGAAAAATTTGGAGTCCCTATAAGTTATACTGAAAAAAGTGAAAAAATAATTTTTTATAATTTTTTTATTTTTTTCAAAAAAAGTACAGGAACATATTATTTTTCTTGGCCACACAATGTAAGTGAAACACAACAGAGAAGTATGCACTTGAATATACTATTTTCAAAAAAAATATTTTTTTAGCATAAAAAATAGTGAAAAACTAAAATTTTTAAGGTAAAAAGTGGTCTGTGTGAGCTAATAGAGTGCCTAGATACGTGCAGATTGTATTGACATGTTCACAAAAGTTGTTCAGCTCTACCGTAACTATAAGTTTGCCAAATATTGTTAGTTAAAAATTACAAGTCCCTGTAAGTTATTCTGGAAAAAGTGAAAAAAAACAAATTTTTCCTTACTTTTGTCAACAAAAAGTTCACAAAAATTTTTTTTTGCATGAAAGTTTAAAAAAATCTGTTAAACAGACTCTTAGCTACATTATTGCCATATATAGTTAAGAGGTATTATAAGGTTTGAATTAGCTGTTGGCCAAATACTGATGACACCGTTTTTTGAGGGCCCACTGATTTTCAGAAACTTTGGACATCCATAAAAAAAAATTGGTCACCAAATTCGCCAAACTGAGTAAAGGGTTTTACTACCCCATTGTAGAACAATCGAACCTATACTGTCCAGTTCTTTTGTTTATTTGTCGCATAGAGTAATTAGTAGAAAAGCAAGAAAAAAAATTAATTCCTTTATAATTTTAAAAAATACTCGCCATAATCGCATAAAAAAATTGTGAAAATGGGTTAATTTTTATCCGTTTTTCTTGAGGAAAAATCATTATAGATCACCGAAAAAGAAATTTGTCCCAGCATCGCTTCCAATTCGGTGACTGGTAATCGAAAAACAGAACGTCTTGCAATGGCAAGGATATATAAAACTAATTAGAAATTATGCAAATTTGCAATACTTCCGGATTGCGAATTCTACATTTTCATGACTTCTTTGGAGTGTCTTTTTTTGATAGAATAAGATTTAAAAAACAACGAATTGAATTTGAATTCATGGTAAAATTAACTAAAATAAATAATTTTTTTACAAAATAATAGTATAAAATACTATTAATTTTTAAAATTGGTATTAATAAGATTTAAAAAATAATGAAATGAGTTTAGTTCATGGTAAAATTAACAAAAAATTAATAATTTGTCAGAAAAAAAACTGTGAAAAATTTTTTTAAAGTATCGTTGTATCGACAGTAAAATATCGCCGATACCGATGTATCGGAAAATCTGAAGTATCGCCGATATATCGGTATCGGTATTCGTTACATCCCTAGTCAAAATATTGGTAATTGTGAAAAGATTTTATTTATTTATATTTGATCAGAAAGAAGTTATTATAAACAAAAAACACAAATTGTCATGCATAACACTGGTTCACAAATTTTCAACTTTTTGTCATCACCTCAAAAATTCGATGTTTTCTAAGCTATTTTTGGGGTCGCTGAACACGAATATGACATTCATTTATTTGGGATATTCGAGAAAAACGTGTTTTTTAGCATTTTATATATGTAGCTACATATTTCCAAAAATCTTGAGAACTGCTTATTTGAATTACCAAAATTTTGTACTTCTGCATAGATGTGTTTTTGCTCTTTCAGCCCGTATTCAAAATGTGTTGATGTGATACAAATTCATCGAGTTACAGGTCTTTAGATTTGAAAAAATTTGATTTTTGCTTACTGGTAGGCAAAAAAGTACATGAGGATTTAAATCGTAACTACTTATAATTTGACTCGATAACTAATCATTTTGGTTTGAGAAGTCGAAAATATAAGGAGTACCCCTTACAAATGTATTTACATTGTCACAGCAATTAACTAGTTATTATTTGACTTACTTGAAGCAAAAAAATAAGTAGTCAAATAAACAAATTAAAAATAAAAATTTATGCACATTATGTTTTACATATTTATATTTTTTCAGTTTTATTTTTTATTTTTTTATTTTTATTTTTTTGACCCACCTGGGATACGAACCTTTGCTCGTTCAGATATGAAGAGAAGAACTTAACCCACTCAGCTATTGTTGACTTATAAGTTTAAGCGACAAAAATTAGTTTTCATATACAACAAATTGCAACTACTTTCAGATAATGATAAAAATACGTACTAATTTTATTGAAAACTAAGTAGTAGTTGTAATTTGAAGCATAGTAATAAGACAAATAACCCATTAATAAAGTACTACCGAATACAAAAATTATAAAAAGTTTTGCTGGGAAATAACGATTACTGTAGGTTTTTAATTCTCTGGATATGACCGGTCTATCTGAAATTTGTTAGACACCTTTACTGAGTGTTACCGTTTTAGTATTTTCGCGGATTTCAGTGTTGCCGTTATTTTCAGGGGCACTTTTGATATTTTGAAGATTTTTATGAACAATTTTAGAAATCCGGGGAACTCATGGGATTTATGGGAGATTTTGGGAATCCGAAGAGCTTCCGGGATTTTAAATAGTTTGTTTTTAAGTTTTTTGGAATCCAGGAAACTTTTGGGATTTTGCGGAGATTGTTGTAAACGTTTTTGGGAATCCGGCGAACTTCCGGGATTTTGGGGAGATTTTTGTAAAAGTTTTTAAGATTCCGGGGAACTTCTGGAATTTAAGGGAGATTTTTGTACAAGTTTTTGGAAATCCTAAGAACTTCTGGGATTTTAGGGAGATTTTTTAAAAAGTTTTTTGGGAATCCGGGGAACTTCTGCGAGTTTGGGAAGATTTTTGTAAAAGTTTCTGGGAGTCCGAGGAACTTCTGGAATTTTGGGGAGATTTTTGTAAAAGTTTTTGGCAGTCCGGGGAACTTCTGGTATTTTGAGGAGATGTTTGTCCCAATTTCGGAGAATTTTTAGATCAGTTTTGTGACTAAGCGTGGTGTTCTTGCTTAGTGAAGGTGTATCGGCTAAACACCAGATGTCTCGGCTAGATTCTTGAGAAGTATCACCGAAGTATATTCCAGGCAATATTTAAAAAAGTAGTTATGAATTACTGTGAATGGAAATTCAAATGACTTGTTGCATATGACTAATAAATACATCCACAAAGTAACAATTATAACCTAAAATAATGATTATTTTTAAGCAAAAAATAAAAATTAAGAAATAATCGTTAATTTCGAGCAAAAAAATAAAAATTTAAAATAATCGTTATTTTTGAGCTAAAAAATAAAACTCAAAAATAAGAATTATTTTACGATAAAAAAATAAAACTCAATTATAATTCTTATTAATTGATTTTTTTTAGGAAAAATAGAAAATAAAAGTTTATTGCGTAAATGGAAAGCATGTCAAAAAATAATAATTTTATTGTTCAACAACATGTTACTAATATTCTGGGATCATTATGATGTTTTTGCTCAAAAATTTTGTGCAATATTCATTATTTTCGGTCCCTGGTAAAAAGGAATATGTTTTGTATGATTTTAAAAATTTTTTCTTGGTCCACATTCATTTCTTCATAATAATGAAGAATAATTTTATCTGTGTGGTGAGACTAGCCACAGGACGGAGTTCTCCGTCCAACAATTTATTTGCTACATTTTCCAGGATCCATTTTTAGCTGTTAAATGTAATGTACTCCACTGAAACAATATGGCCGCCACATACTGCCAACATCGACCCATAAGCCGTATAAATATTTCCCAGGATTGTGCTATTGAAATTTATCAATTTATACTAGAGATATGTATAAAAAAAAATTCTTTGTTCCGCTGTGCTGTGTGAGCAGAAAAAGCGCAAATTGTTTTGCTTTTGTATCTATTGTTTTCGGATGCGTATGAGTAATTTGTAAAACTGTTTATCATGGGCAAGCATGGTTGCCACATGAAATAGGGATGAGTTCGTCCAATTTCGAGCGAAAAATCGTCAAAATCGTCAAAATGATTATCCAAAATCGTCAAAACTAAAAAAACACACTTTTTTTCGAAGTCTCTTAAACAAGATTTTGTATAGAAATCTGCTTCATAATAATTTATAAACATAATAATAATTTATTATGAATAACACTAAATAAATTCTTAAATTTTACATAAAATATACTAAATTCTTATCAAGAAAGAGATCAAATGTTGTTTTAACTAAAAAAAACAGTATCATCACAGGGTAAGTGTATTTTTTTACTAAAATGATACACCTTAATTAAACAAAATGCATTCATATATTTACATGATTTTATCCATTTCAATATTTAATTAAAAATGCAATACGAAAAACTTGCAGCATTTAAATTCTGTATGTGCCTTATACTATGTTCAGACGTATCCAACTTAATTAAGGCAATTACGTTTTAAATTGAGTTATCGATTTTGGTGTTCACACATTTTCCTGACTAGTTATTATTCGTTACCGGCTTACATGGCAAACTTAAATAAAATTTAAATAAATAAATGGAAAACTTACAAAAATACCTAAAAACAAATATAAAGACTGGTTGCTTGTACATATCGCGAAAACTTGCAGGTTGCGAAAATAAGAAAACAACAGTAGTATTCAGCTGTGCTAGTGATCCCACCAGTTAGATAAGCCTTCAAATGCTAAAATGCGTATATGTGGAAACACCAAAATCGATAACTCAATTTAGAACTTAATTGCCTCAATTAAGGCGTATATCGGAGCATAGTATTAAGTATAACCAGCTCTTGCAAAGATGTGGAACGGGAAAAAACAGATACGTGGCATATTTTAAATTTGGAAAATTCTATTTCGATTAGCTTCTTTATTTATATAGAAAGAATAAAAATTTTCGGTTTCGGTATTCGGCCAAAAATTTGGCCTAAGCCGAATAGCAGCCGAAATCACAATTTTGGCCGAAATTGAAACCAAAATTTTGGTCGAAACCGAAACCGAATATTCAGTCGGACTCTACTAACAAAGGATGGAAATCTCTTCTTAAAAAAAAAACTTCAAATTACACCTGAAAGAAACTACCCATGCTCTACCCACGACAGTAAAAATGACACCCAACTCGAGTAATTATCCACGAAGTGGGTTACGTATTTACAGTACATTTTACCACAAAATATTTATTGTGAAAAAATTTTTTTTCATTGGTGCTCAAGCATAATTTCAAAGCTCACAGGGTAAAGCATTTTTGAGATTTATTTCAGATTTTTCGGTAAAGATTTAAAGGTCGCACAAGTCGAATTTTGTCAAAAATCGGGTTTGCCTGCCGTTTTTGAGCTTTCTTCATAACTTTGTCAAAAAGCATGATTTTCTTCACTTTTGAGGAAACAAGTTAAAAGAAAATTGTCCAAGCTTTATTTTTGTGATCAAAAACTAAAAATTGTTCGTAATTTATTCATAAATGTTGTAAATAACGCTTTATAACTTCTAAGATTCTATGAAAAAACTAATCCAGTTTGAAAGATAAATTAATTCTAAATAGCTTGAAAAAAATAAATTTCGAATTTGGTTTTACCGTTTCTGAGTTGAAAAAAGCGCCAAAACTGAAATAAATCGCTAAAACTAAAAATATCGTCGAAAAGCGATAAAAAAAGACCTTAAAACAATAAAACGCCAAAACCAAAAAAAACGTTAAAAGTAAAAAAAAAATCGGCAAAAAAAAACAAATTGCAAAAAACGAAAAAAATTGAAGAACGAAGAAAAGTGTCACAGGCAAAAAATCGATAAAACTAAAAAAATCACCAAAAAACGAAAAAAATTCCCAAAACCCGAAAAAAGCTCCAAAACTGAAAAAAGTCGCCAGAGCTAAAATATATCGCTAAAACTAAAAATATCGTCAAAAAGTGAAAAAAAAAACGCCAAAACCAAAAAATCGCCTAAACACAAAAAATATGGGCAAACAAATTGCAATAAACGAAAAATCGCTAGAAAAAAAACGAAAAAATCACGAGAATGAAAAAAGCGCTAAAACCAAAAAAAAATCACCAAAAACAACGAAAAAACTTAAAAAAATAAAAAAACTAAAATTAAACAAAAAAGCACAACGAAAAACAGTCAAAATGAAAAAAGGGTCAAAAACGAATATGAATACACATGTGTATTCATACGGAATCCTTCTTGTGCGAGCCAAAATCGCACTTTACTTAATTTAGTATCTTTGTGCCCATTTTATGGTATTATGTATTATAAGTTGTTGATCAGTTTACCACTCATACCCAACAAACGAAAAAAAATCAAAAAATTTATTTTGCTTTGTTTAAAAATCATTTATTTGGGTTCTCACGATGCGATATTCTGACCAGGATCCGAGAATTCACTATAAGCGAAGCTTTACGGCAACTAATTCCGGTTCTGTCAAGACTTACACAAAGCTGCAATTGTTTGAGAAACTTCTGTATCTTACTTCAAACTACCAACTTCGAGTGCCATTTTAAGATTTCACGAGAAATTTTACAGATCTCTTGATTTGTTTTCCACAAATCTTTAAAATTGTTCGCTATTATTCTGGCGCTCTATGTGAGTGACAGTATATTATTGCAAGGGCATCAATAATTTTTCTCACAAGCCACACACACCTTGTTTTCAACGAATGCATTGCTATTTTTAAATAAGATTACAAATTTGTTTTACTACTCTATAATAAAAAAGACTTATCGGTACAATTAAATAATAGTTTTACAAGATATTTGAAATAAATTCGGGATTTGTTGTAATTCTCAGTATTCAAAGAAAACGATGCAAACCTTAAAAATGGTATAAATCGGGAACCGTACGACCAAATTCCATGAATCCATCTGTCTTTAAAACTGCATCTTTAAAACTGTGAGAATTTTAGGTAAAAATGAAATTCAGTGACCCGTACCAGCTCACCACTACAAGTTACACTTTCGTCGTCATATGCATTTTTGAAGCCCGTTCCAAGTACATCAAGGTCACGTACAATACAATAGCATAAAATGCGGCTGAGTATTGGAATTTTTAATAAAACCACATTATTTTTACGTGTATTTTGTATGGAAAATCTTTCCAAGCTTTGGGAAAGTACTTAAAATTAATATTGAGTGCTGTAACTTTTAGGGCACTTGTTTTTAAACATTTTCAACAGAATTTCATAATATGGTACCTTAATGGGCAAAATTATTGCCGGAACTTATAGTTTATGGTTCTTCTAAAAAGTTGTTGTCTGGTGTAAAGTTTGCAACAGCTTTCGCCCTACCAACTTTTGTCTAAATCGCATATTTGACAAAATAAGCAGCAATATCGAAAAAATAACCCATAACAATTATCATTTCAATCATTTTGAAATTTAATGATAACACTAATTTACAAATTTCTGTAAACTTTTATATTACCTAGAGCTTGAAGTTGCTTTTTTCGTTATTTGGGCCACTGAACGCGAATCGGCACTCTATTTTTTTCTCAGCTCCAGTTTTCGAGATATACCGTTATTTCAAAAATTAAGGCACTTGCACGACGTATTCTAGTATAACTGGAGAAGGATTCTCCCTATTCAGTCAAAAATAAAAACCAAAATTAGACAACAAAACTATATTTAAGCCGAGCCAACATTGTTACTAAATTATAAACCATAATAAATAATAAACCATTAGTTCTAGAGATATTGTAAGAATTTGAGTTTAAAAATTAAACATTTCATAAAAAATTTTCAAAAGTTCATCCACTAAATTGTGACTAAAATGAAAAGGTGTGCACCAATTTAAATCAAAAATATCTTATTTCCTTTGGAATATATTAAGCTACATGATACTAGATAAAATAAATGGGATCGTTGGTTTATTTTTATCTTTTTAATACCTGAAAAAGAAAAGAGGGGTGTTATAAATGTGTAGTGTAGTTATCTGTACACGCCATCGTACAGCCCAAACGGCTGGACCGATTTTAATTGGGTTTTTTTTATCTTTTATTCAAAGGTAACTTGATCCAGAGTGTTCTTAGCTATTTTTGAAGAAAATCGGTCCATCTGTTTAGAAGTTATCTTCTCTTTTCTAGCTGTATCCTCTTGAATGTGTGTGTCTTTGGCACCGTAGCTCCCAAACGGCTACACCGATTTCAATTTGTTTTTGTGACTTGATCTAAAATATTCTAGCCTATACTTGAAGAAAATCGGTTCAGCTGTTTGAAAGTTAGCATCTTCGGGGGTTTCTAAAAATTTTAATGTAATATTTTTATAAAAACAAAATTTATTTAATTGTTTAATAAAGCTTATTTTATTTGTAGTGTATGCGGCTTTACGATCAGTCAATAGAAATGGTAAGTTTTTTCTATTTTCAATTTTTTAGAAATTTAAAAAAAATAAAAATATTGCCTAAAAATATATTTTTCATTATTGCGGTCTGAATAATTCCAAAACTATTGAGTATATAAAAAATGTGATTAAAACGGCTTAAAAGTAATTTTGTCTAAAGCTTTTTAGTGGGTTTTGTAATAAAAATGGACATGCCCTTCCAAAGTCCTGATAAAAACGGTGCAGCCGCTTTAAAACTCGATTTTTTGCAAAATTCAGGTAAATTCACTTTAATGTGAATAAAATCAATATATATCTCTAGATTTTTATGAAATAAAGCTCATTTCATTTGTAGTATATGTGACTTTATGCTTAGTTAATAAAACTAATCAGTTTTTGCCATTTTCGGTGTTTTTAACCGACTTCAAAAAAAGGAGAAAAGTTATCAATTCGTCATGTATTTTTTTATGTATGTTCCCTCAAAACTCCGTCATTTATGAACCGATTTCGGATTTTTTCTCTATTCAAAAAGATTTACTTCCAGATTGGTCCCGTTGAAAAGTGAGTGGGCGGCGTCACGCCCATATAAAATAAATGCACATTCAACTACATACTTCTACTCAACCGATTATTATGAAACTGTACACACACATTAAGCTTCTGTTTAAATACTACATCAGGATCAAAAATGTGGGATGTGCCACGCCCATGCAAAGTAAATATTATTTTTCAACAACTTCTACTAAACCAATTCTTATGAAGCTTTGCACACACCCTTAGTTGTCGTTACAATACAACATTATGTTTAGAAAAGTGGGCAGTGCCACGCCCATGAAAAGTAATTAAGCATTGTAACTACTTCTACTTAGCCAATTCTTGTGAAACTTTGCATACACACTTAGTTATCGCTGCCAGAGATCATCGTGGTTAGAAAAGTGGGCAGTGCCACGCCATTGAAAAGTAAATATTCATTTTAACTACTTGTACTTATCCAATTCTTATGAAACTTCGCATACACAATTAGTATATGATGATAAAATATGGGGGGCGGTGCCACACCTATTTTTTAGTCGGTTTTTTTTGCAAGAATTATTTTATTAATTTTTAACAAATACAAAATTTTCAATTTGCATAAAAAAATATATTTTTCATCATTGCGAACCGAATAATTCCAAAACTATTGCGTATATAAAAAATTCTACAAATTGCGACTTTGGCTCGCACACGAAGTATAGCGTGCCATGGTTAAAATTTTCCAAGTCTTCCCTAAATAAATGCCAAAGGACGATAGCTCAATTCTTAAAATTTCATCATTTGACAGTCTATTTACTTCCTAACCTCAAATTTGCCCACCCTTTATATCCCTTTTCGTTTTTTCCCCTTTCTTCGTTATGGCAATTTCTTCGTTTTTCTTTTTTGTTATATTTTTTTTGAAGCTTTTTTTCGTTGTTTTAGCGATTTTATGATTTTGGCGCTTTTTTTATTTTAGTGATTTTTTGTTTTTGCCGATTTTTTAGTTTTGGCGATTTTTTGATTTTGAGGTTTTTTTTTTTTTGTTTGGCGCTTTTTTTATTTTTGACGATATTATTAGTTTTAGCGATTTATTTTAGTTTTGGGGCTTTTTTTAGTTTTGACACTTTTTTCGGTTTTGGCGATTTTCTTACGTTTTTTATGTTTTTTTAGTTTTAGCGATTTTTTAAATTTTTTGCGATTTTTTTTTGCTTTTTGACGATTTTTTCGGTTTTTGGCGATTTTTTTTAGTTTTGGGATTTCTTTCGTTTTGATGACTTTTTTCCATTTCTGTCGATTGTTTTCATTTGTTGATGATATTTTTAATTTTATCGATTTTTTTTTTGTGTTAGTGCTTTTTTCGTTTTGACAACTTTTTGCGGTTTTTTACTTTTTTTATTTTTTATTTTTTTTTTGCGATTTTCTTAGATTTTGTGGTTTTTTGCGTTTTCTTATTTTTTTTTAATTTTGCTGTTTTTTTCCTTTAAGCGCTTTTTTATTTTGCCGATTTTTCGTTTTGACATTTTTTTTTAATTTTGGAAATTTTTAGGTTTAGCGTTTTTTTTTTTAATTTCAAGAGTTTATCTCTTAAGGTTTCCAAGATACAGTAAATTGTCTAAATTAAATAGTCAAAATTACAGTAGCTGATAGAGCACCGTTTAATTTTTATTGTTTTAAATATCAGTGTTAATTGGTGTAGTCCATTCTACAGACTACACCAATTAACACGAACTTTGAAAATTTATAGTGTCTATATAAATATAAGTGTCTGTGACAGACAGACGGACGGACAGCGTAGCGAAAACAATAGGGTTCCTTTACACTTTTGGTGTATCGGAACCCTAAAAATGCCACTAATCTGGAAGTATATCCTTTTATAAACATACGCCCAGAAAAAAGATTGCTTGGAATGGTTAGGCCGATATAATATTAGTTAAATAGACTATATTTCACCTCACGCTATCAATTTTATATGAATCCAAAAAACAATCCATGTTCATTACCATAAGAGCATAATTGTAATAAAGTTATGATTTTGACAATTCTTAAATGGATTAGATCAACCGAACGATTGTATACTGTTATTATGACGAAGTAACGAATATGATAAGCACAACCGAATATATTATGATTCGTACCTATTATTGGTATTTGCAACTAAAAAAGTTGTCTTTCTAAATTTACTTTACTTTTTATCGGGTGTTGCAACTAACTAGTGGTTAATTGTATTATCATTGATACACCTAACCAATTAAACATTTCGCATTAGCAATTATTTATTATAGTAAAATAACTTCTCAATAAGAGTTCTATGATAGTGGGTGCAACTTCCGAAATTCGATTGGCAACAAATTTGGTTGCCTCAACCAATCTGTTTTCTCTGTGTACGCTATTCCAAATCGGTCTACAAATAACTGATAACCTCCTCCTTTCCTGAAGTCGGTTAAAAAGGAAATATGAAATGTTATTTGTTGTTCCTATTTTATCAAAGGCTTGTTGTTTGTGTTTTTGCATAAAAATTTTCATAAAGTTTTTTTTTTGTTCAACAAAGCAATTTTACAAATACAAAATTAAATGTTATTTCGTGGGTGATTTTTAAAATTTAATCATTCACCGTTACGCACACTTGTGACCAACTTTTAATTTAATCACGATAACGCGTTATTAAATCGTAAATCACAAGTGAGTGATACGAAAAAATCACAACATTTGCACAAATCTAGTGACAATTATTTATACAGAATTTGTGTCTAACAATGTTTAGTTTTAAATACACGTTTGTATATTTGGCTGTTTGTACGTTTGAATGTGTATTACTTTTGTTTCACAGATAAGATAATGAATGAATACTTATTGTTGTTATTTCATATTACATTGAAAATAGAAAAATGCAAGATAAAAACAATTTTAAATTACTAAAAAAAAGATCTGTAAAAAAAATCCAGCACAAATTTAAAACAGATAACAGGCATACATTTAACGAATTTCGAATTTCGAACACTGGGTGACAACTACTACAGTGGTAATAAATATGTATGTATCCAATTTTAAAACTTTTTTTATTTAATCATTTGAACGAAACAAGACATTGTGAAATTTAGAACATTTTTCGAAATGATGCAGCTTCAAAAGATCATTAATATTATGCAATACTTGCTCGAAATTACAAAAAAGGCGTCTAAAATGCTTTGAAAATCGTCATAAAACACGCTAATCGTTAATTTTAGCAGAGTAACAGAACACATTTTTCATCTTCATTCGAGGTGAGTAGGTCTAATGTATGTATATAGATCACAGTTGGCGTAGTCCACTAAATGTTGATTGAAATAAGCATTTTTATGGCACTAAATAATATTGACAAAAAAAATTTTTTTTCATTATTTTTCACCACTTTTAACATATCGATGGCTAATATAAAAATTTTCGTTATTTTGCAGGAGAAGGAAAACACTGAGTAAAAACTAAAAGACTTACATACAAAAAAAGACATTACAAGTGGCTGTAAAACCGTCATTTTCTACAGTAGCGTACTTAGTTCTTAAGAGAGGGTGTATTAAGACTTTGGCTACCAGAAAACGTTAAAATCACGATTTCGAAAAAAATCGAGATACGCCTTTTTTATATTAAGCCATCGATATTTAGTTTTTTCACTAACACTAAAAAAATTTTTTTTGGGGTAGTGCTAATTTTTTCATCATCACTAAACTCCGGTTTAGTGTAAAAATGTTCACTACCTTCAATAAGTGAAAAAATTGCACTAAAAAAAGCACTAAAAACTTACTCTCACTAAACATTCCAAAATTTTTCATTAAATTTAGTGCGAAAATTTCTACGTTGCAATCAAATTAGTGAAGAAAATAAAATTGCAACAAATTGAAGATTGCTTTTTTTAAATCAATTAAACCTGCGCAACAAGTAAAATTTTTATTGAAGAAATTTTGTACTAATAAATATATGCAGGGTGTCATGGGATACTGGGTTGGAATGAAGTACCTGTCGCCTTCGGCCTACCCCCTATCGGAGTAGGCCATCATATTAGGTTAGGTTAGGTTAGGAAGGGTAGTGCTATACCGCACATCCACTCGGAGACCCAACTGGATCCATTGTGATTCCCTTCTATTTGTACCCAGAAAACAATCCTGTTATCTGCCATTATGGCTTATATTAAGCCCATGATTAAGCCCGTGATATCTTCAAGTTTGTACTTCGCGATATCACTAATGCTCTCATGAAAGCGTCTGCCGAGCCACCTAAGCCTGTGTCGTTGCAGCCTCGGGCAATGGCAGACAACATGCACAATGGTTTCTGGTTCCTCCTCATCCTCGCACATCCTACAAAAATCGCTCTAACCGAGCAAAATGACCAGTCAATGCGCCTATTAAGACCCCTATCACCTTCCTATTCATACCCAGTAGTAGTTCGGATTTACCTAAGTCAAGTTTTGGCCACATGGCTCTCGAGACTCTACAATCCTCCCTACTCCCCCATGAACGGTTGGCCCTTCGCGACACTCAGTCACTGAGCTCCCTATAGTAATGACCGATCGGTATTTTAAGCGATCTGTCACACAAATCCTCATCTAACGCTGACCCTAATCTTGCCAGCTCATCAGCAGTCTCATTTCCCTCAACATTGCAGTGGCCAGGAAGCCAACATAGTCTGACACTATATTTATCCATAAGCGAGTTGAGGTATCTCCTGCAGTCGCTAACTATTTTCGATCTGACACTGTGTCCTTTCAATGCTTTTAGCGCCGCCTGACTGTCAATGTAGAAGGTTAGGCCATCATATTACTCATACGTAGAAGACTTGCCCTAAAAATATGGGATATCAGCATTTTCTTCACATATTTTATTTTTTAATTAAAAAGTCATAAAAAATGACCGTTTAATGTTTATATCGTTGAAATTTTTTAGAAATAAAAGTATTGCTATGTTTTTTAATAAATAGTCAAGAAATAAAAATTAAAAAATGCAGTTTAGTACAGTTTTCATGCAGGTAAATGAAATGCTCTTCTGGCCATATTTTACAGCGGGCGGTTAACAATTAAAAGCCAGATTAATTATATTAAATATAGCTAATATAGTTTGTAGAGAAATTTTAAAAGCTCGATGGGCATTTTTTCTTAAGCGATTAATTTTGAATTTCGTAGAAAAATTCAAAATTTTCGTCCAGTGCTGGATGTAACGTGCATGCTTTAACCGATTTAAAATGTAATTTTTTAAGTCTATTCTTTTGAAATATTGAAAATAAAAATGTCAGTTTTGAAAATTTATTGAGAAAAACGTCGAACAATTAAGCTCTAAAATTTTAATTAAGTTAAAATTTTGCCATTTTTCACTCTCATTTCAAAGTCTTGACTTTGTTTCCTTTTAACGAGTACATGAATTGAGATAACTAAAAAATGTTTTATGCCTCTTGTCAAGGATTGTGTTGCATATTACAAAATATTTTTCTGAAAATTTTGGATATGCTATTACCGAAGATATTGACGAAATAGATAACAAAGTCGAGGACAAAAACCAAAATTTTTGATATTCAAAGTCAAATACCTTCGTTATCTATTTATAAGCTTTACACCAAGTTTTAATTCATTAAAATCGGATAATATTGTAAAAAAAAACTTTGGCACGCTGTAGCTCAACGTGTATTTGAACAGGGTGGTCCAAAGTTCAACGTTCTTAAAGCTTAGGTTCTCCTCTATGGTTTTTACATACACCGTTTTGTATAGGATCGCAAGTTTCGAAGATACAGATTTATTACCCATTTTACAATTGGAACCACTGTACATCTTCCGCCTGCTGTTTTCGGCGTTATGTCACTTTCGGCCTTATGCCATTGCCAGGCCACCTTTGGTCAACCATCTTCGACCGAAGAACTGTCACTATGTTAGGGGTGTCTTCCTCACCCTTCGACATACTCCGCCTAGTCACCGGACCCAGCGCCACCAAAAATAAAAGTTATAAATTAAAAACGAAAACTTTACCTATCTTGATGACACTAAGTAAACAAAGATAGAAATTTCAACATCTAGATGGAAAAAGAAGATAATTCGTCAACAAAAAACAGCTATCGCCTGAAAGATACTTAAGCGATACTTCTCAAGAATGTACCCGAGACACCTGGTGCTTAGCCGAGACAGCTTCATTTAGCAAGTGGACCAACCATAAACCAAGACACAGCCCTGGTCTGATTCCCAAAAACTTAAACAAAATTCTCCCAAAAATCCCAGAAGTTCCCCGGATTCCAAAAAGCTAGAACAAAAATCTAACCGAAATTTCAGAAGTTCTCCGGATTCCCAAAACTAGGCCAAAAATCTCCCCAAACTCCCAGAACTTCCTCGGAAAAAAACGGCAACACCAAAACCCCGAACAGATTTTTGTTTAAAGATTTACTGATGATTTGGTATTAGCACCCAACGAAATACCGGCATATAAAGAGCGTCCCATAAATCAACGTCAAGCCAAAAGCGGGGGATAGGGCAAGTAGTGACTGCTCGAAAAAATTTTTTTAAAAAATCTACGGACTTAACTTGAACTCCAGACATACATAATTCAAAACTTAAAATGTGTTTAAAGGTTAATTTCGTGCTTATTCAGAATTAGTGCTTGGCATAACTCCACCTAAACTTTCAAAACGTTAGAAACATGTATTTTTTTGCGTTCTAAAGTGTAATTTAATATTAGTGCAAAATTTTTAACATCACTATCATTAAGGTTTAGTAAGGCTGTTAATTTGCAATTCACCTTTAAATATCAAAAAATTAGTGCAATAATTTTGTACTATCACTAAGTATTAGTGGAAACTGCAAAATTAGTGCACTTCCCCCCTTCTAAGGCATAGATAAAATAAACAAGTCGTTGTGACAAATTTGCACACTAATATGTACACTCTAAAACAATTTTGTTGAAAATTAGGTCGATAGGAGTCCGCAACACTTTACCGATTATTATCGACCTAAAATTACACACGCATTATTTTTGAACAAAATGTTTTCACTAAAAAAAGCGATTGGCGGCGTACAGGATTGAACCGCAACCTCCTGACTGATAGTCTGACGTATCTACCATTCAGCCATAGCCGTATTATACTTTATGTCAAATTTTTTCAACTTGGACTAAATATGTTTAATTTGAAAGGTTTTTTCTTTAATAAAATAACTACAAAATCGATGTAATTTTAGACAAGAAGAAATTTTCAACACAAATTAAGACAATATATGATCCTAAATTTGAAGTAATGTTTTAGAGTGTAGCTGTAACATTAATTTAAAAAAGAGTGCAGTATTGCAACAAAATACAGGCGCACGAAAGTGTCCCAAGCCAAATTTTCGCTTAAGTACGCACTATGCACATTCCACAAACCCATTCGGCCTGAAAAAAGTGTTTCCCAAGAATTTACATGGAACCCTGATGGTGACAAAAGACAATTTAACACCTTAGGCTCCTGATAATTACCAAAGCTTCACTAATGAAAGATAAGAAAAAACTACCTGTATTTGTAAAGACAAAGGCTCTTTCACCTATCTGAAATAAATATATATGACCGGCTATTTATACACAATTATAGCGAAGGTATTGTAGCAAGCAAGAACTTGGTCCTCATATTAATCCTAGTGCTATTAGCGACCGAAATTTTTGTATACAAACTTGCCCTTATTTTCACATTTATGTTTTTGTTTTGATCTTGTATACAAATTACACACTTTATTTCAAGAGGATATTTTACGAACTGCAATCATATTTTTTCAAAAAAGGATTGCAATAAAATTTAGTGCATAATTCAAAAGCTGGATTCTATAAATTTCAGCAAATTTTGATTGTTATTCTTGGGGGCTTATTGAAGCTGAAATCATTTCTAAGAAAAAGGATATATGGGAGGCATCCATATCCTTGCTCCGCTTGCAACTAAATTTTGTACATAGATTGCAATTTATATTCTTAGACTTTGTTCTTGGCTGCTTAGTGTAGATAAAATCATAACTTAAAAAAAGGATATATGGCAGGCAAGCATATCCTTGCTTGAATTGCAACTAAAAGTTGTACTTAAATTGTATTCTGTATTCTGAGACTTTTAGCAAATTTTCATTTTTCTTGGCTGCTTAGTGCAGCTAAAATCATAACTTTTCAAAAAAGGATATATAGGAGGCATCCATATCCTTGATCTGATTGCAATCTAAATTTTGTGCATAGATTGCAAGCCAAATTCTGAGACTTTTAGTATATTTTCATTGTTCTGGGCCACTTAGTGTAGCTAAAATTATAACTTTTTGAAAAAGGATATATGCCAGGCATCCATATCTTTGCTCTGATCACAAACTAAATATTGTACATATATTGCAAGCTACATTCTGAGACTTTTATAACTTTTTGAAAAAGGATATATGCCAGGCATACATATCCTTGATCTGATTACAATTAAATCTTAGACATAAGTTGCAGGCTGCATTCTAAGACTTTTAGAAAATAGTTGATTGTTCTTGGCTGCTTAATGTAGGTAAAATCATAAACTTTTCAAAAATTATATATGGGAAGCATCCATATCCTTGCGCCGATTGCAACTAAATTTTGTACATAGATTCCAAGCTATATTTTGAGACTTTTAGTAACTTTTGTTCTGATTGCATAGATTGCAAGCTACATTCTGAGACTTTTAGCAAATTTTTATTGTTCTTAGCTGCTTGCTTAGTGTGGCTAAAATCATAAGTTCTTAAAAAAGGATATATGGGAGGCATGCATTTCCTTGCTCCGATTGTAACTAAATGTACATAAATTGCAAGCTCAATTCTGAAACTTTTAGCAACTTTTAACTAACTTTAAAAACAATGTATATGGGATGCAGCCATATCCTTGCTCCGATTGCAAGAAAATTTTTTGTGATAGATTATAAGCTAAATTTTAGACTATTAGCAAATTGTGATTGCCCTTGGCTGCTAAGTGTAGCTAAAATCTTAACTTTTTAAAAAAGGATATGTAAGAGGCATCCATATCCTTTTTGCAATCTTCGTTCTGACACTTTTATCAAATTTTCATTGTGCTTTGCTGCATAGTGTAGCTAAAATCATAACTCTTTAAAAAAGGATATATGGCAGGCATCCACATCCTTGCTCCGATTGCAAACTAAATTCTGTGCATAGATTATAAACAACATTTTTAAGCCTTTAGCGGATTTTGATTGCTCTTGGCTGCTTAGTGTAGCTAAAATCATAGCTTAAAAAAAGGATATATGGGCGGCATCCATATCGTTTAACCGATTGCAACTAAATCTTGTACATAGATTGCAAGTTACATTCTGAGACTTTTAGCAAATTTTTATTTCTCTTGGCTGAGTGTAGCTGAAATCATTACTAAAAGAAATGATATATGGGAGGCATTCATATCCTTGCTCCGATTGCAACTAAATGTTGTACACAAATTGCAAGCTCCATTCTGACACTCTTAACGAATTTTGATGGTTTTTGCTGCTTAATGTAGCTAAAATCATAACTTTAAAAAAAGGATATGTGGGAGGTATTCATATCCTTACTTCGATCACAACAAAACTTTTTTTTTTATCAAAGGATATACGAGAGGTATCGAAGTTCTTGCTGAGATTGCAAAAAAAATTTGCAAATGAGATCCACGATATATTCAATGAATTTTAACAACTTTTTAGTGTTCTTCGCCGCTTTGTACACCTGGGATAGTGATTTTTCAAAAAGGTATGTATGGGAAGCATCCATATTTTTGCAGCACATTGCAAGTTACATACGTATACTTGAAGAGATGCTACAGTTTAATAGTGCTCTTGTGTGATAAGTGTACCAGAAATCATTTTTCAAAAAAGGTTATACATACATATGGGAGATGCCCACAGCCTTGCGGGAATTTCAACATAATATTGTATATTGGTTGGAAGCTATTTATATATATGTACATATTCTGAAAGTTTTCACATATTTGACTTGCACTTGTGCGCTTAGTATAGCCGAAATCAGATATAAAAAAAAGGATATATGAATGGTATCGAAACCTCTAAAGCGATCGTAAAGAAATCTTGCACATGAACTCCTAGTTATATTTTTCGAGTTTTAGCGATATTTATTGTTGTTGAGCTCTTAGTTCAGCTGAATTAATGAGTTTACAAAAAAAAATTATATGTATATAAAAATCTATGGGAGCTATCCATATTATTACAGCAAGACAACAAAAACTTTTGCATTCACTACAAGCTAAATTCTGAGTTTTAGCAAATTTGAATTGTCTTCTTGTGCGCTTAGAAGATTAGTCAAAAAAAAAGGACATATGATAGCTATCGGTGCTCGTGCTGTTATTGCAGCGTAATCTTCCACATGAAGTCCAAGCAATAATGTGCTAGTCGTAGCATATTTTTGTTCCCGAAATGAGACTTTTCACAAAAGCATACATCAGAGGTATCAAAACCAGTAACGTGACTTCAACCCAATCGTATTTGGAGAATTTTATAAAATGTTGACCGTTCTTTGGCGCTTGTTTTAGCTGAAATCGTAATTTTCAAAAAAAGGATATGCGGGAGGTGTATATATGCTCTCTCCGACTACAACCAAATCTTACACGTAAGCTGGCTGCTATATTCTGAGAGCGATATAAAATTTTTATTGTTCTTGATCGCTTAATGTAGCTGAAATCATAAATTTTCAATAAGAATATTTGGGAGGCATCCATATCCTTTGCTTCGGTCGCAACAAACGTTTGTATACAAACTATATTCTGAGATTTTTTATCAAATTTTTGGCTGTTCTTGGGAGCTTAGAAGGATGTATGAGAGCTATGCATATCCTTGCTGCTATTGCAACGAAATATTGTGCACAAATTGTAAGCTATATTTTGAAAGCTTTATCAAATTTTGATTGGTCTTGGGCGTTTATTGTAGCTG
The DNA here is from genome assembly GCA_956483635.1 of Panzeria rudis. Lineage (NCBI taxonomy): Eukaryota > Metazoa > Arthropoda > Insecta > Diptera > Tachinidae > Panzeria > Panzeria rudis. The sequence goes on from OY101451.1 coordinate 88,929,784, forward strand.
ATATCATAATGTTTTCATATACAAGACAGTGGCGGTGGTAACAATAAGATATATGGCAGCTAGCCATATCCTTGCTGCAATTGCTAAAGAAAATCTTGTATCACAATTTTTTCAAATTTTCATTGTTCTGGAGCGCTTATTGTACCTGAAATCATAAATTTTGTAAAAAGGATATATGGAAGCTATGCATATCCCTGCGGCGATTTGAACAAAATCTTGTATAGAATTAGTAAACTATAATCTGAAAGTATATTCAAATTTTCATTATTCTTGTGCGGCGCCATTGTACCTGAAATCATATTTTTTGTTAAAAGGATATATGGAAGCAGTCCATATTCCTGCAGCGATTGCAAAAAAATCTTGTTTATAAATTCTAAGCTATATTCTGTAAGTTTTATTAAATTTTCTTGGGAGCCTATTATAACTGAAATCATATTTTTTAAGAAATGCAATAGAATCTTTAATATAAATCCAAATCTATGTATATTCTGAGAGTTTTAGAAAAAGTTTACTGTTCTTGGTCGCTTATTGTGGCAGAAATCATAATTTTCGTAAAAGGATATATGGGAGCTATCCATATCCTTGCTGCGATTGCAACAACATCTTGTATACAAATTGTTAGCTACATTCTGAGAGTTTAGTAAAATTTTTACTGTTATTGGGCGCTTATTGTAGTTGAAATCATAATTTTTGTAAAAAGGATATATGGAAGCTATCAATATACCTTCATCGAATGCAATAAAATCGTGTATACGAATCGTAAACTATATTCTGAGAGTTTTATCAAATTTCGATTATTCTTGTGCAATTATTGTAACTGAAATCATAATTTTTTTTCAAAGTTATATGAGAGCGATCCAACCAAAAAATCTTGTATACAATTTGTAAACTATAATCTGTAAGTTTTTTCCACTTTTCATATTTTTTGTGTGGCTATTGTGCCTGAAATAACAGTTTTTATAAAAAAGGATATATGGGGCAAATCTATATCCTTGCTGCGATTGCAAAAAAATCTTGTATGCAAATTGAGAGCTATATTCTGAGAGTTTTATCATATTTTGAATTATTCTTGGGCGCTTATTGTAGCTGAAATTATAATTTTTGTATAGAGGATATATGGGAGCTATCCATATCGCTGCAGCAATTCCAACAAAATCTTGTTTGTAAATTGTAAACTATATTTTGCAAGTTTATTTTTATTTTCATTGTTCTTGGGAGATTATTGTAACAGAAATCATTATTTTTGTAAAAAGGATATATGGGAACTATCCATATCCTTGTGCTGATCGCAACAAAATCGTGTATACAATTGGTAAACTATAATCTGTAAGCTTTTCAAATTTTCATTATTCTTGTTCGGCTATTGTACCTGAAATCATAATTTTTGTAAAAAGGATATACGGAAGCTATCCCTGCAGGAATTACAACAAAATCTTGTTTGCAAGTTGTAAAATATATTCTGTAAGTTTTTTTTTAATTTTCATTGTTCGTGGGCTTTTATTGTAACTGAAATAAATATTTTTTGTAAAAAGGATATATGGGAACTATCCATATCCCTGTGCTGATCGCAACAAAATTTTGTATACAATTTGTAAACTATAATCTGTAAGTTTTTTCAAATTTTCATTATTCTTGTTCGGCTATTGTATCATAATTTGTATAAAAAGGATTTATGGGACAAGTCTATATCCTTGCTGTCATTGCAACAAAATCTTGTATACAAATTGAGAACTACATTCTGAGAGTTTTATAAAATTCTTTGATGCTTATTATAGCTGAAATCATAATTTTTGTAAAGAGGATATATGTGATCTATTCATATTCTTACTGCGATTCTGCAACAATATCTTGTATACAAATTGTAAGCTATATTCTGGGAGTTTTGTCAATTTGCGACCATACTTGGGCGCTTATTGTAAATAAAATAATAATTTTTGTAAAAAGGATATATGAGAGCTATCCGCATCCTTGCTGCGATTGCAACTAAATCTTGAATATAAATTATAAGCTATATTCTGAGAGTTTTATCAAATTTTGACTGTTCTCGGGCGCTCATTTTAGCTAAAATCATAGTTTAAAAAAAAAATATATGCGATGAATACATATCCTTTCTCCGACTTGAACAAAATCTTGTATACAATTTTTAAACTATTATCTGTAAGTTTTTCCAAATTTTCATTACTCTTGTGCGGCTATTGTACCTGTAATCATAATTTTTGTAAAAGGATATGTAGGAGCTATACATATCCTTACTGCTATTGTAACAATATCTGGTATACAAATTGTTAGCTATATTCTTAGAGTTTTGTCAAATTTTGACTCTTCTTGGGCGCTAATTGTAGCTGAAATCATAATTTCTGTAAAAAGGATATATGGAATCTATCCATATTCTAGCTTTGAATGCAGCAAAATCTTGTATGCTAATTTTAAGCTACGTTTTGAGAGTTGTATCAAATTTTGATAGCTGTTGGTCGACTATTGTAACTGATATCATAATTTTTATAAAAAGGATTTATGGGAGTTATCTATCGGCCATGTCACAGAGCTCAATTCCGTTCGGAAACTGAATTCAACATACCCCATTTTTGTAGCAGTTGGTATCTAAAAAAGAAAACTATAATACGAAAATTTGTCAGGTGTGTCAAGACTGTTGGCGACGCAACTCTGCTGCGGTATGCTCCAGCTAAGGCTTGACATATTAGAGTGGATTGAATTCCGTTTCCGAACGGAATTGAACTCTGTGACATGGTCGTATATCATTGCAATGATTGCCATAGAATGTTATATACAAATTCACAGCTATATTTTTAGAGTTACATCAAATTTTTGTTGTTGTTGGGCGCTTGTTATAGCTGAAATCATATTTTTTTTGAAAAAGGATATTCGAGAGCTATCCATATCCTGGCTGCGATTGCAACAAAATCTTGAAGACAAATTGCTAGCTGTATTCTGAGAGTTTTATTAAAGTTTTTATTGTTCTTGAAAGCTTATGGTAGCTGAAAACATAATTTTTTTTAAAAAATGTTATATGGGTGTTATCCATATGTATCCTTGCTTTGAATACCGCAAAATCTTGTATATAAGTTGATAGCTATATTTTGAGAGTTTTATCAAATTTTTATAGTTGTTGGGCGCTTTTATTAAGGTTGAAATCATATTTTTTGTAGAAGATATTATAAGAAGATATGGGAGTTATCCATATCCTTGGAGCGATTACAACAAAATTTTTTATAAAAATTGAAAGCTATGTATATATTGAGGGAATTATTAGTTTTTGATTGTTTTTTTAGGTTATTATTGTGGCTGAAATTATATTTTTCCAAAAGGATATATTATAGCTACCAATATCCTGGAGAACTATATTTTAAGTGTTTTATTAACGTTCGCTAATTGGAGCTGAAATCATAATTACTTAAAAAAGAATACATGTGAAGGCATCTATCTGTATCTTTGCTACGATTGCAATAAAATCTTGTACACAAATTGCAACTGTATTCTAAGTTGTAAATGAAAATTCCCAGTTTACTTAAGAAAGAAGGAGTTTTATAAAAAAAATATATATTTTTTGAAAAAAGCTAAGACTTACTTGTTTTATGTTATTGTATCAAAATTAAGCAATATGTTTTACGTACCTGAAAAAAGAAGAGATAATAAACATTGTCATTTACTTAACTGGTAAAATTTATGTTTTAATAGGATATTTGCAAATTAAAGGAAAACATCTATAACACTAGTTCACAAATTTACTATTTTAAGACGCTCCAGTAAGGCAAAGTTTATTTTTTTAAATTTATTTTAGACCCGCAGATTAAAGAAAATTTTTTTCCAAATATAGCAAGCTTAAAATTGGTTACATCGGACCAAATATGAGAAAGTTACAACATATTTAGTGAATACATCAAAATTTTAATTTTCATTCGTTGGTCCTCAGGTCAGTACGAGTTTTTTTTGCTTCCATTCCATTATTGTTACTCGTTTGAAAAAGAAAGGTCGGCATATCGCATATCAAAGTTACCAAAATTATGTGTATTTTTCAACATTGTATTCAGATTTGTATAATTAATAGTTTTATGAAAGACTTACGGCAAAACAAGTGGAAAAATGGTGCTAGGTGGTGTTTTGTGCATATTAAATTTTTTCTTAATTCTATAAAATCGTTCATTATTGACATTTTCCAATGAAATTTTGCAGCTTTATATAGGAATTTATGTGAAAACTATATTTGTTGCTCATAATCATTAGAATTCCTAAGAAAGTTTCCAATAAATCTAAAAAATAGGGAGATTTCAAAAGGGTGCATTCCTACCAAAAATTGTAAATTCGATTAATTTGTTTTTCTACAATCATGTCTGTGAAGACACCTTTTAGACACGTATATACATAATAATTATTTGATCCTTGAGAAAAAAATTTTATAGAGAAAACAAATTATGGTGCTTTTTTGGTCAAAAATTGTCATAAATTCAAAATATTTCGATTTTCAAATTCAAGATTGTATATTTTCCTACTCTGAAAGAATACATCCATCAACTATTTTATTACCTATTCGAAATTTTGTCATGTAAGTAACAAAGAAATAATTGTGACAATCGGTTGTTATTTGGATCCGAAATCTTAAAAATACTGGACCAAGGATTTGAAAAATTTAGAAATTTTAATATTAAAATGAGTGTACCTGACTAACTACATATACAAGATATTTGTTTAACTAAAGACTTTTTTAGAACTTTACAAGGTATATAAGGACACAAAAAGTTTTTGGAATCAAGTGAGAAACAGACAAGCGTTGAAAAATTTTACATGACCGAAGTGCAGAAATTAGAAATTAGTGCAGAGTTAGAAATGGTTGATATATTTCCAAAATATTTAATTCTGCCCCACTGGCATTTTTCTTATACTCATACTCCATAAAAAATTTTTTTATTAAAATTCAAAATCGTATCTTTTCACTAAATCGATTGTAACTTTCTAAATTTTTGCCCGATGTTAAAAATTTTACTTTTTGTACGTTTGGGAACAAAATTTTATTTAAGATATGGATGGGTCAAAACAAAAATTTTTAATTTTTTGTTTGCTTTAATGGAGCATTTCAAAATGGTGAATTTTGAAAAAACGCAAGAAATTTAATTTTTTTTCAAATGTAAAGGCTTGTAATTCAGTGAATTTTTATCTGATCAACACAGTATAAATATGAACTGAAAGTTGCCAAACATGCTCAATTCAAGTAAACAGTGCTCAAGATTTTTGCAAATATTTTTACAAACTGCAAAAAAACAGTTTTTCGCGAATATCTCGAAAACGGTCCTTAAGAAAAATAAATTAAAGCCATATTCGTGTTCAGCAGCCCCAATTTAGCTTAAAAAAAAACATCTCATTTTTGAGGTGAATTTTTTTTTGTGAGCCAGTGTAATAGAACATACGTATTGCTTTTTAATTCAAATTTGCAATAGCGGAGCTCAGTAGTGTTTGATGCTCAGTGTTTGATGCAAAGGGTCTTGCGAAAGGGCAAATGCAAAATATCGTAGATTTTTTACGATATTTTGGGTATTTTGTTGTTGGATTTCAGACAAAAGCTACGATATTTTGCATTTACACTTTCGCAAGACCATTTGCAACAAACAATGAACTCCCCTAATAATGTTGTATTAAAAATAAAAATAGGATCAATTTACACAGAAATAAATATGTACATACATATACATATATAATGTAAAATAAAAATCGCAAAAAAAAACTACTAAGATCCCGAAAGCATAAAAAATTATCCCCAGTGAATTCACTGAAAGATGCCAAACATGCTCAATTCAAGTAAACAGTGCTCAAGATTTTTGCAAATATTTTTACAAACTGCAAAAAAAACAGTTTTTCGCGAATATCTCGAAAACGGTCCTTAAGAAAAATAAATTAATGACATATTCGTGTTCAGCAGCCCCAATTTAGCTTAAAAAAAACATCTAATTTTTTAGGTGCATTTTTTTTTTGTGAGCCAGTGTAATAGAACATACGTATTGCTTTTTAATTCAAATTTGCAATAGCGGAGCTCAGTAGTGTTTGATGCTCAGTGTTTGATGCAAAGGGTCTTGCGAAAGGGCAAATGCAAAATATCGTAGATTTTTTAAGATATTTTGGGTATTTTGTTGTTGGATTTCAGACAAAAGCTACGATATTTTGCATTTGCACTTTCGCAAGATCATTTGCATCAAACAATGAACTCCCCTAATAATGTTGTATTAAAAATAAAAATAGGATCAATTTACACAGAAATAAATATGTACATACATATATAATGTAAAATAAAAATCGCACAAAAAACTACTAAGATCCCGACAGCATAAAAAATGATCCCCAGTGAATTCCCCAATGCCCAAAGCAAATTTTTTATCCCCTTTCGTGAAAGAAAAAATCATCGATAAATCACCTAATCTGACAACACTGTTGGAAATCAAAATATGATAAAATATCTGCAGCACGGCTGGTCTGGGAGTGAATTTTACGCCAAAAAAAAGTTTTTCACGAAAAGTGAGTATAGGGTTTGAAAGCACTATACAGGTTCTGCAGTCCAAATTGAAGTTTTTGCAAATCAAATTGAACTCTTTACAAAGCAAAATGATCTTTATGGAAATCAAATTGAAGCTTTCCAAAGCTTATTATGTACAACTTATAAATAATTAATCTTTATAGTGGATCTCCGCAGCAGCTGATGGCAATTTCATTGAAATATTTAAATAATAACACTATGCAACAAAATGAAACTTTTATCATGACCTTGTATCACTTTTATATTTTTTTTGATGTGTTATGGTCCCCTAACTACAAAAACAGTTGAAAATTAATTTGTTAATTTGTTTCTCAAATTTGGGATTTTTCAAGAGCCTACTACACCAATTTCATCATAACTTCCGAAGGGGTAGTCTAATTTAACTACAAAAAACACCAAAAAAAAAACTTGGAATAAAATTATCTTTAAACTGTTTTAACAGTATTTTTTTATTTACTCAAAGGTTTCAAAATTATTCACACCGCAATGATGAAAAATATATTTTTTTTTTATGCAACATTGGAAGATTTTTATAATTGAAACAGAAAAAGTCAACAGGATTAGCTTGCATTCCGATGAACGGATCACATTTTTCAGGTCTCAAAAGAAGCATTCAAGTGCCTCGGTTTCCTAAGACGGTGTAAGAGATACTTCATCCCATCTGATCTCCTCAATAGTTATACCGCCTATATACACCCGAAATGGGAATACAACTCTCATGTATGGGCCCCGGTGCTTCAAAGTCTATTTTGAACTTACTCGACCGTGTATAGGAGAGGGCGAAGAAGCTTATCGGTGACAGTAGGATAGCCAACTCTATTGACTCGCTGGAGCATCGATGCAATGTGTAATGTGTTTCGCTGTTTTATCGTTACCACAATGGAGTGTGTTCTGATGAAATCGGGGAACTTGTTTCCGAAACCCACTCATTTTTGCGAACAACACGTTCTTCGTTAAGAGCACATCCATTTGTGGTCGATACGCCAGTGAATCGCACTACGCATTACAGAGAAAATTCGTTCATTGGGTATATGTTTTGTGTCTTCGAAAAATAAACTAGAAATTTGTAATTGTTTTTTTTTTCAATTTACAATAGTAATATTATATTCAGTTTTTATAATGTCAGATTCATTTCCTACAAAAGAATTTATTCGATACTTATAATGGAATTATACAGTAGTACGTGCAACTGACAAAATTCGATTGGCTACAAATTCGGTTACCACAATGAATCAGTTTTCTCTGTGTATGTACATACATTCGTGTATATTTACAAAAATTGTTATCATTGGATAAAAGTCTTGGATTTGCATAATTAAAATTATCTACACACATACATACATATATACATAGTATGTACATACTTATGTATATACATACATCGCAACAAAAATAAATTTGTTACAAGGACGCAGTAAGATTAAATAGAAGGGCTTCAGAGATGCGCAAAGGCACACAGTGCATCCACTCTGCCTTACGAGGTTACAATAACGTAAGCGAATGAAGAAATTTAACGCACACACGGGGAAGGTGGTCGGCTATTTATGTATGTTTTTTCATGGTTTTTAAGCCCGAAGTTTTTTTTTTTCCAACACAAACTTTTGTTATAGTGCATCCTCTCTCGCTTACGTGGATACAAATATGGATGCGAGTGTTATTTTTACTTCGTAATTTGATTTTTTATTCTTCCATTGAAGTGTTTATGAAAATAAATGTGACTCCATAGCTTAGTGGTTAGTGTTCTTCTAGCCTACCATGCGGAGATCGTGGTATCGATTCCTGATTCAATGCGCGAGCAAAAAGTATTTAATAAAAGTAAAGTAAAGTATTTAATAAAAAAAAGTGAAGTAAAGTAAAGTATTTAATAAAAAAAAAATTGTTCTATGGCTCTCTGCTTCCAAAAAACTTTTGTTCTATCCCTTTGTTGAATGCTTTTTGTTAGTTTTGTGTTTTACTGGACAGCGTTTGGTTTTTTTTTTTTTGTGAGCGGTTGGTGTGAAAAAATAAATAAATTAAGTTTTAGCGATTTTTTGGTTATGGCATTTATTTAACGTTTTCACTTTCTGACGATATTTTTTGTTTTAGCGATTTATTTTAGTTGTGGCGATTTTTTCAGTTTTGGCGCTTTTTTCGTTTTTGGGGATTTTTTCGGTTTTGTGTGGTTTTTTTAGTTTTAGCGATTTTTTTTTGTTTTGACACTTTTTTCGTTTTGGCGATTTTTTTTTTTTTTTGTTTTTGGCGTTTTTTTAGTTTTGGCGATTTTTTTCATTTTTTTTGCGATTTTTTTCATTTTTTGATGATTTATTTAGTTTTAGTGATTTTTCGTTTTGAAGACTTTTTCGATTTTTGCCGTTTGATTTTGCGATCTTTTTAATTTTGGTGATATATTGCGTTTTAGCGATTTTTTTAATGTTGGCGCTTTTTTCCTTTAAGCGCTTTTTTTCATTTCAAGATTTTACATCTTACGGTTTCCAAGATACAGCATATTGTCTCAATTACATAGTCAAAATTACAATAACTAATAGAATACCCTTTAATTTTTATTGTTTTAAATGTCGGTGTTAATTGGTGTAGTCTATTCTACAGACTAACTACACCAATTAGCACTTACTTTGAAAATTTAAAGTGTCTATATATAAGTGTCTGTATATTACATTAGTATTTCAACATGTTGCGTTGCTCGCTTTAGAACACCCTTTAATCTTTAACTGTCATATATTTGTTGTTGTAGCGGCAAAAGCTCTACATATCCTGTGAAAGTTTCAGGTCCGTAGCTCTTACGGTTCCCGAGAAAACAGCCTGTGACAGACAGACGGAAAGACGGACGGACAGACGGACAGACGGACGGACAGCGTATCGCAAATAATAAGGTTCCTTTACACTTTTGGTGTATCGGAACCCTAAAAAAGAAAAAATAATATAACAAAAAGTGATATATTCCGGTAATTAATATTCGGCCATGTTCTGAAGACCATTTACTGCCAGTTTTTGTAAATAAAATTAAAATTTTCGTTAGGGACTTTGAATTGAAAACAAAAACAAATTTGAGTTTTTTTATTGTTGTTTCAATATAAATTCCCTAACGAAAATTTTTATTTTATTTACAAAAACTGGCAGTTAGTTTTCAAATAGCCAAATTTCAAAGCGAAGAAAAGTGTTCTTTAATCGGACAATTTAGTGCATTCGTAGCCTTGTTCAGATAAAATATGTGAAATATCTGAAACAGAAAAACCAACTGAAAACCTCCAATAAGTGAGCTTTTTTTAGTTGGATTTCCTATCCTGAAAGTTGCCGATTTCACAACGAAATGTTTTTCAGAACATGCCCGATTGTAAATATAACATGTGTCAACAAATATGTATGTATGTATTCTATGTGAAAATAGATAATAATTTTTATTTCAGATTCAACACACTAACCAGTTGAAAATTTTTGTTTTTGATTTAAATTATAAATAATAAAATTTTTTTAGCTCCTGTCAATTTTTTAATCAACTTATGGTTAAGAAAACAATAAATATATGGTTGCCTCAACCATGTTTTTTCTTGGCGTGTACAATGCAATCCAGGAATGAGCCAAAATCTTAAGCTGAGTACATAATCAGATTTGGTCAGAGCCAACAATTTTACTCTCAGCTACTTTGCAACTCATTTCAGGTTTATACCTAGGCAGGGATGCAAAAGTTGCAACAATTGTACTTTTTTAGCACTATTTGAAAGTGAAAAGTACAATAGCACCCCAATGACTAATTTAGCACTATTTCAAAATTTTCTTATAGTGACAGGGTTTCCGTTATCCCGCGTCAAATTTGGTTGATAAACAGATATTACCCATTCATTTGCAAATATGGAAATCTAAATTAAGCAAAGGATTTGCTAGAGTCATCTAATTCGTGCTGCTACAGTTTAGAAATGACAAGAGTTTGTTAGCAAGAAGTACATATATCCTAAATAATTCTTTTATATTTAGATCTCAACAACTTATAGTCGTTTGTGTACTTTTTGAAATTAAACATTAATGTTAGTTGTTAAGTTTATCTACATATATGATGATCCTGATGAAAAGGGGGCCCTTTCTTCTGAGCATGGATTTCCCTCCACTTTACAAGTGAAATTGTCCCTAAATTGACCCCCGAAATGACTTAAAAAGAGATTTTTCCCAACATCTATCTACATTTAGAGAGAAAGGAATCTTAACTTCTCTCACATGAAAAGTATTGGGGAAGTTAGGATCTCTTTTCCGAAATGCTATTTTTATAAACAAGCTTTTATGCTTTACTTCAGTTTTTCACAAAACAAGGTCCCATTTCATCAGGATCATCACGTATAAGTTCTTAGTGCAAGTGCACTTCAATGTACATTTTTGGTTGATTGTTGTTAATACTGAGTAAAAAGTACTTTAATATAAAACAAGAAGAATTTAGTACAATCGGACTGAAAAAAAGTAAAATTTTTCTTGAAAACTAGTCAAATTTGTAAAAATCTAATTTTACATCCCTGTACCTAGGTGTCAACTTTTTACTGTTATTTTTTTTTTAAATGATACCTTAGCTGGGTGGTCAGCGCAGCGCGTTGACTTTAAAACGTGTGATACACATAGTTCGAACCCCAGCAACATCTTTTTGCAAATGTACTAACTACTACGGATGGGCAAAAATATCGATATATCGATATTTTCTTAAAAATATATCGATATATACGTCGATATTTTTAATTTCGATACATCGATATTTTTTCCAAATACATCGACAGTATCGAATTCGATACTTTTTAGCTTTGGTTTGGTTTTTCGTGCAATTTCTAAAAACATATCGGCACAGTCTTCATCAAATAGAATATTACTAGCAAATTCTTTTGTTTTATTTAGGTATAATATATTGTCTATTCGAAAAATTATCATTCCTTTGAGTGTAATTTTGTTGATGTAGGTATGTATGTTCCACGAAATATTGGTGGAACAGTAAGGATGTTGGAAATTAACTCTTTCCAGCTTAATTATTTATAAGAAAGGTACTTTTTTTGTTTTATTTTTAAAAATATATATTGATATCGATATATGTACCTGTATCGATATATTATTTTTACTTGCCCATCCCTACTAACTACCAGGGGCTCAATTCTGGTTCTGTGATAATGTGAAATGAAAAAAAATTTTCATATTCGTTTTCATCATTAGGTTAGGTTAGGTTAGGTTGAACAGGCTGCCGGTTTCTAACAACCGGCCCACTTGGGTCCTTTGGTCCCTTTGTGATGCCTGGGATGGATAGTAGGGAAGTTCAGAGAGGTGTCCCCCCCTATCCCAGAGGTTGGGTCGGTGTTAATCCAACCCGAGTATCTTATGAATGAATTTATTCCCCTAACGTCGCATTCCCCCAGGTCTGCTAGTTCGGGTAGTGACTGATTTCCCAAGTATGACGCCCTATTTCTATATAGTGCTGGACATCGACAGAGGAGGTGTTTGACAGTTTCTTCCTCCTCCTTATTCTGACAACTTCTACAGAAATCATTAAAAGGAAGATTTAATCTTCTGGCATGGACACCAATAAGACAGTGCCCTGTTATGACCGCTACGAGTATACGCAGCTGTTGACGAGGGAGCCCCAGTATGGTTGCAGATCTTGCGAAGTTATACTGGGCCCAGATGGATCTGGAAACCTCCCAAGTGATTTCATTTGTCCATCTGGTTTGCGCCTCTCTAAATAGTTGGTGCTGAGTGGGACACCTACTAACCAGTCGATGTCATTTTCATGTAGGCGGGCACCGGCCTTGGCTAGACCGTCCGCAATAATGTTACCGGGCACACCCGCGTGACCCGGTACCCAGAAGAGCCCTAGGTTCGCATGTCTCGCCATCTCATTCAGAGATGCCCGGCATTCTTTAACCAATTCCGATGTTGTGTAAACACCAGATAGAGCATGTAGTGCCGCCTTACTGTCGGTACAAATTCGGATGTCCTGATCGAATATCCTGTAGTACCTTAACCAGTTGGCTGTCCTTTTGATTGCCGATATTTCAGCCTGAGTGATGCTACATTGGTTTGGTAGCCTAAAGTTTATCCTACGTTGCATTTGTGGGATGTAGAAACCCCCGCCCACTCCGATGCCCGACTTCGACCCATCAGTGTAGATATCGAGCACATCCTCATATTGGTGTATGTAGTTTGCCTCAGAGGATGTGCACGAGAAGTCCACCAGGAATCTTTTGTCGGGCATCAGAGTAGGCGAGCAGTAGTCAGTGTGGTCGGGAAGATCTGAGATTTGCCCTAATATCGTCGCATGGCCTACGTTACCCCGGCTTCCATGCACCTGAGGCATCTAGTCTAACCGCCGAGTTCATGGCCAGTTGTTTGATCATGAGTTCAGCAGGAAGCCAATGCAGCATGGTGAACAGTGCTTTGGATGGAGTAGTGCGAGGTGCACCCGTGATCAACAAAGCAGATGTTCGAAGTACCTTTTCTATTATTTTAGAGTATGTGGCTTTATTTAAGGAAGTCCACCAGACGACAGACCCATACATTAGTATGGGCTTAACCACCATTTCAAAAAGCCAATTGACGTTTTTGGGACTTATGCTCCACCTGTTGCCGATCGCCCTTTTGCAGGTGTATAGAGCAATAGCAGCCTTGGCTGCCCTAGCTTGAACGTTGGGGTACCATGAAAGCTTAGAGTCCAGTATAATACCGAGATACTTCACGCTGTCTGATAACCTAAGGGTGACTCCGTTGAGAGTCGGTACGTTTTCATCATTACTTTTCACTCTATGTTTTCACAATTACACATTTTCTGATTCTCGTTTGAATTATGAAAAAAAATATGTTTCATTCCATACGTACCTGTGAAAACTTTGGTACTACGCAGCGTTGTCAACTTTTAAATTTCAAAAAGCGCTAAAACGCGATAAAAATGCTTAATTCTGGAAAAAAACGCACTTAATTAAAAATTTTTCATTTATTTAAAAATAATATGTATTTTATCATTTCATAAAGTAAAATACACAATTTTTGATGTACATATTAAAGGACATATCGCACATGCACTTGAAAAGTGACAGAACTCAAAAATACTAATTTTCCAGAAAACGAGTTTTAGTTTTTAATTTACTCACACTTTCATGGAAAATATATAAATGTATTCTCTCCTCAAGAGTTTAGTATACAAGATGCATATTTGTATGCTTTTTATGCAATATGACAATTAATATTGTACTATTGATTCTAAAAATGCACTCCTTGAATTGTACAACTTTTGAAGTTCATAGGCGATATAATGGAATAATAACATAAACAAAAAAGAACAAAATTGTTGTAATTTATAAAAATATAAAAGTATATATTTAAAACTAGAGCTTACCGAAAAGTTTTATGGTCATTTCTTAATTCAGCGGATAAATATGTACATATGCGCAAATCCTACGTGACGAATGCTACATTCAGGGGCCGAATTACCGCATACGTGATCGAGTAAAATTGTTCGAAAATTTTCTTTTTGGTATTACGGCATACGATTATCGAGTACATGCTGGTTAAATTGCACTCGTTAGTACCAGAGCGATAAAAAAAATAATATTTTCTTTTATTTGTATGTTTTGCAAAAAAGCATGGAACATTACCAATAAACCTTATTACAGTCGTCAAATCGACTTGGTTGTTGAACTAGCTTAAAGAAACACAACACACTTTTCAAACATTTTAATACGTTAGCTATCGAATGCGGTAATCCATCCATTCGACACGTGACGAAATTTTATTCGATGCGCAAGCCTACTCGATAACAAATGCGGTCAAATGCGGTGATCCGGCCCCAGATTAAAATATAAAACTTTTTAATTCTTTCAAAAGAGATAAAACATAATTTTGTAGCAGCTACTTGTTGCGAAATAATTGAGCAGAAAGTTTTGTGACGCACGTGGAAGTAACTTTGAAAGTTGAAGTGTGTTTTTCGTATTTATTAGCGAATTTTGTATAATAAAGCACACAAAATCTAATTCATAAAAGAAAGAAGAATATAAGAGAATTTTAAAATAACTTATTTGCAGCCAAAAAATATTATCGTTTTTTATTTTATCAAAGCCGTTTGTGACGCACTCGGCGTGATGCACTCTGTATTTTTTCATAATAGCTATTGTACATAATTGTAAATAATTGTACGATTTACAACAAAAATGTGTTTAGTGGAGTTGTAGATAATATTATTAACTAAAAGAAAGCTTTTAACAAAATTTTCACATTCTACGAGATAATCTAAAAAATATTCACGAATTTTACACTTGAAAAAAATATTTTTTTTAGATAAATGAACGTATTTGTGAATTTTGTGTTTATTACAACCTTCCCAAATAAAAACCACCAAAAATTAAATAAAAAAGCACTGAGCACTAACTTGAAAAATGTTCGCGTCGAAATGTTGAAAAATCACTAAGAACTGTGCGAAAAACACCAAGTTGACAACGCTGGAAGTGTCAAAATCAAAATGAAATATTTACAAAAAAAAACCAATAGCGATATTTGTGTGTACTATTAATATGTTATGGTTTTTATGAGAAAAATTATATTTTATTAATAGTTTTGAATTATTTAAAATAAAACGATTAAAATTTAAAAGAATATATAATGAATTATAGCATTTGCAGTGTGAATTGTGTAGATTTGTCTGTCCGTGTGTGGAAATATAACTTCCAAATGATAAATAAATAAAATCCTTCTTGTGTATTTTATATTTAAATCATTATTTATCATTTGGAAGGTCAAAATGATATCTTAGTTAATAAATAATTTTTTTTCGGTTATATTTATTTATTGTATCTTCAATAAAATTGAACTAACAATAAGTAATCAAATCTTAATTCTAAAATTTTAATTTTTAAGTTCAGCCAGTGCCAGACAAAAATATTTGTTTCAGCGGTTGGTTGTTTGGTTGTTTGCGTCTCTCGTGTTCGGCTGAGAGCAAGAGTGTCCCTCCTTCTCAGCCGAGTGTGGCCTCTAAAGTTAATGATGTTTCGGGCTAGGGGATTTGGGTGCAACTCAAGTCTTTTTATGTAGCTTGTCACGTGTTTAGAAAACACTGTCTTAACCGGCGGCACATCTAGGTCTTTATGAATTCGCTTGTTTCTGACATACCATGGGGCTGCTGTAATCGTACGGAGTATTTTATTTTGTTGCCTTTTGAATTTTTTGTACATTTGATGCCGAGGCAGTGCCTCATAACGGGATTCCGTAGGACCATATTGGTTTTAGAATGGAGTTGTATAGAAGAACTTTACAATCTAGGCTTAGAGTAAAGTTACTTCCAATGAGCCAATTCATTTGAGCTGCTTTTAATTTCATTTGGGTCACCTTTGCATCATCACCTTTGTTCATCTTGATCGTCGTCTAACATGGAAGTCACACATAAATGCAAAGGTGACCCAAATGAATAAATAAATGAATTATAAAAAAAAACAAACATTTATTTCCTTGTAAGTTTGCCCTTACTACTATTCTCCAAAAGTTTATTTTTCAGTTATAAATTTTCTGTGTAAAATAAATTTTCATATGAAAAGTTTTTGACAATTATTTTCACTGCTACATAAAACAAAAATCGCAGTGATGTGTAATTGTGAAAAACTTTTGTTTCGTTCCAATATTTTTCATATGAAAAAATATTGACATTACTTTTCATTGTTTCATTAAACGACAATCAAAACTAATATGAATTTGTGAAAAAATTTTTTTATTTCACCGTTTCACAGAACAGGAATTGACCCCCAGGTCACTTAATTAAAAAAGTCAACTTTAAGGGCCAGGCCACACGGGCGTTTTTAAAACGCGCGTTTCTGTTTTTTTATATTAAATTTGAAAGTTTTCAATTTTTAAACTTTCACATTTTCCATATTTACACCACGCAACTTTGTTGCATGTAATTTTCATTTTAAGTGAGAGTGTTAAAATAGAAATGTATACATTTTGTAATTCTTCTCTGTCTTTCTCACTGAAAAAAGAGAGTTGCATGCAACAAAGTTGCGTGGTGTAAATATGGTAATTTAATACAGAAAAACAGAAACGCGCGTTTTAAAAACGCCCGTGTGTCCTAGCCCTAAGTTAGTTGAAAAGTTGTGCAGAGTGGGACAATTAACTACCGCCTAAGACATCGCAATGTTAAAATTAGGGACGTAACGATACGCCGTTTTGCCGATCCGATACCGATTCCGATACTTAAAAATAAATATCGCCGATACCGATTCCGATACCGATACGAATATTGAAATTGAGTTCAAGTTTAGATTAACAAAACTCAAAAAGGGCAATTATTATGCAACATTACAGTGTAAGAGATTATTAATATTTAAAATAGATATTAATACTCGTACAGTATATAAAATTGGAAGTAATTTTTAAGGAACTACATTTTCATTGCTTTCAAGGAATCTATATTAAAAATATGCAGATCATTAGTACAAAAGCCAGTACAAATTTGTAATTACTTTATAATTTTAAAAAATACTCGCCATGCTTTTTAAAAAATCGATTTTTTAAAGGACATTTATCAACTAATATTCTTCTAAATAATTTATTAGCTTAATTATTAAAAGTCTGCTAAAAGTTTATATTTATTCACTTAAATTTACATGAAAACACAGTTTTGTGTTTAAATTCGCATAAAAAGAAACAACTTCTGAAAATTGGTAATTTTTCATCCTTTTTTAACCGACTTCCAAAAAGAAGAAGGTTATCAATTCGTGTGTATGTTTTTTTTTACTTTTTTATGTTTGTACACGCATAACTCTGTCATTTGTGAAGCGATTTTAAAAATTCTTTTTTTTTTGCTGGAAAGGGTTTGCCTGCAGTTTGGTCCCATAATTTTTTTTTTTTTGAAAATCGGAGGGGGAAATTCGCTCCCCCCATGCTGTCATTTGTGAACCGATTTTCAAAATTCTTGTTTTGTTTGAAAGGGTTTGATAAAAACTGGTTCCAATTTTTTTTTTTGTCGAAAATCGGAGAAGCAAGTTTGCTCCCCCTCCCCACCAATCCATAACTATGTCATTTGTGAACAGCTTTTCAAAATTCTTGTGTTGTTTGCAAGGGTTCGCTAGTAGTTTAGCCCCATAATTCTTTTCGAAAATGGGAGGGGGAACCATGTATAACTTTGTCATTGGGAACCGATTATCAAAATTTTTATTTTCATTTTATTTTTTTGAAAGGGTTTGACTACAGTTTTTTTTTTTCGAAAATCAGTTGTGAAATTTGCTGCAAACCCCCCTTCAGGTTGGTACCATAATTGTTCCCCAAAATCTGTGCGGGATTTCCCCTTCCCCCAGAAATATTGATTATCGCATAGCTCCTCCATTTATGGGCCGAATTCCAAAATTTATTTTTTGTTTGGCATGGTTTGCCTAGAGTTTGGTCGCATAATTTTTCAACGAAAATCTGTGGGGCAAGTCTTCCACGCCTCCACCCAAAATATTTATTAGAGCACAATTCCTCCATTGGCTTACCGATTTTCAAAATTGTTTATATGGAAAGCCATCAAGTATATTACTCTTTATACTGAAGTCGGCTTTTTTCCAGAATTATTTGAGGAATCATTATAGAACACCGAAAAAGAAATTTGTCCTAACATCACTTCAAATTCGGTGATTGGTAATGGAAAAAGAGAACTTCTTGCAATGACAAGCAAATGTGAAACTAATTAGAAATTATCCAAATTCGCAATATTTCCGGATCGCGACTGCTACATTTTCATGATTTCTTTATAATGTCTTTTTTGCTGGGAATAATATTTAAAAAACAACAAATTGAATTTGAGTTCATGGTAAAATTAACAATAAATAAATTATTGTTTTTGCAAAATAACAGCGTAAAATATTATTAATTTTTAAAATTGATATTAATAAGATTTAAAAAATAACGAAATGAATTTAGTTCTTGGTAAAATTAACAAAAAAAATAAATAATTTGTTTAAAAAAAAACGGGAAAAATTTTTTAAAGTATCGTCGTATCGACAGTAAAATATCGCCGATACCGATGTATCGGAAAATCTGAAGTATCGCCGATATATCGGTATTGGTATTCGTTACATCCCTAGTTAAAATATGTAGTTGTTTCCATTGGAAAATAATCCAAGTGTCAGTCTCAGCACTAGTTGCGAAATAGTTAGCTTAAAGTTAATTTAAAATTAAATTGAGTTTTCCACGGCGTATTTATGTTCATACTTGAGCCAAATTAAAATTCCTTGGATTTGAACAATTATCTAAAAATATATTCCTAAATACTTAACAGCAACATGAAAAAAAATACACTGTAAACACTCATGTAGATAACTGACTTTCTAAAAATATATATTATTTACACATGTACATAAAAGTACATACACATATACTCGTAAGTATATATGCAGTATGTTACATTCAACCAAACATATCAGCAACAACAATAACAACGACAACAATCATGGCTGCGACGATGGACGATAAAATGTTCGTACAAAAGACGAACGCAAACAGACAATAAAAATAGTTGTTGCTGACGTCAGACAAAAAAGAGAAAAATTATTCAATAAAAAAAATTAAATAAAATAAATTTTCAAAAACCTTTATTGAAATGACAAATATGTATGTATGTATGTATGTATGTATATATGTAAGTACATATGAATGCATATACAATGTACATACTTATGTACATACATACATAAGTGAGTAATGAGTCAACAATTTCCGTTTCAAAAACGGCCATATTTGTTATGAACAATAGGTGCTTGAAAGTTTGTAATTTGCATTTAAATTGTTTAAGAAAATGTATTAATTTTTTCGAAATATGTATTTACATAGTACCTATGTATAAGTACATATATGCCTACATTTTCTAAGCTTATACGGATCTTGCGGACATACATACATATGTACATACAGTGGCTCAGTAAAAAATTCGGACACACCATACATTTTACTTAATAACGTTTTCATTTTAAGAAAAAAAATTCTTTTACATAAAAATCAGCCACAGCCCAAAGGTTTAATAGTTAATTAAAAAATGCAATAAAAAATTCAGTAAAGGGCGACTTTGACTCGCACACGAAGGATTCCGTACGAATACCACATACATACATACATATTCCTTTTGCCTTTATAACGATATTTTTTGTTTTAGTTTTAGCATTTTTCGTTTAGGTGAATTTTTCGGTTTTGGTGATTTTTTTTAGTTTTGACTAGGGATGTAACGAATACCGATACCGATATATCGGCGATACTTCAGATTTTCCGATACATCGGTATCGGCGATATTTTACTGTCGATACGACGATACTTCTAACATTTTTTCAGAGTTTTTTTAACAAATAATTTATTTTTGTTCAATTTTACCATGAATTAAATTCACTTCGTTATTTTTTAAATCTTATTAATATCAATTTTAAAAATTAATAATATTTTATGCTGTTATTTTGTAAAAAAATTATTTACTTTTTTGTTAATTTTACCATGAATTCAAATTCAAGTCGTTGTTTTTTAAATCTTATTCCAGAAAAAAATGACACCCCAAAGAAGTCATAAAAATGTAGAATTCGCGATCCGGAAGTATTGAAAATTTGGATAATTTCTAATTAGTTTTACATATCCTTGCCATTGCAAGAAGTTCTGTTTTGCGATTACCAATCACCGAATCGGAAGCGATGCTAGGACAAATTTCTTTTTCGGTGATCTATAATGGTTTTTCCTCAAGGAAAAAGGATAAAAAATTACCCATTTTCACAATTTTTTTATGCGAATTTAAACTCAAAACTTTATTTTCATGTAAATTTAAGTGAATAAATATAAACTTTTAAAAGACTTTTAATAATTAAGCTATTAAGTTATTTAGAAGAATATTAGTTGATAAATGTTCTTTAAAAAATCGATTTTGTAAAAAGCATGGCGAGTATTTTTTAAAATTACAAAGGAATTAAAAATTTTTTCTTGCTTTTCTACTAATTATCTGCATATTTTTAATATAGATTTTTTTTAAGCAAGGAAAATGTAGCTCCTTAAAAATTACTTCCAATTTTTTATACTGGTTAAAATCCATTTTAAATATTCTCTCTTACAATGTAATTTTGTACAATAAAAAAATTGCACTTGAGTTTTGTTGATCTAAACTTGAACTCAATTTCAATATTCGTATCGGTATCGGAATCGGTATCGGCGATATTTGTTTTTAAATATCGGTATCGGATCGGAAAAACGGCGTATCGTTACATCCATAGCTTTGACCATTCTTTTCGTTTTTGACGATTTTTTTGTTGTGTTTTCGGGTTTTCTGGTTTTTTTTTGCGATTTTTTTTAGTTTTATCGATTTTTTAGTTTTGACGACTTTTTGCAAGTTTTTGGCTATTTTTTTCCTTTTAGCGTTTTTTCGGTTTTTGGCGATAGTTTTAGTTTTTGGGGATTTTTTTTAATCCAAACTGATTATTAGGCTAAGGCTCGTAACGTTTAATTCAGAAAGAATTGGGCATTACTATAGATGGGAAAAGGGTAAATACCCAATTGGTAAATACCTGGTAAAATTAGTAAAATGGTTAAAAATGGGTAAATACTCTGGTATATACCCAAAGGCTGGGAATATATTTTGTTGTAGAAAATTTAATAATTTTACGATTAAAACACGCTCAAACTACTGGAAGTGTTAGCCCCTCGGAAAAAATCGCGAAAATTACGAAAATTCGCAAAAAATTGCATATGTATGAAAGATTACAATGTTGCGATTAATAAAAATGTAAGAAAATGAAATCCCTTGGAAAAGTTTCGCCTATCGCGAAAATAGCGAAAAATTGCAAAATTTTAAACAAGTCATAATGTTGATTAAAAATCGCTAAAACTATAAGGAATGCCGAAAATTGGGGAAAAAATCGCCAAAAAGGCGAGAATTCGCAAAAAACTGCTAACAGCGGCATGATAACAAAGTCTACTGTGGTTTACAAATCATGTAAACTGTAAAGAGCATAAAAACTTGCAAAAAGTCGCTTCTATTCCGAACATTGCAAAAATTCGCGAGAAGTTTTACCATCGGAAACAAGCATTAGCATTGATTAGAAACTTTTAAAGCCGCACATTCATAAGAAATCGCTAAATCGCTGAAATCACTAAAATTGTAAAGAATAACAAAATAAAAATGTATATTAAACGTATTTGTTTTAGAATTTTGATGTCAAAAGAAAATGTTCCTTTTCAAATGCTTTTTATAAATACCCAAATAAGTTCCCAAAAAAGCAATATACCCGGTATTTACCCATACATCTATAGGCATTAACATCAACTTCATTTTTTTAATGTTTTCCGTTTTTGGCGATTTTTTTATGTTTAAGCATTTTTTTTAATTTTTTTGTTTGGGCGATTTTTGCTAGTTTTTTGCGATTTTTTTTTCGTTTTAGTAATTTTTTCGTTTTTTGTTGATATTTTTAGATTTAAAACTTTTTTTTGTTTTGGCATTTTTCCGTTTTTGGTAATTTTTTTTGTTTTAGGATTTTTTCGTTTTCCCGATTTCTTTCGTTTTTAACAATTTTTCCCCGCCTCTAGATCCTGGAATGGCTATAATAATCTTCTCTTGATCGGTTTTTTTATGCATTACTTGAAAACTTCTTATTTCGATGTTTTAACTATTATTTCAAACATGTTCGAAAATGTTTAGCGTACATTCTTAAAAAGGGTTTATTTCCTCGAATATCGCAAAAAAATCACAGAAAACGAAAACTAGATTAAAATTACAATACCCCGATTCAACAACAGGTGGCAAACTTTTTAAAAGCTTATGTATGTATGTATGTACATTAAAAACAGCGACTTTATAGGTTATGTGAAACACTAGGGATTTTGAGTATAGCAAACCTTTTTTTGGATTCTATTTTTCGCTTAAGTTAATTTGAACACCCTTATCTTTCATTTTCATAATATTATTTTTTTATTCCAATTAAAAGCTTCAAAAAATCTTATATTCCAATTAAAATTAAGTAAGTACCTATAACTTTTTAGAAAACTCTGATGGCTTATAGTTAAACGGTTAGTTAATGTTAACAAAAACAAAACGCATTTTTAGTTGGTCGGAAGTGTGGCCTATTAGATTGCAATTAGGGACGTCCCGATACGCCGTTTTGCCGATCCGATATATAAAAATAAATATCGCCGATACCGATTCCGATACGAATATTAAAATTGAGTTCAAGTTTAGATTAACAAAACTCAAGAAGGGCAATTTTTTATTATACAAAATTACAGTGCAAGAGATTATTAATATTTAAAATTGATATTAACCCAGTATATAAAATTGGAAGTAATTTTTAAGGAACTACATTTTCATTGCTTCTAAAGAATCTATATTAAAAATATGCATATAATTAGTAGAAAAGCAAGTACAAATTTGTATTTCCTTTATAATTTTAAAAAATACTCGACATTCCTTTTTAAAGAATAGGTTTTTAAAGGACGTTTATCAACTATTATTCTTCTAAATAACTTAATAGCTTAATTATTCAAAGTCTTCTAAAAGTTTATATATATTCACTTAAATTTACATGAAAACAGTTTTGTGTTTAAATTCGCATCAAAAGAAACAAGTTCTGAAAATGGGTAATTTTTCATCCTTTTTTTGAGGAATCACTATAGAACACCGTAAAAGATATTTGTCCTAACATCGCTTCAAATTCGGTATGGGTAATCGAAAAAGAGAACTTCTTGCAGTGACAAGCAAATGTGAAACCAATTAGAAATTATCCAAATTTGCAATATTTGCGGATCGCGAATTCTACATTTTCATGACTTCTTTGGAGTGTATTTTTTGCTGGGAATAAGATTTAAAAAACAACGAATTGAATTTGAGTTCATGGTAAAATTAACAATAAATAAATTATTGTTTTTGCAAAATAACAGCGTAAAATATTATTAATTTTTAAAATTGGTATTAATAAGATTTAAAAAATAACGAAATGAATTTAGTTTTTAGTAAAATTAACAAAAAATAAATAATTTGTCAAAAAAGAACTGAAAATTTTTTTTTAAGTATCGTCGTATCGACGATACCGATGTATCGGAAAATCTGAAGTATCGCCGATATATCGGTATCGGTATCAGTATTCGTTACATCCCTATTGATAACCTCCTTCTTTTTTGAAGTCGGCTAAAAATAGTTTTGGCCAAAGAAAGTGGTCGTCGGAGCCGTAGTACTATGTAAATAGTAAATAAAATTTATGATCTGTCCGACTTTTTTATTGAGCCACTGTAAATGTACTTACGTATGTATGTATGTATGTATGCACATATGTATGTAAGTAAATATGTACATGTCTATGTAAGCATGTCTGCACATAAGTATTTATGTATACACCTAGTAAAGATTAGAAAAATTAAGCTTTTTAACTAAATTAACTCCATTATAGACAAAAATAGCACCAAGAAATTTACGTAATAGCATGCATACATACATATGTATGTATATACATGTATGTAAATATGTACCTACATAGGTACATACATTTCATTATTTCATTCGTTTTTGTCTCGTTGTGACTTTTTCATTAGCCAAAGGAAACGATTAAACACGAACACAGCAACAATAACCTTCGTATTATTTTTTCAGTTTTTCTGCTATAAAATAATAAAAACAATTGCATGCACTACATTACAACAAGACGAAAAAGAATATACGATGTACATATTTACATACATACATACCAAAAACAACACTAATAATAATCTTAAGAAAACAACGAACGAACCTGACTGAAAAACACACCGAGTGTTCGAACGCTTTAAAAAAAATATTAGTTGTTACTGTTTCTATAATTGCCTGCATAAAATTAATGGAAATAACTTGTAAAATAAGCCACATACTTCATACAAACATACAATATTACATAATTACATACATACATACATACCTACTATGTAGCATGGAAAACACTCAAATCCAACAAGAAGAAAATCTTTGTAGATAAACGACATCATCAAATATTAACTTTCAAGCGAAAACTCAAGACATCAAGCGAACAAAAAAATACATACTTCCATACAACAACAATAAAAAATTAAAACATGTTTCCCACTCTCCTCTTGATACTAATAAAAAGCGTATGTACGTAAATAAGTATGTACATATCTACATATGTATGTATGTACCAAGAAAAAAAAAACATTTTATAACCATATAAAATACTCTAAAAACTAATTGTTGGCTCTGGTCTGATGGTCGTTTTGATACGAATATACAGAGAATCTGCGATAATGTGCAAATAACTTAATAAAACAAAACACATAATAAAACTACAAAAAAAACAGAAAACAAAATAAAATTTCACTTTGCAGACACTTAAAATGATAAAACAAAAAGAAACGCAGATCTAATGAAAACTAAATTTTTCAATTTGCTTTTTTCCTTATAAAACATTTGCCGTCGATTTCAAATTTAGCAGCAAATGAAAGCTTACATTTCAAACTTTCTTTTAATGGCAAAAACCTATTAACTTTTAATAGGCAAAGTCCTTAAAAAAGTGTTTAAAATTTGTTAAATTTTCTTGGAAATTTAATTATCAAAAGAATTTCAATATGGCCACGACAGCTGTCGTATTTTAAAACACAAACATCGTCATTAGCAAGAGAGTCAGAGCGAAAGGAAGAGAAAGAGCAAGCAATACAAATAATGTAAGGGTAAAGAGATATGGTGTAATAAGAATTCTCTGCAAAATTGCACAAAACCATTTCTTTAGAAAAAAAGAAACTCTTAAATGGCTTTACGTTTTGTATGTAATTAAGAAATGGTTAAAGTAACAGCGCTGTTAACTTTAAAATGTTATGATTACCTTTAATAAACGTTGTTAATGTTAAGTTGTTTTTTGTTTTACTTGTTCTCTTAATTCTAGTATTTTGTTTTGACTTTCCTATCGACAAATGACGCATTGAAAGAAACTGTCAAATAACAATATGATCACTCACATGTTTTGATATTCCTACGAGGGTCGTCGGGTAAAAACTTGTCGCACGTCATACACACATTAAAACAAATAATATGTGTTATACTAATGAAGAAATATTTGCATACAATTGTTGCAATAACATAATTAGGGGTGGAAATACGAACTAACGGAAGCGGAAGCTTCACTAAGAAAAACTTCAATGACATTTTAATTGCAAATGCTATAGATTTCATGATTTTTTCAACTTGTCTTAAAAATGTCTACAAATTAATAGGTTTGTTTACATAAACGTGAATACTACATATTACTACATTTTACTCCGCATAGGCTTGGTTTACCTAAAAGTAAAAATACTTGCAATGCAACAATTAACATGGGATAAATATTGCTGGAAAAGTACGCAAGCACAACTATTACACTATGCGACAAATGAAGACTTTTGGAAAAATACACGGAATGGACAGTACAGCTACGATTGTACTACTACAGGGTAGTAAGCCCCTCTACTCAGTTTGGCGAGTTTGGTGACCAATTTTTTTTATGGATCTCCAAAGTGTGTGAAAATCAGTGGGCCCTCAAAAAAGGTATCATAAGTATTTGGCTAACAGCTAATTCAAATTTAATGATACCGCTTAAGATGTTTTTAGAATATTATACAAGCTGTTAGACTTTTGCACAAAATGCTACCCTGATATAATGTGTTGTTATTGCTTTCTTAAAACTTTCCATAAACTCATTAATCAGGGTTGCATTTTCTACAGAAGTCGAACGGCTTGTGAGTGTAAAAGAGCTATTAACTATATAGGTAATTCCATGTTAAATCAAGTGAGTTATACACGACCCCTTTAAATTTTTGATGAAATTTAGTCATATGTTGTCATTCATCTTATAACGAATTTATGTTAAAGAAAAACAATTAAAAATTTCATTATTTCGCCAAATTTACAAAATGTGTTGAGCTTAGTTCTTAAATATCTCTAAAACTAATTTATATACGAGGATGTTTTGTATGCCATTTTAAAGAGAATATTTGGGGCAACAAAAAATATATGGAAAAAAATTTGTTTTAGAAAAAATTACTTATCTGCAAAGTTTTGAAAATTTCAAAACTGACTAAATCAAGCTAAATAGGAATTTTCGGAAAAATATCCATATTATTTATTACTTTATTATCTCGTATAAAATGCAAAGTAGGTTAAAATTTAGCGTTACTTCGAAGAGGCTCCAAAGTAAATTAAGAAAGCCACATGATTCCCTTCGAAAATTATTAGATAACATGATAAATCTATGAAGAGAAAATGAGATTAGATCGAAGTCGCAATGCTCAATCTACTATTTCTATATTAAAAAATCGTCTTGAGTTATTCTGCAACTATTGCAAACACGGTCACCTCTACACCTCGTACAAGTTCTGCTAAAGGCCCAAATAAACTACGCAAGCGGATTGTCAAACATGACAGAAATTTGCGTTTTTACAAGCCTGTTGTGTAATATATGGTGGCGTTTTTACGTTTGCCTAGCGGCTTGGCAAGCTGCTTGCAGAACAATAAAAAAATTTAGATATTTTTAATGCCATATTGAATTTGTGGCAAACTGATTGTATAGTCTATTGTAAAATTAGCTTATTTGCAACAAAATTTCCATAGAGTGAGGTCGTGGAAAATTACCATTTAAATTAGTGATTAATGTGAAAAATATTTGCTTGTACGAGCTAGTTTTGTGTAGTCTGTGTGAAAATGAAAAAAGTATGTTTGCCAAGCCGCTTGCGTAGTTTATTTTGCCCTTAAGTCTATGAGAAGTAGGCTTTGGAGCGTTTGTATAGTTTTATAGAATCCAAGGAAGATGAGCCCCTGTTCATTCTAAGCCTTAATTCACCAAAGGAGAACGCATATCCCAGTGAGCACATGACCTAATTTTGACATCACTGGTAAATCATAGCTAGTGATATACATTGTGATTAAGGTATGATATACGGATATATTATTTAATTTGAAATACATCTAAATTTTAAATTCTAAAATAATTTAATAAAAAATGAAGTATCAATTGTAAAAATTGATTTCCAAAAATGTGGCAAACCAAACAATGAAAAACGAAGAAAGGATATGAGTTATATCCAGGCAGGACTATGATGCAATTAAAGGGCATTTAAGACGGAAGAAAAATAAAAGCCAAAATATCAGGATATTTCTTTAACATCCTACTAAGAAGCCAGATGAATTTAAATGCAGCCTGTTGTACGTTACAACTGCTTATAAAGAATACTTTAAAAATTTTTCCATAAAATGTTCAATGTTTACAACGTTTCGTTCTGCAATGTAAGGCAGCGTCTTATGTGTGAAATTTATATGTATGTGGTGTGGAGTAATAAAAAATATGATTTTATAATAAAATAGGAGATAATTATAATGTCAGGTTAACATCAGTTTAGTGTCATTTCATGTCAGTATCTGACGTACCCAAATTATGAATCAATAATGAGTCATTTCTTATATAAGGTATGACATTTCATGACATGCTGATGTCAGAATTATATCAATGTGTTCATTGGGATCTGCTTGTTTTCTGGCGCATTGACGTCATATACCCAAATTTGAATACCATCGTGCATTTAGTTTTCAAATGAGTTTTGTTTCATCTGAGAGATTATTTTCTACTACAGCTTCTACAAACAGATTTTTGAAATCGTCTTTCTCCGCAAAATTTGAGAATATGTACCTACTTTGTTTTTTAAATAAAAATTGATCCTTTTTTGAGTATTGATATCGTATCCTCCAAAAAGGCGTATCGATGCATCCCTAATACCAATGCATAAAAATATTTTTTAATAAAATTTGTTTATGTTCAAAAAATATTTATTTGTAATGGGTTAAGCTAATATATACATACATAGATACATACATATATGGCTGCATTTCGTTAATGCTAATTCCAATTCATCAGTAGATCTTTGAAAAGTTTTCAAAATTTGTTTAAACAAAACAAAAATTAAACATTTCTAGTAATTTTCGCATGTTCAGCTTTTTGTTGTTTTGTCCAGATTTTTTAACCCCAATGTCCAGCTTTTATTATTTTCTTTTTACTTTTTTACTAATTTTATCTGATCATTGATGTAGTATCTTGTAGTATTATATAAGTGAAACCGATTATGGCCTAAAGGCTAGGTTTTTTCTATTTTGGATGAATAAATGAAAATGAAATGAAATGAATTTAGTTCATGGTAAAATTAACAAAAAATAAAAAATTTGTTTAAAAAAAACTCTGAAAAACTTTTTAAAAGTATCGTCGCATCGACAGTAAAATATCGCCGATACCGATATATCGGAAAATCTGAAGTATCGCCGATCGGTATCGGTTACTTCCCTAGTTATAATGGCCCTTAGTCGCATTAATTTGTAACTCCCCTCGTACCCTACATGCTGTAGTCTCTTTTCTTGTGCGCTATCATCTCACTTTGTATTTTTGTAACTTTGTTTGGCTCTCATAGATTTTAGCTCAACTCTCTTTATAAATTAATCTTTTCATTTTCTTTTTTTGTTTTTGCCGGAAGTTTCTATATGCTTTATTTTTTAACAAATGATTGAAAGCAGAATATTAATGTGGCTTATTCTTCCTGTTTATGTTTTGTTACAACAACGCCATGTTTTCATTTTTTTTACAATATCTTTTTTGTTTTTCTTCCTTCGTTCTTCTTCATTTATCTCTGACAATATTAAAGCAGCTGTTGCTTGTTTAGTTCGTAAAACAGACGAACACACGAATGCTTGTTGAGGGTCGTGTGTTTGTTTATGCTTTGGCTTCTTTTTTGTTTTATTGATTTTACACACTCTCTCTCTCTCTATCTCTTTTGCTCTCCATTATTTTAGTTGGCTGTTAATAATTGATGTTTTATTGCACGTTATTACAAGTATTTTCGAAAGTAGATATTTACTTATTCATGTAGGGATGAATGTCTGTATTTATGTACAAGTTGTTATACATTGTCAATGCATTCTATATGTCCTTGGCTGGTAAAGGACAAACAAACTTGCATAGTTGCCAATATAACAGTTGTATTTGTTATAAAATTTTTTACCCCATTTCCCAGTAAAGAGAGCGCTTGTTATTAAGTTCTATTTTCATATGAAATCAACATGTTTTACCATTGAAATGGTGTGCCTATCAATACGTATACTTAATGTAAAAAAATAATTTTAATTTGATGAAATGGTACTGAAATGTTTTAATTAATTAAACGATTTTAGCAGAACTTTACAATAACAAATAACACAAACTATATGTATACATATGTACATATGTAGGTATAGTAATTCACAGATAAATACCTAAAGCTCAACGCTTTTAAGTGAGAAACGCAATTAAAAAAATTTCGGTTAAATGCCTACGTTACTGGCGCTTTTAAAAGAATCATGCTTAAATGCGTTACTAACGCATTTAACACAGAATTCTCTCTTAATAGCGTTTATAACGCAAATACAATTAGTGCTGCCACGACCAAAATAAAATTTTTGTAACCAAAATTTAAGAAAAAAGTAGGGAAGTAACCGATACCGATATATCGGCGATACTTCAGATTTTCCGATACATCGGTATCGGCGATATTTCACTGTCGATACGACGATACTTTTAAAATTTTTTTAGTTTTTTTTTTGTACAAACTATTTATTTGTTTGTTAATTTTAGCATGAACTAAATTCATTTCGTTATTTTTTAAATCTTATTAATATCAATTTTAAAAATTAATAATATTTTACGCTGTTCTTTTTAGGGATGTAACGAATACCGATACCGATATATCGGCGATATTTCAGATTTTCCGATACATCGGTATCGGCGATATTTTACTGTCGATACGACGATACTTTTAAACAATTTTTCAGATTTTTTTCTGACAAATTATTTATTTTTTGTTAATTGTACCATGAACTAAACTCATTTCGTTATTTTTTAAATCTTATTAATATCAATTTTAAAAATTATTGATATTTTATACTATTATTTTGTAAAAAAAATTAGTTATTTTTTTTTTTTTTGTTAATTTTACCATGAATTTAAATTCAATTCGTTGTTTCTTAAATCTTATTCCAGCAAAAAAAGATATACTCCAAAGAAGTCATGAAAATGTAGAATTCGCGATCCGGAAGTATTGCAAATTTGGATCATTTCTAATTAGTTTTACATTTGCTTGTCATTGCAAGAAGTTCTGTTTTTGGATTACCAATCACCGAATTGGCAGCGATGCTCGGACAAATTTCTTTTTCGGTGTTCTATAATGATTTTTCGTCAAGAAAAAATATAAAAAATTACCAATTTTCACAATTTTTTATGCGAGTATTGCGAGTATTTTTTAAAATTATAAAGGAATTAAAATTTTTTTCTTGCTTTTCTACTAATTACACTATGCGACAAATAAAGACTTTTGGAAAAACACAAGAACTGGACAGTACAGGCTCGATTGTCCTACAATGGGGTAGTAAAACCCTTTACTCAGTTTGGCGAATTTGATGACCAATTTTTTTTATGGACCTCCAAAGTTTCTGAAAATCAGTGGGGCCTCAAAAAACGGTGTTATCAGTATTTGGCTAACAGCTAATTCAAACTTTATAATACCGCCTAACTATATATGGCAATAATGTAGCTAAGAGTCTGTTTAACAGAATTTTTTAACATTTCATGCAAAAAAAATTTTTTTGTGAACTTTTTGTTGACAAGATTAAGGAAAAAATGTTTTTTTTCACTTTTTTCAGAATAACTTACAGGGACTTGTAATTTTTAACTAACAATATTTGGCAAACTTATAGTTACGGTAGAGCTGAACAACTTTTGTGAACATATCAATACAATCTGCACGTATCTAGGCATTCTAATAGCTCACACAGACCACTTTTTACCTTAAAAATTGTAGTTTTTCACTATTTTTTTATGCTAAAAACATATTTTTTTAAATAGTATATTCAATAGTATATGCATACTTCTGTTGTGTTTCACTAACAGTTTGTGCCCAGAAAAATAATATGTTCCTGTACTTTTTTTGAAAAAAAATTTAAAAAAATGATTTTATTCACTTTTTTCAGTATAACTTACAGGGACTCCAACTTTTTCATGACCATTATTTGGCAAAACAACAACAAACAATAAAATACTAAAATCAGCAACATAAGAAGTGGAACAATAACAAAGAAAGCAAAAAAATGCAATAAAAATATAGCCTAACTCGTAAAAAACGAAAACTTTTGAGGTTGAAATTAGTTCTTCTGGGCTGTTTAGGGTGCCCAGATAAATTCAGATTATATTGACATGCTCACAAAAGTTGTTCAGCTTTACAGTAGCTACAACTTTGCCAAATATTGTTAATAAAAAATTACGAAAAAAAAATTTTTCCTTAATTTTTCAAAAAAAAGTGCACGAAAAAATAATTTTTTGGCATAAAATCTGCTTAGCGAACTCTTAGCTACATTATTGCTATATATAGTTAAGCGGTATCACCAAGTTTGAATTTTCTGTTGGCCAAAAGCTGATGACACCTTTTTTTGAGGGCCCGCTGATTTTCCAAAACTTTGGAGGTCCATAAAACGAAATTGGTTACCAAATTCGCCAAGCTTAGTATAGGATTTTACTACCCCGTGGTAGTACAATCGAATCTATACTGTCAAGTAGGTGTGGTTTTTGGATTGTTGCACTGTGTTATCTGCATATTTTTAATATAGATTTTTTGGAAGCAAAGAAAATGTAGCTCCTGAAAAAATACTTCCAATTTTTTATATTGGATTAATATCAATTTTAAATATTAATAATCTCTTATACTGTAATTTTGTATAATAAAAAAATTGCACTTGAGTTTTGTTAATCGAAACTTGAACTGAATTTCAATATTCGTATCGGTATCGGAATCGGTATCGGCGATATTTATTTTTAAGTATCGGTATCGGTATCGGATCGGCAAAACTGCGTATCGTTACATCCCTTGTTCTTTTGTAAAAAAAATGATTAGTTTTTTGTTAATTTTACAATGAATTCAAATTTAATTCGTTGTTTTTTAAATCTTATTCCCAGCAAAAAAGGACACTCCAAAGAAGTCATGAAAATGTAGAATTCGCGATCCGGAAGTAGGGTGAATGCACCAGAAATCGGCAGTTTAACTTTTTTTCAGTTTTCAAAGTCGTGACGTTTTAAGTGCGAACATGGTATTGGGATGTCGTTGAGTTACTGTTGCTAAGCAGATGTTACAGTTTTACACTCAATTAACGGTATTCAAGCACATTTTATTGAATTAGAGTTGTTAAGATTTTTTTAATAGTACATGATTTGTGCCAGAAGTCGGCACACGTTTCCCTATATTAGGCATTTTATGACCCTATTGTCGGCATTGCATGTTTTATTAAGGAAAGAATGAAATCGTGGAAGTTTTCAAGCTATTTTTCTATTTAAAATGGTAGCCAATTACATTTTTACGGATTTCAAATAGGCTAACTTAATTTTTTAAGTCTGTGTGTTGGGAGGGCGGGTGGAGGGGAAGGGTTTACCTCCTATGCAAAGTTACTACGAGAATTGCTTGCATTTTCAAGCAAGAGTCTGATGGAGTAGAGGGGAACGGATACCCCCATACAAAGAAATTATGAAATTTCCTATATCTGTAGAGCAATGTGTAGCGAAGCACAACGGGTAGAGCTAGTTTATCTATACATATAAAGTCGTTTGTGTGTTTGTTAGTAACTCATGATCTTCGGAACTATAAGAGCTATCGAGCTAAAATTTTTAGCACAGGCTCGTGTCTGCGTTTTGCTTCAAAGAGGTTTGAAAAAACCTCTTTGAAGTTTAAAAACGATACATTTGGAGGAGAGACAACGCTTGTCGGCCTCAGCTAGTACTAGATAAGTTTTCCAAATATGTATAAATGATTTTAAATTCTGAAAACAATGTTAACAAGATATTCGGGGCTTTTAGTATATTTTCGGATATGGGTGTAGATGCTATTATGGTGGACTCATCTTCAAAATATTATGTTGAGCAGCTTAGAATAACGGTTAAGTTTTCTGTATTTTACATTTATGTTAATATTTCTTGCTTTATTTGGATTACTTATGGACTTATATCGCACCTATGACTAAATATGGAGACATGGCTTTTAACATTTTATGAGGAAATTTATCTATAAATTATACTTCTCTTAGCAAAATTTTTTTATTATATAAATATATTTGCAAATTTATTTCAAAGTCCTATTCCGGGGCGAACTTTGTATCGGGACTATTAGAAATTTTGAATTCTGCCCTTGTTCCTTGAAATATTAACCATGCCCAATTCTTTCTGAATTAAAACGTTACGAACATTTGCCTAATAATAAATTTGGATTCACAAGCAAATACGTTCGAAATAATCATATTAATATACTAGTAGAAATCGTTGACCGATTTTTACCAATTTTAACAAGTTTGGTTCGTAGCTAAAAAAGACAATCACATCAAATTTCATTATCTTATTTCAAAAACTACAGTCTCTAGATAAGTTCCAATAGGTAACATACAGTGCCACAAACGAATGAACTTAAACGGACTCGGGAAGATCCCGTGATTTAATAAATGCAATTATTCAGGTATGTGATAAACGGATGATTCGAAAACGAGATAAGGTGTAATATGTTTGCTATAGTTGTTTTGTCAATAATTTAAAATTTGTTTTTAATAGTTTTTTTTTACACTTTTTACATAAATATTGTTTATATTTTTTCTTCTGCAGCTTTAAAAGTCAGTAATTTGAGATTGACTAATTGTCAAATTCAGTCGGAATTCATCGCATCTTTTCAATACAATCGTTTTAAATTCGTTTTTAAAAGATCGTTTTCCATCGTATACCTGCTTATCTCATTTAACGTTAGTTATTGTAATTTATTAACTATTTAATCACGCTTAAGCTATTTTTTTTAATAAAAATTAACTCCGATAAATGCCTTAAATTTCACTTTATCTTTAAACCTTCATAACTGTACTCTACTATCAGTCGATTTTTCAAATTATAAGTTGAAGCTTACAGTGTCCTTTATCCAACAAAAAGGACCGCATTAAAAAATTCTACTTCAATCAAATGTGCGGTGGCTAAGTAAGACGCAACAAACGGCTAAGGAAATCGAAGTGGCAGATGAGCTCGTAGAAAAGGCATCTGCTGCGGCGATTTATGGATCTGAACCTTGAATGGCAATGGGAATGGATGATTCTCATAGGTCACCTAAAATATCCAAACTATTCTGATCAGTGAGAAAGTTTTTTAGTATTTCAAACAAATTTCTTATGCTATCTTTTGTTAATACCGCTCGTTCCTTTCTAATTCCTACTGTTTCTTTATTTGCTAGACAGGGATGACGTTTCAAAACTCTTAGATAATATTGTTTGGCGTTACATTTTCCTAGAACCTTTAGGATCACGGCCGTGTAATCTGCCGCGTATGGTTCAACGCGGAACACCATATTTTCTTATTTCGGAGAGAGCATTTTTAAGGCTTCTTCAGGATATGAGTGCAAGGGCCTTTTTCTTGGCGTGCCCATATTTGGAATTCTATAATGCTAGGAAGAACAATTCATACTGAATCTCAAAATATTACCCTGTTTTGTGAACTCCAGGCAAATAAAAGGTGCTGCCGACCTCAGGATGCTTTAGTTCCTATACTCGGCAGATCTTAAAATACTCAATAAAACTGTGCCGACTATTGGGTAAACTCATTTCAAACTCATTTTCTTTATAAGTATTGTCAAGAGAGGTGAGTAATAAGCAAACTTCTAGAATATGAGCTTAATATGAGAAAAATACGTATTTACCAGAAGTCGGCACCACCATGCCGACTACTGAAAATTATAACAATTTCTGTGCCTAGAGTCGGCAGCAGCTAAAATAACCAAGTCATTATTTAAACAAAATTCTATCTTTTAAGACCGCTTTAGTAAAAAAAAATACTTAAATTGATATGATTATTTGCTTGTTTTAGTTAGTCTTGGCACTAAAAAATTAGTAAGAAAAACAGGCACTAACGCACCTGTTGAAACATTGTCACTGAAAGAGGACCAAAATGGACCAAAATACTCATCTAGCCAAAATTTAAACATTACATAAAGAGAAACTAGCATATGTTCGGTTATAGTTATATCTTACTTTTATATAAAACAACCGTTATTCTTATTTATTTAGCATTTAATTTAAAAATGCCGACTACTGGTACATGCCGAACTTAGGAGCTTTCAC
Source organism: Panzeria rudis (assembly GCA_956483635.1). Classification (NCBI taxonomy): domain Eukaryota; kingdom Metazoa; phylum Arthropoda; class Insecta; order Diptera; family Tachinidae; genus Panzeria; species Panzeria rudis. The sequence continues at coordinate 88,965,459 of OY101451.1, forward strand.
CCTATACATATTAGTGACGTTACGAATATTCGTATTCGTATTCGAAACGCTGAATATTCGCCTCTTTCATGATATTCGTATTCGTATTAGCCAAATTCAAGCGAAAATTTCACGAATACTTTGCTAATACGCTTCAGAAAATAATGAAAATACATACTGAAAATTAAACAAAAAATATTAGTTTTTAATAATTTTTACTTAAAAAAATCCTTATTTGTCTCTAACGCAAAATAATAATCTTCTTTTAGTAGAGAAAAATGAAACAAATTAAGTTCGTCATGCACCAGTAGTCGGCATTTTTTTATATTTAAAATCAACTAAATAAGAATAACGGCAAGTATTTATTAAAATAAGAACAAGCTAACTTCAGAAATATTCTCAGCTCAGGTATGCAACGAAAAAAATTTTTGCTCACAGGTGTAATTTTGGCAGAGTTTTGCCTTTGTTGAGTGGGTGTGTGTCAACAGGTGCGCCACTGCCTGCTTCTTAGAGAAAAATTAGTGGCGCAGGCAACTTTGTAAGGGAAGCAATTGCGTTAAATGAAGTAATTTTTAATCTGAAATGATTTTGCTAAATGTAGAAAACTGTTGAAATTACGCTAATAATGTTAAAAAAAATTTTTAAAAATGTTTTCCTCTCATTTTAGCCCATGCCGACATTAGGAGCGAAAAACTTTTGAATTTTCCGGTAGTCGGGTGCCGACAACTGAAAAAAATGCATTTTCCTCCAATTTATCTCAAATTTGGACTATTTATTCATTAATCACTTTAAAGGCCCTTTTCACAATGTGCGATTAAGAGTTAACGTGGACTTTAACGGGAAGCTCGGCATACAAAACTTGCCGTTAAAGTCGACGTTAGCTTTTAATCATACATTAAGAAAAGAGCCATAAATGCTGCCGAATGTATAAAAAAATTTGTTGAAAACAACTTTACTCAGTAGTCGGCATAGTTTATAATGATTATTACTAGTTTTGTTGAATTAGAGTTCCCAAGATATGACAAAATTTCTAGATATAACGACTTTTTGGAAATTTAGAAAATTTTCCAATCAAAATATGACCACCAAAGGAAAAGGGTCCTTTTAAAAATATTCAGAGCAATCAGTAGAAGACGAACCAAGGAAAATAAGAGAATAATGAATATCCCACATATTAGGAGCCAGTGTAAAATATGTTTTTCCACGTTCCACCATACAGAATACAGTTCATGGTCGTGATCATGAAGGTTCTGGAAATATGGCTCCAGCAGAAATTTTAGCAAATACTGAAGTGGAATGGTTATAAAAGTGGTGCCATGAATTTTCAAAATGGGGGTTTTCATTTGAAAATAATGACTTACGAAATACTGCTCAAGCAATTATCAGACAAGGCAAAGGAGCCACGCCACATTAGTTACGAACGATCGTACACAGAGAGAGAGAGAGAGAGAGTGCTGCTCCGGTTTTTTGAAACGGTATTCTAACTTATCTCTTAGAGAAGCTGGCAGCAAATAGGCTATGAAAAGGAAACCGTTAATAGTTTTTTCCGTTGTTCGAATACCGAAAGACATTTTGAACAGCCGTCTACAGATGGTTTCTTGGAAATAAAGCTAGCTGTTTGCCAGAATGACCCCCAGGAACAATTTCATCATGATGGAAAATGCTTTCGTTTTCTACCGAATTTCACCAGATCACTACACCATGACATGTGCTTTATTACTGCCTCAAAAATCCAGTTGATTCCTATGGGCTTTATGTCTCAACTGCGACCGAGTGCTCTTTTGGACGTGCGCATATGTATGTATAGCAGGCGCGGATACAAGGGGGGGGGGAAAGAGGATATTTCTATAGAGTTTCTAAAAGAAGTATGTTTTACTTAAAAGTTCCCCCCCCCCCCCCCCCCCCCCAAAAGCTCAAGCTGGATCCGCGCTTGATGTATAGCCACAAGGCCCTTACATGCTCTGTATTCAAGTCCTTTGATGGTTTCCTATTTCGGCTTGCACCCAATTATTTAGCGTTCTCCGAGACTAACAAAGTGATACCATTGAGCTTTGAAGGCGCAATATTTTAAACTTTGTATTTCCTAGTAGCAACTTCCAACTGAGTTTTGGCTAGATTGACACCAAGCCTACTGATTTGATTACTTCACTGGCTAAGGAGTGCCCGTGTGTACTCCATACACTAAGATCTTGTACTCAAGTGCTTACCTACCGGAGATAGCTACTGCTACGTCATCGTCGTATTAGACAATCTTGACTATCTTACGCTCCAGGCTTAGCGCCAAAGGATTAATAGTCAAAATCCACAGGAGGGGTGATACAGTACCCCTTTGAGGAGTGTAACGATGGCCTGCCATGTATTCAGTAACATTTTCAATCGATGAACTCATGACCCTGTTTGTTAGCAGGTTTTTTACAAACCGGTAGATCTTAATATCAATCCCTAATGCCAACATCTCATCGATAGTGAAGCCGAGTTTGACGAAGTTGAAGGCACCCCTTATGTCTAGAAATGATACCATAGTGAAATACAAATTCTTTGTCTGAAATATATTTTTCTATATGGATGAAATCGAAGATTGCCTTATACAGACTTGCCTTTAGTGTAGGCATGTTGCAAAGAAGAGGAGTTATATGGGTATAGCCACTCGAGTCATATGGATGTCAATAGCTTTTTCTAAAGTTTTGAACATAATACTGGAATCCCTAGTTTTAATGTGAAATCTCTTACCACCCTTTGGAATGAAGACAACCTTACATATATTCAAGGGCAATGATATGTGGGGCCCGTTCAAACACACCGTGTATATTACAGAAAGACAAGATAGGTTCACGTTTCTGTGTAGATCAACTGGAATTATTCCATCTGGTCCCGGAGATTATAGCACATTACAGCTGTTGATCGCCCATTTTCTTTATTAAAATTCCAGAGAGACAAGGCACTAAGTTCGGCGACTTAATTAACTATCTAAAATCTTTTTAAATAATTTCCTATTACATACATACTTTTTATTGAACTTGCTTATCAAGGGCTTGTAATGAGAGGTTTATGAAACAAACTTTGTATGAGAAATCTTTTTCATATTGTTAAATATGAACTAATCTTTTGTTCGTTAAGAAGAAAATGTTAATTATAACTAAATAATATTTTGAATGCCTTTTCAATTTATTATTTTTTTCGCTAAAATAGGACAGGCCGACAATAGGAGCATAACATGCCGAAAAGGGGATCATTGGTGCCGACTATGGGCAAATGTGCTCTTTTTTACAAGATCTATAAATTTCTCAATTTTAATAGGTATGCTTATTTTTTGAAAATCATTTATATATTTGTAAATTCTCAAATAGTTTTGAAAAGTTTGTACATAAGATAAAGAGTTTGTAACTGTTCAAAATTGTGTTTAAAGTCTACTGATGAGTTGGTACAGCACCAACGAAATGCTGCATATAGACAATTGCTTAAACTCCAGCAAATAAATTTCATTTAAAATAAAAAAAAATATTTAAAATTTACTTAACTAATCTAAAACAATACAAATTAATGAATAGTAATAACCAAATACCAATCAAGTAGCAAATTCACAGACGCAAGGGCGGCAGATTCAAAAAATACAAAAGTCTTAAACTGCCGACTATCGGTATACTTACCGTATTGCATCAAAAACTTTTAATGATATTTCAGACTACAGTGTTTAGTTTCAATATAATTGATTTGTGTCTAAAAGTTAATTACTTCCTTCAAACAGAAGAGCGCAGGAGCATTGCAATAAGGATTTCAAGGTATACGAGTATATGTACTTTTTTTTAACAGATTTCTCGTAGCATCTGATCCAATAATAAATAGTTTACGCGCATATAACTCATATCTATGCTAGTATAGCTTACATAAAATCAGAAACAATTTATTACATGTGCATCTAAAATTTAAAAAAAAATGGGTGATACACGTGTATCTTTATATTCTATTTTTTAGGAGAATCAATTGCAAAAATTTGTAATATACATATCTTAATTTTTCATTTGGTGCAATTAATTACAAGTCTTGACTTCCAAGAGTAGGGTACTAACATCCAATGCTATTACATTAAAAATTTGTATAGCACATAATTCTCTGAAAAGTTATAATACTCGTATCTCTAAGGCGTTTGATAGAGTGTGGCATGATGCGCTTTTATCAAAAACTTAGTGCTTCTGGTGTTGGTGATGGTGATGAGTTCTCTCCATTTATATCGAGCTTTCTCAGAGATCGCACTATACGGGTTGTTATAGATGGGATCTCTTCCAACGAGTTCAAGATTAATTCAGGGGTACCACAAGGCTCAGTTCTTTCCCCTACCCTATTTCTTATTTTTCTTAATGACCTCTGTCTTTTGCAGACGACAGCAGCATCTGCCATTCATATTCATTCAGCAATAGGCCAAGTCTGTTGGACATGCGGCAAAACATGAATGATACGATTAATCACGATCTTTACAACAACAATCTCTGAATGGGGTAGTTCGAATAGGGTCGATTTCAACGCTCGTAAGACCCAATACTGTATGCTTACTAACAGACGTACGACCGAACCTGCTGCTCAATCTGTAATTATGGGTGGCATAGGTATTAGGGAATCAATCAGAAGCTCTTGATGTTCTTGGCATGAAAATCCAGTATGACGTTCGATGGACTGATCACATTTTTCAAGTCTTAAAAGAAGCATTCAAGTGCCTTGGTTTCTTAAGACGGTGTAAGATATACTTCACTCCATCTGATCTCCTTAGTATTTATACCACTTATATCCGACCGAAAATGGAATACAACTCTCATGTATGGGCCGGTGCTTCAAAGCCTATTTTGAAGTTACTCGACCGCGTGCAGGAGAGGGCGAAGAGGCTCATCGGTGATAGTAGAGTAACCAACTCTATTGACTCGCTTGAGCATCGACGCAATGTGGGGAGCGTTTTGCTGTTTTATCGTTACTACAATGGAATGTGCTCTGATGAAATGAGGGAATTGGTTCCCGAAAACCGCTCTTTTTTGCGAACAACACGTTCTTCATTAAAGGCACATCCATTTGTGGTCGATACGCCAGTCAATCGCATTACGCATTATAGAGAGAACTCGTTCTTTGGCCGAACTGTTCGTATGTGGAATAAACTCCCTGCAGAGGTCTTTCCAGTCAGTTTCAATGTTGGAAGATTCAAATCATACGTCAACAAACACTACTCCCATTATCCTCCTTCCTACAACCAATTTTCCTAGTTCCAGCACAATGCATTGCCTGAGTAGGGGTCATCCCCTGAGTCCTGGTCCAAGAGAAAAAAAAGAAGACAGTTGTTGGTAAAAACTTGCATAGATTGAACATCATTCCATGTTTCACACCCATATAGAAGAACTGACTGTACGTTGGAGTTAAAGATTTTGAGCTTCGTTCTTTGTGAAATATTGGACGATTTCCACACGTTAGTCAACATTCCAAATGGTTGCCTTGCTTTCTTTACACGTGCCGGAATATCTGCGCTGGAGCCGCTCTGCCTGTCAATTATGCTTTCAAGGTAGCAAAAGGATTCTACCTTCTCAAGTTTATGTGCCACCAATGTGAAAAGGGTTATTATTTTTGTTAAAAGTGCGCATTATTTCGTTTTACCGATGTTTATTTTTAGGCGAGCAGTCAGGGCATGATCGACAATGTTGCGTAACTTGTGTTCCATACAAGCATTTGAATGTGTGAGGAGAAAAATATCGTCAGCATAGTCAAGGTCTTCAAGTCTATCTTGAAGGCCCCACACAATTCCATTTCTTGCATAATGGCATCTAGTACAATATTAAAGAGAAGTGGGGAGAGCACACATCCCTGGCGGACTCCTTTACCAATGTCTATCTTACCAGATAGTTCATTTTCATGCAATATTCTGCATGTTGCATTAGCATAAATAGATTTTATGAGAGAGATCAGCTGTTGTGGAACTTCCTTACATGCTAACGCGTTCCAAATTGCTGTATGGTTGAGCGTGTCAAACGCCTTTTCAAAATCTATAAAAAGGAGATATAATGGGGATCTCCATTCAACGGACTGCTCGACTATTATTCTGAGACTGTTGACATGACCAACACAGGATTTTCCACGGCAGAAACTGGCTTGTTCTTTCCTCATACCAGGAGAGATTGCATTGCAAGGCCTTTTCTTAATGATGTGGGCAATAACTTTTAGCAGCAGCATATTCAAAAGAGTGATACCAGTTACTACGTTCTGATAAGTCTCCTTTTCGGTATTTTTTATTTAATTTTTTATTTTTTTTTTTGATTACACCATCCAGAGTGAATCTGGTAAATAATTGGAAGACCAAATTCTTATTTTAATAAATAATTGCCGTTGCTCTTATTTATTTGAGTTTAAATAAAAAAAATGCCCACTACTGGTACATGCCGAACTTAGGAGCACTTACCCTATTGTAAGGGGAGTAATTCCATATAGACGGGTGTAACCAGTTTACACACATTTTTTCGTAGAAATCAAGGATATACAATTTTTTACTTAATAAAACGTTGCGGCTCACAAGGACATTAAGCTTAAAGTCGTTTAATAACGGGGTAGACACTGATAGAACACGATTTCTGCTCAGTATGGTTGTCAGAAAGATGTGACGGGTGTGACCTTACAAATCTTAGTTTTAAGGAATTATGGCTTTCAGCATGAATTCTGTAAAATTTTGACTATAAGGTACTCAATAATTTTGGTAGAGATATCTGTTCAAAGTGTTTTTAATTGTATTGTGTATTTACTGTTTGACAAAAAAATATTTTTCTTATAAAAAGAAAACTATTTTTAAAATGAGACGGGTGTGACCGACGGGTGTGACCTAGTACGAAAATTTAAAAAATTCAAAGATAAGCTCATAAGAAAATAATAAGACATTAAATTATTTGCTATTCGTTCTATTATAGACAGATGTACTTTGATTAGCGTCAGCTCCTGCCATTACGGCTTAATCTGACGGTGTTAATCAAAACACACAATGAAGTTGAGTGTTCACCACCACCCCCGAGTTACCCCGAAGGCACACCTGTGTCTGGCAGAGCACACAGGTAGCAACTTTTCGTGCATAGTCCACCCCACCATACACAAACACCTTGTTAGAGTGTTTGAGCTATCTAAACTCTATTACATCAGTAGTTTAACGCGATGCCTACAAGGCTTCCGGGGAAACAGAAGCTGGCAAGTATCTACACCAAGTGTAGACGCCCCCAGCAAAATATTCCCCTTCCACCCGCCACAAAGCAATACCGAGTGTAACGTCTGTTGGTTTAGCAACAGCACAAAGAGGCTTTCTGTTGGTGGACCGAAGTCCACGCTAGCCACTAGCACTAGGCAAGCATCAGTCTTTTAACCAACACCTCTCCCAGCGATTTTGGTAGCAACCAGAGCCACCACGTGGACTCCCGAAGGAAACCTCTCCAATAACCAGACACAGAATCATCCTTCCTGTGAGGGTGAGACGAAGTCCTCCAGCGACATCATCCCAGATGATGTCGCTTATGTGGCAAGCATCATCTCTTTAACCCTCGGAAGGCTTGTCATCTGTGGGGCAACTGGTTCCCGTGGTACCAGATTCATGCTACTGGTAAAGCCTCGAAAGAAAACCCCTAGAGGTTAACTTTCTATCGACTTTGGTCTTGGGGTAAACCATAGGTGCCTTTTCACCTCCTTACTGACTCGTGTCTATTATAGACAGCAGAATACTCTAGCTGAATATTTTTTTTTAATTCAATAAAAAGCAAAAAAGTATATGGACATTTCCAGTGAAAAGTAATGTAACGCCATACCAGAGTTGGGCTTGTACTTCAGTACCATGTGGTTCGATTTTTCCTAAAATTTTACGAAAAGTGGAATTATCCCTGGAAATGCCCATATTCTTTTCAGAGATAGCGGTTTTTATTAGAAAAAGAATAAAAGAAAATCTGCAATAAATATTAAACATACAAAGAGGGAGAGTAAAATGTTTCTTGCATGATCACATAAAAGTGCTTCAAATTGATTAAAAAATATTAAATAGTGTATTTTTTTATTTTTTCTACAATTGTCATTCTCTAAAAAAAAACATCAATTGAGAGATTTTTATTAAAAATGATAAAATTATTTTTTCCTTGCATAGGGCCGTTTTACGTTGAATCACTCAGGGACAAGTATGTTTTGGGAAAATGTTCAGAAGAAAGAACTATTCGAGGTCGGTCATGCATTTTACCCCCTAGGGTGTATTGACAATTTTGTATGGGAGTCCCCTTAACGAATAGAAATAGGGTGTAGGTAGATATGTACCTATGTTCGGAATAAATGTTGCGGTTAGAAAAGTAATGGGGGTCGGTCATACATTTGACCCGTCTAGTGGCATCCTAAAGCTAGGATCTCACTATCGTCGCCATGCACCGATTTTCGGCGGCTCAGAGTAATGACGACATACAATACATAGGTAATAAAGTAAAATGGCCTTATTTCTCAATTAATTGCGAAATAAGGCCGTATGGTTTTAATACCGCTGCACTATGGTTCAGATGACCACTTTCTTTGGCCAAAACTATTTTTGTTGTTCTCTTTTGATGCATTTGTTATTGCATTCTAGTAGGCCACACTTCACAGCAACTAAAAATGCCTTTTTTTTAACATTAGTTAACCGTTTTATTATAAGCCATCAAAGTTTGACTTTTTCTAAAAAGTTATAATTTTAACTTTTGAAGATTTTAATTGGAGTTATTAGCTAATAATAAAAAAATAATATTATGAAAAAGAAAGATAATGATGTCCAGATTTAACTTAAGCGAAAAATAGAATTAAAAAAAAGGTTTGTAATATTCAAAATCCTTTGCGTGGGGTTTTAAGATTCAAGATTAAGTTAAATTTAATATCTGTATTTACTCTTTGAATTGACTTTATTTAAATCTTTTTTTTTACTAGTTTAGCGGCCAATGTTGGTGGTTTAATCCTAATCTAACAAAAATATTTAAAATTTTTATCAACTTAAAAACTAAATACAGATATTAAATTCAACTTAATCTCGTTCTTAAAAATGTACTCTTAGTGTTTCACATAACCTATAAAATCGCTGTGTTTTTTTAATGTACATAAGCTTTTAAAAAGTTTTCCACCTGTTTCCACCATAAGGCTGCCAGAAGTTGTTGAATTGGAGTACTGCAATTTTAATCCAGTTTTAGGTTTCTGCGATTTTTTTGCGATATTCCAGGAAATAAAACCTTTTTAAAAATAGTCCGCCAAAAATTTTCAAACATGTTTGAAATAATAGTTAAAACATCGAAATAAGAAGTTTTCAAGTAATAGGTAGGGATGTAACGAATACCGATGCCGATACCGATATATCGGCGATATTTCAGATTTTCCGATACATCGGTATCGGCGATATTTTACTGTCGATACGACGATACTTTTAAACAATTTTTCAGAGTTTTTTTCTGACAAATTATTTATTTTTTGTTAATTTTACTAGTTCATTTACTAACTCATTTCGTTATTTTTTAAATCTTATTAATATCAATTTTAAAAATTAATGATATTTTATACTATTATTTTGTAAAAAATTAGTTTTATTTGTTAATTTTACCATGAATTTAAATTCAATTCGTTGTTTCTTAAATCTTATTCCAGCAAAAAAAGATACTCCAAAGAAGTCATGATCCGGAAGTATTGCAAATTTGGATCATTTCTAATTAGTTTTACATATCCTTGCCATTGCAAGAAGTTCTGTTTTTCGATTACCAATCACCGAATTGGAAGCGATGCTCGGACAAATTTCTTTTACGGTGTTCTATAATGATTTCTCGTCAAGAAAAAAAAGGATAAAAAATGACCAATTTTCACAATTTTTTTATGCGAGTATTGCGAGTATTTTTTAAAATTATAAAGGAATTAAAATTTTTTTCTTGCTTTTCTACTAATTACACTATGCGACAAATAAAGACTTTTGGAAAAACACAAGAACTGGACAGTACAGGTTCGATTGTCCTACAATGGGGTAGTAAAACCCTTTACTCAGTTTGGCGCATTTGGTGACCAATTTTTTTTATGGACCTCCAAAGTTTCTGAAAATCAGTGGGGCCTCAAAAAATGGTGTTATCAGTATTTGGCTAACAGCTAATTCAAACTTTATAATACCGCCTAACTATATATGGCGATAATGTAGCTAAGAGTCTGTTTAACATATTTTTTTAACATTTCATGCCAAAAAAATTTTTTCGTGAACTTTTTGTTGACAAGATTAAGGAAAAAATTGTTTTTTTTCAGTTTTTTCAGAATAACTTACAGGGACTTGTAATTTTTAACTAACAATATTTGGCAAACTTATAGTTTGCCAACTTTTGTGAACATATCAATACAATCTGCACGTATCTAGGCACTCTAATAGCTCACACAGTCCACTTTTTACCTTAAAAATTGTAGTTTTTCACTGTTTTTTTATGCTAAAAAAATATTTTTTTTTAAATAGTATATTCAATAGTATATACATACTTCTGTTGTGTTTCACTAACAGTTTGTGCCCAGAAAAATAATATGTTCCTGTACTTTTTTTGAAAAAAAAATGTTTAAAAATGATTTTATTCACTTTTTTCAGTATAACTTACAGGGACTCCAAATTTTTCATTACCATTATTTGGCAAAACAACAACAAACAATAAAATACTAAAATCAGCAACATTAGAAGTGGAACAATAACAAAGAAAGCAAAAAAATGCAATAAAAATATAGCCTAACTCGTAAAAAACGAAAACTTTTGAGGTTGAAATTAGTTTTTCTGGGTTGTTTAGGGTGCCCAGATACATTCAGATTGTATTGACATGTTCACAAAAGTGGTTCAGCTTTACCGTAGCTACAACTTTGCCAAATATTGTTAATAAAAAATTACGAGTCCCTGTAAGTTATTCTGGAAAAATGGAAAAAAAAATTTTTTTCCTTAATTTAAAAAAAAAAAAGTGCACGAAAAAATAATTTTTTGGCACAAAATGGTAATAAAATCTGCTTAGCGAACTCTTAGCTACATTATTGCCGTATATAGTTAAGCGGTATCACCAAGTTTGAATTTTCTGTTGGCCAAAAGCTGATGACACCTTTTTTTGAGGGCCCGCTGATTTTCCAAAACTTTGGAGGTCCATAAAACGAAATTGGTTACCAAATTCGCCAAGCTTAGTATAGGATTTTACTACCCCGTGGTAGTACAATCGAATCTATACTGTCAAGTAGGTGTGGTTTTTGGATTGTTGCACTGTGTTATCTGCATATTTTTAATATAGATTTTTTGGAAGCAAAGAAAATGTAGCTCCTGAAAAAATACTTCCAATTTTTTATATTGGATTAATATCAATTTTAAATATTAATAATCTCTTACACTGTAATTTTGTATAATAAAAAAATTGCACTTGAGTTTTGTTAATCGAAACTTGAACTCAATTTCAATATTCGTATCGGTATCGGCGATATTTATTTTTAAGTATCGGTATCGGTATCGGATCGGCAAAACTGCGTATCGTTACGTCCCTAGTAATAGGTGTATAGAAAAAAAACCGGTCAAGAGAAGATTATAATAGCCATGCCCGGATCTAGTGGCGGGAAATACATTATCCTCCGCCTAAAGAAATTTAGTGTTTGTCTTATCAAACAGAAAGAATAAAATGAACAAAAAAAGAACAAAAAGAGTGAACAAGCTCACTCTGTTCATACCACTGAATTATTTAATTGAACAAGTTCGTTCATGAACAGCACAACTCTAGTTGTCACAGGAACGGAATGTTTCATAAGAATCGATACAGGTCGATAAAGAACTTTGCCCTAAAATAGTTTTGGCCAAAGAAAGTTGTCGTCTGAACCATAGAGCGCTGCAGTGTAGTGCGATTACGTCCTTGTTTCTCAATTAGTTAAGAAATAACGGTACTTGTCTTTATTATCTATGGCTATATTGCAGTAAGCCGACGAAGATCGGTGCATTGCGCCGATAGTGGGATCTGGGCTTAATTTTTTCCCTCACTCGATGAGCGTCTACTTCCCCTCGTCTTACCCCTCCTCTTTTTTGGCTCATAAAATTAGGGGGCCTAGCGCATCCAAATCCTGCTACTAAGGAACTCGCGACATCACTATCCCATAGCTACATACTACCTATGTACATATGTACATACATATGTACTAGGGATATAACGATACGCCGTTTTGCCGATCCGATATCGATTCCGATACTTAAAAATAAATATCGCCGATACCGATTCCGATACGAATATTGAAATTGAGTTCAAGTTTAGATTAACAAAACTCAAGAAGGGCAATTTTTTTATTATGCAACATTACAGTGTAAGAGATTATTAATATTTAAAATAGATATTAATACTCGTACAGTATATAAAATTGGAAGTAATTTTTAAGGAACTACATTTTCATTGCTTTCAAAGAATCTATATTAAAAATATGCAGATCATTAGTACAAAAGCCAGTACAACATTGTAATTACTTTATAATTTTAAAAAATACTCGCTATGCTTTTTAAAAAATTGATTTTTTAAAGGACATTTATCAACTAATATTCTTCTAAATAACTTATTAGCTTAATTATTAAAAGTCTGCTAAAAGTTTATATTTATTCACTTAAATTTACATGAAAACACAGTTTTGTGTTTAAATTCGCATAAAAAGAAACAAGTTCTGAAAATGGGTAATTTTTCATCCTTTTTTAACCGACTTCCAAAAAGAAGAAGGTTTTTTACTTTTTTATGTTTGTACACGCATAACTCTGTCATTTGTGAAAAGCGATTTTAAAAATTCTTTTTTTGCTGGAAAGGGTTTGCCTGCAGTTTGGTCCCATAATTTTTTTTTTTAAATCGTAGGGGGAAATTCGCTCCCCCCATGCTGTCATTTGTGAACCGATTTTCAAAATTCTTGTTTTGTTTGAAAGGGTTTGACAAAAACTGGTTCCAATTTTTTTTGTCGAAAATCGGAGAAGCAAGTTTGCTTCCCCTCCCCACCAATCCATAACTATGTCATTTGTGAACAGCTTTTCAAAATTCGTGTGTTGTTTGCAAGGGTTCGCAAGGTGTTTGGCCCCATAATTCTTTTCGAAAATGGGAGGGGGAACCATGTATAACTTTGTCATTGGGAACCGATTATCAAAATTTAATTTTTTTTTGAAAGGGTTTGACTATGTTATTTTTTCGAAAATCAGTTGTGAAATTTGCTGCAAACCCCCCTTCAGGTTGGTACCATAATTGTTCCCCAAAATCTGTGCGGGATTTCCCCTTCCCCCAGAAATATTGATTATCGCATAGCTCCTCCATTTATGGGCCGAATTCCAAAATTTATTTTTTGTTTGGAATGGTTTGCCTAGAGTTTGGTCGCATAATTTTTCTACGAAAATCTGTGGGGCAAGTCTTCCACCCAAAATATTTATTAGAGCACAATTACTCCATTGGCTTACCGATTTTCAAAATTGTTTATATGGAAGGCCATCAAGTATATTACTCTTTATACTGAAGTCGGCTTTTTTCCAGAATTATTTGAGGAATCATTATAGAACACCGAAAAAGAAATTTGTCCTAACATCACTTTAAATTCGGTGATTGGTAATGGAAAAAGAGAACTTCTTGCAATGACAAGCAAATGTGAAACTAATTAGAAATTATCCAAATTCGCAATATTTCCGGATCGCGACTGCTACATTTTCATGATTTCTTTATAATGTCTTTTTTTGCTGGGAATAAGATTTAAAAAACAACGAATTGAATTTGAGTTCATGGTAAAATTAACAATAAATAAATTATTGTTTTTGCAAAATAACAGCGTAAAATATTATAAATTTTTGAAATTGGTATTAATAAGATTTAAAAAATAACGGAATGAATTTAGTTCTTGGTAAAATTAACAAAAAAATAAATAATTTGTTTAAAAAAAAAACTGAAAAAATTTTTTAAAGTATCGTCGTATCGACAGTAAAATATCGCCGATACCGATGTATCGGAAAATCTGAAGTATCGCCGATATATCGGTATCGGTATCGGTATTCGTTACTCCCTAATATGTACCTACTGATGCAAATTCATTGATTTATTTTATTAATCAAATAAAACAAAATGAAAGTTTTCTTTAGCTAGTTAATGATCAAAGTCAAAATATCTTCATAGCAAATAAACACTTTACAAATATGTATGTATGTATAAATATGTACATATATAAGTATGTACATACATCCATACATACATATTTAGGTGTATATGTACCTTCAACTACAACAACCACATATAAAATAAATCCATAAATAAATAAAATAGTACGAATGTAAAATGACCTCGTTTTAAGCCAAATTAAATAAATTAAATAAATTAAAAGCGATTAAAAACAAACGACACAAACACAATGGAATTGGACAGACAGACAGGCATACATACAAACAGACACGAGCACAATAAATATATGGTACATACCTACTTACATACTTATGTACAATACAATATACTAAATGAAGAATCGAAAAATTGTCACGAAGTCGTTGAAACAAAAGGCCAACAAACAACTACAACTAAAAACAACAATAAAAAATTGCAAAAAAAAACATGGTCGTTTGTCTTCGTACTCGCATTCTAGAAGGAAGAAGAAATAAATGCTTAAAGGAAGAGAGGCAACAAGAAAGTGTGTCCTTGAATAGATAATAATATATCAATAAACTACAAAATATATAATTATGTATAATCAATTATCTATTTGGATAAAATACATATGTATAAAACAGATTCTTTGTGCGTCTTGTGTTTGTTTAAATTATTAATTAAATACATAAGTGTGTATTTGCTTTAACGTTAGAGATTTTGTTTGGGGTTTTTGGGAGTCGACCGATTTTGTATTCATTTCATTATATTAAAAACATTTTTTATAAATTACAATAACAACATGTAGAAAAACAACAAATGCCGCTAAGCAACAACAGCTGTTCTTTTATAATTGTTTTATACATTTTTTTATTTAAATTTTTATTTACGCTTTTTTTTGGAAATATAAGGAGAATAAGAGTAATAAATGAAATGAAAATAATACACGAAGTTTTATGAAGAGAAAACACGAAGTCGTACAAATCGTAATTCTTACTGTTTTGTGTGCGCGTGTGTGATTTAGTGAGGCCTAATGCCGCTTTGCATTAACAACATTGCAAATGAAGAGTTTAGTTCTGTTTTCAACCCCGACGAAGTGGGTCCACTAACGTCGCGTTTTGTTACAAAAGCAAAAAAAAAAAGAAAGGAAATAAAAAAAAGAAAATGTTTGAGCATATTTAAAATAGACAGAAACAAATTTTTAAAGAGTAACACCAAACTAAACACAAAAAGTTAGTATATAAAGAGTAGAGCAAAACAGTACTGTTAATTTTAACATGCTGAAATTAACAGCTGTGTGTTGTAATGGGCGAAGAGTGAGTGGCTATATTTAAAAAGAGTAATTTTTTCTTTTATTAGCTTAACATTTATATTATTTTGTATTCTACCTTGTTTTATTTTCTTTAGATTTTTGACAGATTTTGTTGTATTACGCGAGTGTAGTAAAAGACGACGTGCACTTATTAACGCAAGTGAAAAAATTTCTTTTATTTTTGTTTTCAAATAATTTTTGCTATTTAAAAGTAATTCAGAAATTTAAATAACTTTAAATTGTAAACAACTAGTTAATTATTTAGTTATTTAATGTTGAGGAACTAAAGTTGTACAAAGTTTTTTTTTTATTTACTTTTGCTATAACATTCGTGATTTCTTTATGGTGTTTTATTTGAGAATTTTGATGCTTTGCAATGATGCAAAGCAATATTTGCCAAATTTGTATTCTCTTAATTAGAGTTTATTAAAATCTCGAGATTGTTAAAAAGAAAAATGAAGTAATTTTTGGAAAACTAAATTTTCTTTTTGCTAATTTTTTTACTTTAACCATTAATCGTTGTCTGTTTTCTATTTAGTTTCTTGTCGTGCAGCTTTTGTGTCTCTTTTTGATTACGTTTTGGGTTTATTTTTCCATTGGCATTTTGTTTTTGTCTATTTTGTTCGTTTTTCATTCGGTTTGCCAATTACATGAACGAATAAAGACATCGTTAATTTCCGTTTTATTGTGTTTCCTTTTCACATTAAAACAATGATTATTTTTTCTTTTAAAGGTTTTTTTATTTTTCATTCCAAACAAAAAATGTAAAATAATATGGCCGTCGTCGTCTTTCAAAGCAAAATAAAACAAATAATTCTCTTTGCTCAACTCCATCTCACTCTTCGCTAGGGCTAATGCTCTGTTAAAGTGAAAGAAAACAGTGGGCTGCATTTGAAAAGAAATTAATTTTAAAAAATTTATAAAACTTTGTTGTTAACATAAAACAAGTGCAAGCTATAATTATTCATATTAACATACATATGCACAGACGTATGTATCTACGTACGTATGTGCATTATTAATTATTACTCGTTTTCTCTCTCTATATGTTTTAGATAAAACTTTCATTTAGAAAAGTATATGAACATTTTTATTTATAAATTAACAACAATTCAAGGAAATAAAAACCATTGAAATATCTATAAATAAAAAATAACTTTAAAATATTAAAAACAAACTTGGCAACATTTTTTGTTACTGTTATTATGAAAGTACTAAATGTCAATTGCAAATAATCGTGGTATATAAATAAATACATTCAATTAACAGTTGTTTCTTATGTGTGCGTGTGCGAATGTGTGGTTTGTTTTGATTTTTCTTGACTTTTTCTTGTGTTTTTTTCCTCCATTTTGTTTATTGGGGAAAATCTAACAACGACAACAACCATACCAGAAAGAAGAAGAAGAAGACGTTTGTATGCTTTTTGAAAGCATAATTAAGGATTACAATTCTGCTTTATTTTCAAAACACGGAGAACAACAAAAAACAAACAAATTCAAATAAAATGGTGAGTAGTTAAGAAAATTCATTCATGTATTCTACATACTTTTAGGTATGTCATCCACACATATATGTATGTATGTATGCGTGTATATTAAGCTCAATTATGTAATTAATTTTTAAATTTCTTAATTTTTCCAATTGGAATCCTGCCTAAAAAAATTGATTTTAAGCGGCCCACCCACTTGCAATATAATTGTGAAATTTTTCGTATTGTAGAATAATGTCGCCAATGTGTATGTCATATTCGAAGGTGGCACAATATATTGACAAAAATCAAAGGACTTGATTTTTTTGTGGTGGCATCATTGTTTAGTCTTATGTTTACTTTTTCACTGTCAGGAAAATTTGGCAATAATTTCTTTGAAAATATGCTGCCATTTATTGCATAGTATAGGTCAAAACGACAATAATATGAAGAATAACATATGCAATAATATTGTGCAATGGATAAGCGGCTTTAGCTGAAATATTGTGCAATATAACTTTACTTTGTAAAGTGAAAAATAATATAAACAATTTAAGGATCAAATTTTCTAAAACGTGTCAGAACGTGACCAACAGACAAAGCTAAAATTGTATTTCCTTTAATTCCAATATTTTTTTAAATATGGGTTCACATTTATTAAGAATAATATAAAAATAGCATTTTCCAGCATAATTAGCATTATTTTGTGATAAAAAACCAAGTTTAATCACACTAACCCTTAGCAAAAGTAGTGGTTACGTTTTTTTGGGAAAATATTTGACAAGTGGAACCATACCTTTAGACATTTATTGGAAAACATTAAAAACTCATGAACATGAAAGAAAAGGTGAGTATATCCTGCCCCCTTATTCCTTAATTCGCTAAAGCTGAACAGATACAAAATTAAAAATTTTTGGCGATGACATAAAATACTAAAACTTCGGCGGATTAAATTTTTAAGACATTGCCTAATTTAGCAATACGCGTTGCAAAATTGTATTCGTAGCTGAAAACAGAGAAACAAGCCGAGGCAAAATTATCGGCGACGGCTGAGCAGATTTTGGGTCGGCGGCGGCGCCCCAACAGAATTTTCGGCGGCTCACCTATTTACGGATATTTTGGGAAAAAAGGTAGTAAATTTTTTTTTCGAAAAAAGTACGCAAACCCAGACGTGAACAAATTCAGACGAACTCGGCGGCAGGTTTTGAGCCGATGTAATCGGCGGCGGCGCGATAGGTAAAAAAGCAACCGGCGGCGGCGCGCCGTCGGCTCGAAATCGACTGGCTTGTTTCTCTGGCTGAAAATCGATAAATCGACCTTATAGATTTTTAGCGATGGTGATTTAGCTTTAGCGAGTTACAGAATAAGGCGCCTGGTCGCAAAAGTTAGTTTTGGCCACATAATAGCCGCCGAGACTACAATTGTCCCACAACAACGTTACATTAACCTGGAACCCAACATGGTATGACACTATATATAAACACGCTGAGGGTTCTCATACAGTCACTGACTAGTTTCCATTTGACACTGTGCTTCCAAAACCTTTAGAGCCGGCTCTAATCAACTATTCCTGTGCCTATTCCAATTTTCGACGCGTCTGTAGTAAAGAACCCGGAAGCCCCTGTCCGCAATATCTAATGATGGTGTCCTGCTAAAATCTATTTCAACGATTTTGGAGTCCGTGAACCCAGTGTTGTTAATCTTGTCTTCACCAAACCTGCCTCTAAAAATCTAAGCAAACTCCTTGCAGCCATTCTTACTACGAAATCTTCTATGGGAAGTAGATGAAGAATTACAAGAAGGTCCAATGATTTAATTCAATTTACAGATCGGACTTTGGCATCCGAGTGGCAATACTGGTTACTTCTATCGCGAATATTCGAAAATTGCGAATATAAGACAACTAGTAGGCAGCTGTGCTAGTGATCCCACCAGTTAGATACGCATTGATTAAACCATTTTCATCTGTTAAATGCTAATTGAGTAAGATAAATTGCATATGTGTGAACAATAAAATCGATAACTCGATTCAAAACTTTATTGCCTCAATTAAGGTGTGTCTGAAAATAACCTGCCTGATCTGTAAATCGAATTGATTTAAAAACGCTGGGTTTGGACAAATTAAATCCACTAATAGCAATTTTTCAGATTTTTTGGAGTTTTCTATTTCTTTAGAGCTTAAAATATCACACCTGAAATTAATTTACTATACATATATGATTTTTTAAAATACATCAAAAGGGCCATTATTTAATTTTAGAAAACGAGAAATTTACTCGGATTCGGTTTACAGAACAGTGCCGAGTATTATTTATTTAATTTGTGTTCATATTCCAATCAAAAGTGATGTCAATTCCATAAGTTGCTTCTTCAAAAAACGAAAAACGAAACCTTTTTCGTAATTAAACCACTTTTAAATTTCAAAATAGAATTGGCAAAACTTTCTTCTAGTTTCATTTGCAGTAAATACTAAAAAAACGTGCATACTTTTAGGAGCTTCAAAAAGCTTGAAAACATGTTTAAACAAACGCCTCCAAGTATATAAAATGTATCGTTGTAAAATCGAAATATAAAATAAACGAAATATAAAGCACCAAAAATTTGCTTTTTCGGAATGGCTACTACGGATCAAAACGGAATCTATGACACGGCTGTTAGTTTTAATTTGTTAGGAACTGAATAACAAATAAAATAGTGAAAAAATATGGGATACGGTTGACCTTGCAGGCCATCCCTGGAACATCATGCTATTGTCAAGCACAAAGCGCTAGAAAATCCATAGATTTTTGGAGTAATTAAAAAAATTTTTATTCAAAATACTTCGACCACGATATATCTCGGACCACTTAATCGGTTTAGATCAAATTTGCGATACTCAGCGCAGTTTTTTCAAGTTAAAAAAGTAAATGAATCTTAAAAATCGATTTAACCAGAACTTTTACAGTTGTGAAAATAAAGCGCTTTTTTCTCGGATTTTTTCGTCAACATCTCTCAAACCATTCAACGGATTTCAATCAGTCGACGTGGTTTTATGAATTTAAGAGCTGATTAGATATTGAATTCGATCGATTTAGTAGTTTTAGAATTTATTTGAATAAAAAATTTTTTTTAAAACTTTTTTATATTCGAAAATTCTCAAAATCTACAGAACCGAATCGGTTCATCATATCACGAAATGTAAGTGAGGTCAATGCCTTTTTAATCTCGCAAAATTGGTTGTGATCGGTAATGCCTTTTTTAAGTTATGAGAGGTTTACTTACATATATAGTTGCATACACACATACATACATCCATACGGACATCACCGTAAAAATAGTCAGAAGAGAATCCCATGATTCCGAAAACGTCGAGATCTGATCAAAACTCGATTTTCGAAAATCGGTGTGAAATGTCTGATTTCCTATACTTGATGGCGGGAAAATAAAAAATTTTAGAAACTTCATTACCTTTTTTTAATACTATCAGAAAGGCAAAATACAGGAACATGCACTCACTTTTGATCGCCACTGTATATATGTACATAACTGAAATCTATTACATAAATCCAGTTTTTCATTTGTGACTTTATTTTGTTTTCATAACACATTTCATCTTGTGCAAGATATGTTTCTCCTCTCGTTTCCCTTTTGCCAAAAAAAAAAGGGAAAATTTGTCTACAAATGAAAAAACCGCCCTTATTAACATTTTTCATTTTACCAAACTTATCCATCTTTCACTACAGTATAGTAAGTGCATTAACAGGATAATTCTACGTACATACATACACAGCATCTGTTGATAAGCATGACCTTTTTAACTGACTATAAATTGTTTGGTTTTCGCATGCACACTTCAATACGTACATTTGTACGTGTATATGTACATATGTATGTACATTTTGACGTATTTCATTTTGTTTGCATGCGTGCAGCACAAAAGTAAACAAAGGATTTTTATTAGAGTGATTTTCAATCGCCTAATTTCTAAGCAGAAGTTTTATAAAAAAAATCTGATTTTTTTTTTAAAGGTGAGTCCACACTTGTAAATATTTGCGGCGCAAATTTTAGCTTGTAAATGAGGCTTAAAATATTTATCATACAAATATTTATTCACAAAAGTTTTCACATCTCCCGCTCAAGCAAATGATACAAAATAATAGATATAGCATAGAACTCTTTCTATGCTACATATATTGAATGTGACGCGTTCGCCGTAAATATTTCCAGATGTAGATCCACGTTTATATGATTCTTAACTGCTTTTATGTTTGGCATTTCATTGAGGCAATTATTATTAAGTTTCTTTTTTATTTCGCTGTTTTTAGAAAACCTGCTTATGTACACTTATTTATAAAGATGTTTGTGTATGTATGTATGTACTAGTACTTTTAACACAAAAATAAAACTCAACTCGTGCTGTGAGCAATGTCAATATTTATATGAATTAGTCAAGATAACAATAGTTTATTATCTCTTATCAACTAAACGATTACCAAAAATTAAAAAAAAGTTAGTAGAATTGTTTACTATGCATTTAGTAGGGTATTCAATCGGTTAAGCGGCTAATTGCTAACCGATTAAACGTTCGATTGAATGAAAATTGGCTATTTTCGATTAACGGTCTTTTTCACAATGTATGATTAAGAGTTAACCTAGACTTTAACGACAACTTTTGTATGCCGAACTTGACGTTGAAGTCCACGTTAACTTTCGTACATTGTGAAAAAGGCCGTGAACCGCTTAATTTTGTTCGATTAACCGTTTAAACAAAATTTCATATATTTTTGTGGTATTTGAACATATTTTTTATGTGAAATTATTTTTCATACAAATCCTTGGACGTGGTTATAAACTAGCTTATTAAAGATTCTATTACTATAATTAAACTTGAGGTAGTTATAAAATTTTCTATTAATAACACGCTATTACAAAATAGCAAGTTTTTTTACTCGTGAAAAACGACTAAAAAACGTCTAAAAAATAGTTTTTTTCGAGTCCACGAACAACAACAAATTTCCCAGCGTATTTCTGCACCGATTTTCAATTTTTAAATGGTTTCGAATAGATGAGGACTTAAAAGCTTTCCTTGTGTATTTAAACGATTTTAGTTTAACTTATATTTCGTGGAAATATTATCTAACAAAAATTTTAATTATTTTTATTTTTTCGGATTTGTCAAAATGTTGCCGCTGTTTTTGCAACACTTTGCTTTGAGAACCTACACATTTTTTTTAATTTTCTTAAAAAGAGTATCTTATAGGGATTATAAAAAGGCTTAAATTATTAAAATCGGTTGGCAATTTGCAAAGTTACAATTTTTTAAACAAAATTCCAATGTAAAATAGGACATGCAACACCTTTCCAGTGCAGTGTAAAACTGTGAACTGTTCTTGTAACTTTAGCAAATTTCAACCAATTTTAGAACTTTTTATATATTTTTTTGTTCAGCTCGAAAATACGAAGA
This sequence comes from Panzeria rudis, assembly GCA_956483635.1. Classification (NCBI taxonomy): domain Eukaryota; kingdom Metazoa; phylum Arthropoda; class Insecta; order Diptera; family Tachinidae; genus Panzeria; species Panzeria rudis. The sequence goes on from OY101451.1 coordinate 88,987,766, forward strand.
AAAAACTTGAACATTATACTCTGCTACCTTTTATAATTTAAGAGATATTTGAGAGCAAAAATTTATTTTGCATACATATTTAGCCATAATTTTTTGTCGTTTTTTTTAGAATATATGTAATTGTTTTAGTATATTATATTTTTCTCCAAAGCTTAAGTTTATAAAAACTGAATATCAATAACTATCAAATGAAATACAGCTCTAAGAGTGAAAGTATGAATTGATTAAAAGTAGGTGATATTCAGCTCTTGACTGCAAACACCCGACTTTGGTAAAGAACTGATGAGTTTAGCGGGAGCTATCGAAACGTCAGTTCAACCCTCCGCGCAGTCAAAATTTTCTTTGTCTACATGCTTCACATTTATCTCTAAATAAAAATATAATTTAATTGAAAAATTAAATTAAAACCGAGCTTAAGCCAAAATAATTAAAATTTCTTTATAAAAACTTAAAATCGGTTGAGATTTGCAAAAGTTACAAGACTTATAAAGCTTTCTACATGCGATGCATTGAGTTTTTGCCCACTATAGAGTCTTTAGTACAAATTCTGCAAACTGATGGACCCTCTCATCTATTAGTATTTCAAATTTCAAATAAATCTAAACAGTGGCTTAGGAGTTATACATTTTTACCCTTTACTTTGCGAGCATCTCTAAAATCCACTTGGAATGTGTTGAATTTATAATTTTACATTGAAATTTGGTTTAAACAATTGTTTAAATTTTAACTTTGCCAATTCCCAACCGATTTAATAATTAAAAAATTAAAAAAAATTCGTAGACTTTCAAGCAGTGTTGCAAAAAAATGTGCCAAATTTAAAACAAATTATCGGAAATAAAATACAAATTTAATTTTTCTTTTGACGACATCGTCCCTAACATGTCAAACTATCCAATATGCAAAAATTCTTCTTTAGATTCGTTACCATGATTCTCCAATGGTTAGGATACGCTTCGTTGGAAAATGTAGAATTCCTCATAGCATATGGAAAACTTATTAAGAAATATTTTAACACTTCACTTTTAAAACTACTCCGATTTTGAGTTCATAATTGATGTTTTTTGTTATCTTTTTAATAGTATCGATTTGCATATTGAATAGTTTGACATGATAGGGACGATATTTAAAATAAAATCTTAACTTGAAAACCAGAAAAAGGGCTGAGAAATTGGATATTCTTTATTATGGATTGCTTTCTATTTTTTCTAACATCTACGATAAGTGAAATGTTTTTTCTAAGTTGGGTTTTATTAAAACTAAAAAAAAATCACGTAAATCTCAAATATTTTAGACAAATTAAAGAGATCTGCAAAGTATTTGGAACGATGGAAGTATCTCACTTACTTGATTCTTTTTTTATTTCTGAATTCTTCATCTGTCTGATTTAGTCCAAGAATTGTTATGTTTGTTATGTTATTGTTTATTTTTAACACCCGACCAAAAAAGAGGGATGTTATAAGTTTGTAGTGTCATCGTACAGCCCAAACGGCTGGACCGATTTTGTTTTAGTTTTTTTCTGTTTGAAAGATAACTGGATCGATAGTGTTCTTACCTATGTTTGAAGAAAATCGTTACAGTCGTTTAGAAGATATCACAGCTTTTCTAAATGTATCCTGTTAAATGTGTGTGTGTCTTTGACACCGTAGCTCCCAAACGGCTATATCGATTTTAATTTCATAAATATTGTTTGAAAGGTAACTTGACCCAAAATCTTCTAACCTAAGTTTGAAGAAAATTGGTCCAGCCGTTTAAAAGTTATCATTTATTTTCTTCAGGGGATTTTTAAAAATTTTAATTTAATGTAATTACTTATAATATCTCAAAATAAATAATTTACGTAGTTTTCTTTGTTGAAATAACTAATTTATTAAAAAAATTATATTAATCGGTTAACCGATTAAGCAAAAACCTTGATTGATTACTCGAGCGATTAACCCATTAAAACAGAAACCCGATTAATTGAATACCCTAGCGTTTAGAATATTATTATTTCATGGTCATTAAATCTTGTTTGCTGCGTAAAGAAATGAGCATTCTTATTTTAATTTAATCGGTACAAATTTTGTACTAAATTGTATGTTGTATTTTTTTACAACCAAAACCATTTTGTAGACCTGGATAATCTAGTATATGTAGTTAAAGCACTAGTATTTAACAAACGCAGCAATAAAATGTACTAAACTTAAGTTTACTACATTGTTGTTTTAAAAATAACAACAACAACACAAAAGTTGTAGTCAAACGCGTGCTAAATTTACCAGAACAAAACATTGACGAAAAATAAAACAAAAAACAGCTGACTCAATAAGTTAAATAAACTCACGCTTTCTTAGTAAATTAGAATAGAGTTATGAGTTTAAAACAAAGAGAAAACAATAATAATGAAAATTGTAAAAGCACCAAAAAATTTAAATAAAATATACTTAAGCGCCCTTCAGCCTATTAGATTTAGTATTAATACTTGTCAAAAACTCAAACCTTGAGAAAAAATCCAACAGTGTGAAAACAAATTGTTATGATCTGTCAAATAATACGTAAAGAAATTTGACAGTATCACATTTTTCATTTTATAGGATTAATAAAAATAGCTGTGATTTTGTTTGCCGCAATAAATAAAGAAAAAGAAGAACGAAAAACATTTGCTTTATTGCAAATTGTTTGTGTTATGTTTTATTTGGAATGTGATAGTGTAGAAACAAAATGTAATGAGAAGATTTTCTTTAAGATTTTTTGACATTCAGATTGATTTTGATTTGATTTTCGTCTTACAAAATCTAATAAAAATCTCAAAGCTTGTATTACAGTGTGAAAGGGCCTTAGCTGTTTTACACTATCTCACAAGCCGTTCGACTTCTGTAGAAAATGCAACTATAATTTAATGAGTTTATGGAAAGTTTTAAAAAATCAATAACAACACATTATATCAGGGTAGCATTTTGTGCAGAAGTCGAACATCTTTTGTAATAGTCTAAAACCAAATTTAGTAAACATTGCGTATGAGTAATATTAATTGTTATTGCAGAGTTTCTTAAACCTCGTTTTCAATGTCACTTAGACTCACTTTTACATATTTTTGGCAATTTATTTATCTAACAAGATTCTATTTAAGGCCATTTCACATTGTAATACAAGCTTTGAGATTTCTATTAGATTTTGTAAGACGAAAATCAAATCAAAATCAGTCTGACTGTCAAAAAAATCTTAAAGAAAATTTTCTCATTACATTTTGTTTCCACACTATCACATTCAAAATAAAACGTAACATCAATAATTTCCAATTAATAAAATTTTTTCGTTCTTCCTTTTCTTTTTATGCCGGCAAACAAATACATAACAGTGTTTTTGTTATTCCTATGTTTGTTTGTGCAAAAGACAACCCTGATAAAATGAAAAATGTAATTGTTTAGAAAATTTCCTAAAAATAACGAATACCATAATACTGTCAAATTTCCTTACGTATTATTTGACAAATCATAACAATTTGTTTTCACACTGTTGGATTTTTACTTAAGATTTGAGTTTTTGACAAGTATTAATACTAAATATAAAATAGTCTGAAGGCCGCTTTAGCGTTTCAATCTCAATCAAATATTCGCAATTTTATGAAACCAAAATGCACACACCGGCACAAAAATTAAAACATTTTGGCGTTTATGCTTCTATGGGCACTTGCACGACATACATATATTTGCATAAGTCGAGAAGGGTTTACGCTATTGAGTAAAATAAAAAATTCAAAACTCGACAACAAAGTTATCTTTAATGACGGGTGTCCACTAGCAAGTCACTTGCGGAAGAACTTCTGCAAGTATTTGCTTGCAGTAGAGTTTGCTTTTTTTACGAATGACTAAAGGGCAATATACACAGTCAACATGCTGGACAAGCGTGGTAATAGTATGTGTGAAATTTCGTTAGTATTAGTGACACCGACGACGATTGATGGAAAATCTACTTGGTTTTGATTTTTCGTCAAGCACACGTACACGAATCTGCATCAAGCTGATTGATTGTGTATTATGCCCTTAAAAAATGTCTTGTGGCAAAATAAGATTGGCAGCCGCCATTGCAGCATATTTAATTAAAAAGAGAAAACGCTAAAACTAAAAAATTCCAAAATTAAAAAATGTCAAAACGAAAAATCACCAAAATGAAAAAAGCGCTTAAAGGAAAAAAGTAGGGATGTAACGATACGCTGTTTTGCCGATCCGATACCGATACCGATATTTAAAAATAAATATCGCCGATACCGATACCGATACGAATATTGAAATTGAGTTCAAGTTTAGATTAACAAAACTCAAGTGCAATTTTTTTTTTATACAAAATTACAGTGTAAGAGATTATTAATATTTAAAATTGATATTAACCCAGTATAAAAAATTGGAAGTAACTTTTAAGGAGCTACATTTTCTTTGCTTCCAAAAAATCTGTATTAAAAATATGCAGATAATTAGTAAAAAAGCAAGAAAAATTTTTAATTCCTTTATAATTTTAAAAAATAATCTCCATGCTTTTTAAAAAATCGATTTTTAAAGGACATTTATCAACTAATAGTCTTCTAAATAACTTAATGGCTTAATTATTAAAAGTCTTCTTTCTAAAAGTTTATATTTATTCACTTAAATTTACATGAAAATACAATTTTCAAATTAAATTCGCATTAAAAAATATTTGTGAAAATGGGTAATTTGTTATCCTTTTTCCTTGAGAAAAAATCATTATAGAACACGGAAAAAGAAATTTGTCCTAGCATCGCTTCCAATTGGGTGATTGGTAATCGAAGTTTAGAAGTTCTTGCAATGGCAAGGATATGTAAAACTAATTAGAAATTGTCCAAATTCGCAAAACTTCCGGATCGCGAATTCTACATTTTCATGACTTCTTTGGAGTGTCTTTTTTTTGCTGGAATAAGATTTAAAAAACAACGAATTGAATTTGAATTCATGGTAAAATTAACAAAAATAAATAATTTTTTTACAAAATAACAGCATAAAATATTATTAATTTTTAAAATTGATATTAATAAGATTTAAAAACTAACGAAATGAATTTAGTTCATGATAAAATTAACAAAAGATAAATAATTTGTCAGAAAAAAACTCTGAAATTTTTTTTTAAAGTATCGTCGTATCGACAGTAAAATATCGCCGATACCGATGTATCGGAAAATCTGAAGTATCGCCGATATATCGGTATCGGTATTCGTTACATCCCTAGAAAAAAGCACCAAAATTAAAAAATCGGTAAAACGCAAAAAAATAACCAAAACCAAAAAGATAGCAAAAAAACTAAAAAACCGAAAAGTCGTAAAAACGAAAAAAAGCACTAAAACCTAAAAAATCGCTAAAACTAAAAAATATCAAAAACGAAAAAAGTCGCAACAAAATTTAAAAAGATCACCAAAACGTATAAAAAAGCGCCAAAAGCCGAAAAAATCGCCAAAACGAAAAAAAATTTCAAAACCAAAAAAAAACGCTAAAACTAAAAAAATTACCAAAAAATCCCCAAAACCGAAAAAACGCAAAACTAAAATAAATCGCTAAAACTAAAAATATCGTCAAAAAGCGAAAAATATAAACGTTAAAACAAAAAAAAACCGCCAAAAATAAAACAAACAAAAAATTGCAAGAAAAAAAATCACCGAAAGCTCCAATTTGGAAAAGAACTCAAGAAAACACAAAACAAAACTGAAAACAGAAGAGAATACCACAAACCGTTTACTCGACGTAAACCCGACTTCTTCTGCAAGTCTTCAAAACACTTGCAGTTCACAGCAAGTCGTTCAAGTTACTTCTAGCAAGCAACAAGCAAATGTTTCCACATAAATGCTGCAAGTAAATTTTACAAGCCGTGACTTCTGGAAGTCGACTTCTAATACATGTTTGCACGACAAAAAGTTCTGGAAGTCACTTCTGGAAGCAACTACAACAAGGAAATTTGCTAGTGGACACTCGGCTTAAGAAGTGCGTACTTTGTTTCTAAATCTGTCAGTAGTTTCAGAGATATAAAAAAAATTTCAGCCAATAAAATTTAAATTTTATGAAAATATTTCAACATTTTTGTTTTTAAACCTTAATGTAAAATAATTCTTGCAAAAAAAAAAACAAATACAAAATAGGAGTGTCACCGCCACCATATTTTTTCATCATGTAGGTACTTTTACGATAGCTAATTGTGTGTGCGAAATCTCATAAGAATCGGATAAGTAGAAGTACTTAAAATGATGGGAAATGATTTTCGTTTCCTGAATAATTTTATTTTTGACTGTTACTGTGTTTTGAAATTGTGCACCCGTTGTGTACTAGTGTCAGTTGACCTCTCAAAGGCATTTGACCAAGTTAAGCACTCATTTCTACCGCTGTTTGTCGATTAGTTTGGTAATATACATAAGTGATCGAAGACAATTTGTCTCCATTAACGGTTTATCATCTGAATCAATACGAGTTATTTTAAATAAGTACTTTTGCGAAAAGACATAATTACTAAAAAATTATTTTCGATCGTTATACTAGTTAATACTCATATTATAATAACCATTATTGCATACATACATACCTATTTTAATCATAAATCCTTTTACTAAACTGATTTTGTATGCCATCTTAGCTGCCAATTTGCATAATATGTATACATACATACATATGTATGTACACAATTGTCCAATATGGAGTGTTAAACACCTTTATGTTTTGTTGCCAATATTTTTTGTTTGTTCTTTCTTCAGGTTCAGCTTAAAAAATGTTCTGCTTCAATGAATATGTAGAAACACACGATAAAAACCGGTTTCAAGGAGTTTCGTTGGTAATACAAACAGAGAAGCAGACAAGTTAAAACAAAATGTAAAAAGAACTAGTAAATGAGACACATGTTCGTCATGTTCCAAAACAGCATCAGCAACAAACAGCAGCAATATTAATATATCGCTAACAACGATAATCAGCAATATTTTCTTCGCGTTTTGTTCGCTTTTTTTTTGAGGGCTTCTGCATTTGCAATTGCCAGATTTGACGATTTATAGTATAAATTTTATAGACATTTTGACGACTTTGGGAAATTGATTGCAATGTTTGCCGATTTAAAAAAAGTTTTATTAAATATCACATGTAATTGATTTTACATTTTTATGAAATTAAAGAAGCAATAGAATCAAACCAGCCCTTGTTCCAATATTATCTTGATACTGTTACCTTTGGAACTGGCCAAAGCGAATTAATATCAAGTGGCCTTATCATCAAAACAACACACATACAAAGTAGGTGTAGGACTATTTTTATTGGTGTTTTGACAGTTCGGGTTAAAGTTTTTCTCTTTTCTTATATAGAGTTTGACTGATTGGGTGTAATCAGCTGATTATCATCTGTGATGATAGGGCTACCTGGTACTGAATGCGCCTTGGAACTGGCTTAACACACGTGTTGTTTTTGGCGGGTAGACTTTTCATCACCGGGAAAAGATCTATGAAATTTTAATAGTTTGAAGTCTCAAATGAACTTAACTTAACCTAATTGTTCTAAGAACTAATTAAGTTTCTGTTTCTTTCTTATATTTATAAATTTTGTTTTTTTAAACTGGATTTTTTTAAAGTACGACACATTTTTTGTTTTGTTTATAATTGTTCAGACGTCCAAGCCGCGGGATAGTAGGAGGCGGCTGCGTGTAGAAGTTCTAGGTGGCGGCTTTAACAAAGAGCATACATCAGGGATGGAAAAAACAGATTTGAGTATAGAAAGACACATCGCGACCTCAGTCCTGTTTTGGCCCATCGACCATTTAAAAAAAATTAAGTATGGGGTATATATATGTATATATATATATATATATTGAGTACTCTCTTTCAGAATTCAAAAACTGTTTCGCGAAATTGTTCCTGGTTTCTGACATAAAATTTCATTTCAATAACAAGTTACTCAATACACAGCAGTTAGTATACACATGGAGCAACAAAAGCTACTTTTTACAAATAAAATAAAAACGTGTCTACTGGAGCACAAAACAAATAAAATAAAAAAAGTGGTTACTGGAGCACAAAACAAGATTTTTTACTTTCAGTAAAAATTTACTTTCAGTAAAAAGATGTTCATTTCTACCCGGACTGATGAAAGTTCACAAAAATTTACATGTTTCTTCCAAACATATGCCTGAAGCAGTGGTGAGAATACAAAAAAAATTCTATCGGATATATTTTGAGAAAACTTTATGTAAATATTCTTTGTTGTTTTACTCCAATCCGGCTTTTTGGCAATGGGCTAAACCAATAATGAGGTCGCGATATGTAGGCTATACTTTTCAAAAAAATAAAGCCATGAGAAGGGGTAAAGGGCAATTCCTGCCTCTCTGAAACTATTATACCAATTTTAATGAAGTTTAAAACAGATAGATCTGAGTCTGGAGGGAAACATATTATTTCAAAAATAGTATCACGATGGGTTAGAGGGCAATTTTTGCCTCCGAAACTATTACTACGTTTATACGCACGACTTATTTGCAAATAAAACTATAAATTATTGCCGTATATGTAACTGTTTTATTGCGACTTCTGCTAACTCACGAAAACTATTCACGATTAGAACCTAAGGCCTAGTTGCCATGGTCTATTATATACATTAGTTGATAATTTATAATTTTTATTTAATGCTTTAAATAAATAAATAGTTACAATTAAATAAAATGTTTGAAGCTGACACGTTTAAAAATGTTTGCTAATATAAAACAATAAATAAATAAATACTCCGCAAAAACATTGATTGAAGAAATTTTTGACAATTAAAACTAACAATTGTATGTTATTATATCCATTTCAACTATTCATTTTCTTTTTGCAAAAATAGAGAAGTTTTCTATAGAAGTGCTACCAAGTTTCTGTGTTTTTGCTATACCGTATGAACAGCGAGTTAACTTATTTGCAAATATTTTAATTATAGTGCGCGTATATACTACGTTTATACGCATTGCTTATATCATTTATTAAATCACTGAATATTTATCTATTTATTAATATATTCATCTATTTATTATTTTTTATTAACAAACATGTGTAAAGGTGGCACTTCAAACTTCTTATTTGCTAATAGTGTGTTAATTAGCAATTGTTTTCGTGAGTAAGTAAGTTACAATAAAAAAAACATACTTGGTAGCACTATGTTTTTATTTGCAAATTAGAAATGCTTATAAACGAGGTGTAAGAAATGCTTATAAACGAGGTAATAAACGTAAATCATAAATCATAAGTATATCGATCTGAGTCTAGAAGCACACGTAGGCTATATATATTTAAGGACAACGAATCTGAATCTGGGGTCCTTTTGACTCACTACCCCTCAAAATTTCGAATAAATTCGCTTCACGAGCTTCAGATTCGGATTTAGTTGGTCTGGTAAAATAAACAGCTCACTTTTTTGTTATATTTTGTGTCTGTTTGAAAATCTAGCTTTTTCTGCTGTTTACAATATCTCTGCTAATTACAATAAAACTAATATCTCGAGATCGGTAAAGTGTATATTAATAACTTTTTAACACTTAGTTCAGTAATGTATATGGGGCTCACAGTACAAATTTATAAAAAAAATATTTTTAGTTAATCTTTTTTTTTAATATACAAAGTTTCTTCCAGAAATTCTGTTTTCTTTACTAATTTTGACTTAGCGGCCGTATTATAGACACAATGTCTAAACTTGATGCACCATCAATGCCAACAATCTACTAAATAAAAAGTTATTCATGGTTTTTTGACACACGTTGCGCAAAGTTTTTTACAGACCCATAAACTCGAAAACTATTTTGAAAATTTAGGACTTTCATGCACTGCCAAATGTGGGATACATGTCCGTGATGAAAAAAATTACGCTTAACACATCCTTATAGTATGGCCGGCATTTCATCGTGTTAAAATATAAAATTGATATTTCTATCAAAATTGTTTGCAATTTTACAAATTATGAAAGAAATTTTTTTGGAAAAATTAAGACATTTTAGTTAAATTTCAAAGCTTTGAGTTTACAGCTTTTTTGCGACTTAACGAATTAAGATATTTTGAAGTTTTATTTTGTGTGTTTACTTAGCAGTTGAATAGTGTGCTTAAATTTAAAGTCAGATCCTCAGTAAATAAGTTAAAAGCAAACACAAAAAAAGTCGAGGTAAAAAATTAAAAATTTTAGTTTCGAAGTGAAATATCTCAAACTATAAAATATACAAAACCAATTGCAATCATATTTTTTCTTTATCATTTCTAGCAAAATCTAACGCATTAAAATTTTACAAATCAGTCAGTATTTAAGAAAGTTACATGCCGCACAAAGTTTTTCACAGACGATGTTAGCAACTTTCTCTCCCTGTAGCTCTGCCCCTCGTGGAGCTACAAACTTCACAAGATATGGTGCTAAAAAAGTGACTCTTCCTTTACTGCACGTCTCCACGCGTAATATTTATTTCCGAACATAAGAAATAACGTCGGCAGAATAACAGCACAAATATGTTCATGTATAGGCTTATGTTCTGAGCTATAGAACACGTATTGTGGTATTGGACATAAATTTAAAAAATTCACTGTGAATGGATCGATGTTTTTTGTCTTTATTTTAATTTATTAAATTTTGTTTAAAACTACTTTATTTTAATTTGCTTTATTTTATTTAAAAAACTTTGTATTTTTACCACAGCTACAAGTTTCTTTTGGTTAATTCACGCAAACAACAAATGCCGATAAAATTTGACAGCTTATGTTCAACATTATTTCTTGAACATAAGTTTGAACAATTATGTCGCAAATTATTTGCAAATAATTTTTTTGCGGTCCACATGTGAACGTATGATGTTGGAAATAGAATTTGACAGATGAGAACATAATTATTTCCAAGTTTATTGCTCGTGGAGACCCCCAGTTACAAACATTTAAGTTTTCCGACAATTCCATACAGTATTTTAACGGCGTTAATATTATAGCTGACATGGTAGTTTAACTTTATACGCAAACATTTGTCACAATTGTACTAAAAGTAAATCAGTAAAAAACACAAACAAAATACGTATTTTAATTTAAGCAAATGTTTAGTAAATCAATATTTTTATGTTGTTTTTTTTTTAATTATATTTTCAGTTGACCTAAAAAGGGACCAAATATTGTTTTGCTAATCGAAGAAAAAATAAAATAAGTTTCTAAAAGAAGTAACGGTTCTTACCGAATACTTTGAAAGCAACAAACAAACTTCATGAACATCTTGTACCATGTCAACACGCAAATCAACACTAACTTCTCCAACAGCTCAAGGGACGAAGTTGGAAAATGCATCGACATCATCATCATCATCAACTCTACACAACACAAAATCATTAGATGGCTCCATAACAGCGGACAAAGCTGAAATGGACACTAATGTCTCTGGCAACACAAATATAGTTAACACAAGTGATCCAAAAGTAACAGAACAAATCCAACAAACTAATCAAGACACCAAACCATTTCTTCAAAGAGTTACACGAAATTCGCCACTTCTGCTGCCAATTAAAAAGGAACCATTAGATTCAAACGATCATTATACAAACAGTGAAAGTGAAGAAGTTGGAAGCACAAGCATATCTACAAAGAAAACTAACGTGAGGGGACGCAAGTCTCTAAAAGAACACAAGGAGACTGCAGAGAAAGAAAAAGAAGATAAACTTGATGAAACAGAAAACAAGGATAAGATCAAGGACAAAGAAGAAAAAGACGAACAAGTTGAGTTAAAAGAAAAAGAATCCAAAAGTGCATCATCTGTTCCGCCCACTACCACGACTGCCTCAAATCGTTTGACCCGCAAATCTGTAGCAAATCAAGAAGCCGCCAATACTCGCGTTACAAGACAACGTCAATCTAGTGGACCTTCAGCACGTTCAGAAACACCACCGGCTAGGGCAAGAAGTGGCCGTAGCTTAGGACGCGGAAAAATGCCAGTACCAATGATTGATCCTACTAGTACAGTCACAAAACGCAAACGTTCTGTTGATGTTGATAATGCAAATGTCAATAAAAATGCTGTTGATGAACCAGGTCCTAAATATATCAAAATAGAGGTCAAGGACCCAGATATTGAAAATGAGGATGTGTTGTTGTGTTCGCAGAATACCAATGCCAGTTCTGAAAGCAATGAAATACCCCTAATTAAAATTAAGCAAGAACTCCTTGAAGAAAGTGAAAATGAAATGATTCATACTACGGAAAGCATCAACACAACAGCTGCCAACTTCACATCATCCAGTGCCGCTGGCACAACACACGTTGGCAGAGGCAGAGGAAGAAACTTTACTAGAAAATCTAATTCCACCTCCGCAACATCTAACACCCATAATTCTCCTAGCACTCGAGCTACACGACAGACTAAACAAAATTCTCCAGTTCAAAGTACAACATCGTCAACGGCAACGGAAAGCAAAAGAAAGCGAATGGGTTCACAAACTCGTAGTCTACTAAAAACTAGTATGGAAAATAGTTCCAAGAACCAACCTTTAAATGCTGACGATGATGACTCTAAAGACAGTATGGCCTCAACAAATACAGATGACATTGTTTTGGCATTGATAAAAAGTGAAAAAATCTCTATGGAAATGGATGACGACGACACCAATGATGCCAAGGATTTGTTTCTTCCAGCTGAGAAGGAAAACATAACAACTATAGCCAACTTGAAAGAATCCTGTGACTTTCCACCAGCATTAGTAGTTGACACAGATGTGGTGCCATCAATAAGTACGCAGAACGAAATTGTTGAAAATGCTGCACCCTTAACACCTGCAGCAGCCAGTTGTTCATCTCTAGCATCGGGATCTGACAAGGCTGCATCTCTAAGTCCTTCAGAGCTGGTGAGCGAAGGTGTATCGGAAATCAGTGTGAAACAATTTTATAAAAAACCAAAATTTTTGGAAAATAACTTGGGCATAGAAGAAGATCCCAAATTAGGAAATATTGTGCAAAAAGTTGCCGGTTTAGAAACTGCAACAACATCATCGACAACACAAGCCTTAACAGTTTCTCCGCCTTTGATGACCGCAACAACTACATCGGCCTCAAATGCATGCCTACTAAATGATTCTTATTCAAATGAATCACTCAAAGAAGGAGCTTTGAAATTTGAAGATAGTATTGAGGAAAAGAAATCTATAGCGAAGGAGGACTGCAATAGTTTGAGTTCAGATGATAATGGTACCCAACTTCTAATCGTAGAAGACGATGAAGAAGAATTAGTAGACGACATACTTGAAAATAAGGACAGCGATTCTCAACTGAAAGAAGCTTTTGCTGTCAAAGAACCGTTACAAAGTGTTTCTACAGTACTTGATGCCGCAGGCCAAAATGAGCTGAAAGAAATTACTAATCCTAAAGTGATGGAAGTTGTGGATGAAGATCTGGAAAAGGATCAAGATCAGGAGGACGAACTTACTTTAGAAGAAAGTGAAACTGTATCAATGGACAATAATGCATCCGTCAATGATGAAGTTGCAACAGAAATCGAAGATCCAGGAAATGATGTTGAAGACTTAACAGACCTCACCGAAGTTAATGAAAATACCAGCAATTTGTGCAAAACTCAAGAGCACACTATTCAAGCCGACAACACAGCATTAGCTAACGGAGGATCATTTGCAGTAGTAGAAGATACACCGGCGAAAAAAGTTAAATCTTTTGTCAATGCCAAGGAAAACGTGCTTTCGGTTTCTACTTCAACAGCAGAAGACGAAGACAATGATGTTTTGGCAAAAATAGATGCTGAATTGAAAAAAATTGATGAGCGCTGCAAAGAAAAGCTCACAAACAACAATGTTGATAATAAAACGGTAGATCTGCTGATGCCAAGCTCTGCTAAGAAATCCATTGATGCACTTTTAGCCAATGAATGTGTGGATATTGATGTTGAAGTAAAATTACCTGTAGAAGAAGATAAAAAATTCTCAAAAGATAATGCGATTATTGATGATGTTTTGGAAATTAAACTAGATGATGAACAACCTTTAATAATAGTGGAAGATATTAAACTAACAGACGTAAAAACTAAGAATGAGGATGTGAAAGATATTGGAACTAGCAGTGATATGGATACTTTATTAAAAGAGGAAAAATCAGAGATCAAAAAAGGTTTACTAAAGGTAAGTGGGTTTTTATAACACTGAAAAATCGAACCATTTACAACTAGAGTCGTTCTAACAATGTCTATCTGGTATATCTTGACTTTTTCTAATTTGAATATGAGTAATTCCATTTAGCCGGGTGTGACCACTTTACACATATTTTTTGTTATAAATAAAGAATATAAAATATTTTACGGACACAATAATTTTGGTATAGCTGTCTGCCCAAAGTGTTTTTAGCTGCATTACGTATTTACTGTTTGACAAAAAATCAGTTGTCTTAACAAAAAACTATTTTTAAAATGTGACGGGTGTGACCTAATACGAGAATCTAAAAAATTCAAAGAAATAAAACTTTATTGATTTCACTAATATAAATAGTAGAAAAATAAATCATAAGAAAATAATAACATATTAAATTATTTTCTATCCGTTCTATTATAGGCAGCAGAATACTATAGCTGAGTATATTTTTAAATTCAATAAAAAGCGAAAAAAGTATATTCTTTTCAGAGATAAGGGTTTTTATTAATAATGAGAAAGGGAAAAAAAGAAAATCTGAAATAAATATTAAACATACAAAGAGGGAAAGCAAAATGTTTCGTGGATGATCATTTAAAAGTGCCTCAAATTGCTTCAAAAATATTAAATCGTGTATTTTTTATTTTTTCTTTAATTGTCATGCTCTAAAAAACATCAATTGAGAGATTTTTATTAAAAATAAGAAAATTATATTTCCTTGCATAGGGCCGTTTTACGTGGAATCACTCATTATATTTAAATTGAATTCTGCGAAAAAAGTGAAAAATCATTCACAATAAGGAGATTTTTTCTCTTTTTTTAATAATTAACGACGAATATCAGGAGAAAAGGAAAACATATCGAGGGAAAAACTATTTACGTTCGCGGTAAAATTGTTTAAAAATCATTTACGTTAAGGCAAATTTTTCAGAAAACTATTCACGATTGAAATATCAGGGAAAGGGAAACTATTTCGAAGGATATGCTATTAGCGAGAAGGTTGAATGCAAGGCGAATTCATACTAGGTGGCCGCAAGAGCCCAGCTGTTTACTAAATGTTTACACATTTGGCCTGTCAGCAGTGTTAATGTATCAACTTTTTTGACAGCTCAAATGTAAATTCTCCACGGCGAATTCTCTTGCGACTACCTGGTGTTGATCTACCTTGGTTGAATGTATTTGTTTATTTCACTTCCAAAATTAAAATAAACAAAAGTACAGGGGGAAAAGTTAAAAAAAATATATAACTTTCGATAGAAGGATTTTTTCGCACACGTTAATATTTTTAGGAAAATGTTCATGAATAAAATACCAGAAAAATGGAAGATATTCACGGGGAAAAACTATTCACAATAGGGGTGAGTGTAAAATTGACTGTTGTAAATTCTTCTGACGGTGTTTGCTTTTATTTGGAACGATTTTCCGTCTAATCTACTCAACGATTAAGTATTCAAGAGAACACTGAAGGTGGCACATAGCCGAAACTATTCCCATTATCAACCAATTTGTATGTGGAGTGCCATAAAATCGTTCCAAATTCTAGCGAACAAAGTGATTAAAATAGTAAAACAAAATCATTCACGATAATGGGAACCTTTTCGCATGATTTTTTTTAGGAAAATTATTCATGATTGAAACATCAGAAAAAGAGAAACATTTCGATGGAAAAAGCTATTCACGATAGGGGTGAATGTATTTTTCATATCGGCCCCAAAAATAAAGTGAACAAAAGTAAAGGAGGGAAAGAAAAAATATATATGAAAAAATCATTCACGATAAGAGGAACTTTTTCGCACGATTTTGTTTTCAGGAAAATTATTCAGTATTGAAACATCAGAAAAAAAGAAAAACATTTCGATGGAAAAATTATTTGTTAATTTTGCTTGCAGAAATAATGGGAATAGTAAAAAAATGCGTTGAAAAATCCTTCACGATAAGGGAAATTTTTCGCACATTTATAAATTTTTTATGAATATTATCCGTAATTGAAATATCAGGAGAGATGAAAAAATTTCAAGGTTAAAACTATTCATGAATGTATTTATTTATTTCGGCCGCAAAAATATTAAAAAAATATTATGTAAAAAAATCATTCACAGTAAAAGAAACTTTATTTCGCGATAAGAGAGACGATCCTCTTCTTTTCTCAATCGAGATATCAAGAAAATGGAAAATATTTCGAGGAGAAAAATTATTCAAGATAGGGATGTATATTGAACAACAGTGTAGTGCATATTTTGGTTGTGCAATAAATATTAAAAGGAGTTATTAAAGTATGTATGTATATGATTTTATTCGCAGCTAAGTGACAAAAATTGTGAGTTCCATAATACGCACATACAGGAAATAAAATTTTACGGTTTTATAAAAATCTAGACTTACATATTGAGTTCCTTCACTTGATTTTGAATAAAATGAAAAGTTTTGGAGCAATTTTAATTAAATATAGCTTGTTTTTTTTTGTAACATTTTTTATTTCTTTTTTTAATCTTTTAAAATCAATTACTACACTAAGGCTGGGCTTTTGAAATCTCAGTTAAACTAGGTTTAGTTAATCTGCAAACAGATTTGAGCCGCCATTACCAAGTTTGTATACAAAAATTTGACTGGACAGCTTAGTTTTGGTTAAAATGTTGGGTCTTTAATGAAATAATAAAAAAAATCTCATTTCAGACTACGTTAAACTAAGTTTAGACTTAATCCACATCTCAAAAACGAAGACTAATCGTTTGAATTAACTGCCTTCATGGCAAATCAAAAATTCAGTAATATATTATATAGTGAATTAATTTTTTTTTATTGCATAAAGACTTCTGCATCTGATACTGAGCACGAAACAGTAAATGGAAAACCTACACCAACACCATCCTTAGGCAGTTCGCCCACTAAATCGGTCTCAACAATCGCAAAAGATGATGATTCAACTTCAATGAAATCGGGACAATCAACAACATCTTGGATAACTCTTGACACGGAAAATGATGATGAGGAAAGATTAAGAAAAAAAGAATTACATTTACAGAATTTAGGTTTGGTAACACACAAGGCTGCAGAGAAACGACGCTTAGAAGTTATACAAAGTTCAGCGGCAAATGTAGAGGCCTCTAAGGCAGCTACCCAACAACATCAAAACAATAAAAGAAATGGTAAAAATGCATCTCATGCTGCATCCGCAAATCACGAGTATACTGGTACATTGAAAACAATCATCAAAATTAATCGTAATTCAGCAGGTGGTACAAGCAGTGGCAGTAATGGACGTAAATCCCAAAATAACGCAAGCGGTTCTTCTACGTCCAAAGAACAACAACAACAACAGCAGCATCACCAACAACAACATCAAAGGCGTCAATCGTTAAAAATGACATTCCAAAAAGGACGTGCTCGTGCCCATGGTACTGGCAATAATGATCGTTCCCAGCAAGATCGTGAAGGTCATGGTGAGGACAGTTATTATACTATACAAAATGAGGTAAGTTTAAAAATCTAACTAAAACCTTTGAGGAAATCTTAAAATCTAATTTTCTATTTATTGTTCTCTTGTTTTTTTCATATAATTTCAGACTGAAGGTGCGCTTCAAAAATTTCATAATTTTCCTACAACCTCTACTACCTCTTTAACTAGATTAGCTTTAACCCATACTAACAATTATAATAATAAAAACAATATCGTTAAAAATCTAACCACCACAACGTATGCTAGAAAATCATATAATTATCGTTACAATCATCAACATCATACGCATAGTACCACCTCGACCTCGAACACTGCCCATATTCTTGAAATGGGTGTGTATTTTGTAATAAAAGAAATAACACGGCTTAAAGAGTAATATTAACAAAATTTAAAGTGTTTTCGTCTTATTTTTCATTTATTACTTGAAAGTTTTATTTTGTTTTTCTTCTTAGTTTACTAACCAAAAACCTAATGGCCAAATGTGTGTTCAATTGAAATTGAATCAATATTTCAGTGCAAGCAATGCATTTGGCTTTTAGTCTGTAAGATTTACTTAAACATTCTTCTTGTGTATATAATTTTCTTCTTGTGTTGTTCTCAATGTGTATCTCTGTCGTTTTCTGCAATACAATTCTCAATATAGATTCTTCCAATTCAGAATCTCATGACCATATAACGGGCGTTTCTACCAAAAAAGATGAAAAAGAAGAAATTCTTATACCGGAGAAGGCGTCATCTTTCAAATTTCACCCGGGACGTTTGTGTGAAGATCAATGTTTTTATTGTAGTGGCAAGTTTGGACTTTATGATACTCCCTGTCATGTGGGCCAAATAAAATCTATGGAAAGGCAACAAAAAATTTTAGCCAGTAAGAAAATTTAATTAAATTTATTTATTGTAAATTGAGCTACAACTACCGCTTTTTTTCATTTTATAAAAGATGAAGAAAAACTAACAATTGATAACTGTTTATGTGATGCCTGCTTCCGTCATGTGGACCGTCGTGCCAATGTGCCATCGTACAAGAAACGCCTCACTGGACCAGGACATTTAGAAACACTGGCATCTACATCATCGAAATCTTTAGAAAATCAACAATACGATGATCATCAAAATGTAGAAGCAGAGGGTAACGATAGTTTAACAACGACAAATACAACAGCACGTAAATGTTTAGTACCCGATTGTGTGCATCCCGCATCGCATTCTCTAAGACGTAAATGCATACGTAAAAGTGTCAAGAAATTTTTGCTTAAATTTGAAATTCCTACGGGAGCTGCCTGCGTTTGGCTGTGCCAGTCGCATTATGATACTGTAATACAATGTTCAGGTTGTGTTTTATGTAAAAGACGTTTGGGTAAAAATCATATGTATCATATAACTTCGGTGAGATAGCAGCAAATTAATATTGTTAAATTTTAACATTGTTTTTAATTAATTACTTAAATTTCTGTCTTTCCAGGACACCGATCGTTTGGAGAAAGCTTTATGTGAAATGGGTATACCCGTACAATTGGGTATTGGCACGGCTGTTTGTAAATTATGTCGATATTTTGCCAATCTGCTAATGAAACCACCAGATAGTACGAAATCACAAAAGGCAGAGTTTGTTAAAAACTATCGAAAACGGTAAGAACTATTTTTATAAGTGACATTCTAATGATTGTAAAGGATTCCCCGAAATATTTATTAGTAATGGGATCAGGACTATGCACGGACTTTATTTTTATTTGCATGCTCATGACAAAAAAACTTACTTCTTCTTTGAAGGTACTTTTTCTTAAAAGGTACTTTTTCTTAAAATGTACTTTTTCTTAAAATGTACTTTTTCTTAACAGATACTTTTTCCTATAAGGTACTTTTCCTTAAAAGGTATTTTTTCTTAAAAGGTACTTTTTCTTAAAAGGTACTTTTTCTTAAAAGGTACTTTTTCTTAAAAGGTAGTTTTTCTTAAAAGGTACTTTTTCTTAAAAGGTACTTTTTCTTAAAAGGTACTTTTTCTTAAAAGGTACTTTTTCTTAAAAGGTACTTTTTCTTAAAAGGTACTTTTTCTTAAAAGGTACTTTTTCTTAAAAGGTACTTTTTCTTAAAAGGTACTTTTTCTTAAAAGGTACTTTTTCTTAAAAGGTACTTTTTCTTAAAAGATACTTTTTCTTAAGAGTTACTATTTCTTAAAGGGTACTTTTTCTTAAAAGGTACTTTTTCTTAAAAGGTACTTTTTCTTAAAAGGTACTTTTTCTTAAAAGGTACTTTTTCTTAAAATGTACTTTCCTTAAAAAGCACTTTTTCTTAATATGTAATTTTTCTTAAAAGGTAGTTTTTCCAATAATACCGCGTTTGCGGTGACCATCTCTAATGCAATAAATTCAAAACCAATTGCTTTAAAACTAACTAACTTTGTTCTTATTCTTTATAGCCTCTTACAATTTCATAACATTCATGATGGCAGTAATGAGGGATCAGAGGCTGAAGATGATGACAGCAATAGTAATTGTGCTTCGAATCATGATAACAATGAATTGCAACAGAAAACAGCTTTGTCGGAACAAGAAACCACTACATCACCTAAAGAAAAAGATAACAAAGACAAATCCGAAAATCCCTTAGCAGAAAAACCCAAAAGTAATGACAACAATTCGAATATCGAAAAAGCAACGACCAAATTAGTTGAACGAGATTTTGAAACTGCTGGTATTTCTACGGACTCCTCTAACTCGTCTTCTGTATCAAATACAGCAACAAATTCACCGAACGAAATGTCAAAACTAAAAGCAATTTTGCAAAGCAATGCTTCTACAGAAAAACAACCATCTGCCGATATATCGAATGTCCTCAGGGCAAATCCAAACATTTCCATGCGTGAATTGTTTCCGGGCGAAGAAGATTTGGGTTTGCACTTCAAAGTACCCTTTGGAGGTAGTTCCAGTCAAAGAACTCCCGAAGGCTGGACAAGAGTACAAACGTTTTTGCAGTACGATGAGCCAACACGTCGTCTTTGGGAAGAGCTACAAAAACCTTATGGAAATCAAAGTTCATTTCTGCGCCACTTAATTTTACTAGAAAAATATTTCCGCAATGGTGAACTGGTGCTGTCGGCTAGTGCCTCGAATAATGCCAGTGTTTATACTCAAACAGTAAGACAACGTTTAACTTCCTATGACAAGGGTCATTGTGGTGGCTTATATATGGGTACTGGTACACCCAAAGAAAGCAATACCAGTACTACCAGTAGTAGTAGTAATAGTAGTGTTAAAGGTAGCACTACTAAAGCTAAAGAAATTGATCCGCAAATACCTACATTCGTTATAAATGAAGATGATGATGAAGAGATCTCGGATGATCCAGATGTCGAAGTGACTGGTGTGGAGAAATTATCAAAAACTTCTTCCTCATCTTCGATGCAAAAGAGCAGCAATGCAAATCATCATTTAAAGAAACAATTGCAACGCTCACGCAGCCTTTCTGTAGATAAAATAACCAAACAATTAAGCTCAAATGCTGTTACAATTACTGCACGACCAAAAGATCCCTCAGCAGTATCGAACAGCAAAAGAGCAACACCATCACCGCAAAAATCGCTGCTTAAAGACAATCTTATGGCAGCAGCTAGCAATTCTTCGAGTACTACAACTTCTGCCAATCTGGCAGCAGCTAATGCTGCAGCAGCTGTAGCTTTAGCGGCATCTACTGCCTCAGCTGCCTCAGCCAGTAATAGTCGTAGTATATTAAAATGTAATTTATTGGGAATAAATAAATCGGTAGAAATATTACCCATCAATAGTTCAGGCAACACAACTACAATAAGCAAAACTCCCAGTAATTCAAATGTACCTCCACCACCACCACCTCCACCTCCGGCCCCTATTCCACCTGTACACGAAACTAAACAACAAAAGATTCTCGATGTAGCCAATAAATTGTTGGGCAATCATATGGAAGCGGCTGCTGCTGCTGCTGCAGCTGCAGCTGCCAATCAAAGTAAAAACCAAGCATCTCTTCTTAGTTCACCACCAGAATTGGTCAGTTTACAAAGAAGATCATCTGGTCAAGTGGTGGCAAGTGCAACAGGCAATTCAAACAACAATAACAACAACAACAACACCAGTAATAATAGTAATAGCAATAACAACAACAGCAGTAGCAGCAGCAGCAGCAGCAGCCAGCAAGCCAGTAACCTAATCAAACGTCCCCAATTATTGGTTAAACCCGGCACATCATCAAGACCTCCTCCTAATGTTGTCATACTGCCGGATACATTAACGCCGCAAGAACGTTTACAAAGCAAAACGTGGCGACCCACACTCATGCCAGTGGAAGAAAATCATAATTTGCTTAATAAAAATGGACCACTCTATCAAACTGCAGATGGAAGAAGACTACCGGCTTTGGTGCAAGTGCAATCAGGAGGCAAGCCTTTTCTTATCTCTATATTCGATTATAATCGTATGTGCATCTTGCGCCGCGAAAAGCTTATGCGTGATCAAATGCTGAAAGCCACCAAAAAGAGACTAGAATCAAAACAACAGCATCAACAACAGCAGCAGCAGCAACATCAACAGCAGCAGCAGCAACAGCAACAACAACAAGTCCAAGCTCAGCAGCCGCCACAGCATCATTTCCCAAATCAACAACAGCAACAATTGCAGAAAACGAATTTACAACAAAATCTTAACAAAAATTATCAAACATCAGCAGCTGCTGTGCATCAACAACGTCAACAACAGCATCACCAGCAGCAACAGCAGCAGCAACAACAACAACAACAGCAAAACTCGGAACAGCAAAGAATGTTACAATACCAAATATTGGAACATCAACAAGCTATAATTAAAGCAGCCACAGCTGCTCTCAATACTCCCAACACTCAAAACCCCATGCGTTATCAGTCAATTCTTCCCAAAACTCCTACCAGTAACATCACAACAATGCCTCCTAACCTGCAAGCACCAATTAATACTAATGCCAATTTTACCGCCCCCATGATGCCTTTGTTAGCTAATGCTATAACGAATGCAGCTAATACCGGCAACGTGAATCCCGCCTCCTCAAGCTCCTCCGCACACAGTAGCACATCATGGCTATGGAATAATTTTCCTGATGCCAATCAGCTGCTACTTAATGGGGGAGCAGCTTCAGGTGCTGCAAATGTACCAAAACTCCCGCAACTATTAACAAAACCTAACAATCCTGCTTCAAATTTAACGAATGTCAATAATACTGTGAAACAGCAGCAGCAGCATCACCAGCAGCAGCATCAGCTACAGCAGCAGCAGCAGCAGCAACAATTACAGCAGCAGCAACAATTACAACAGCAGCAGCATCAGCAACAACAGTTTTTACTATCAAAAATTCCAAAATCTTTAACGGTTATACCGCAGCATAAATTAATGAATAATTTAGCTACTGGTGCTGTCAGCGGCAATACAACTGGCAACATGATGAAAGAGTGATGATTGTTAAATTGTTATTGGATAGTTAAAAGCTGCCGCAGGAGAAGTTGTCATAGAAACCTTAAATATATCAATAACCGTAAAGGAAGGACTTGTAATACGCATTGTCGTAAAACAAAGTAAGTAAGATTTATAAATTGTGATTAAGTAAATGTTAACCCCCTTATTTATAATACTTTTCAAAAGTTTATGAAATTTTGTATGGAAATCTGTTTCATAAACCTTTTATTACCAATTGATAATTTACTATGAATATGGCCCTAAATCTTTAAAAAAAAATCTGTTAAAAAAACAAACACTTGAATATATTGCGGAAATGACGAACAAGATGAGATTTTTTGGTAAAGGTTCCCTGACGATTTACATTAGCCCCAATTAAATGCGCATAGGAACTAGCTAATACCCTTCCATAATCAATTTCAATATATTTTAATTAAACGTTAATATTTTACTTAAAAAGTAAAATATTAATTTGGGAAAAAGGACGTTACAAAATTAAAATGAATGTAATTTAATAATTCCAAAAAAAAAACAAGCGAAAAATTGTTTATTTTTTTTATGCAAAATAAATTTTTTTGTTTTCCAAAACTCGTAAAAAATTAAGATTGCAAAAATTTTACATTTTTAGCATTCATCATTTAGATATACATATTAGGAATACAATAAGCCATAAAGCATTAAAATCGATGGACAAATGTCGATTTTATTCGTTACGTAATATGTGAATAGCCTCTCAGTCAGGTATACTCCCTTTTTAAGCTCACAGTCTCTAAATTTTTGAAAACCTTGGTCTATTATTTTTGAAGATATCAGGTCCAGTACATTTACAACTGACATTGCTTTCTTGACAATAAAGAATTCGTATTAGTTGTGGAAAACGCTGATAATTGTCTTCGTGACGTAGGCGTCCAGACAATAATTATGACAATTAATTTTAAATTTCCGAAATTCCGTGCTTTGCGCGAGCTTTGTAAGTTAAAACTTAAAAAAAAGTAAAGAATATATCAAAATTATAAATATTATAAGCTTTTCTTTTTGAATATTTCTTTTTTATTCACAAAAACTCAAATTATTATCGGCATACATCAAATTATTGTCCGATTTACTGTCTTGAAAATATTCAAGACAGCCCAACATACCAAATGGTATGAGAAAAATATTATAACAAGCAATATATTTTTTAATGTTGAAAAAGAAAATTATTATTATTTACTTCAAATTCATCCGATTTCATATATTTATTACATACATATTCAACTTTTTATGTTTTTTTATGTTGTAATATACAAAATTACACGTGCACCCAATTTGCAATTTAAAACTAGATGTAAATGCTGTAGAATGTATTGAAAAAGATAAGTCCTTTTCAATCGTTATATTGTTCTCTTGAATAAATGAATGACGTTTTTATAAGCATACTTTAGAAACACTTGTGTATAATAATAGTTTCTAAAGCATTGTTAAAAACTGCTTGTGAAATCACATTTTATAAACATTATTATAATCGAAGTTAAGAAAAGCTTAAGGCGCACTATTTATATAAGCTTATTATAAAATTTTTAATTTTTGTCTAAAGAGCACCGGCGGAAAAATCATATCTTCCAAACTAATAGTCTGATCCTCAAAAAAATGCATAGATGAAATATAGGGAAGGCTGTAGACTACAAGGTGCGAAAAATTAGGTAACTATTTTTAACACAGTGGGTGCTATATATGTTTGTTATATAAGGCCAATTTTACTGATAAAATTCTTTAGTCGTCGGATAGCTTATATCTTTCAAATTAATAGTTTGATCCACAAAAACGTCTGATGAATTATACACTCACAATATTATGGCAGTAACGGAATGTATTTTGTTCAAGAAGTATTCCGTGCAATAATTTTTAAAAGAATAAACACTTAAAATTCCAAGCAATCTTATTTTTAACTGATTCTAACATTCAATCAAAAAAAACTAAGTACACATTAATAAGGATTTTCGGTTGCAGCTATTTGTAACACAGTGGGCGCTATATGTTGTTATATAATAAGACCAATTTTACCAATAAAATTCTTAAGTCTTCGAAAAATCCATATCTTCCAAACTCTAAGTCTGATGTACAAAAATGTATAGATGAGTTATAAAGAAGAACCAGCTATTTTTAACACCATGGGCGCAATATATTGTTATATAAGACCAATTTTACCCATTAAACTCTTTAGTCGTTGGACATCTTATATGTATCTTCCAAATTAATAATCTGATCCACAAAAAAAGTTTATGAATGAATTATAAGCAGGATGTAGGCTTTAAGGTCCGTACAAAATTAGGCACCTGTTTTAACACAGTGGGCGCTATTTTACCAATAAAATTCTCAAGTCTTCGGAAAACCCATATCTTCCAAACTAATCACCCCCATCGCGAATGTTGTGGGAATAAGTTGTTTGGGAGCAAACCTATATTCCCATTCCAAACAAACCAGTATCGCGAATATTTTGGGAATAAACGTGTCTATTGTGAATTGTTTGAGAGTAATAGTTTCTATTGTGATTATTTAAGGCGCTTTCACATTGTAATACAAGCTTTGAGATTTTTATTAGATTTTGTAAGACGAAAATCAAATCAAAATCGGGCTGACTGTCAAAAAATCTTTAAGAAACTTTTCTCATTACATTTTGTTTCTACACTATCACATTCCAAATGAAACGTATCATAAATAATTTGCAATAACGCAAATTTTTTTCGTTCTTCTTTTTCTTTATTTATGCCGGCAAACAAATACACAACTGTTTTTGTTATTCTTATGTTTGTTTGTGCAAAAGACAACCCTGATAAAATGAAAAATGTGATTGTTTAGAAAATTTCCAAAAAATTACGAACACCATAATACTGTCAAATTTCTTTACGTATTATTTGACAAATCATAACAATTTGTTTCCACACTGTTGGATTTTTACTTAAGATTTCAGTTTTTGACAAGTATTAATACTAAAGCTAATAGTCTGAAGGCCGCTTTATCAGTGCTTTATAAATAATTTGTGTACATACTTTTAGAAGGAAAATATTCACATTTTGAAGAAATTAATAAAGTTTAACTGCGTTTTGTGGTGCTGGAAGAGAAGAAACAATCCGTAGATTGCGAAGATACATACGCGATTAATCGTTAGGGGAAAATTTGCCTGCTGGCAGCAAGATGTTCGCCGTACCACCCGTAGTGAAAATGGGTGGCACTTTGGCTAGCGCACATCTCCAACAGACAATTAATTTGCTTTTTATTAACACTTGTGCTCTTTTAATAAAATAAAAAAGTAATTCAATACAGTCCTAGCTTAAATACATATTACAACTTACGTATTCCCTTCTTGTTCCCATCGACACTTGTTGTGAACTTATTTTGTAAGATTATTCACGGGAAAAACATGGGCGATTCCACATTTTTTTAAGTTTGTGAATTCGCTTCCAAAAACTTTGTTATGGGAAACATTCACGCTAGCAAATCAGAAAATTTTGGATTTTTTTTCATGGGAATAGGTATTCGTGATAGGGGTGATTAGTGTGATCTACAAAAATGTATAGATAAGTTATAGCCAAGAAAGTAGGCTATAAACGTTTTTTTTAATTCAATATTAGATTAGCTTATTCCCCTTTGTGGATCGTGACAAATTCACAAGTAGTTAAGAGTAATTTTTATTAAAACCAAAAATTTTTCTTGTATTTTTTTCTTTTCAGAAAATATTAAATAAAAGACTTATTGGTTAAGTTACAAAGAAAAAGGTATACAAAAAAAATCATATTTATTTTTGTTCTTTTATTATTTTTAATTATTTAACTTATATAATAAGACTTGTTTTGAATGCTAAATCACTTTCAAAATGTGTATTTAGATTTGTTAAGTAAAAAACAAACAAAAAACAACTATCACTTATCATAAGAAAATCAACCTCATATATAAAAATGAACCCCTGTAGAAAATAAGCAATACTTAAATTTAGAAATAAACGCAAAAAAATATGAAATAAATTTAAAAGAGAACTAAAAAATGAAACAACAAATTAACAAGGTTTTTAGAAAACTAATATTTAAGGAATAACAGTGCCTAACATTATTATAAAATTTAAAAATATGAAAAAACAATAATTTGAAAACAAAAAAAAAGAATTTTTGGAAAACTTGTTTGAAAAAATTAATTTAAAGAATAAATTGAATTTTCGTTTATGAAGTACGGAAAATAAGTAAACATATACAAAACATAAATGCATATATAAAATTACAACAAAAAAAAAACAAAAAACAAAAACAAATGAGAATTTAGCGTATTGAATATTAAAAAAAAATCAAATGTTAGCAGGTTTACACAAATTAAAGGCCTCCATAGTTTAGTCATTATATTTTAAGTTGAATTGAAAAGAAAAAAATACAAAAATAACAAGCAAATATTATACTATACATACATACATACATATACTATACATACATACACATATATTTACTATTATTACTATTATTATTATGAATTAAACATTTAAATTGTTTAATTATATATATTTTAATTGCTACGTTAATCATAAAATGATTTTATATTTGTCCAAAGGCAAACTATATATTATTATTATTATTATTATTATTATTAATTACTATTACATACAAAACATGCATACACAAATACATACATACCTACTAACTATATAACTTATATACATACATAAAGGACGTTATTTGTTTATAAATACA
This sequence comes from Panzeria rudis, assembly GCA_956483635.1. Classification (NCBI taxonomy): domain Eukaryota; kingdom Metazoa; phylum Arthropoda; class Insecta; order Diptera; family Tachinidae; genus Panzeria; species Panzeria rudis. The sequence continues at coordinate 89,015,500 of OY101451.1, forward strand.
CATACATATACATACACCTACACATATAGTTTTCCTCTTTCCTACACTCTATTCTTTTTTTTTATTATTTTATTTATACTCTTTTTTTTATTTTCTAAACATATAATTTTATGAATATTATAAAATAATAATAATATTTTTAGAACTTTAATTTTTTTCCCTATTTTATCTTTGTTAATATTTTGATGATATAACATGTATATTTCTTTAATTATATCGAATATGCATAAATTTACTTTGTGAGTTATTAATAACAATAAAAACCTACAAAAAATTCTATTGTATAAAATTTTGGAAACAAATTTGTTTGTCGTTTATTTTTATTTTACATCGTAATAAATACTGATTCGGTTTGCACGATAAAAGGAAGGCTCGATGAGTTATGAGCCCAAATCAAAAATTTAAAATGGCTCCAAAATATTCAGCCCAATCATGAATATTCATTCCCTAGGAATTTCTTTCCCCCGGAAAACACTTTTCTCGATAATCATAAACTTTTCGGGAACAAAAATATGAAACAGTGGCATCATTGAATAACCATGGCGGCTGTTTTGCCTGTTGACATTTATTTATTCAGTTTTTTTGTGTCCAAAAATAAATAAAATTGATGTTTTAATTAAATTTAAAGTAAAATTAATTAAAAAGTGAATAAAAAAGTAATAACATAGCTGTACAAGCATTTGTGAAGGATATTGGTGCTGTAGAAGAAAAAAATCGTGCAAGTTAGTTACTATTTGCTGCATGTATGGAAACCAAAAGCAATGGATCGATTAAAGTTAAAAAAATTTTGTCTTTGTGCTTTATTTGTGGTATTCGACCGACCTACAAGAACAATAAAATATTTTTTTATTGATAAAAATTTTGTTTTATTTGACATCGACTTTTATTTGACATCGGTTTTGCAAGTGAAAAATTCCGGGGGAGAAAACGAAGTTTAAATGCATTGAGAATAGCTACTTTTTTCCCCCATCGAATTTTTTCCGACGGTCTTTTTATGCATAATAGGAGAAAAGTGAAAAAACTCTCACGGAATTTTTGTTTGTGATTGGGCTGATTGTATTGAAAACAACAGCACGAATTTTGGGGCTATTTGTAGGGTTCCGTACACCAAAAGTGTAAGGGACCCCTATTGTTTTCGCTACGCTGTCCGTCTGTCTGTCTGTCACAGGCTGTTTTCTCGGGACCCGTAAGAGCTACGGACCTGCAATTTTCATAGAATATGTAAAACGTTGGCCGCTACTACAAATATATATGACAATTAAAAATTACAGGGTGTTCTAAAGCGAGCTACGAAACATGTTGAAATACTAATGTAGTATACATACACATATATAGACATTTTAAATTTTCAAAGTTAGTGTTAATTGGTGTAGTCTGTAGAATGGACTACACCAATTAACGCTGAGATTTAAAAGAATAAAAACCAAAGGGTGTTCTATCAGTTAATGTAATTCTGACTATCTAATTTAGACTATTTGCTGTATCTTGGAAACCGTAAGAGGCAAACTCTTGAAATTTAAAAAAGTGCTAAAACTAAAGAATTAAAATATTTAAAAAAATTTCAAAACGAAAAATCGCCTACATTAAAAACTCACTTAAAGGAAACAAGCACCAAAATTAAAAAAATCGCTAAAACGCAAAAAATCACCAAAACTAAAAAGATCGCCAAAAAAACTCAAAAACCGAAAAAAGTAGTCAAAACGAAAAAAACGCGAAAACATAAAACGAAAAAAATTCCCAAAACCGAAAAAAGTGCCACCTGAAAAAAGCGCAAAAACTTAAATATGTAAATCGCTAAAACTAAAAATATCGTAAAAAATCTAAAATAAAATCGTTAAAAAACGCCAAAGCCAAAAAAATCGCCAAAAGTAAAAAAACGGCAAAAACCAAAACAAATTAAAAAAAATAAAAATCGCAAAAATGAAAAAAGCTCAAAAAAAAAATCACAAAAAAATGAAAAAACTTGAAAAATAAATAACAAAAAAATCTAAACAAAAAAATTGGCAAAATAAAAAAGGGGCAAAAACTAAAAGCGATATAATCCCCCTTATTCCGTAGTTATTTGTCGACGTCACGTCAAGACAATACCAACAAATTGGCACTTGTCTACTCGCTGTCGATAAAAATTTAGTACATTTACAGCCTCTTCCCATTTTCTATGCCGTAGAGAATAGTAAGTGGCTGTCAGTAATAGTAACTTGTTGTCGATGACGAGTAGAAATGTGCCAATTTTTGGCATTGTCTTGACGTGACGTCGACAAATAGTTACGGAATGAGGGGGAATATGTGTATTCGTACGGAAACCTTCGTGTGCGAGCCAAAGTCGCACTTTACTGAATTTATTTGAGTTTAATAACTGTTTAGATTATGGATTCAATCGGTTTAGTAGGCTTAACATTTATTTGAAAAAAAAAAACTATAAGGTATGTGATGGCAATCGATTTTGAAAACGAAGCACTTTTGAAAGTCCCTTTTAAATCACTTTTAATCAAATTTTTATAATTTTTGTGATACAACTCTTTTGTAATAAAGAAATATTGTTATAATATAGTTGATATAATTATTTGTAATAAAGAAATATTATTAAAAAACACCTTTCAAAATTGCTTCGTTTTCGGAATCGATTTCCATCACATACCTGTATGTTACGGATTAAATAATTTATACCGAAAAATTTGTAACAAGTTAATAGCGTTATATAATATGTGAATAGCCCCTAAGTTATGAGAGGTTTACATACATACATACACACAGACACACACACACACACATGCATACATATTTATCACACGGACCTCATCGTAAAAGTAGTCAGAATAGATTCCCATGACCTCAAAACGTCGAGATCTTTGGGAGTATTATGTATTTCGATTCGAAAGGAAACATTTTCGAAACAGAATGTGTTTCGTTTTAGAATTGAAATACATAATAGCCCCCCTGATGAAAACTCGATTATCGAAAATCAGGATGTAATCAGTAACTTCCTATTTTAGATAGCGGGAAGTTAGAAATTTCTACGTGATAGAAAAAAAACTAAAAACGGATTTTAATTTAGCGCATTAAGCTCTTTATATTCCACATATTTCAACTTAAAGGACATTTTCTTTGCAGACCAGTGCTATTTCTCTACTTTCAATAAGAATAATCCCTTATTACAGGTTGAATTAGGAAAAAAAATTATTTGTATAAAAAAATTTTATAATATTTTTTTGTACAGTTAACACAGATTTTCGATCAAATTCATTCAAATGAAATTTTGGCACTTTTTTAGTTTTAATTCGTGAATGTATAGTACCAGTAACTGTCACTCGTTGTGGCATTTTTATTTGCTAGACTGCCGGGATCAGTACTACCTACAATGGTACCACCTTTTACGCCTGTTTCTTCAGCAGCATCACTCTTTTTTCCTCCACTTGCAACACTTGTTTCTTTACCGGAACCACCTCTTCCACCACTACCCCTTCCACCACCACCACCTCTTCCGCCACCACCACCACCCCTCCCTCTTCCACCAACGACACCTGCACCCAACACACTCATACTTTCACATGCCATTACAACAAGAAGTATAATTAAAAGGCACAGAATTGTAAATTTCATGCTTTCTTAAAATCACCAAATATTAGCTGACTCTGTCAAACGATATTATAAGACTTGATCGATGGCACAGTGTACTGCGTATAGAAATGACAATTGCTTGGGGGTTTTTATACAATTTTCACTCTTCTATACTTTGATATTTTGCTGAAGATAATAGGAAGAAAAAGCTTTTATCAAAATATGAAGTAATCTAGCTAAACTCTTAAAATAATGAAGTGCATACATCATAAAAGAATTTGCATAGAAACAAATATGCACAGAAAGAAAAGTGACAAATTTCGCTTTTTTACACGTTTACACGGGGTTTTACTGTTGTGGGTGGTGCGAGCAGCATTAAATTCTGTAGGTGAGAGGTAATCTCCACCAAGCCAGGTTTTTTTTTTAAAATACGTATTTTCTATTGTTGGAATCGGTATTTTTTCTTTATCGATGGGTGAAATCCAGTAAGTCCCATGCTTCAAGGGACAGAAGTACTGCTCAAAACCATCTCGGAGGTAAAGAACACCAAGTCCATTTTAAAAAGTAACGGTAATATTATATGACGTAATTTTATTAAGGATATATTAGACATAAAAAAAATAATATTAGAGTTATATAAAATATTTTGGGATAAGTCCAACTGTTAATCCAAGAGAAATGGAACCCATTTGCGACTTTAAAAATGTTTTTGCAGTCTCCTGTAAAATTTTCAAAATGTGACTTGACATTACGGTTTTTTTTTGTGAAAACCGATTTGATAGCTGCTGCTGGCTTATTCTCAAATTAGTATTCAGCACAATTATGAATAACAATTCCCCGGGAGTTTTTTCCCTATTACCTGTTCCCCTATTCTAAATAAAATCTCCCCGGGAAAATTTTCCCTTTTACCATTCCTCCTATTCTAAATTACAATTTCTCCTGGAAAAAAACTACCAGGGAAAAAAGTATTTTTTCGAAATATGAGGGAAAGAGAGAAATTCCCAAACATTTTGAAGGGAACTAAAGCAAAAATTTTAAATTCAAATTAAAAAATGTTGTGAAACAATTGTATAAGCATTTGTTTAGGACAACAAGCTAAAATAAACACCGGAATGTTATCACCCCAATCATGAAAATTCCCTAGGAATTTCTTTCCCCCGGAAAACACTTCTCGAGAAAAAATGCCTCCAATCATAAACTTTTCGGGAACAAAAATATGAAACAGTGGCATCATTGAATAACCATGGCGGCTGTTTTGCCTGTTGACATTTATTTATTCAGTTTTTTTGTGTCCAAAAATAAATAAAATTGATGTATTAATTAAATTTAAAGTAAAATTAATTAAAAAAGTGAATAAAAAAGTAATACCATAGCTGTACAAGCATTTGTGAAGGATATTGGTGCTGTAGAAGAAAAAAATCGTGCAAGTTACTCTTTGCTGCATGTATGGAAACCAAAAGCAATGGATCGATTAAAGCTAAAAAAATGTTGTGTTTGTGCTTTATTTGTGGTATTCGACCTACAAGAACAATAAAATGTTTTTTTATTGATAGAAATTTTGTTTTATTTGAATATTACATCGATTTTTATGCAAACTCTCCTTTGTTTTGCAAGTGAAAAATTCCGGGGGGAAAAACGACGTTCAAATGCATTGAGAATAGCTACTTTTTTCCCCCATCGAATTTTTCCCGACGGAATTGTTATTCATAGTAGGAGAAAAGGAAAAAGTGAAAAAACTCTCACTGAGTTTTTGTTTGTGATTGGGCTGAATAGGTAAATAGGAGGCTTTTTGTTTTTTAATAATTTACAATTTCCTTTTTACACACACTCATTGGGGATTTAATGCATCTGGCCCCGGGCTTGGTTCAGTTTTCGATTCACTTCCTCTGCATAAAGTTCTTCCGAGAGCATCTGCGTGACTGCACTGTACATTTTACTTTTTATTTAAGCAAAAACAAATATTTATATTAACACACAATCTTATTATCAACGAAAACATAAATTTTTTTTATTAATTTCTATTACTGAACACTTTCCTTAGTGCAGAATAAAATGTAAACACTAAACAGCTGATCCAGATTTTCCCTCTCCCTTATTTTTTTTTTATTCCCCTGCTTTTTAGAATAGCAGGATTTTCCCGGGGAAAAAATGAATGGGAAGAGAAAAACTACCCGGGAAATTTTTTTTCTTTTTTAAAACTCATGAAAAATTTAAGTTTGCAAAAACGCTTTAAAATAAAAGCTAATTTCGAAGCAGTGAACGTACATATATATGTACACGTTCAAGCTATACAAAAAAGCTGATTTCATAGTACTGATATAAAGCAGGTTTTTAAGCGAGAAAGAAGAATACGTTTATTTGGGCTTCTTGATGCCTTTTTGCAACAATGTTTTTGACCCCGAGTGATTGGTGCGGTGCGTTGGATTTCAAACATGAAGGAGCTTAGTTCGATACTAGTTGAAGTTAAAATAACAAACGGTATGTAAAAATATAAAATTAACAAAAATGAAAAAAGTTACGAAATAATATAATTCGAAAAATTACTTTTTTCGATACGAATTTGTGAATAACTCAGAAAGCGTTGAACAAATAAAAAAGAACTATGCTAACTACAAAGTTTGAAGCTAATCTTGTTATCCATATTTTGCAGTTTTAATTATCGAAATCGGGCATACCGTTCTCGGCTTAGGGTTGAAATACATATACTAATGTACCTAATGCAAATATTCCACATATTTTTATTTAAAGGACATTGTCTTTGCAGACTAGTGTAATTAATTGGCTATGATAAAGTATGTTAAGTATGGGAAATGTTCAATAGTGACAAGTTTGTGCAGAATGCTGGTCATAGCTAAAAAAATTACTAAAATAATAATATTGATCATTCAAAGAAAAATTTGGCTGTACGGAAGGTTGAACTGACATCAGATGTTTCGAGACCACCACAGTCTTCTCATCAGAGCCGTTTTACCTACACTGCCAGTGACGGCAGCAACAACCACCTAGCGAAAATCCTAATTCTTTAGTAAACCCAATTAATAGTTGTGTCGCCACGTCGTGGTGAATAGCACCTATTAATGAACTTTTGTAAAGGTTCGGAACTTCACTAACTTTTTTTTCTTAACCTGGAGGGGGTTGGGGGGAGGATATAAAAACTCCGAAAAAAAAGCTTTACGTAATATGTGAATAGCCCCTAAGAAGTGTTCACAGTTTAATGTAAAACACCACGAGGAACATTTATGTAGAATACGCTAGCACGTAGTACAAGTATGTTGAAGACAATTGTTAAAAAATTTCCCGCAGGGTATATTTTAGCTTTTATGATGAAAGTCATAACTAACTAAATGAATAACATTAAAACTAAATAAATACGTTTCTTTGCTATGAATGCAAAAATCTTTGCATTATTTTTATTATCTAAAAACCTGAAATATTTAACCTTCAAAGATAAGATACGTCACCAGAGTTTCTCTTCTAAGTAAACATACAATTTTTTAAACTTCTTTTAGAAACTATAGAAATTTAATCGTTTTGGTGTGGGGGAATATCCCGTTTCCCCTCTCCGCTTGTATTCGCGCCTGCTCATTATCAAATTAACATATAAAGATTTCACAAATAAAACGCTACTTTGAAAATAAAAAGTGCTGAAATCTGAAAAGTGTACAGAATATGTAAAACTTGTGCCGCTACAACAACAAATATATGACAGTTAAAAATGAAAGGGTGTTCTAAAGCGAGCAACGAAACATGTTGAAATACTAATGTTATATACAAACACATATATAGACACTTTAAATATTCAAAGTTAATGTTAATTAGTGTAGTCTGTAGAATAGACTACACCAATTAACACTGATATTTAAAACAATAAAAATTAAAGGGTGTTCTATCGGTTAATGTAATTTTGACTATGTAATTTAGACAATTTGTTGCTGTATCTTGGAAACCGTAAGAGCCAAACTCTTGAAATTTAAAAAAACGCTAACATTAAAAAATTCCAAAATATAAAAAATGTCAAAATGATAAATCGCCAAAATAAAAAAAACCCTTAAAGGCAAAAAGCACCAAAATTAAAAAAAATCGCTAAAACGCAAAAAATCACCAAAACGGAACAGATCACCAAAAAAAATTCAAAAAAATTCGCCAAAACGAAAAAAGCACTTAAACCTAAAAAAATCGCTAAAACTTAAAATATCATCAAAAAACGAAAAAAAAAATCTCCAGAAATGGAAAAAATTTAAAAAAATTACCAAAACGAACAAAAGCGACAAAACAAAAAAAAAGCGCCAAAATTAAAAAAACAAATAGCCAAAAACCGAAAAGTGTGTCAAAATCAAAAAAAAACCCTAAAACTAAAAAATCAAAAAAAAATAAAAAAAAATCGACAAAAACCGAAAAAACCGCCAAAACTTACATAAATCGCTAAAAACTAAATATATTGTCAAAAAGCGAAAGAAAACGGTAAAACAACGAAAAACGTTAAAACCCAAAAATCGCAAAAAAAACCAAACCCAACAAAAAAAAATCGCAAGAAAATATGAAAAAATTAAAAAAGACATCAAAACAAAAAAAAAACGCCGAAACAACGAAAAAAAAACTTAAAAAATTAAAAAAAATTAAATTAAACGAAAAAGCAAAAAAAGTGCAAAAACGAAAAGGGGTGTATGTGTATTCGTATTTTTGTTCAGAATAAACAGTTGAGAACATTTTCTCTATACATACTGTTGCCCCAACTATGTATGGCCTATAATTGTCCTTTAATAGAATGAAACTAAGTTTTCGTTTTATATGCCTTTAAATTTATAGTGTGTAATTAATAATTTCTGTTAAATACTCGTACATATATTCAATTAAATAACTAATTAACAAAGAATTATGGAAATATGTATGCAGGTAAACTTAAAACTGTGTATTTAAATCAGTGTTTTGATCATTATCAATATCCTTCAATTCAAAAAGGACCCAATTTATTTTTAATTTTGCGTTTTTCATCCTTAAGACATTTAGCATATTGTACGCCAGCATCACAAGGCTCATCAGATACATCAATCTTGCTACATTTTTCATACATTTCAGTAGCCATCTTTACGTATTTCTCCTGCCGTTCTAAGGCATTTTCCTTTAAAAATTTACCATTATCATCCATCTGAAAGTTAGAAAATTATAATTGTAAAACAATGGGGAAATGACTGATGGTTGTTAGTTCGTTACCTACCAATTCTTTTTTCTTCAAAATACATAAACGAAGACATTTACCTTCCTGAGTAGAGGGAGTAATATCTTTAGTAAATTCCTCCAAGTCAGCTGGAATTGATGATATGTGAAAATTGTATCAACATGAAGGCTTTAATTTTTAAACCATCAAAAAATATTCATTATCTCGTTTATGATTAATCGGAATTAACTTGTAAAATTTTATTTATTTTATTTGATGGGTTGAAGTGCGAATGACAATCAAAAGTATATCGGACATATTTATATTTATCTTAAGGAGCAACTTCTTCTTCTTAGCATTTCAGAACGAATCAAAAGCTTTAATGGTTCTTTCTATGCACTGTAAAGTATAATATGTAAAATATTTAGGCACGTCTAAGTCCCGAACATTGCTTTACGTTTGCTTCGAAAAAAAGTCTAATGTTATAGAGCGAAGTAAGGAAAATTTGGTAGGATATTGTGCAGGCAAAAAAAAAAACATAATTCGTCATGTATATATATATATATATTTTTTATGGATCTTCCCTCAAAACTCCGCCATTTATAAACCGATTTCGGATTTTTTTCCTTTATTTAATAGGATGTACATCCAGATTGTTCCCGTTGAAAAGTGGGTGGTGTCACGCCCATACGAAGTAAATACACATGCCTTTCCATCTACTTCTAGTCAACCGATTCCTATGAAATTTTCCATACATTTTAAGCTTCTCTTTGAATACTACATCATAATTAAAAAAGTGGGCAGTGCCACTCCCATGTAAAGTAAATAACCCTTTTTAACAACTTCTACTAAACCTATTCTTTTGAAACTTTGTAATATATGTGACTTTATGATCAGTTAATAAAATTGGTGAGTTTTTGCCCTTTTCGATTTTTTATAAAATTTTTTAATACTAAAAATTTTCCTATTTTGCATAAAAAAATATATATTTTTCATCATTGCGGTCTGAATAATTCTGAAACCAGACTAGCCGAGCGTGTCAGTACTACACAGAAAAATTTATAACCAAAAAATTTTCAAGCAAAAGTTTGTCTAAAAATAAATTTAATTTTCAGTAAATGTTCTTTACTGAGTCAATAAATTTTTTTTTAATTTTCTGTAAAGGATATCAATGAAATAGTAAATATTTTGTTTAGGAACGGACCAACAAACAAATTTGTAAATATAGACAAAAATATCACAAAAATTTCATTGAAAAAAACGTGTTTTTTCCGTGAACAAATTGTATAAATCTATAAAACAATTTGTCTAAAAATATTTACAAATTGTAAACAAAACAATTTACTAAATCAAACAAAAATACTTACTGGACTTTCTGGATAATATCAAACAATATTTTTGTCTGAATTTATAAAGCAATTAGTCTAACAATAAATATTAAACAAAATAGTTTACTTAATCAAACAAAAATATTCACTGGATTTTTTTGTAATACTCGTATATGAAACAAAATTTTTGTCTTTGTGATTTATCATCATCCATTAAGCATTTATGAAATTTCACTTTGTTAAAAGTGTTCAAGTCTGAATGTTTTTCTAAAGACTCTAAAAAAATGAATCAGAATTAACGCAACGACATTAACGAATTGATTCACTCAAAAATCTTCATCGGGGTTGTTTATTTACGACACAGTTTTTCTTGTTGTTTTTGTTGTTTGCGTCCTAAGTAAAATTCAAACAAACAATTCATTGATTATGCAAAGAACATTTACTGAAAATGAAATTTATTTTTAGACAAACGTTTGTTTGAAAATTTTTTTGTGGTAATTTTTTCTGTGTAGTGGGATCTGGACTTTATAGTAATCGTTATAAGATACACTACAAATGAGTAGGTTTTCACGCAAAGTGTGGCAGAAAAATATGCAAATACACTAAGTCGCTTTTCACGAAAAAAAAACTTGCTATTTTGTAGCAGCGTGTAATCAAATGGGGAATTTCCTACATACTAAACTTAAATTCACAAAATACCTCTCATATTATATTTCGTTAAAAGAAATTTATTAAATAGTTGATGTTCCTTGATACTAGCATTCGCCGCAAAAAAGTCATAAAAATGAAAAATAAACACTGATTAGATTGCGTTCTGCTAATCTGAATTTCCATTAGCGGAGTTCAATATTTGATGCAAATGGTCTTGCGAAAGTGCAAATGCAAAATATCGTAGCTTTTGTCTGAAATCCAATAACAAAATACCCAAAATTTCATTAAAAAACTACGATATTTTGCATTTGCAATTTCGCAAGACTATTCGCAACAAACACTGAACACCGCTATTAATTCAAATATTGAACTTAAGCCGCAAGAATAACTTTCAGCTTACTGCCTGTTTTTGTATATAAAATAAACATTTTCGTTAGGGAATTTATATTAAAGCAAAAATAAAAAAACTCAAAGTCTATTTTTATTCCCAATTCAAAGTCCCTAACGAAAAAATTTATTTTATTTACAAAAACAGGCAGTTAGACGTACGTATTCAGTTCAAAGAAAATCGCGCAAAAATATTAACCAATTACTCTATACAATAATTTCGAACATTTTTCAAAGTTACGGGGTTCTGTAAGCCGACTCTGGTAGAGGAGGCAAAAAAATATATATATACGGATGTCGGCGTTTTGCAAGACCACATGGGAATTTGGTTTTTGGGGGGCTTATGTACAATAATACCACGGGGAGCATATACCAATACCATGGAAGATTTTCCCCGCTATATTGCCGTTAAAGGGGAGTTTTTTTGCCTCTTTTCAAAGAAATATGCAAAACGCGACCCATAAAATGAAAAGTTAGAGGGTTAGTATGTTCCACAAAAATATTTGCCCTAATATTTTGTACAGACTTGCTGAACATACCCTACACCTCAGATGTGAAGAACACATAGTTCCATGTACCGATATGCTGCAGGACCAAGCCAAAAAGGAGGAAGCCCCCTAAAAAATAAAATACCGATGTGATCTTGCACAACGCCGACACACATATATATTTTTTTTTGCTCCTCTGCCAGAATCGGTTTACAAAACCCCGTAATTTGTTTCGTGCTGCATAGTGTTATTTCTATATTTTTCACATCATACTAACAATCTTCGGCTTCAACTTCCACGACGCACTCAAAAACTTTATTTATCATATCTAGATCGGATTTATGGGTTCCTTTAACCAAAACTGCACCAAAAACACACAAAATCACCAAGGTTCCAAACAGCTTTGCCATTTTTTATATACAGATCTATTAAAACACTCTCAAATTCTTTAAATATTAATTCGAAACTGATCATTTTGAACTTATTTGTCCAGAGTATTTATACATTAAAAACACCCGTTTAATTAATATTTAATTTCAAATTAAAACTTTTTGTTTAAAATTCAATAAACAATTTTATTAAAGCACTAGACAATTAATCGCATGCAAGCAAGTCTGCCTAAATGTTTTCAATCAATATAATCTTTCATCTAATAAATAAAAGTATATATTTCTTTATATAGTTTTATCTGAAATTAATAGTTCAGAAATCTATATAAATGTGTAATTATTTTTCCAATACGGGCGGATTGATTTTGGAATGGAATAAAAAGGCCGTGTTTGAATTACAACAACATTCTATTGTTTTTAGCATTTCAAGCATTTTATTGTATATGCTGCACAGTGGACTAATGCCGATCCTTTCCGGAGGATTATTCTTAATTACAATGAATTGTATAATGTTATCGATACATCTCTTCGTATAAATGTTATTAAACATAACTTAATTTTCAATTTAAACAACCAGTTTTGTATGTTATAGTTGTATGTAATATGAAATTGTTATTATATTTTGTCTGCAAGGTTCTTAATCCATAGACATAAACAAATAAATAAATTAAGTTTTAAATTTATTTATCTATTTTGCTGTTCACACATATGCCATTTAGCTAACTCAATTAGAATTCGCAGGCATAAGAGCAGGATGTTGTTGTCTTATTTTCGCAACATGCGAGTTTTCGCTATACCAGCAACAAGTTTTTATATTTGTTTTTAGGTATTTTTGCAAGTTTTACATTAATTTGTTTGAATTTTATTACAGTTTGGCTTATAAGCGAGTAATGAATAGCTAGTCTGCTGTTCTACTGAGTTTACCTTTTAGATACGCCTTGCATTTTACAGAATTTTCTATTCAGACTGAACAGTTATGAAGAGGCTGCTCAATTTATGAAACAATTAAGTACTAATTTCTCAATTTATTAATGGAATTCTTTTATGGTAAATTGAGGTCAATTAAGGCCTTAATTGTTTAAATTTTCTAATTGCGCAAATAAGGTGCATGTCTGAACAGAGTATAAAGCAGTTTTCATTTTAAAAGTTTATGCACTTATGTGCATGTGTGGCGTGAGATAACGGACAGAACATACATACTAAACATACTTACCGAGACATTCTTAAGCGGCCTTCAGACTATTAGATTTAGTATTAATACATACTTGTCAAAAACTCAAATCTTAAGTAAAAACCTAACAGTGTGAAAACAATTTGTTGTAATATGTCAAAAAATACGTAAAGAAATTTGACAGTATTATGGTATTCGTCATTTTTAGGAAATTTTCTAAACAATCACATTTTTCATTTTATCAGGGTTGTCTTTTGCATAAATAAAGAAAAAGAAGAACGAAAAATTCGTTTTATTGTAAATTATTTCTTTACGTTTTATTTGGAATGTGATAGTGTAGAAACAAAATGTAATGAGAAAATTTTCTTTAAGATTTTTTGACAGTCAGACTGATTATAATTTGATTTTCGTCTTACAAAATCTAATAAAAATCTCAAAGCTTGTATTACAATGTGAAATCGCCTTTAGCAACACCAACAAAGCTGTAGAGAAGAAATAGAAGGGGAATGTTTTGTTCATTCGACGTCGTAGAATAAGAGGGAGTTGTTAATTGACCGTCAAGTTATTGACACTGACCTCGCGCAACGGTGGTGATCTTCCCGTATTATTTTAGTTTGTAATGTAATTAATTAGATTTACATACTGCTAGAAATAAGTGAAGTGATTAAATAATTATATTATCTGAATATCGGAAACTAATGTGTTGTGCTCATGGAAGATAGGGAACGGTTAGCTGACGACTCTACATTTATTTTATGAAATATTTTACTATACATGCCTACTTCCAACGGATACGAAAAACGCATTTGAAATGAGAATCACTGATGTACTTACATAGCTATTCAGATATACATACATACTATGTTTATCGTAAGTTCCTTTTCCGTTTCTTATTAGCAAAGAGATGATGCAAGCAATTGATGAACAGCCGTAATTAATAATTTGAATAAGCACATTCTTTTGTAGTAACATTTTTCATTTCCACTTTTCTTTTACTACCTATTTTGATTTTTAATCATATTACATACATACATACATACGTAACGTACATCTTTTATTTTCATATTTTATTTTAAAATAAAATGCAGACAAAATACAAGAAGCTATAGATTCTTTTACTTGCTCATTTTTAACACACACACACGTCTATACATTTATAGATAAACGCTACGAATGGCCCTGCTAAAGTAAAAACACCGACCGGCGTTTTTCCATTTAACTTTACACTCGTATTTTGCATATTTATACAAAACTTTTCTCGATATTTTTCTTTGAATTCACATCATAAATTAAAAAAACACTTATTTATTTTAATATTTCATTAATATTTTATTTGAAACAATTCATTTCTTGAATATTTCTTTTAACCAACCGAACCGAGTTAAAGTTATGCGTAAACTAAAAAGACAGCAAACAAAGAAAACAAAAAGCAAAATAAAGAGTTTAACCGTTAGAATATGCGAAAATGGGAGAGTGAATTATTACTCATGTGCAGGGTTGTCAGATGTGGCGATTTCTCGCCAAACGTGGCGATTTTAAAACTTGTTTGGCGTCTTAGTTTTCGATTTTTCGACATGGCGATATTTTGGCGATTTATAAAGTAGTTGGCGATATTTATGACTATTTTTGATTAGACATGAATTTTTTTGAGAAACTTAAAATCAATATGAAAATATAATATGATATTTACTCTGGCTGTTTTATGTATGAATTTTTATACATTCATATGTATGTATCCGAACAAAATGTATTGAAAGAATATTTTCAACACATGCGAGCTCATCTGCGAAACAGAATACAACTTGAGCATGTAAATAACACTTTGTTGTACTTCTTCGTTACCTTCCCAAGCTATGCTGAGCCAATTTAATTTCCCTACTCTTGAGGATGTAGTGTATATTGTTCTTGATATGTAATAAAACTATAATTATATTCGTATCAAAATTTTCTGGAGATTCGGTCTTATGAATCGATTTTATATTAAGAGTAAAATCATGAATCACAAAATTAAATATGTAATCAATATTCTTAGGTACTTCAGAAAGCCGCTAAAAAAAACTCAAACTTGATATACATATAAGCTAGGAATTGCATATAAACCACGGAAAAATTAAGAAAGTGGAAACATTCCTTCTAACAGACTAAAATTGGGTTTATAGGCTACAAATTGCATATGAAACAGGTATAAAGGGTGAATATCTCTTAAACTTTTATATAAAAAGCGTACTTTCTCAAGTCTTACATGACTGAAATTCAGTATGTACGATAGAAATTGCACACTAAATACGTAAAAATTAAGAAATCCGACCGCTCCAATACTCCTATAAGGCGGTGCAAATTATAGCTAACCTCACCCTTTTAAATAAAAAATAATTTAATCGAAAGATTAAATTAAAAACGAACTTAAGCCAAATTAAAAAATTATAATACATATATATTATTGGTAAAAACTAAGGAAAACCCGATTTGGCGAATATGGTGGTTTTTGACATTGAATTTGGCGAAAAAGGTCAAAATAAATCTGACAGCCCTGCTCATGTGCAATTGCATTATTCGTGTATGTACGTTTGTGTGTTTAATTGGAGTTGTTTACAATTCAACAGCGTTACCGTTGCGAAATTTCAAAAAGTGTCACAAAAGGGGGATTTTTCCCAATAAAGTATCACAAAGAGTTTATTTCAAATAAAAAAGCGTTCAGTCTATTAAAAAAAGAACATTATTTTATTTAATTTTTACTGTAAAACAAGACTCGACTCTAAAATGATTCCCACAAATGCTTAGCAAGCGTCTGGTGCGCAATCATAAATTGATACGCAATTGATCTCCCAATTTTATTTAAAAAAATTTTTATTTATTGCGGATCCTATATGCCTGCGTGTCATTGGTGTAGACTTCAAGCATGCTTTTGAAAAGTATCAAACCTCTTATCTTATGCACAAACTTTCAAAAATCCTTTTAAAAATTACAAACGATTTTTGAAAATTACAATATTGTAAGATAAATGTATGGTTGAAGTCTACTGATGATTTGGTAAAGCACCATGAAGAAATGCAGGCATATAGACATGCATAACCCGCAAGAAATAAAACTTTTTTAAAATAAAATTTATTAAATTTTTTATATTTTAAAAATTATGAATTATTTCCGTAATATCTCCCTGCCAGCCTTAAAGCGTTTGGGGGCGGGGGGGAGAAATTAGCTTAGACCATTTGTTTGTTTAGAATAAACAGCTTAGATTATTATCCTTGTGCATACTTTTACCCCAACTATGGCCTATCATGGTCCTTTAATGGAAAGAAACTCAGGTTTTTGTTTTATATGCCTTTAAATTTATAGTGTGTAATTAATAATTTCTGTTAAATACATATTTCATTAAATGACTAATTAACAAACAACTATGGAAATATGTATGCACGTAAACTTAAAACTGTGTATTTAAATCAGTGTTTTGATCATCATCAATGTCCTTTAAATGAAACTGAAAGCACCCAATTTGTCTTTAATTTTGCGAGTTTCATCCTTAAGACATTTAGCATATTGTACGGCAGCATCACAAGGCTCATCAGATACATCAATCTTGCTACATTTTTCATACATTTCAGTAGCCATCTTTGCGTATTTCTCCAGCTGTTCTAAGACATCTTCCTCTAAAAATTTACCATTATCATCCATCTGAAAATCAGAAAATTATATTTGTGAAACAATTGAGAAATGGCTGATGGTGTTAGTTCGTTACCTACCAATTTTTGTTTCTTCAAAATACATAAA
The DNA here is from genome assembly GCA_956483635.1 of Panzeria rudis. NCBI lineage: Eukaryota > Metazoa > Arthropoda > Insecta > Diptera > Tachinidae > Panzeria > Panzeria rudis. The sequence continues at coordinate 89,032,395 of OY101451.1, forward strand.
CGAAGACATTTACCTTCCTGAGTAGAGGGAGGAGTATTTTTAAAAAATTCCTCCAAGTCAGCTGGAATTGAAGTGTAAAAAATTTAACATTTAGCACGTTTTTAAACAATCAAAAAATATTAATTATCTGATTTATTATTAATCAGAATCAATAAAAAACTTTAATTGCTTTATATCTACTGTAAAGTATAATAAAGTAGGTCGCCACTTTTACGTCCAGAACATTTCTTGAGGTTGAGCGGAGTGAGGAAAATCGGGTAGAATAATGTAGAGCACTTTCTTTTATCTGAAGCTCAACTTACCACAAAAGCTTTAAAAGTTTAATTGAAGTTAACCTTTCTTTATAATCATTTATTTCATTTATTTCATTTAATTGCAATAAGCAGCTTATGTTAAAACTCAAAAAATCATATATCTAAATTGTTTTAAATTCAAAATATAGTGTAGTATGTGTTCTGAAAAAATATTGAATTCGTAAGAAACTGTATTGAGCGTTACTTAACAAAATTCTTAAATATAATTTATCTACACCCAAAATAAAATATTGTAAATCTAAGCAATTTAGTTGATAGTGTGCTGAACTATCAACCGGAAGGTCGCAGGTTCGATGCCTGCCAAGGCTTAAGCAGCAAACATTTTTTTCTAAATTTTTTCCTTGTTTGGCCTTAAACTTAGGTTCTCACAGTTTTACTCATGTTTATAAGCCGAACACCTTTACCATCTCAGCTAAGTCATCTTCTTAAACAACGATAGCACATAGTGCTGTTGGCTGAAATGGTTTGAGCGTTGACTATAAACCCTGAGATCTTGAGTTCAAGACTAGTTTCAGGCAAGCCAACAACATCATGATTTTTTTTGATGTGCATTGGTGTGTCATTGTGTTAATTGTTGTTGGACTATTAAAGTGATGAAGGCATAAGCACTGATCACTTAAGCAGTACTGCCAGTGATTAGTACTGACATTAGTAAACTACTTTGCAGCATAGAAGAAAGAAAAACAAAATATTTATATATTTTTCACATAGTACTTACATTCTTCGACTCCAGTTTCATCGATGCAATCATGAAAGCCACGTACAAGGTCTAGATCGGATTTATGGAATCCTTTAACCAAAACAGCACCAAAAACACACAAAATTGCCAAAGTTACAAAAAGTTTCGCCATTTTTTTCTTCTATACAAACAAACTATTTATTATATAGGTACACTCTAAAAAAGTTTAAATATTATTTCGAAACTGATGATTTTAACCAATTTGTCAAGAGTATTTATACATGAAAGACACGTTTAATTAATATTTAATTTAAAATTAAAACTCTTTGTTCTCAACTCAATAAAGCACTAGACAATTAATCGCATGCAAGTCTGCCTAAATGTTTTCAATATAATCCTTCATCTATTAAATAAAATTATATATTTCTTTATACATCTGAAATTAATAGTTCTGAAATCTATATAAATGTATAATTATTTTTCCAATAAGGGAGTGCGTGTGGGTTGATCTTGGAATGGAATAAAAATGCCGTGTTTGAGTTACAACAAAACTCTTTTGTTTTTAATACATATATCAAGCATTTTGTTGTGTATGCTGCACAATGGGCAAAATCAAATGTTTTGGAAATAAATCAGGAGTTTCTAAACAGATAATCCTATCGAAATAGAATTTCACATGAACATAGCAGAAGTGTAGTCTCGGTTATGTTTTGAATATAAATTTTTTCAACTCGCTGGGGGCATTTCGGCAATGTAAAATTTTTAATGCTGGCCATTAGATTTTGTCTGGAAATCTCAGAATTCATAAGATAGTTGCAAGGACATTCCGAAAATGGATTTTTTTATGGTTTTATCTAAATGTATATATCTAAGGGTTTTAAGAAGTGGTAATTGTTTTTGTATTCCATCCTTGGGATTTTAGAAGCTATGAACTAAAACAAATTTTTGATGTAAAATATGCCAAATTCGGAATCGCCCAGGTCCAGACTCGCTTCATACAAAATGACGTTTTCGAATTACATGGTGGTGATATTCCAAATTTAGAAATTATGAATTTGTCGAAAAAAGAATATTTGCATTTGCTCTTCTTATTTCATACATCAAACATTTGAAAAATAATAGGAATTGTAGTTTTTTTTAAGAATTTATTATTGTCCGTAGTTATGTGTATTGAGCGTTACTCTTTTTAGTGTGCTTCATTATTCAGTTTAATTATTGAAATTGCATTAGCAACAGATACTAAAATAATAGCGTAAGTTCAATTTTAACCACAAAAATTATTAAAAATTAAATTAATTTTTTAAAATAATTTTAGTTTTCAAAAGTGATTTTTTCCAAATTTATATTTTACAATTCAGTAAAATGCAATATTTTGGACTTGAACTTAGGTTCTCAAAATTTTTCGCATGTTTATGAACCGGACGTCTTTATCATCTCAGTTAAGTCATCTTGTTAAATAACGATAGCACAAAGTAACCATAGATAGCCATGAATTGACTTAAAACTTTAAAAAGTTATTTTAACTAATTAAAGTTGTTATTTCTGAAAAATTTGCACAGCAAAAACTACTGCTTCCGCTGGAGCAGGTTTGCCAGCGAGAGAAGGTGGTTTTTGTTATTTCTCCTGCTTCGAAAAGCGCTTCGAACATGTATGATTTTTAACAAAGCATTTATATTTTATTGATTTTGAACTATTTTTGTTTTCCTCAAATAAATCAAATATTTGCCAGAAAATAGAGATAAATTATGAAAAGGAAACGGGTTATGAAGAAATACTAGACAGAAGAGCACTTTTAAAAGTTTAGCATTTTAAATTTTGTTTTAGCATTATTTTGTACCCGATTTAAACGCAAAATATTTTTAGATATGGCCACAATGCCTATGAGTAATAATTCACTCTCAAATCTCTGCATATTCTAACGGTTAAACTCTTTATTATATTTTTATTTTTTTTTGTTTGCTGTCTTTTTAGTTTACGCATAATTTTAACTCGGTTCGGAGGGTTAGAAGAAATATTCTAAGAAATAAATTGTTTTTAAATAAAATATTAATGAAATATTAAAATAAATAAAAGTATTTTAATTTGAGGGTGCTGTTGGCTGAGTAGTTAGCGCGTTTGACTACAAACCCTGAAGTCTCGAGTTCGAGACTAGTTACAGGCAAGCCAACAACATCATGCATTTTTCTCATGTGCATTGATGTGTTATTGTGCTAGTTGTTGTTGGACTGTTAAAGTGATGAAGGCATAGCACTTATCACTTTGGCAGTACCGGCGGCGAGTAATACTAACATATCCTAATAAACTTCACAGCACCCTCCTACGCCGGTATTGTAGCAAAACCGTCGGCGAAGTAAAAGAACTAATAAAATGGCTACACAGCTTAAACAACTAGATGCCTCTACTTGGCACCAGAGGGGCTTGCAACACTGCTCTATATAAAACGCGCAATAGCAGGTTTGTAAATGAATTAAACTTTCTATCTCTCTCCCACTTCACCACCTGTTCTCGCTACACTATCCCTTTCCCAAAGAAGGTAACATATTAAATAATTAGCTGGTAGGCATTAATTGCCTGATTGTGTTACTTCTCTTTAAAAAAAATAATAATTTATGATGTGAAATCAAAGAAAAAATATCGGAAAGTTTTGTATAAATATGAAAAATACGAGTTAAAGTTAAATGAAAAAATGCCGGTCGGTGTTTTTACTTTGGTAGGGCCATTCGTAACGTTTATTTATAAATGTATAGATGTGTGTATTATTGTGTTAAAAGTGAATTAGTAAAATAAGTTTTTAAGGCAGCATTTTATTTTAAATAAAGTAAAATATGTTCGTGCGTATGTAGTATGATTAAAAATCAAAATAGCAAAAGAAAAGTGGAAATGAAAAATGTAAAATATAGCTTGAGTGAGTTGTGTTACTGCAAAAGAATGGGCTTATGAAAATTGTTATTTGGGTCAAAGCGAATTAATATCAAGTGGCCTTATCAATAAAACTACACACATCCAAAGTAGGTGTAGGACTATTTTTATTTGTACGTTGACAGTTCGGGTTAAAGTTTTTCTCTTTTATATTTAGAGTTTGACTGATGGGGTGTAATCAGCTGATGATCATCTGTGATGATAAGGCTACCTGGTACTGAATTCGCCTTGATTTTTACCTGTTCATCAATTTGCTTGCATCATCTCTGTTGATAGTAAACGGAAAACGAAATGACGATAAACATAGTACATCTGAATACCTATGTAAGTATGTATGTAATTATTTTCTAGAAAATGATTGTTGTATATAAAACAACATTCTTTGCGTCCCATTTAATCTATCAAAATATAAAAATATTTCTTATTTCACCACCACACTATGGCCGGAAATAGCTAAGTTGCGGCAAAAAATATTTCCCGACAAGTTGACGCCATCAAACTTGGTATGCAGACTTCCACTCGGTATAAGAAATCTTAAAAGCATTCTGCTTAAGGTAAACATTTTGTGTTCACCACTTTTATGTAAAACGTCACGAAGAACATTTTTGTGGAACATTTTAACCCTCTAACTCTTTGTTTTATGGGTCTTTTTGTCCATTTCTTAAAAACGTAGCGAAAAACCTATCCTATTATTAATTATAATTCCCCTTGGCTTACAAGATTTCCTATGCGCAAAAGGGTGCCAATGAATCCCACATGTAAAGTTTCAAGACGCCGATATACGTACATCCAGTACTTTTCGTTTATAGTCAATACCGTTTATAGTCACATTATCGATGTAGTCCATTTTATCTGTATTTATTGCTTACATTACCAAATTTCATAGAAAATAAGCACGTTATAGTCCAATTAGCGATATAAGCACATTTAGCATATATGCCATCTATCTGCGGTTCACAAAGACAGATTTACTAAATTGGTTAGTTATTGAAGCTACAAACCATTTAATAAATTACTATGAAAGCATTAAATTGTTTAGTATTCCTGTCACCAACTCTCCACTAGAAGAAAATATTACTTTTTGTCTTTTGTAAGAGGGATGAAATACCGTGTTATTAACTTTTGTATGCGAATTTGGTTATATGCCTCCGAATGGCATGTATGAAAATTAGGCTTATAGTCACATTAGCGATATAGTCCACAATTTGAGTGCAACTAAAGGTAGTGACTATAAGCGAAAAGTACTGTATATATTTTTTATGGTGCCCTCTAACAGAATCAGTCGTTAGATCATAATTTTATTTCAAGCATTATCAGAATTAGCTTGATTTGTTTTCGATATTATTTTCCATAAACTTTTTTTAATAATATGTGTAAAGTTCAATAATTTTAATGCTCTAATCTCTGAGTCCAAATCCTATTTTTTGTTTTCTTTAGAAAATTTAGGAAAATATTGGTTGGTATTTTCGGTATTTTTAAAAGAAACAACAGGTAATATAAAGAAAAAGTTTACATATTATTAGAGATTAAAAAATCTGCGTTTTTAGGTTTAAAAAAACTTCAAATCTGCATTTCGACTTATTGGAGGGGTAAAATCTGCAAAATGCAGATAAATCTGCATTTCTGGCAACAGTGTTAACTCTTTATTTTACTTGTTTTCTTTGATTGCATGCTGTCTTTTTAGTTTACGCATAGTTTTCACTCTGTTCGGATGGTTGGAAGAATTATTCTAAGAAATAAATTGTTTTTAAATAAAATATTAATGAAATATTAAAATAAATAAAAGTATTTTAATTTATGATGTGAAATCAAAGAAAAAATATCGGCAAGTTTTGTATAAATATGAAAAATACGAGTGTAAAGTTAAATGGAAAAACGCCGGTTGGTGCTTTTACTTTGGTAGGGCCATTCGTAGCGTTTATTTATAAATGTATAGAAGTGTGTGTGTGTGTGTGTTAGTGTTATATTATTGTGTTAAAAGTGAATTAGTAAAAGAAGCTTTTTAAGGCACCATTTTATTTTAAATAAAGTAAAAGATGTGCGTGCGTATGTAGTATGATTAAAATTCAAAATAGCAAAAGAAAAGTGGAAATGAAAAATATAAAATATAGCTTGAGTGAGTTGTGTTACTGCAAAAGAATGTGTTTATGATAATTGTTATTTGGGCCTGTTCATCAATTTGCTTGCATCATCTCTGCTGATAGGAAACGGAATACGAAATGACGCTAAACATAGTACATCTGAATACCTATGTAAGCATTCATGTAAGAAGTTTAAATAAAATATGTATTAATTAAATATTAAAATAAATAAAATTGTTGTAATGTGTTGTTTCCGGAATTCAAACAAGTTGTTGGTATAAAATGTATATGAAAAGTACTCAGTTTTTTTTTAGCAATTTCCATAAAAACTTTTTACTCAATTCGCTTGTTTGCATTGAGGAAGCAGAACATTAAAATATTTATGATGTGAATTCAAAGAAAAGTTATCGAAAAAAGTTTTGTATAAATATGCAAAATACGAGTGTAAAGTTAAATGAAAAAACGCCGGTCAGTGTTTTACTTTGATCGGTCCATTGGTAATAAAAGAAGCTAAAGCTTCTTTTATTAAGTCGGCATTTTATTTTAAAATAAAATATGAAAATAAAAAATGTAAGTTACGTGTGTATGTAATATGATTAAATATCAAATTAAAGGCATGAAATTTTTTACTGCTCCCAGAAACAACAGTTTATTTGCTGGGTAGCTATTTAAATTGATTATATTTACCTACCATTTTATATCACGCTCCTGAGCAATATGGACAGTTGGTATTCAAAACATAAACTGTAATATATACTCCTCTGTTATATCCATGTGAAATTTTATTCTGATAGAAATGGCTGATTTATTTCCAAAATATTTTGACTCTGCCCCACTGTGCAGCATACAAGAGTTTTGTTGCGCATACCTCAAACACAACTTGTTTTATTTTTATATAGAATTCAGAATTATTAATTTCAGATAAAACTACATACATACCTACATACAGACATACATATACCTAAGTATAAAGAAATATATAATTTTATTTAATAGATGAAGGATTATATTGAAAACATTTAGGCAGACTTGCATGCGATTAATTGTCTAGCGTTTTAATAAAATTTTTTATAGAATCTTAAACAAAGGGTTTTAATTTGAAATTGGACATTAATTAAACGTTTTTTTTTTCATGTATGTATGTACCTACACAGAAAAAAACTAAAATACGATTTCAATTACGAAAACTGCAGTTTCAATTAATTGTGTTGTTGAAGTTCAACCAACGACGAAAATTTTATATTCAATCACGGAAATTAAAATTTTCAATTACTCAAAATTTGTAAAATTGTTTAGAAAATGTTGTTCTTGATCACTTTCAATTACGAAATTAATTGAAACTAATTTTAATTTCTGATCAAGTGTATTAATTGAAAATTTCTTAGGAATAATTTTTTCTGTATAGGTTAAATACTCTAAACAAATTAGTTCAAAATCATCAGTTTCGAATTAATATTTGAAAATTTTTAGTGTGTTTAATAGTTTGTTTAACAAGTCTGTATTAAAAAAAATGGCAAAACCTTTTTGGTTCTGTTTTGGTTAAAGGATTCCATGAATCCCCGCTACATGTTATTGATAAATTTTATGAATGCAAGGACGAAATTGAACTCACAGATTGTTATTATATGAAAAATAAAATATGTTTGCTTGTTTTTTTTTGTTCTTTCTTTTATGCCGCAAAGTACTTTATATCCCATTTAAATTAAGCAAATCGAAGGAAATAATAACCGGAGTTTCATACCTCAAATTGACCTGGACATAAAAGTATTGAAAGTTATACCTACTTTATAACTCATTGCAGATAGAAAGCAATTACTTGAATTTTTATTGGTTCTGAAACAATTTGTTTACTGGAAAAAAATGTTTTTTTTGTTTTTCAATGAAATTGTTGGAGATATTTTTGTCTATATTTACAAATTTGTTTTTAGGTCAGTTTCTAGACAAAATATTCACCCCTATCGCGAATGTTATGGGAATAAGTTGTTTGGGAGTAAACCTATATTCCCATTCCCAACAAACCAGTATGTCGAATATTTTGGGAGTAAAAGTGTCTATTGTGAATTATTTTGGAGTAATAGTTTCTATTGTGATTTATTTATCAGTGCTTTATAAATAATTTGTTTACTACTTGTAAAAGGAAAATATACACATTTTAAGGAAATTAATAAAGTTTAACTGCGTTTTATGGTGCTGGAAGAGATTGCAGCGAAGATACATACGCGATTAATCGTTAGAGGAACATTTGCCTGCTAGCAGCAAGATGTTCGCCGTACCACCCGTAGTGCAAATGGCTGGCACTTTAGCTAGAGCACATCTCCAACAGACAATTAATTTGCTTTTTATTAACACTTGTGCTCTTTTAATAAAATAAAAAAAGTAATTCAATACAGTCCTAGCTTAAATACAAATTACAACTTACATGTTCCCTTCTCGTTCCCATCGACACTTGTTGTGAACTTATTTTGTAAAATTATTCACGGGAGTAAACATTGGTGATGCCACATTTTTTAAATTTGTGAATTCGCTCCCAAAAAACTTTGTTATGGAAAACATTCACGATAGCAAATCAGAAAATTTGGGAGTTTTTTCATGGGAATAGTTATTTGCGATAGGGATGATTTACTAACTCATTGAATTTCTTTACTGAAAATGAAATTTAGTTTTTTCTATGTATGTAGGTATGGATGCCTTCCTAAACGCATGTTGCTTTGCAGTTCAACAATGTCACGTATTCCTATTGTCACTGCCCACAGTGCGACTTTTCGCAATTTTAGGTGGCAAAAATTAATAACTCTCGTTCAGTAGCAGATATCGAAATGAAATTCGGTACATACATAGGTTATACTTAGTAGAAAAATTGGGCATGATATGTCCACTTTTGTTGGTAGCCTCCCTATAAATGATAGTATGCATACAAAATTCATTTTCAGTCGATTTGAACAACGAAATATTTTGAGTGCATTAAAATAAATAAATTTAAATAGAAAGATATCAGTCTAGAAAATTACTTTTCACCACCACCTTTTTTCTAAATCTGTTGGATATCAGTTCACTTTTAATATTCCTAAAGATTTCCTATTGATATCACGAGCAGCGAACCATCGAAATCGATTGGTTTTTGAAAAAAAGAACTGAGCAAAAAATCAACTTTTTCGATTTATTTTTGATTGTCGCTATCAAATGCTTTGCGTGAGAAATCTTAAACGAAAGTTTTGGTCAAGTACGTTATAGCAATTAATCATTTGCATGCATACATATATATTTTATTAAAATAACTAATTATGGATATAGTATATACGTAAACTTAAAACTATTTAAATTAATTTTTTATCATTATCAATGTCCTTCAAAGCGGTTGGTTGTGCCAATTTATGTTTTAAAAGTCAAATTTATCTTTTATAAGTGCAATGGCTTCATCCTTGACACAGTTATCATATTGTACGGCAGCTTCACACTCATTATCAGATACATCAATCTCACTACATTTTTCAACAATTTCAGTCGCCATTTCGATTAGTTCATCGGGCAGGAAGACTGAGAATTTCTCAAGGTATGACAAAGCCCTTTTCTTTGAATATTTACCATTATCATCCATCTAAAAGTCATAGAATTATAAGTTTAAAACATTGCGGAAATGGCTAATGGTTGATTGTTGGTTACCTACCAATTCGTATTTTTTCAGAAAACATGAACGAAAACATTTAGCTTCCATAGTCAAGAGAGGCTCGTACTTCCGGATGTCATCCAAGTCAACTGGAATTGAAAGTTTAGACATTTAACACTTGGCAATGAAAATATGAAGGTTTTACGTTTTATATAATCAAAAATTATTTTCTAACGCGTTTATCAAGATATATCAACACCAGGTAGTCGCAAATGAATTCGCCGTGGAGAATTTACATTTTTGCTGTCAAAAAAGTTGATACATTAACACTGCTGACAGGCCAAATGTGTAAACATTTACGTAAACAGCAGTGCTCTTGCGGCCACCTAGTATGAATTCGCCTTGCGCGTTTATGATTAATTAGAATTAATTTATTTTTTCTTTAATTTGATGGGATGAAGTGCGGATGACAATCAAAAATACATCAGACACATATGGGTATCTCCACAGGAAAGTAAATTTTTTGTGATGAAATAGATGAAATTTTATTAAAATACGGCAACATTGTTCATAGAATGAGTGATTAAATGATGAAACAGAACAGGGTCTAGACGAGTTTTTCCATACAATTTGACATTAATAATACGCCGTAAAAAGCTGTCATGGGATAGAATTAAGGTAGATTTATTTAACAGGTACTCTTGATTCCACAGCCGTTTACACTCTTTTTTGTTTGTACCTGTCAATTTCGTATTAACATTTTCAAGGAACTGCGACTAACTGGTAAATAAATCTGTCTTGGGATAGATTATTTATTATTACATATTTATTTTTATTAAAATAGACTATTTTATTTTGAGAAAATTTTTTCTCATACTCTCAGTTTTAGTCACTCATTCCAGGGATGGCAAAATTGCTACAATTGTACTATTTTTAGTACAAATCGGACTTCAAAAGTACAATAGTACATCAATGTCTTATTTAGTACAATTAATAATTTTACCAATTTTTAGAAAATCTTGTTATTGCAGCTATTTCATTGTGATAAAATATTTTATCCCTCTCGTCCACTCATACATAAGAAACATTTCATCTGAACTAAGCTTGAATTTTGCGAAGTATTAAGAAAGGATTAATATATAAAGTAGTCAGATAAGGCTAGCTCACAAAACGTAGTTTCTGCAATATTAAAGTCTGCAAAAAATTAATTGTATTTTGAACTTTATTGAAAAGATATCCTTCCACCATCCAATAGCTAGTATGCAAAAACTCATGAGTTATTTTCGATTAGAAACTGTAGTTGCTAAACCCAACTTAAGCATACTTTCCTCTTTGCCACAAATAAAAATAAAAATGATATACATATTTTATATATTTAATATATGTTTGCGGTTTCAAAAATAGGTTTTAGTGCAATTACGTCCAAAAAGGTACAATTGTATACAAAAATTTGTACAATTCCAAACTCTCATTTGCCATCCCTGACTCATGCTGACAACAATGTTGCCGTGTTTTAATAAAATTTCATATACTTTTCCTATGAAAAATAAAAACAAAAGAAAATTTAAGTTAAATTTTCTCTATTGCAGCAGAACAACTTTTAAGGAAAGAAAAACAAACAACACATATTTTTATTTTTTTATTTTTTAAATAATACTTACAATCTGTGGCTCCAACTTCCTCTTTGCATTCACGAATGTTACCCATATACTCCACAATATGTGACCATTTAATGAATCCTTTACCCAAAACACTACCAACAACACACAAAATTGTCAATGTTAGAAAAAGTTTTGCCATTTTTTTCTTAAATGCATACAGATTTGGTAAACAAATTATTAAACTCACTCAAATTGTTTAAATATTAATTCGGAACTGATGATATTGTTCCAATTTGTTAAGAGTATTTATACATAAAAAACATTTAATTACAGTAGTTTTCCGGTTTAACGAACCAGTACTTTGTCAGGCCCGTTCGTTAAACTGAAAAGTACGTTATACGCAGTACTTATGTAGAATAACCAGTTTATGGATAAACAAATAACTAGAATTTTATTTTCTATTGTAAGATAGCGGTACTTTTTTCCACTCGCTTTGTTTTTAGTTATTTGTATTGGGTGTTTTTTATTGAGGTATAGAACTTTAAGTTGGCATCACTTTTTTAACTGGCGGCCATTTTGTCAGCTGTCAAGTGATTAATATTTAGTTTGGTTTGCCATTTCATCATGAACAGGTTGACAAAAGAACAACGCTTGCAAATCGTGCAAATTTATTTCGAAAATAATGGTTCAGTTCGCGAAGTTTACCGCAAGCTCCGTCCATTTTATGGTCGACATAATCGTCCATCAGAGCAATTAATTCGGTTAACCATGGATCGTTTTCGCACTACGTTTACTCTATGTGATAATACGCATCCGCAGAGACGTCGAACAGTGCGCACCGAAGAAACAATTGCCGCTGTAGAGCAAAGTGTTGAAGAGGACCCGAATGAATCGATTCGCCACCGTGCACAGCAATTGGAGCTTTGGAGACCGGTATAGAGCCATGATAACCGACTATTTTGTTCCCGAATTGGATGGCATGAATGTGGATGAGTTGTGGTTCCAACAAGACGGCGCTACATGCCACACAGCGCACGTCACAATCGATTTATTGAAGGAAACATTCGATGAGCGCATAATTTCGCGGAATGGACCTATCAATTGGCCACCAAGATCGTGTGATTTGACACCATTGGATTATTTTCTTTGGGGATATGTGAAGTCGCTCGTCTACGCCAACAAACCAGAAACGTTAGGGGACTTGGAAGCCAACATTCGTGGCGTTATTGCCAACATACGGCCCCATATGCTCGAAAAAGTGGTTGAAAATTGGACCTGTAGAATTGGCTTTATTCGAGCCAGCCGCGGCGGCCACATGCCCGAAATCATATTTAAACATTAATGGCATAAAATTATCCTTCCAATAAAGCCAAATTGATGGACATTAAAACGATTTTCTTGTGTTTTATTTCAATTCGAAGTTCTATACCTCTAAAAAAAACACCCTGTATAAGAAATTTCTTAAAATAAGTTTTTTAACTAATATTATGAATCTTATTTGTTCGTTAAACTGAGCACAAAAAAATATTTTTGTTCGTTATATAAGATAATCAATGGAGCGAATTGATCTTGAACTGTTCGTTAAAAGCGATGTTCGCAGAATCGAATGTTCGTTAAACCGGAAAACTACTGTAATGTTTAATATCAAATTGAAAAAAAACTCTTGGTTTGAAAATCAATAATTAACTTTGTTTTAATAAAGTTCATGCGAAAAATTAAAAAAAAAAATAGTAAACAATTAGTCGCATGCAAGCAAGTCTTGCCTAAATATTTGCAATATAATCCTTCATCTCTAAAATAAAATTATATATTCTTTTATATAGTTTTATCTGAAACTGATATTTCAGAATTTAAATAAACATGTATAAGTAATTTTCCAATACGGGCGCGCATGACTGATTTGGAAACGGAAACGGTGTTTGAGGTACAACAGAATTCTCTTGTTTATAGAATTTCAAGCACTTTGTCGTGTATGGGTCTATTCACATATTACGTAACGCTATTTTCTGAGGTTTTATACCCAACGCCCCTCCCCCCCCCCCCCTTTTAAACCGCTTTTTACGAAATTTTCAGTATAAAGTATCTAATCCGTAACAAGTCTGAAAACATCATAAGTTGTATTTACGAGTAATTACAATTTAAATTTATATGAAAATTATTAGAATAAACATTTCATTACCATGTCAAAAACTGGCGGTTATAGTAAATAAAACAGCCATTGAGTTTTTCAAATTTCGCTACAAATATTCAATATTTTTAGGGCAAAATGTTACGTATGAGTAATATGATTGATGGTACCATCATATTAATCATACGCTCTGCATTAAAAATATTATATCTATGTCGTTTTATCATAACATCTTAAGTCGAGTTAAGTCTAAATCGAGTTAAGGTAATATTCTGGTTCTTTTTCTTACCATCCACATTTGGGTCCAATCCGTTTTCAAATACTCCGATTTTCGAAAAAGTTATCACGGCTTATTTTTTAAAATTCTAGACCAAATACATACAATACAGACTTTACATTAAATCGTTTATATCTCCAAGCACAATTTTCAGCCTTAAGATGTTATGATAAAACGACACAGATATAATCACATGGCGATCCTGCCAAAAAATTTTAGCTTAAAAAATTTTTTTTGAGAAAAACAGCAAAAAATTATGCTCTATTTTTTATATCAAAATTTAGCCATTTTTCACTCTCATTTCAAAAACTTGACTTAGATTCTTTTCACGACTACATGAATTGAGAAAATTAAAAAAAAAATGTTTCTACTTGTCATCAGGATCGGGCTAAAAATTACAAAATATTTTTTTTAATTTTGGCTATGCCATTACCGAAGATATTAGAGAAATAGAGAACAAAGTCGTGACCAAAACCTAAAATTTTGAAGTTCAAAATCAAATATATTCAAAAATATTAAAGATATCTTAATGATATATACTGTATTTGCTATAAATGTTTATAAGCTTTACACTAAGTTTAAATTTATGAAAATCGGATAACATTTGTAAAAGTTATGAGGCCGACAATGATTTTTCATGCCCTAGGTAGTCAAATTTGACACCTTTTAGCTCAACGTATGTTTCAATAGGGTGGTTGAAATTTCAATATTCTTAAAGCTTAGCTCCTCCTCTATGATTTCTACATACATACATACTTCATTTTGTCATCTGATCGCAAGTTTCAAAGATACAGATTTATTACCCTTTTCTTCAATTGGACCCACTGTGCTATGCAAGGATTCATGTCATTACCATATATCCTTAAATGAAAAAAATAAAATAATAATTATATTTAAAAAAAAAATGCGCACATACCAAATTTCGTCCAATTCGGAGCAAGGATACATATTGCCAAAAATGTTACTATTGTACGAAAATTTAAATTGCATGGGTTTGATCATAGGTTTGTATCTAAAACGAGCTGCTGAACGAGTTCGAACTAGTTGGAGCCAAGTCTATTAGAAATGCTAAACACATTAGAATTTTGTAGTACGGCAAACGCAACTTGTTTTATACCATTCCAACATCAAACCGCCCGCCCGTATTGGAAAAATAATTACACATGTTTGTTTAAATTCTGAAATATCAATTTCAGATAAAACTATATAAAGAAATATATAATTTTATTTAAGAGATGAAGGATTATATTGAAAATATTAAGGTAGACTTGCATGCGATTAATTGTTTACTAACTTTTTTTAATGTTTCGCACGAACTTTATTAAAATAAAGTTAATTATTGATTTTTAAACAAAGAGTTTTTTCAATTTGATATAAAACATTAATTAAACGTTTTTTATATGTATAAATACTCTTAACAAATTGGAACAAAATCATCAGTTCCGAATTAATATTTAAACAATTTGATTGTATTTAATAGTTTGTTTAACAAATCTGTATACATTTAAGAAAAAAAAAATGGCAAAACTTTTTCTAACATTGACAATTTTGTGTGTTGTTGGTAGTGTTTTGAGTAAAGGATTCATTAAATGGTCACATATTGTGGATTATATGGGTAACATTCGTGAATGCAAACAGGAAGTTGGAGCCACAGATTGTAAGTATTATTTGAAAAATAAAAATATGTGTTGTTTGTTTTTCTTTTCTTAAAAGTTGTTCAGAGAATATCCTCTGCTGCAATAGAGAAAACTAAACTTAAATTTACTGGCAGTCTCTTGTTAAGTTTTTTTTATAAAGAGAAGTAACACAATCAATCAGGCAATTAATGCCTACCAGTTAATTAATTAATGTGTTACCTTCTTTGGGAAAGGGATAGTGTAGAGAGAACAGGTGGTGAAGTGGGAGAGAGATAGAAAGCTTAATTCAACCCTGCTATTGCGCGTTTTTTTTTTTGTAGAGCAGAATTGTTTAAGCTGTGTAGCCATTTTATTAGTTCTTTTACTTCGTCGACGGTTTTGCTACAATACCGACGAAGGAGGGTGCTGTGAAGTGCATTAGGTTATGTTAGTATTACTCGCTGCAGGAACTGCCAAAGTGATCAGTGCTATGCCTTCATCCCTTTAACAGTCCAACAATAACCAACACAATAACACACCAATGCACATGAGAAAAATGCATGATGTTGTTGGCTTGCCTGAAACTAGTCTTGAACTCAAGACCTAAGGATTTATAGTCAAACGCGGTAACTACTCAGCCAACATCACCCTCAAGTCGAGCTTTAGATTGAAGAATATTGTAGCTGATTCTCCTTCGCCGTAAACCGGCAATGATATGCTGGACGTAGAAGTATTGAACTTTGTGCCTACTTGACATAAGGCGCGTGGAGCGATATTCCCCCGAAAACCAGTCAAATATACCGAATTTCTATTGAGTTTGTAAAAGAAGTTTTCAAAATAGTATGTTTCTGGCAGAAAACCGAAAAAAGTCGTCAAAACGAAAAAAGCACTACAACATACAAAAATCGCTAAAACTAAAATTATCATCATATCAACTAAAAATATCATTAAAAAAATCGTAAAAAATTAAAAAAAATTACCAAAACGGAAAAAAGCGTTAAAACAAAAAAAGCGCTAAAACTAAAAAAAAACCAAAAAATCGCCAAAACGAAAAAAGTGCAAAAAAAACGCTAAAACTAAAAAAAAATCACAAAAAACCGAAAAATCCCCAAAACCGAAAAAAGCGTCAAAACTGAAAAAAGCACCAAAACTAAATCGCTGGAACTAAAGATATCGTCAAAAAACGAAAAAAACGTTAAAAAACCACAAAACAAAAAAAAAACGCCAAAAGTAAAAAATTTTCAAAAAACCAAAAATCGCAACAAAAAAAACGAAAAAAACGAAAAAAAATCGTTAGAACCAAAAAAAATGTACTAACCAAAAAATAAAATCACCAAAAACCGAAAAAATCCCTAAAACCGAAAAAGCGCCAAAACTGAAAAAATCGCCACAACTAAAATAAATCGCTAAAACTAAAAATATCGTCAAAAAGTGAAAAAAAGTTAAAAAAAACGCCAAAACTAAAAAAATTGGCAAAAAAAAATTAACAAAAAAAAATTGCAGAAAACGAAAAATTGCCAGAAAAAAAAACGAAAAAAAATCACGAACATTAAAAAAAGCGCCGAAAGCAAAAAAAATCTCCAAAAACAACGAAAAATACTTTAAAAAAATTGAATTAAACAAAAAAACACAACGAAAAAACTGCCAAAATGAAAAAAAGGGGGAAGAACGAAAAGGGATATACGTATGTATGTGTATTCGTACGGAACCCTTCGCGTGCGAGCCAAAGTCGCACTTTACTGAATTTATTATTATTTCAAATTTAAAACCTTTATATTTTCTTTGCGAAGTGTTAAATTTCTAATATTTCAATTCCAGCTGACATGCATGAAATGCAGAAGGGTATCCCTCCCTCCACTATGGAAGGTAAATGTTTTCGCTCATGTTTTATGAAGAAATACGAATTGGTAAGAACCAACTAACAACCATCAGCCATTTACCATATTTTGTTGTAAAATTATAATTCTATGACTTTTAGATGGATGAGAATGGTAAATATTTAAAGGAAAATGCTTTAGCGTACCTTAAAAAATTGTCAGTCTTACTACCCGATGAATTAATCGAAATGGCCACTAAAATTACTGAAAAATGTAGCGAGATTGATGTATCGGATGAACATTGTGAAGCTGCCGTACAATATGGAAAATGTTTCAAGGAGGAAACCTTTGCACTTTTTAAAGATAAATTTCAGTTTTAAAACATAAATTGGCACAACCGACCGCTTTGATTTGAAGGACATTGATAATGATAAAACATTGATTTAAATAGTTTATGTATATATAACTTTCCATAATTGTTGGTTAATTAGTTATTTTAATAAAATATGTATGCATGCAAATAATTATTTGCTATAACCCACTTGACCAAGATTTTCGTTTACAATAATGCCTCCGAAAATATCTCGAATATTGCTTGGGCAAAACATTCGATATCGACAATCAAAAACGAATTGAAAAAAAGTTCAAATCGATATCGAAGGTTCGCTCGTGATATCAATAGGAAATATTTAACAATATTAAAAGGAACCGAAATCGAACAGATTTAGATATCGCAAAAAAGCTACTAAACAATAGTTTTTGAGATTATTACTTTTTTATTTTAATGTAAATGGAATCTTGTTTTCATTCAGAAAACCAAATAAGTGGGACATAATTTGTTGTTACAGAGTTTCAAGTGTGTTGATGATGTTGTTTATTTGAATTGCAATAAACTACGCACGGTGGTTCCAATTGGAAAAATGGGTAATAAATATGTATCTTTGAAACTTGTGATTCCATGACAAAACGAAATATGTAAAAATCATAGAGGAGGACCTAAGCTTTAAGAATATGGAAATTTGGGCTACCCTCTGGAAATACACCGTGAACTACAGAGTGTCAAATTTGCCATGAGTGATTCTCATTTTAAACGTACATATAATGCAAAATCACAATCTTGTGCACGTGGTCTTGCATCGTAGCATTTGCAAATTAGTATTGCATATTGATACTCACCACTTAACAGTTGTTAGTGGTGAGTATCAATATACTAGTTATACCATTTTGCAAATGCAACGATGCAAGACCATTTGCACAAGATTGTGAATTGGGCTATTATGTTTTTTTTTTGTATACCAAATAACTAAATGAAATATGAGAAGGCAGGATTCATCTTATAGTTTTCGCCTCATTCAATTGATCCTGAAATCAAATTATATTTTTTCGGTTTTTTTGCATTTTTCTATCTTGAGCGTTACATTTGATTTCGTGGTGTTCCGGGAGTGATTTTTAAGAAAAAAATACACCACAAAACATTAGTACATATATGGTTTGAAAGCACTATACATCTTTTCTCTAAAAATAAAAAATTATATAATCGCAGGACGAAATTAAAAGTTATGATGAGTTTTTCTATTTGGACTTGGTTTCACATGGAAAAATTTTATGTTTTAAAATAATTCTTTACAAACATTTATACATGAGCAAAAAGTAGGCTAACTCTTCTTTCGAATAAGACTTATTTTAATAAAATCGACTAACAATATCAAAAGTTATGTCAATTTCAAATGATTTTATTGTAGCAAAATACGGCCTACCTAATACATTCTTCAAAAATATAACAACCCACAGTGAGAAAGAAGCTAAATTTTTTCATAGAAAACCAGAAATTTTGTAAACAGATAATGTTCATTATATCGTTTCAAACCTTCTGCTGCTGTTAACTTTTTTTAAACGTCCTAAAATGTATAGATAAATTATATTTAAAATTTTTTTAGCGTAACGCTCAATACATTTTTATACCAATTCAATATTTTTTTCATAACACACACTATATTTTGAGTTCAATACAATTCAAATGTATAATATTCAATGTATTTTAACATAAACTCTTTAGTTATTCACAAAAAAATTTCAATCAAATTAAAAAATATGGATAACACTCAATACTGGCTTGAGCTTTTCACAGGTTTACATGTTCATATATACTTAAGTATGAAATCAAACCAAAAAAGTTTGTCTTGAGTAGAACAAAAATCAGAAAAATGGGAATGAAGAAAAATAAACCGATGGCATCGCTGGCAAAGTGCAGTTATGTGTTGTTTCCACAATGCAAACAAGCTTTGCTTGTCTAAAATTTGTATGAAAATCACTCAAAAAACTGAGTGCTTTTCATATAAATTTTAGACAAGCAGTGCTTGTTTGCATTGTGAAAACTACACATTAATATCAGCTTGAGAGTGATTTAATTCTCGTATTCAATTTTCACGAAAAAGTTGTATATATAAGAATTAAAATCACATTCAACAGAGCCACCTGACAAGTGGTGACAAGCAAATCCAAGTGGCGCTACTCTGTTCTGCTGTGTACGTTGAAAAATTAAGTTGATGTTAATTTTTCCCTTGTTCCTTGAAATATTAATCATATCCAATTCTTTATAAATATAGCGTTACGAACCTTAGCCTAATAATCAATTTAGATTCACAACACTCAATACATTTTACTTTTTTTTGTTATACAAACCAACAAAGTTCAGAAAACTTTTAAAGATTGAAAAGTCCAAACTTACGCTGTTGTTTTAGTGTATGCGGTTAATGCAATTTCAATAATTAAACTGAGTAATGAAGCGTACTAAAAAAGGCCAACGCTCAATAAATAAAATTGCGGACAACAACAATCTAAAAAATATATATATATAATATCTAATATTTGTGAAAATTTGGATTTTGTGAAATAAGAGAAGCAAGTGCAAATGCAAATATTATAAAACCTTTATAAATTTAATCTAATTTTTGGAAAAATTCATAGTTTCTTAATGTGGAAAATCAACAGCATGCATTACGGACACACCATTTTGTATGAAGAGAGTATAAACAGTATTTTCGTTCTTTGTTTTTAACACTTAATGGACAGTCTTACACAAAAAAGCGTATATACATTTAATTATAAGCTATTAAATTATGCTAAAGCAGTTTTCATTTTAAAATTTATGAGTTTATATTATGAAATATTTTACTATACTTTCAACGGACACGAAAAAGCATTTGAAATGAGAATCACCCACATACATATGTAATTCCAATAATTTTTTTTTATTTTGAAAATAAAACAATGTATTTTATAAAAACGCTACTAAAATGTTAGCTGTGAAAATAACTTACATGCTGAGTTGCTTGAAATGTTTTTATCAGTTTCTGTGGTAGATCAATTTTTCTAACACAAAATGTGGTTTTTTACGAAAACAAATTATGGAGTTTTCTTAGTAAAACAGTTCTCTATAGAACTGCATCATTAGAAACCGAAATACCACTGTGCACCGGTGCACGTATATATTTATTTTTGGTCCCCTCTGCTGGAGTCCGTTGTCAGGGCATTGTTACTATTTTGTGTTATACACAGCAAAAATATTACCAAAAAAATTTCAAACAAAAGTTTGTTTAAATGCTCTTTACTGAATCAGTAAATTTTTTGTTTGACTTTAAAAAAACAACATCAAAAACCAGTTTTCTGTAGTATAAAAAAACAGCACCGATGACGACATACACATAAATAACAACAACAACAACAACAACAATGATAGGAAAAGAAATGCGATTGACTCGTCAATGCTTTTGCGTTAATTCTCATTAAATTTTTTAGAGTCTGCAGATAAACATTTAAAGTTGAACACATTTAACAAAATGAAATTTCATAAAGGCTTAATGGATGATGATGTTATTATTTAAAGCCTTAAAAATATTTCCAAAAAAAAAAAAAGACTCAGCCGAGGTATCAAAAGTGATCTCTCCTCTGCTGTGGCTTCTCGTTATTAATTCAATTCTTGTCACACTAGACGCTGCGCTGGTCAAGGTTGTGGCTTACGCGGATGATGTGATGTTAATGGTATCAAGGACGTGATAAGTGATATCATGTCCAATGTTTTGGGCACACTCAGCAAATGGGCCACAGGTTGTGGTGTAGGAGTGAACCCAAATAAAACTGAACTGGTACTATTTACTACAAAAACCAAAGCTCAGAACTTTAGACTCAGAATCAGGTACTGTCCCTATCGGACAACGCAAAATATCTAGGAGTTTTCCTGGACTCTAAACTATTGTGGAAACTACATGTTCAACACAGAGTTAGAAAGGCCTCAGTTGCCTACTATTCCTGTTGGAGAATGTTTGGTTCCAAATGGGATCTAAGACCTAACATGCTCAAATGGATGTACATAGCAATTGTTCGTCCCATATTGACTTATGAATCGATAGTATGGTGGACCGCCTACAAGCAAGAAATACGTGGTAGACCAACTATACACAAATACAGCAATCTACTTGCATCGGGATTACAGGATGTTTACGTACTAGTCCTTCAGAGGCTCTGAATGTTATACTAAACGCAATTCCGATTGACCTTCAAGTCTTGGCTGCATCCTCGAGCAGTGCGGCAAGACTATCGGCATCTGGGAGGTGGAGATCAAAGACTTATGGTCATACCAGAATCTTAGATGAATTACCACCGACACTCAGGAAGCCCTCTGACTACATGATACCTCATCTGAACTTCGATAGCACCTTCAAAGTCCTTATTCCATCCAGACGGGAGTGGAAGAGAGGTAACATAGAAAAAGACTTCAACTTCAGGGTGTATACTGATTGATCAAGAATAATCTGAATAAGACTAAGAATAAGAATAAGACTCTTCTTCCGACTTCCCAACGAAGCCAGTGGATTTCAGGCTGAAATCCTGGCTATAAGGGAGGCGGGCAGAGTATTAATTGATAGGAGTGTTCAGGGGAGAGTCGGCATCTTCGTCGACAGTCAAGCGGCACTTCTGTCCCTAAGGTCACACTATCAAGATTAGGTGGTAAGGACATGCTATCCAGATTAGGTGGTCAGGCAGGCAGACGTCACCCTTATCTGGGTTCCTGCACATAGCAACTTTCTTGGCAATGAACAGGCGGATGAGCTAGCCCGGGTTGGCGAGGGCTGCCGTTTGGCACTATTAGAAACAATATTTTCAAATATTTTCGGCAGAAATCTGAAGACAGGTGGCGCAAGTTGAGCATGTGTAATGTGGATAGGAAGATGTGGCCTTGCTACAACGATAAGCACACATCATAACTAGCTAACAGAAACCGTAGGGACATCTCGAGGCTCGTCGCAGTAGTGACGGAACACTGGGCGATCGGCAGATACGCTAGCAGGAGAGGCCTTTCCTACAATGCGTTCTGCCGTGGCTGCCGAGATCAAAGTAAAGAAGAAACTGTTTTTCACTTTCTTTGCACCTCTCGAGACACAAATTCTTGGGCAGCAATTTTCTAGACGATCTATCAGAGCTAGCAGAAATTGGTCTAGGTGATCTGATTAGGTATGTCAATGCGACGGGTTGGATCTAGTACCTACAACCGGATCCGAGACCTGGGTTCGAGCCTACATGGGTTCACACTGACGAATGGAGTGGTCTGTCAAAAGGGAATCTTATTGATTCTACTTGATTGCTTGCGTGCAGTAGGCAGTTACGTATACCAACCAACCAACCAACCCATCAAAAAATCTAGTAACTATTTTGTTTGAATCAGTAAACTAGTTTGTTTAGAATTCGTAAATATTTTTAGACAAATTGTTTTATAGATTTATACAATTTGTTTACTAAAAAGAACCGGTGTTTTTTCAATGAAATTGTTGATACATTTTTTTCTGTATTTACAAATTTGTTTGGAGGTCAGTTTCTAGATAAAATATTTACTAACCCATTGAAATTTTTTACTGAAAATTAAATTCAGTTTTTTTTCTGTGTAGAGTGCTATCAAGCCAGCTCGACTGCGTACACGACAAAAAATGCTTGAAATGATAAAAACAAGAGAATTTGGTTCCAACATCAAACGCAACTTGTTTTATTCCATTCCAACATCAACCTGACCGCCCGTACCGGAAAAATAATTAAAAAATTTTATTTAAATTCAGAAGTATCAATTTCAGATAAAAATATGTAAAGAAATATATAATTATATTTAATAGATGAACGATTATATTGAAAATATTAAGGCAGACTTGCATGCGGCTAATTGTTTACTTTTTTTTAATTTATCGCATAAACTTTATTAAAATAAACTTAATTATTAATTTTTAAACAAAGAGTTTTTTCAATTTGATATAAAACATTAATTAAACGTTTTTTATATGTATAAATACTCTTAACAAATTGGAACAAAATCATCAGTTCCGAATTAATATTTAAACAATTTGAGTGTGTTTAATAGTTTGTTTAACAAATCTGTATACATTTAAGAAAAAAAAATGGCAAAACTTTTTCTAACATTGACAATTTTGTGTGTTTTTGGTTGTGTTTTGGGTAAAGGATCCATTAAATGGTCACATATTATGGAGTTTGTGGGTAACATTGAAGAATGCAAGGGGGAAGTTGGAGCCACAGATTGTAAGTATTATTTGAAAAATAAAAATACCTGTGTGTTGCATTTTTTTTTCGTTCTTCAAAGTTGTTCAGGGAATATCCTTCTCCTCTGATGCAATAAAGAAAATTTAACTTAAATTTTGTTTAACAATAACCTTAATATATCGAGAAGTAAGCTAGCTGTCTCTCTTGGTAAGTTGAGCTTTAGATTGCTTCTCCTTCGCCGTAAGCCCGCAAAGAAATGCTGGAGGTAGAAGTAATGAACTCTGTGCCTACTTTATATGGACCTTACAGTAGATAGCAGTGATGGAAAACTCAGTACTATTGTACTATTTTCAGTACTTTTTCATATTTAAAATTCCGCAGTATCCTTGCGACATAAAAAGTACTTTTTCCAATCCGTAACATTAAAAAATATTGACCATAAACGATTAAACAGAACTAAGTCTGCAACTGCAGGTAAGAAAGCTGCCACATAAACAGGTCCAAAACTAAATCGACGGCAGTAGCTTAAAAATTCTCTCATATTATTGTTTATTTTCTTTTGTTCTTATATTTCGTATGAAAAATGTATGAAATTTTATTAAAACATGGTAACATTGTTGATAGAATGAGTGGCTAAAACTAAGAGCATGAGAAAAAACGTTCTCAAAATAAAATAGATTCTATTTCATGGCTGCTTTTTACGGCGTATAATTACTATCAATTTGTATGGAAAAACTCGCTTAGGCCCAGTTCTGTTTCATCATTTTTTTTTGTAACGTTTTTTCTCATGCTCTCAGTTTTAGTCACTCATTCTCTTAACAATGTTGCCATGTTTTAATAAAATTTCAAATATTTTTCATACGAAAAATAAGAACAAAAGAAAATAAAGAATTAAGCTATGAATTTTAGTCGAACTGTATGGGTTTAATTAAATCCAAAGAAATTTTTAATTATTTTGCCAGAGTTCGGTTTTCATTTAATTTTTCAAGCATATTATATCCGCACAAAAAATAAATGTGAAAATAAGGCCAAGTTCCTAGCCAAAAATTTCGGCCGTAAAAAGTACTGAGATCAAAATAAGGACCAAGTTCTTGATATGTAGGTACAGTACATATGGCAACATTTTCCCCATAATTCTTTCCCATATTAGAAAGGCAAAAAAATGTTGCCAAGCTAACAGGTTGTCTAGAAATGAGAAGGTATTGTACCTATCAAGAACTTGGTCGAGTTGTCTATGCGGAAAAGAACTCTGGCGAAAATAGCTGAAGCTATCGAAACATGTCAGTTCAACCCTCCGCGCAGTCAAATTTTTCTTTGTCTACATGCTTCACATTTATCTCTAAATAAAATTATAATTTAATTGAAAAATGAAATTAAAACCGAACTCAAGCCAAAATAATTAAATTTCTTTGAAAATAAATAATAATATGAGAGCATTTTAAAGCTACTGCCATCGATTTAGTTTTGGGCCTGTTTATTTTTGCAGCGTTTATGTCTGAAGTTGCAGACTTGTTCTGTTTCATCATTTACTTCTGTTCAATCAATCATTAATTCCGATTATACACAAACACGATAGTAAATATTTTTTGATTAATTCAAAATTGAAACCATAATTTTAAACAATTCCATTTCAGCTGACTTTGATAAAATATTTAAGATCGAACCTCCCACCACTAAGGAAGCTAAATGTTTATATTCATGTTTTATGAAGAAATACGAATTGGTAGGTAACAAACCATCAACCATTTCCCTCACCACTGTTTTAAAATTATAATTCTTTGACTTTTAGATGGATGATAATGGTAAATTGTCAAAGGAAAGTGCCTTATCATACTTGGAATATTTGGAGAAACTCCCACAAATCCCCGACGAAATAAACGAAATGGCTACTAAAGTTATTGAAAATTGTAGCGAAATTGATGTATCTGATGATGATTGTGAAGC
The DNA here is from genome assembly GCA_956483635.1 of Panzeria rudis. NCBI lineage: Eukaryota > Metazoa > Arthropoda > Insecta > Diptera > Tachinidae > Panzeria > Panzeria rudis. The sequence goes on from OY101451.1 coordinate 89,057,915, forward strand.
TGCCGTACAATATGGAAAATGTTTCATAGAAGAAGCTATAGCTCAGTATATTGAAAAACAATTTAAGTTTTAAAATATAAATTGGTACAAGCGCTTTGATTTCAAGGACATTGATAATGATAATACACTGATTTCAATAGTTTTAAGTTTATGTATACATGTTATGTGTACATGTTTTTTCATAATTGTTGGTTAATTAGTTATTTTAATAAAATATGTATGCATGCATGCAAATGATTATTTGCTATAACCCACTTGACCAAGACTTTCGTTTTAAAATATCTGGAACATTTCTCATGTAAAACATTCGATATCGACAATCAAAAACAAATCGAATAAAGTTCATCTGTCGCTCAGTTTTGCTTCAAAAATCAATCAACATCGAAGGTTCGCTCGTGATATCAATAGGAAATCGGCAAAAAAAGACAAAAAAATTGCAAAAAACCAAAAATCGCAAAAAAAACGAAAAAAATCGCCAGAACGAAAAAAGTGTTATATCCAAAAAAATCGCTAAAACTAAAAAAATCATCAAAACCCGAAAAAAAATCCCCAAAACGGAAAAAAGCGTCAAAAGTGAAAAAAATCCCCACAACTAAAATAAATAAATCGCTAAACCTAAAAAATCGTCAAAAAGTGAAAAAAAACGTAAAAAGCGACAAAACCAAAAATTTGCCAAAACTAAAAAAACCGGCAAAAAAAAACAAACAAAAAATTGCAAGAAACGAAAAATCGCCAGAAAAAAAGGAAATTAAAAAAGCGCCAAAACAAAAAAAAAAAGTCGCCAAAAAGAACGAAAAATACTTAAAAATTAAAAAAACTAAAATTAAAAAAAAGGACAACGAAAAAACTGCCAAAATGAAAAAAGGGGCAAAAACAAAAGGAATATACATACATATGTGTATTCCTACGGAGCCACTCATGTGCGAGCCAAAGTCGCACTTTACTTAATTTATTATTTTTTGCTTACACAGCGTCTTCACGAGACATTAACTTTAAAATAACATGAGAGAAAACGCCGGCAGAATAATAAAAACAAAATGTCGATTTTTCTCTTAATCTCATACAAGGCGTTAACGTAATTTTACCTTTCCTATAAGATTTCATTTTATGCAAATGCTCAGCGGGTTAACATGTACTACTTTTGCACAACTACTCATTTTATTTTTCATTTTTCACACAAATTTTAATTTATAAATCAATTAAACACATTTATGCACTTATTTAACACAGAAATGTTATCAAAAACATCGCTTTTCATTCATTTTAATAAACACTCACACATGCACACCAAATTTTTTTCCTGTACGTGTGTTTTTTGACAGCTCATCTCATAAGGTCGTTGTTATAAGAAATCTTACATAGCGTCTTCACGAGACATTAACTTTGATATAACATGAGAAAGAACGTCGGCAGAATACTAAAAACAAAATGTCTATATTTCTCTTAATCTCATACTAGGCGAAGACGTAATTTTACTTTTCCGATAAGATTTCATTTTATGCAAATGCTCATCGAGTTAACATGTACTACTTTTGCATAATTAGTTATTTTATTTTTAATATTTCACTCAAATTAAAATTTATAAATCAATAACACACATTTATTCACTTATTTAACACAGAAATTTTATCATTTATTTTAATAAACACTCACACATGCACACTATTTTATTTTCATGTACATGTGTTTTTTGACAGTTCATCTCATAAGATTGTTGTTATAAGAATTCTTATAACAACGCTCTCATAAAAATTCTTATAGCATTGAGATAACACTAATTTTAAGTCTACACGTAACATAATTCTCTCTGCGATTGTATTTGGCAATCTCATCTTACATATTATGTTACGTGTAGACCTCAAGTTATAACAACGCTCTCATAAAAATTCTTATAACATTGAGGGCTAGGCCACACGCGCGCTTCTGCTTTTTTGTATTAAATTTGAAGTTTTATAAAATTTTGAACTTTCAAATTTAATATAAAAAGCAGAAACGCGCGTTTTAAAAACGCCCGTGTGGCCTGGCCCTGAGATAACACAAATTTTAAGTCTACACGTAAAATAATTCTCTGCGATTGAATTTGACAATCTCATATTACATATTATGTTACGTGTAGACCTCAAGTTACAAATAACGATTACTGTAGGTTTTTAATCCTCGCAATATGACCGATTTATTTGAAATTTGTTAGACACCTTTACTGTCAGTGTTGCCGTTGCTTTCCGGAGAACTTCTGGGATTTTGGGGAGATTTATAAAAAATTTTGGAAAGCCGGGGAACTTCTGGGATTTTTGGGAGATATTTTTTAAAGTTTTTGGGAATCCGGGAAACTTCTGGGGAGATTTTTGTTAACGTTTTTGGAAATCCGGAAGTCTTCTGGGATTTTTGGAGATTTTTGTAAAAGTGTTTGGGATTCCGGGGAACTTGTGAAATTTTTGGGGAAATTTTTTTTACCAATTTTGGAGAATTTTTAGACCGGGTTTATGTCTAAGGGTGGTGTCCTTTCTTAGTGAAGCTGTCTCGGCTAAACGCCAGCTGTTCCGGCTAAATTCTTGAGAAGTATCTTCCTAAGTATCTTCTAGGCAATAATTAAAAAAGTAGTTATGAATTACTGTGAATTGAAATTCAAACGTTGTTTTTGAGCTAAAAAATAAAACTCAAAAATAAGAACTATTTTACGATCAAAAACTAAAACTCTATTATAATTCTTATTACAAATTGATTTTTTTTTAGCCACAGGGCGTCAACGTTGACTACTTCGGGCATGAAAAACCTTGTTAGCCTCATAACTTTTACAAATATTATCCGATTTTAATGAATTTAAACTTTTTGTAAAGTTTATGAATAGTTAAAGATAAAACACTATCTTTCATTAGGATATCTGTAATATTTTTAAAGATATTAGGTTTTCAATTCTAAACTCATTGCTTAAGAAAAAAACACACCTTCGACTTTTTAAAATTTCCAGAAGCATTTTATTTAGCTGCATGAAAACTGTACTAAACTTCATTTTTGAGATTTTATATCTTTACTATTTATTAAAAAAGAATAATCCTCTTATTTTTAAAAATGGGTATTTTTTATGAAATTTTTATTTAAAAAAACATGTGAAGATGATGACAATCTCTAATTTTTTCGGGAAAAAATTTTATGCGTATAAGTAATATGTATAATAATAAGTATGTATTATCATATAACTCATACGTATATGCTAACGTATTCTGAATGCCTGATTTACAGTATCTCACAAGCCATTCGACATCTATAGAAAATGCAAACCTGATGTAATGATTTTACCCTACATCTCCACGTTGCAATATTTATTGCGGCAATTGCCAAAATTCATATAAAATATACAACCTTAAGAAAATAATTTAATTTTCAATATGAAATTTGACAATTGTCAGCAATAAAAATTGCTACGTGGAGACGTAGGGTTATGGAACGTTTTAAAAAAGCAATAACAACACATTAAATCAAGGTTGCATTTTGTGCAGAAGTCGAACAGCTTGTATAATAGTCTAAAAACAGCTTAAGCGATTAATTTAGAATTTTGTAGAAAAATTCACTATATTCCTCCAATGCTGAATACAGCGTGCATGCTTTAATCAATTTAAAATTTTCAGTGCAGTCAGTCATTGTTGAAGTCTACTCTTTTGAAATAAGGAAAAATAAAAATTTTAGTTTTGAAAATTTTTGAGAAAAACGTCGAAAAATAATTAAGCTCTATTTTTGTCAAAATTTAGCAATTTTTCACCCTCATTTTAAAATCTTGAATTTGATTTTTTTCACGGCTACATGAATTGAGATAACTTAAAAATTTCTTCTGCATATTATCAAGGATTTTGTTAGAAGTCATAAAATATTTATTTGCACAATTTGGCTGGCATAGATTAGCGGAGATATTTACGAGATCGGGAACAAAGGCGAGGCCAAAAACAAAAGTTTTAAAACTCAAGGCCAAATATCTCTGCAAACATTAAACATATTATTTATTATTTATTTATTTAAACAATGTCATTAATAAGGAGTCCGCTAAGCTTAATAGCTTGTCTGTAGAAAAATATTAATTGTTTACAATTCATTGTAATGTGATCTTAAATCTAATATCTTATGGTGTTTTCTTTTCTACAAAAAAATGCTACATTTCCATGTAAAAATTGCAATTTGTTGTTCATTTCTAAAAACTGTTTTGCTCTCTAAAAGGCTGGTGTGGTTTATTCTAAAAAAAATCACCCTCACTAAAGGTGGAAGGCATTGCACTTTATGCCCATGCCCCGCATAAATCTACAGTGCTGTTAGTGCCCTGTAAAATGGTGGCTTTTGTTTATAAATCGTGCTGCCAGACGAAATTGGGAAAAAATCGCCTCGAACTAGAAAGTAAAAAATAAGTTTTTAAAGATAATTTTTCTACTGTTTTATAGAGCAATTATGAGAAAACATATATGTTGTCTATATCGTTTTTATCCTTCCGCTGCTGTTAACTTTTTTTGCTGTTCTAAATTTTATAGATAAATTCTAATTAAGAATATTCTTAATGTAACGCTCATTACATTTTTATACGAATTTAATATTATTTTCAGAATACACACTTTATTTCGAATTCATTATAATTGAGATGTATAATCGTCGATGTATTTTTTTACTCCTTAGTTGTTCTCTAAAAATGTTCAATTAAATTAAAAAAATATAGATAACACTCAATACATTTTTTTGGATACAAGCAATGATTGATTGATGAAACGTTTTGCAGTATAATACTATTTAACAAAGTTCACAAAACTTGTAAATATTTAGAAGTCCAAACTTACGCTGTTATTTTAGTGTATGCGGTTAATGCAATTTCAATAATTAAACGGAGTAATGAAGCGTACTAAAAATGTGTAACGCTCAATACATAAGACTGCGGATAACAGCAATTTAAAAAAATATATATAATTTCTTATATAATAACACTGCAAAAGGGGCTTGTCTGTACATTAAATATTTTTTGAAAATTTTTATGGTGGCGTAAACAATAATCGATGTAGAACACAAAACACCAGCCTTTGGAATTTTTATCTTGTGTAAATTAAGAGAAGCAAATGCAAATATTCCAAAAACCGTTATAAATTTAATCTCTTTTTTGGAAAAATACATAATTTCTTAATGTCAAAAAGTCAACAGCATGCATTATGGACACGCCATTTTGTATGAAGAGAGTAAAAACAGTATTTTCTTTGTTCGTTTTTAGCACATAATGGACAGTCTTACACAAAAATACTTACATACGAGTATATACATTTATTTATAATCTATTAAATCATGCTAAAGCAGTTTTCATTTTAAAATTTATGCATTTATTTTATGAAATATTTTACTATACTTTCAACGGACACGAAAAAAGCATTTGAAATGAGAATCAGCCATATATTTTTTGTACCCTCTACCAGAATCAAAAAAGAATTTATTATATTGTTTTTTGTACAATTGTAATTAACAAATAATTATAGAAATATGTACGTAAGCTTAAAACTATTTAAATTAGTGTCTCTTATAATTATCAATGTCCTTCAATTCAAAACTCTTGTAACAATTTCTATATCAAAAAATTAAATTCACCTTCGATATGGGAAACCATAGCTTCATGATTGAAACATATTTCATATTGTAGAGCAGCTTCACAATGATCGTCAGATACATTAATCTCGCTACATTTTTCAACTATATTAGGAGCAATTTCGAGTATTTTATTGGAGTTGCCTGCCATTTTCTCAAAGTATAATAAGTAAGCTTCAACTGATAATTTACCATTGTCATCCATCTAAAAGTCAGAGAATTATAATTTTAAAATAAAACAATAAGGAACAAGTGGCTGATGATCAACTATGTACATACCAATTCGTATTTCTTCATAATGCATGCACGAAAACATTTACCTGCCATAGTGGTGGGAGGGATTTTCTTCATTATTTCATCAAAGTCAGCTAGAATTGAAATGTAAGATATTTAACATTTAGCAATGAAAATATGAAGAATTTAATTTTTAAATAATCAAAAATTATTTATTATCTCTCTTACAAATTAATCAGAACTAATTTTTTTTGGAACTTTAGTTCCTTGTGACGCGCCATGCACATAACAAAAATTATTGCTTGGGGAGGGGGGAAACAAAACATTTTTGAAAATGAAAAATACTGATTATAAATACTGGTGTTGCCGCTGCGAATGTTTTAGATTTTCGGTATTGCCGTAGTTTTCCGGGGAAGTGCTGGAGAGCTCCTGAGATTTTGGGGGATTCTTAGACTAGTTTTTGGGAATATCCAATATGGTATGTGTCTTTGCTACAAGGTGTGTGGCTTGGCTAAGTGGTTCGTGGCGGTGCTATCTGAAGGCGTCTCTAATAATTATATCAATTCTTGTAAATGATATGAAATTTGTTGACACGACACAACATAATACAACATAATGGTGTTGCCGCAGCGGATTTTTTAGATTTTCAGTGCTGCCGTAAGCTTTCGGGGACGTGCCGGGGAACTACTGAGATTTTGGGGATTTTTGGACTAGTTTTTTGGGAATAGCCAATATAGTTTGTGTATTTGCTAAATGGCTTGTGGCTTGGCTAAGTGTTTCGTGGCAGTGATAACTGAAGGTGTCTTTGCTAACTATCCTTACTAATAATACGGAATTTAGACGAAGACTTTTCAGCTTGATTTTTTTAGAGTTGATGGTCGAATGAGGTAAAAATACATTTAACCGAGTAATGTGTCCAAAAGATATTGTCTAAGAGAACAAATTTCTTTTGGATTTGGTATCCCACTAAACGTTCTCATACCCTGTTTGACCATAAACTTTAAAAAAATCAAGCTAAAAAGTTATCGTCTAAATCCCGTATAATAGGCTGATTTTATAAACAAAAAATGCCCTTCAGAACAAAATTTTCTCATACAAATTTCAAAACGCAAAAAGCGATTGTATTTACAAAATCTGGCCCTTTGTCCCCTTTTGCACTATCAAAGTTTACTTTGACAAAACCTTTTTTGTTAAATTTTCCTTTAAACTTCCTTTCACTGCTGCACACGCAAAGTTTACTTTGCAAAGACCCCTTTTACAAGCCTGAAATTGATGGACAGAAATGTTTTCAATTCTCTTTTGAACTTGCCAAAATCTTTTACAAGCTGGAAATTAATAGACAGACAGAGCATCAGTTTTAGCATATTGTTTATGGGATGTATGTGAATGTGTATGCAAATGACGAAAACGAAGAGAGAGAATCGAAGAAATGTCCAGTACAGATAGTCGTGTACTACACACTCTACCTCTTCAATCTCTCGCCATCATACTTCGTCTGTCTGTCTCACAATTTCAGGCTTGTAAAAGGGGTCAGAGCTAGTGCTGTTTTGTTGTTGTTTATACGACTTTGCTAGAGCATATTCATTACAGGTACCACCATTACTAAAACAAATACAACACCAAGAAACACATGTGTTTTGTTGGTAGAAATACCCCAGAAATATGTCAAATCCATTATCTGTGAGTCGCACACATTCATAAGCTCTCTCAAAATCTATTGTCTGTGTGACGCACGCATTCTCAAATTTACTAAAACAGCTGTTCTTGTAGTGGTTCCTGATCAATATACCTTGCTCACATCCATTCTTCTTTTCCTTCTCTCCTACATACAAATTTGTATATGTTGACATAGGGGCTGAGATGTCAAATGTAATTGTTTTAGAATCAACACCACCTGCTAAAATTAATTCGCCTTGCTCAAGATTTTGCAAGGTAAACTTTGCTAGTGCGAAAGGGCACTACTATTAAACAGGTCGACACGATTTTTGAGTCTGACTTCTTCATGTCAAATTTCGGTTTCTTTTTCATGTCAAATTTCGGCTTCTCTTTTTTTTCTTCAAAACGAAAAGAAGCACTAAAACTAAAAAAACGCTAAAACTAAATATATCATCAAAAACGAAAAAAATCTACAATCATTTAAAAAAATCACCAAAACGAATATAAAAGCGCCAAAACAAGATAAAATCGCCAAAAACCGAAAAAATCGCCAGAACGAAAAAAAGTGTCAAAACCGAAAAGGAAGTCGCTAAAACTAAAAAATCACCAAAAACCGAAAAAATCCCCAAAACCGAAAAAAGCGCCAAAACCAAAAATGCGCCAATACTGAAAAAAGCGCCGAAACTAAAATAAATCGCTAAAACTAAAAATATCGTCAAAAAGCGAAAAAAACACGAAAATTAAAAAAGCGCCGAAACCAAAAAAAATCGCCAAAACAACGAAAAATAACTTAAAAATTAAAAACACCAAAATTAAACAAAAAGCACAACGAAAAAACAGCCGAAATCAAAAAAGGAGCAAAAACGGAAAATGATATACATGTATGTATTCGTACGGAACCCTTCGTGTGCAAGCCAAAGTCGCACTTTACTTAATTTATTTTTAATTTGATTGGGTGAAGTTCGAATGACAATCAAAAATATATCAGACACATATTTATGGTTAAGCAGAGAAGCTCTCAGACTAATCTCGGTATTGTCAAAGAAGAGAAGTATCTGTTCGGTCCAGGTCTAGGGATCTTAGCATTTCAGAAGCAATCCAAAACCTTAGGTGTTTTCTATCTATTGTGAGGTTAATGGGAAGTAGGCACATCTTTGCGGATTTGTGGCGAAGGAAAATAAGCTACGATATTCAATGAAAAGCTCAATTTACCAAGAGACTGCTAGCTTGTTCTCCAATATATTACGTCATTGTTAAACAAAATTTAAGTTAAATTTTCCCTATTGCAGCTGAACAACTTTGAAGAAAAAAAAGGACATATTTTTAATATTCAAATAATACTAACAATTTGTGGCTCCAACTTCCTCCTTGCATTCATGAAATTTAACTATATGATCCACAACAGCAGATGACCACATATTGGATCCTTTAACTAAAACAGCACCGAAAACATACAAAATTGCCAAAGTTACAAAAAGTTTAGCCATTTTTTTTCTTATTGTACACAGATTTGTTAAACAAACTATTAAACACACTCAAATTGTTTAAATATTAATTCGAAACTAATGATTTTGAACTAATTTGTTAAGAGTATTTATACCTAAAAAAAAGGTTTAATTAATATTTAATATCAAATTAAAAAAACTCTTTGTTTAAAATTCAATAAACAATTTTATTTTGAATAAAGTTTATACGAAAAATTAAAAAAGCAGTAGACAATTAATCGCATGCAAGTCCGCCTAAATGTTTTCAATTTAATCCTTCATCTCTTAAATTAAATTATATATTTAACTAAAATTGATTATTCAGAATGCTATAAACATGTGTAACTATATTCCAATAAGGGCGCGCGGGCTTATGATCTATGAATGGAATAAAACAAGTTGCGTTCGAGGTACAGCAAAGTTCTTTTTTTAGCATTTCAAGCATTTTGTTGTGTACGCTGTCGAACTTAATTGATGGCACTGTGCAACAACAACAAAACCAAGCAAATATAATTGTATCGGTGTTTTGAAGTTTACATCTTGGACTCATTTTAGGGGGAGTTAAATTTTTCCCCTTTCACACATACATACATAGTTATGCTGACTCGGCACAGGAAATCTTGTATGTAAATCTTATGTTTAAGATAAAAGATGTGCTCAGAACTTTAATAAATATAAAACTTCACACCCAGAAATATTTCATATTAAAATTGTCCAAAACAAGGTTAATTTAACTTTAATCGGTAGGGGTTTTTCTTTATAGGTGCTTCATGTTAATTCAACATGATTTTGTAAAAAACCTTCAAAGAACATTTTTGCTTTTGAAATAACTATATTTCATAATGATTTAATATATAATGAATCAAAGTTATTTCAAGTTGAAACAACGTGAATTTGATATTTGAACAACACGAAGTACGTCATGTTGAATCAAAGTTATTTCAAGTTGAAACAATGTAAATTTGATAATGAAATAACACGAAGAATCAATTGTTGAATTAAAGTTATTTCAAGTTGAAGCAACGTGAATTATATACTGAAATAATGCAAAGAATCATGTTCAATTAAATTTTTTTCAAGTTGAAACAACGTGAATTTCATATGAATAATCATGTTCAATCAAAGTTATTTCAAGTTGAAAGAACGTGAATTGGATACTGAAATAACACTAAGGAAGAATTATGTTGAACTAAAGTTATATCAAGTTGAAGCAACATGAATTTAATATATAGGCATTTTGTTAATTATTTAAATTTTTTTTTCTTAACAAACACAAACCGCGAAGCGATTAGCTTGTCTGCGGAAAACACCCAGAATCTATGGCGGGAATCGAACGCACGACCTTTGGATTGACAGGTTAGCATCGCTACTACTCAGCCACAGGGGCGCACGCGTGTTTTGTATTCGTATAGACATCAGAAAAATTTGTGTTGTAGTTGGCTGCTCCAGGCAAGATTTGAACTCGGGGGCCACTTGATTGGTAGTCAACGCGCTAACCACTGCAGCTTCAAACCTTACTTTAGATATACACTAAATAAATACCATCATACGTAACATGAATTTCATATCAATTCATCATGATTTAATTGATGATTTAACAGTAAATTTATTTAAAATTAAACTTATAGTCATGTTGATTTAAAATGAAATGTAACTTTGATTTAACATTGTTTTAACATTGCAAAATAGTAAATCAAAGAGTTTTAACGTTAGATCAGCAATTTTTAGTTTAAAATTGAGGGACTTAAAAGCAAAGGGGTACAAGTGCAAAATATAAAATTCTGAGTAATTAAACTTCAAAGTTTTTTGTTCTCATGCATTTCACACATAATATTTTTGGTTTCTAATAAATAACGTCTTTTGAGGTTATCGTACATTGTCTGAATTTTTATAGAGTGATAGATATTGGTATTAAGTGTTGCAGGAAGCATATGACAAAATTTTTTTTAGTTTTGGCACTTGTACCCCTTTGCTTTTCACCCCCTCAATTAATATGAAACAGAGGAAATTTTAAATCAGCAGCAGAAAACTTTCGCAAGCAATGCGAACATCAAAATAAACAACAACAAGTCACACAACTGAGCACAACATTGGATTGTACCTATGAACAAATCAAATAAACACTAAGACACTTAAGACACTAATTATTTCTCATAAATATAATATGATTTCAAATCAACATTGCGACATGTTGATTTTACATTGGTATTAATTTTTTTTTTGTATGTTTGCACGAGGAACATTTTTGTGCAACATTTTAGCCCTCTAAATCTTCGTTGTATGGGTTTTTTGTACCTTTCTTAACAAATGGGCAAAAAACTACCCCTCAGCGGTGCTATAGCGGGCTGAAATGTTCTACAAAATTATTCATCTTAAAATTCTATAACAGGTATTTAAATACATCGAAGCTCTAGAGTCAACTTTAAAGCATTCAAAGCTTAAAATATGTTTAAGGGTTAATTTCGTGCTTATTCATAATTAGTACTCGGCATTGAAAATCTTGTTACGTTACGTTTATGGCATAAAATATATTCAGCACTTTTATGTAAAATACCACGAGAAACATTTTTCTAGAACATTTTAACCCTCTAACTCTTCGTTGTATGGGTGTTTTTGTCTGTTTCTTAAAAACGGGTTAAAAAAACTTTTCTTGAGCGGCGATATAGCAGGCAGAAATGTTGAACAAAAATATTAGTTATAAAATTCTACAACAGGTTCTTAAATATACCTAAGCTCTAGAGTTAACTGGAATGCCAGAAATCATTCAAAAGTCATAATGTGTTTAAGGGTTAATATCGTACTTATGCGCAATTAGTACTTCGAAATTTTGTAAGCCTAACATTTAAGGTATAAGAAATGTTCAGCACTTTTATGTAAAATATCACGGGAAACATTTTTGTAGAGCATTTCAGCCCTTTAACTCTTCGTTGCATGGGTCGTTTTTGTCTTTTTCTTAAAAATGAGACAAAAAAACTCCCCTTCAACGGCAATATACCAGCGTGAAATGTTCTACAAAAATGTTTGTTATAAAGTTCTACGATTCTACTATACCACGAGACACATTTATGTACAGCATTTCAGCTCGTTATATCGCCGCTGATGGGAAGTTTTTTGCCCCTTATTTAAGAATTGGACAAAAAGAGCCATACCGCAAAGAGCTAGAGGGTTAAAATATTTTACAAAAATTGTCTTCCTGATGTTTTACATAAAAGAGCTAAAAATATCTTATACCTTAAACGTAAGGCTTACAATATTTGCTATGCCGAGTAAGGTGCAAAATGTGGGGAAATTTAAATCACCTTAAAATAAACGCCAGATGTAAACTTTCAAAACGCCGTTATACGTTTATATCGTTTTGGTGTCCTTTACCACAATCAGTCGCTAGAATCTTATAATTTTAAAATTTTGATTTTGTTGTACAGTGCTATTGTGAATACATATTTTATTTATTAACTATAGTTCGCCAACAATTATGGAAATGCATAAACTTGAAACAATTCAAATTAAAGCGCTTATACTAATTTATATATTAAAAAGCCATTTTATCTTGCATATTACGAGCCATAGCTTCATCCTTGAAACATGTTCCATATTGTACAGCAGCTTCACAATGGTCATCAGATACATCAATATCGCTACATTTTTCAATTATTTCGGTAGCCGTTTCGAGCATTTCTTCATCTTCGCTTGCGACTTTCTGAAGGTGTGATAGGGCAGCTTCCTTATCAAATTTACCATTATCATTCATCTAAAAGCCATGGAATTATAATTTTAAAACAATGGAGATTTAAGTGATGATCGATTACCTACCATTTCATATTTCTTCATAATACATGAACGAAAACATTTACCTTCCATTGTGGAGGGAGGAGTTTTGTTAAATAATTCTTCAAAGTCAGCTGGAATTGAAATGTTGAAAATTTTAATATCTATCATACGATATAATACGATTTCTTGGAAAAGAGCCAAAAATGAATGTTATATGGTGGAGTTAGAGGGTTAATATGTTCCACAAAAATATTTGGTTTAATATTTTCTAGAAAGCAGCTGAGCATACCCTACACCTCAGATGTAAATAACACACAGTTTACTGTACCGATACGCTGCACGAACCGACCAAAAGGGGAAAACTTAAACGCCCCCCACCCATTAAATAACATTCCGATGTGATCTTGCAAAATGCCAACACACATATATTTCTTTTTTCTCTTCTATCAGAATCGGTTGTCAGAACCCCGTTATTTTGAAAAAAGCTCGAAATTGTTGTATGTGTAATGTACAACACTTTGCCCTCTTCTTACGCCCTACGATATTCAATGAGAAACTCAACTTGCTATTAAGCTGCAACCTTTTTGTCCGATATATTACTAAATGTTCAAGAATAAGTCTATTGGTGTGTTGGTGTGAGGTAAACTACAACAAGTCACTTATTTTTCAAAATATGATTTTCTATACCGTTGGAATCATCATTTACCTCTGGGAGGTAAAGAACATTAAGCCTTTTTTTTAATAAGTAGCGGTGTTATATGACGTAATTTTATTAAGGATATCTTCGTTCTTGGCTCCTTGAAAAATGGCCCCAATGAAAAATGGTCCCAAACTTAAAATGAAAAATGGCCCCAAAATTGTTTTGTTGTTGTTTGCAATAGAAAATATTTGGGGCCATTTTTCATTGGGCCATTTTTTCTCAAGTTGGAAAAATTACCCCAATAAAAAATGGCCCCAAACTGAAAAATGAAAAATGGCCCAAAATGTTTGCATTCAAAACAACAACAAAAATGTTTGGGCCATTTGTCCTATTTTGGGGCAATTTTTCCTATTTTTGGGCAATTTTTTCATTTTTAATTTAGGGCCATTTTCCTGCTTCGCAAAACGAGCTGAGGAAATGTTCCTGCACATCCGGCCTTTCACCGGGCTTTTCCTCTAGGTATATCGAAAAGCAACTTCGCTGAATAAAGATTTTTGCATATACGGCCTTCGGCCGGATTTAAAGGTTTTTTCCTCTGGCTATATCGAAAAGCGGCTTCGCTGAGTAAGGATTTTTGCATAGCCACTTTTTAATATACCAAGAGAGAAAAACTCTTAAGCCCATCCGAAGACCGGCTATGTAAAAATCATTACTCAGCGAAGCCGCCTTTCGATATACTTAGAGGAAAAAAACCGTTAACCCCGGCCGAAGGCCTGCTATACAATAATCTTTATTCAGCGAAGCCGTTCTTCGTCAAGACTGTCCGAAGGCAGATTATAATGGCAACAGCTAAAAAAATATGGCTTTATTTCCCATATGTCCGTTTTTTGCGTATGGCGTTATTGAAAACAACAACATAAGATTTTTGGGGACATTTTTCATTTTTTAAGTTTCGGGCCATTTTTAATTTTATGAAAAATTGCCTCAAATTTAAACATGAAAAATGGCCCCAAAATATAGGAAAAATGGCCCCAAAATATAGGAAAAATGGCCCCAAAATATAGGAAAAATGGCCCCAATTTAAAAAATACAAAATTGAAAATGGCCCCAAATATTAGGAAAAATGGCCCCAGATGGGCCATTTTTCATTTTTGATTTGGGGCCATTTTTCATTGGTGCCATTTTTTATGGAGCCTTCGTTCTGCTTATCTGATTTGAACATTCGAACACTCCTCTCTTAATAAGTTAAATTGAATTAATTCAAATTAATTCAAATATTGAAATAGAAAGCCGAAATAATAAAATTTCAGACGTATACCGAGAAAAAAATTTTGATGGCAAAGTAATGAGTTAGAGTGCTAAAAAAACATACCCTTCACTACTTCTACTTTGTCACTTTAAACAAATACTTTAACATGCCGATGTCATTGAAGGCAAGTACTTACTACATTTGATTACAAATAACAAGTCATAGATTTCAATATTTACAAAGCATTAAATACACAAAACACAATAAAAATTAAATGTCTCTGCTAAGCATTGAACACATGCCGTTCTCAGTTGTTGTGTTATTTTATGCCAAGTGTTTTACTCACTAGGCTACTACTGCACAACTATTTTGTTACGGGCTAAAAACTTGTTTTCACAAACATGAACACGATTGAAAAAAATCTATTTTGCTTCACCCAGGGATTGAACTGTTTATCCTCTGTATGATAAGCAGATACACTAGTACTCTGTCAATAAGAGAATAGATGGCTTGTTTAATTACTAGTAAGTAATTGTTGAACTACTGTTAAGTAATTCAGACGGTATATAGTTTGTGGTTGAAAAGTATGTTGTTCGGTAATAACAACTCATTACCAAGTTTTTGCTGGGTAGTTACCCAGTTCAAAAATAAAATTACGTAAAAAAGTAATATGAGAGTTATATAAAATATTCGGAGTGAGTCAAATTCGTAATAGAAGCATACAAGGTACACTCTAAAAGACTTTTGTTGAAAATTAGGTCGATAATAGGCGGCAACACTTTACAGATTATTATCGACCTAAAATTACACACGCATTATTTTTGAACAAAATGTTTTTACTAAAAAATGAGAATGGCTGCGTGCAGGTTTGAACCGCGACCTCCTGACTGATAGTCTGACGTATCTACCATTCACCCACTACCGTATTATACTTTATGTTACATTTTTTCCACTTGGACTAAATATGTTTAATTTAAAAGGTTTTTCCTTTAATAAAATAACTACAAAAGCGATGTAATTTTAGACAAGGAATAATTTTCAACACTCATTTTAGACAATATATGATCGTAAATTTGAAGCAATGTTTTAGAGTGTAGATCAACACCAGGTAGTCGCAAGAGAATTCGCCGTTG
Organism: Panzeria rudis; assembly: GCA_956483635.1. Lineage (NCBI taxonomy): Eukaryota > Metazoa > Arthropoda > Insecta > Diptera > Tachinidae > Panzeria > Panzeria rudis. Next base: position 89,073,677 of record OY101451.1, read on the forward strand.
AGAATTTACATTTGGGCTGTCAAACAAACTGATACATTAACACTGCTGACAGGCCACCTACACTCTAAAACACTTTTGTTGAAAATTAGGTCGATAATAGTCGTCGGCAACACTTTACAGATTATTATCGACGTAAAATTACACACGCATAATTTTTCAACAAAATGTTTTTACTAAAAAAAGCGATTGGATGCGTGCAGGTTTGAAACGCGATCTCCTGACTGATAGTCTAACGTATCTACCATTTAGCCATCGTCGTATTATACTTTATATTTGAAAGGTTTTTTCTTTAATAAAATAACTACAAAATCGATGTAATTTTAGACAAAAAGAAATTTTCAACACAATTTTAGACAATATATGATCGTAAATTTGAAGTAATGTTTTAGAGTGTGGTATGAATTCGCCTTGAGAAGCATATATGATTTTTTAACAAATGCTGTAAAATTTCACAAATGTGACTTGATGTAGTTTACCTACCACCTACAAAATTCAGGTTTAATTTTCTCTATTGCTGCACAGAATATTTCCTAAAAAAACTTTATAGCAAAAATAGGAAAAAACATATTTTAAAACTTTAAATAATACTAACAATCTGTGGCTCCAACTTCATCCTTGCATTCAGACATTTTGTCCATAAAATCAGCAATAGCTGACTCTTTATCATATCCTTTAACAACCAAAACAGCAGCCAAAACACACAAAACTGTCAATGTTACAAAAAGTTTTGCCATCTTTTTTTTTATACCGATTTGTTAAACAAACTATTAAAACACTCTCAAATTTCTTAAATAATAATTCAAAACTGATCATTTTAAACGAATTTGTTCGTGTATTTATATCATAAAAAATTTTTAATTAAAAACTCTTTATTTAAAATTCAATAAACAACTTTATTTCATTTCAAGTTTATATAAAAAGTTAATAAGCAACAGTAGACAATTAATCGCATGTCTGTCAAAATTTTAACAATATAATCCTTCATCTGTGAAATAAAATTATCTGGAATTGTTATTTCTGAATTCTATATATTTACCTAAGTAATTTTTTTTCATAAGGGCGGATCAATGTTGAAATGGAGTAAATCAAGCTGTGTTTGAAGCACTATAAAATTTTCTTTTGGGAATAACGGAAAGTTTTCAATCCCACAATCCCGGGAAACTAGTACGGGATTTTCCGGGAACAAAATACCTTAAAAACACTGTATTAAAAAGGTTCTAACGGCTGATTCTGTCAGACGGATGCCAAAAATATATATATATGGGCGATTCTCATTTCAAATGCTTATTTCGTGGCCGTTGGAAGTATCGTAAAATATTTCATAAAATAAACGCATAAATTTTAAAATGAGAACTGCCTTGGCATGATTTAATAGATTGTTTTTGTGTAGGACTGTCCATTATGCGTTAAAAACGAAGAAGGAAAATACTGTTTATACTCTCTCCATACAAAATGGCGTGTCCGTAATGCATGCTGTTGATCTTCCACATTATACTGCGTTTACATTGTGCGATTTTTGTCGCTGCAATTCTTACTATGTAGGCGAGAGCGGTGAGAGGAATTCAAAGGGGTACACGCAGGGGTGCCAGATGATTTGGACGAATTTGCACTTCAATTTAAAAAAAAGTCGGCAAATTAAAAATACCCATTTTAAATACAATAAACCATATTTTTTTATTAACAAAAATAACAAAACCGAACAATTCATGTTTATAACATATTAAATAACATAAAAATCAATGAAAATAAAATAGAAAAAGAAATTTCAATTAAATTGTTGACAAGAAAGTCGAACTCTTTGTCTGAGGAGCTTCTAAAAACTTTGCCGAAATGTCTCGAAGAATGCTGTAGAAGCTCTGAAGAATTTTCTGGGGAAATTCAAAAGGAGTTTTCGATATGTCTGAACAATATCGGAAAAATGTCTGACAAAACATCAGAAAATATCTGACAAAAATCGGAGCTAAAATTTGAAATTTATCAGAAATGTCGTATAAAATTCTCACATAGAATCAAAATGTTGTAAGACCTCTTTGGCTCTTCTTCTCGCATACACTTTTCTGCTGCCAATGGCAGCTCATCAGAAAACATTTACCCATATTTTATAAGTTTAAAAATTCAAACATTTATGCGCAAACTCTAAAGAGATAAATGAGAACTATTACAAAAACTAAAATCCGACAATGTGCAGAAGACGCTGCTATAACGCGTAAGACGTAGATCAGAAAATGTGCAGACTGTTCTGTTAAATGTCTCAAAGGAAATTAATCGGATAATATTTGAGAAAATTTGCAGAAACATCGTGTCAGAAAACTGCCAAATGTCTGGTAAAGTCTCAGATTTTAACTGGCGTTAGACATGCCAGAAAAAATTTTTACTGGGTAATTGTAAATAAACCTAACCCTTTTTCTTTTTAGTAAAAGCGCTGACTGATAACTGTTGTCTCCGTCTAATGTAACAGTGTATTTATTCTATTCCAGTGTTGCACAAAATGAATAAATTATAATAAAACAAACAAAGTTACCCTGTGTTAAGTGTTTATAAAAAAAATTGGCATTTTTAGAGCAAAAATCGGGAGATCAGCACTTTGATAATTTTGAGGCAAAAAATCGGCAAAATGCCGATAAATCGGCAAATATGGCAGGGCTGGGTACACTTATGCATGTACTCTTTTGATTCATTTTGCTCTCTCATTCGTAATATAAAACTGTATAAACTGTGTGCACATACATGTAAAAAAATTGCAGGGACAGAAATCGCACATGTAAACGCACACTTAAGAATCATGTTTTATTTTTAATTCTCTTTAAAAGTTGCTTTCAAAAATTTTTTGCATTCATAAGATGATTTTTAGTTGCATGTCTTTTTTATAAATTACTCTCAAAATTGGCTTCATTTGCTCTTTCACAACAACAAAAACCTAACACAATTACATAAGAGATAGACAATGAGTGTAAATGCAAATAGAACTAAAGAAAAATATATAAAAAAATCACCGAAAACTGAAAATGCAATTTTTTTCTCTACCCCGTTTGCCATCACACTAGAAAAATTTTGTTTTAAAAAACATGGAAAAAGTCATCGTATGAATTGCGTGTACATATGAATTTTTCCAAAAAACGAGCTTAAATTTATAATGGTTTTACATTATTTGCATTTGCTTCTCTTATTTCACACATAAATTTTTTTAAAAATAATAGAAACTATAATTTTTTTTAATTGTTAAATGTTGTTGTTTCTTAGTACTCTTAATAACTCAGTTTAATTATTAAAATTAATGCAACATACACTAAAATAATAGCGTAGGTTTGTGCTTCTAAATATTTAAAAGTCTTGTGAACTTTGCTAATCATTTCATCAATCAATCATGATTTGTTTCCAAAAAAAATTGTATAGAGTGTTATCCATATTGTTTTAATTTAATAGAAAATTTTTAGAGAATAATTATGTTAAAATACATCGGCGATTATACATCTGAATTGTTTTAAATTCAAAATACAGCGTGTGTTCAGAAAAAAATATTGAAATCGTGTAAAAATGTGTTGAGTGTTACGTTAACAATATTCTTAAATATAATTTATCTATAAATTTAGGACGTTAAAAAAGTTAGCAGCAGCTGAAGGTTAGAAACGATATAGAGAACATTATCCGTTTAGAAATTTCTGATTTCCTTTGAAAAAATTTTGCTTCTACCGCACTGTGGCTTGATATATTTTCGAAGAATGTATTAGGTAGGTCGTATATTGCTACGAATAACTATTTAAAATTGACATAACTTTTGACATTGTTAGTCGATTTTATTAAAATAAGTCTTATTTGAAAGAAGAGTTATCCTACTTTTTGCTCATGTATAAATGATTGTAAAGAATTATTTTAAAACATACAATTTTTCCATATGAAGTAATGAAATTGACATAAGAAAAGTTAGCCTACTTTTTGGTCATGTATATATTTTTGTAAAGAATTATTTCAAAAGATAAAATTTTTTATTTTTCCATGTAAGTCCAAGTAAAAATTGAAAAAGTGGTCATAACTTTGAATTTCTAACTGTCATTATTATATATATTTTGTTTTTGGAGAGTAGGTGTATAGTGCTTTCAATCCCTATACTCATTGGTGTGGTGTATTTTTTTCGCAAAAATCATTCCCAGAACAATCGCGAAATCAAATTTAACACTCAATACTAAAAAATCAAAAAATATGATTCTATTTCAGGATTCATATTTCTATTAATTACATTGGTAAACAAAATAAAAAATATACGCTTAGAATGAGAATCACCCACATACATATGTATGTATGTAAGTCTCTTTTATAATTCACATATTGTATTAAACTTTGACATTTCTGAAAGTCCCGTGGATCCAGGTTAACCTTCCTGCTCATTTCTCTGTGTCAAACATTTGAACCCTCATGCCCCTTTTGGCAATTTTATTTTTGTGAGTTTGATTTGCCTCTGGATCACCCGTTTCACAATCAAACTGCATAAGTCGGTATAATTTCGATTAAGTTTTTACGTTCATACGATTCGTTTTTTTAGTTAAGTGTAACATCTGAATGCATATTTAAACAACAATCAAGCCAAATTCTGATGTTGAAATGTATTAATTGTTTTCAAAATAGTGCAATAATCCCATCTCTGAACGGAATAAAACTTTTTCAAAACATTTTATTCAATCTATTCCCGTACGTGCACAAAGTTACACAAACTTACGAAAAAGCTCTTTTAAATACAAATTTTGTATTGAAAAGAGCTTTCGGTTAAGTTTGGGTAACTTCGGGCAAGTAAAGAAAGATATTTATCATATGAAATTGTATTACATATTTGTATCAACTACAAATTTATAGTATTATAATGCAATACAATAATAAATAATATGTACATTCGATGTAACAATCCAGGGGGTTGTGAATTGAAAAATATGTTGTGGTGGTCGTATACGTTATATACATATGTAAAAATCAATGTATAAAGTATCTAATTTTGTGAACAAAAAATTTTAAGGCGGCAACATTGGTCATTGCTAGATAAACATGAGTAAAAAAATATATAAAAACGTGTGTATATTTGATACTTTTTTCACCCGAAGATTCTTTTATTTGAACAAAAATCAGCATATTTCCTAAAATAAAACTATGTATATTTGTAGTGCTTTATTTATTTAATGTCATACATCTCGTTTGAAAATACAATCCTTTTTTTAACTAACAAATAATATTTTTTCAGATATGAAATAGTTCTTTTCCTAAAAGTATGCAACATTTTCTTCGTGTTGAATTTGTAATAAACATCGAATGTAGCTCCATCTTTTGACATTAAAATGAACCTAAAAGGTTTTATAACATATTTTAAAGCTTGTAATGTATTGTGCTGCCAAGTCGAGGGTAATTATCCAAACGATTGTAATTTTTTTAAATAATGTGTGGAGCTCTCATAGCTAATTCAACAAGCTATTTTTCAAAAGTTCTTTATCTTCGTTTTCTTTGAAAATTGCCACAAAGCAAACTCATCAGTCCACAAAATTCTACATCAAAGATTAAAGTAAAAAGCCCCAAAGTCTAAATTCACACTAAGCATGTTTGTCGCAACTTCTGATATCCCGATATTTTTAATTCAATACAAAAGAAAGAAATTTAGATTGTTTTATGTGAAGTGATTTAAATTTAATATTTTCCTTAGCTTTTGCTTCATAAAATCTTTAACACATACATAATTAATTTTTATAGGGAATATGACATACATACATACCGTACCCTATGCATATATACAAAACAATTGTCAAGGTCATTTATACGAGGGGAGACCAATAAGTCTTTATAGAATCATGTAAAGAGCCCGAAGAATTAAAACAAAGTACACACTTTTTTTGGGACAAACCCCAGGTCTCTTTACATAGGTGGCCTCAGTAATCAGTAGAGCTCCACTTTTGTCTAATCAGTAGTGTGATTCTTTATTCAATTTTAGCAATAGTTGTCATTGTTAAAAAATTTAACAAGCTAATTGTTGATTTTGGTACTCTGTAACATTTTTAACAACAGTTGCTACTGTTTAACTAACGACATTAATTTTTCTGATGTTAATGAATAGACAACGAGTCAGCTGTTCAGCCGTAGCACGTACTTTATGACAACAATTAAAGCTAATTTTCTACAAAAATTTACAAATATATAAAACATTTACGTTTAAATGAGAATATTTGTATTATTAAAACATTCAATTTAACATTTACTTCACACAAATGACGAAATTTGTTTGGCAATTACAAATTAATTTGTTTTTGTTATATTCCTCTTTTGGCTTTTCGTTTATTTTAACATAGATGCCACATGATGTCATATTTAAACAATGTTGTTAACAAGAAATCACCGAATCGTAAAATCGTTAGTGCAAGCAACTTAAGAAGTTGACAATATAACAACTGCTGTTATTGTTAAAAGTTACGGAATCTCACTACAGGACCAAATTTGCTTGCTTGATTTTATTTGTATCTGAATTGATAGTTTGCTTGGTTTGTTGAGTTTTTTTTAAGTTTCAAGATTTATATGAAATCAGAGCTATTGAGTATAGTTTCATGGAAAATCGTATATATCACCCAATATTATATGAATTTTGAATATTAAATCAAAATTCTGCATCCAAAATTCTCCAGGCTATAGCACACAATTGCAGCGAGCTATATATCTTTCTTTTCTTTAAAAGTGTATATTTTGCAGATAATGCTCATAATACTACAATACAAGTGTATTTTCTAAGCAAATTTTTTAATGAATAATGGGGTAAAAAAAAAATAATAGGGGACCCAACGTCATTCCATTCTTTGGGCCTAAATTAGGTAAGATCAACTAATACCTAGTTTATACGCAGAGCTTATTTGCAAATAAAAACGTAAAATGCTGGCAACCAAAACTTCTTATTTGCAAATAGCACGTTAATCAGTAATTGTTTTCGTGAGTTAGTAAGGTACAATAAAAAACAATACTTGGTAGCACTGCGTTTTTATTTGCAAATAACACGTGCGTATAAACATACTATAATATAACCTTTGCCCAAATTTTTTAATATCAAAGTGTAATCGATTGGTTAAGATAACTTTTCTACTTCTTTTTACTGAATCAGTAGTTAGTTTCGAGCTGCTGCGTTATGATCCAAATAAAAATCATTCGTCGATACATAACTCTTGATGTAACATTTATTCAAATAAAAAATGTGTCACCTATTTTATAATTACTTATTGACTTTCCCTCGTATAAGTGTTTATAATTATAATTTTTGGCTACAAGTCACTTCGGGCGTAACGTATAATTTCACAGATGCAAGAGTTTATTATTGTAGACATTTAAATGTACTAAACTATACAATTAAATAAAATATTGAATTTATTCAATAGAAATTGGTTAGTATTTTAACAATAAGATATTAATTAAACTTAATTTAATTTTCTATAAAAACACAAAAAATTTCGGTAAAAGCATCAGTTTTCGAATATTGATTAAACAGTTAAAATTTATTCGAAATTGTTAAAGAAATATAGATAAAATGGTAAAAATTTTGGGCGCTTTGACAATTTTATGTGTTTTTGATGCTGCTTTAGTTAGAGGATTCGATAAACAGGCAGCTATGGCCACATTTATGACTAAAATGGAGGATTGCAAGGCGGAAGTCGGAGCTAAGGATGGTACGTTTTACGGATTAAGTTTATATTAATTTACTGTACGGGGTAGCCAATAGGCTGAGTTGAAAAAAATTGCACCAGAAACTTCCTAGAATTGTAAACAAAATATTTGCCACGCACCGAAATGCTGCTTTTTGTACGTATTGCGTCACCATTCGACCAAAGCTTCATGTGTTTCTTTGGTGACTTTTCTATCTAACATCAAACTTTGGATTTACCTAATAAAGTATACCTAATAAAATAGGTGTGGTCCCACCTGCAGCTCGATATATATCGAGTTATTATAATAGTACATTTCCATAATTTCTACTATAACGCAACAGAATTACACTTCGGGCAAGTTAAATTGATATCAGGTAGGAGCATCGATGAATTCAATTCGTTTTAGTCGGTGCGACTTGGCATTTATTCTAGGTGAACTCCTTTAAATATTCCTTGCATTTATTTGTCAGCTCCATGAAAAAAAAATTTACAATATATTTTAGTATATAGAGTTGGAGTTCTGCAGAGTGACATAATTATATCAATTCGCTAATAAGTACACCTTGAACATGCGGCAAATGTGTGTTTTCTTTTAATAATGCATAAAACAACAATAAACGATATTAATTACAACTAGATTCAAATAAAAAATATGTTATTCTTTTTTAAAATAGTTGACATCGAGGAATTGGTTGGTAAAAAACCTGCTTCCTCCATGGAAGGCAAATGTTTACGCTCATGTCTTATGATGAAATATGAAGTGGTAAGTATCGCTTAACAAACTTATGTCTATTAAATCAGTGATCGCTTAAGCCACCCACACACTAGCAATATAATTGTGCAATTTTTCATATTGTACAACAAGGCAAATTCATAGCAGGTAGACTCGCCTCAATTCGCTTTGGAAAATACCTGGTTTCTTTGTCTAAAAATGTACTGAAAAATATGTCAACAAAGCATTTGACAATTTTACCAGATCAAAAATACAAGCGGAGAAAATGAGCAAAAAATCAACAGCTGATCTGTAGAGTCCACCTGCTATGATTGTACAATAATATCGCTTTTGATTTTTATTGCAAAACCAAGAAAATTATGTAATATGCTAACAGCTTTGTTTAGTTGTGTTTACTTTTTCAACGTCTGAAAAATTGAGCAACATTGTACGAAAGTATTGTGCAATTTATTGATTGGTATAGGTCAAAACGACAATAATATATATTATGGATAGTTGAAACAATAATAATGTAGCAGCCCAACGATAAATGCAAAAAAATAGTTTTGCAGCCCAATTAAACGCCCAATTTTGTGCGTTCGAAAATGGTTTATATGCTTACTGATTTATAGTTTTCCTGGTTTAACATATTTTAAGCCAAAAGGAGAGCGACAAATGTCACATTTTATATTGAAAAATAACATGTTTTATGTCAGCTGTTTTTCCTATATCGAATTTGACATTTATTATGCTACAAATATATAGACGTTGGGTTAGACAAAGACGCCTTTATTGCGCTATCTTCCAATTCCAGATGGACAATGGCGGGAAATTTGTTAAAACAGTCGCTATATCGCATGCCGAAAAATACACAGATGGTGCCGAAGATAAAATGAAAACTGCTCATGAAATGATCGATGCTTGTGCTGATATTGAAGTTGCTTCTGATCCCTGTGAGGCTGCCGAACAGTATGGCAAATGTTTCAAGGAACAAGCTGAGGCTCATGGTCTTAAAGATAAATTTAATTTTTAATAACGAAAAAATATGATAAGAAAAGTTTAATTGGATTTAAATAATAAGTTAGAAAATTTAAAAATATTATGTACAGTTTTTTTTTTTTGTTTAAATAAAAATTATAATTTCGTTACTAAAGCATGAAAGTAAAGTTCTATTAATCTTTACTAATTAGCTAAACTCATTTTAAGAAACTTAAGCGTGCTTTAAACGCCGATCCACAGTGGGGCAGAATAAATGTATTATGGAAATAAATCAGCCATTTCTTAACGGATAAACCGATCTGTATAAAATTTCACATGAACATAGTAGAGGTATTCTATTTACCCAAGGTCTGAAAATTTTTTCACCGCTTGTCATTTTTTTTTGTTTCGGGTCAAATTTCAAAAAATTTTTGTGCTCTTTTATTGCTCTTATAGAGTTCTTAAAAATCATGGTACGGTGAAGAACTTATAGTTTATAGTTAGTGAGGTATACTAATTTAAAAATTACAATTTCTCAATTTTTCAAAACCTTGTTCCAGTATTTTCAAGATATCGGTTCCAAATAACAACCGATTGTCATAATTATTTCTTTGTTAGTTAAAGAAGAAAATTTCAAATTGTTTTTAAAGAAATTTATGGAACAGCATCTTCTGATTTGGAAAATATAACATTTTAAATTTCTAAATTGGAAAAAAGGTTGAAATGCTATCATTCTTTTCTCTATAAAAAAATCTTCTATTATATACTATATATCAAAGCGTATTAATACCAAGTGGCCTTATTAGTGCAACAACAACTTCACTTTACCAATCTGTCATGTTAAATGCATACATAAAAAGTTTTTGTTTAGTTTTTTTTTACAAGAGTTTGACACTTTGGTAAAGTCAGCTGATGCTCATTTTTACTAATAGGGCCACCTGGTATCAATTCGCCTTGCTATATATAATAAATTTTATTTTCTTTTGCAAGTTTGACAGCTTGGTAAAGTCAGCTGCCAATCAGCAGCCCTAATAGGGCTACCTGGAAAGTTTGCAGCTAAATCAAAATAAAAAATGCTTAATTTAGCTGCAAAAATGCTAAAATTGTCACACAGTCATGGCACATCTAAAGCGATACCAACTTTTCTGGAGCAAAAGTACAATAAAATTTTAAAAAAGCACTAAAGAGCGTAATTTGCTTGTAAAATCAGCTTTAAAAAGCCTTAAAAAAAATTTGGAGTTTTGAGATATCAATAAGACTAATATAATAGTGCCAAAAGCACTAAGTTGTCATTGCTGTTTCTGTTATAGCAAAAATGACAACAATGTGGTCAACCCTACAATTTTGACATATCATTTTGCTTGATTTTGATAGCCGGCGCGCCGATGATTTATCACAATCCGCGCCGCCACCGATTCCATCGACTCATCGGCGGCTCATTTACCAGCCGTTTTTACCAGCTCAGCCAAATTGTTTATTTTATTTTACTTTGTGACTGTGGTCACCCTGCAACTTTGACATTTCATTTTACTTGATTTTTGTGCGGCGTGTTGAAAGTGTGAATTTTCTAGAGAAATTAATATTCTTTATTTTATTCGTATAATAACTTTATTTTTTAAATATGGATGATGAAGCTGAAACTTATAAACTGTGGCGCATACGCAAAACTATTATGCAGTTAAGTCACGATCGTGGTTATTTGGTAACTCAAGATGAATTGGATCAAACACTGGAACAATTCAAAGAAATGTTTGGTGATAAGCCAAGCGAAAAGAGACCAGCGCGTTCAGATCTTATAGTTTTAGTTGCCCACAACGATGACCCAACAGATCAGATGTTCGTTTTCTTTCCTGACGAACCTAAAATTGGTATTAAAACCATCAAGACTTACTGTACTCGCATGCAAGAAGAAAATATTCATCGTGCTATTGTAGTCGTACAAGCTGGCATGACGCCATCGGCCAAACAATCTTTAGTCGATATGGCACCTAAATATATATTGGAACAATTTTTGGAATCAGAATTGCTAATTAATATCACCGAACATGAATTGGTGCCCGAACATGTGGTCATGACACCCGAGGAAAAGCAGGAACTATTGGCTCGTTATAAGCTAAAAGAGAACATGTTGATGAGAATACAAGCTGGAGATCCGGTGGCTAGATATTTTGGTTTGAAGCGTGGACAAGTCGTAAAAATTATACGTTCTTCAGAAACAGCTGGTCGGTATATTTCATACCGTTTAGTTTGTTAAAGACGTTTCGAATTAAAGGTTTTTACTTAGAATTAAAAAATATCAATAAAAATTAATAATAATATGAGTACTCGTTTAAACTGCTCTATACCTCTTATTCCTCTTAAAGTTCAAAAATTTAAACTATATAAAGCTAATATAAACTTGCAAAAAACGGTTTTATCGCGAAAAATTTCAATATTGCCAAAAAGCTTTAAAACGGAACAAAAATTGCTAAAATTGTAAGGAATGCCGAAAACTTGGAAAAAGTTGGCGGATATTCGGAAACACTGCCTAATATCGGAAAGTTGGCAAGGTCTAATACAGTTTAGAAATTGCTTGAATTATAAAGAGCAAAAAATTAAATTTTTCGCGAAAATATCAGAAACTAGCCCTAAATGCGATTATAAATTAAGTCAGTAGGAATGACGAAAACTCGAAAAAACATCTGATGACTAAATAATAAAAAAAGTTTGCGAGGTACGCTCGTTTAACTTTGTTACTAAAGGCAAACAATTTAAGGAGTTCTTAAGTTATATAAATGAATTAACGTTCCAACTAAAGGCATCACTTTTTAAATCTTACCTCAACGCGGTAATTTACTTCCTAAAGTTATGGTACGTTGTTTTTCTTTGTCTACCTTTTGAGCGCTAAGTTAACTGATGTTTTTAAATTATTAGATATATAATTAGACATCTTCTGGTTACAGTTGTCCATAACTTTATTAAAATAAACCTCTTAAGGTACGGTCACACTTGGCAAATTTTTCCTTTAATTCCAATCATTTTTTTATGTATTGGTTCGCATTTATTAAAAATAATATAAAAATAGCTTTTGCAGCATAATTAACTTCATTTTGTGATATAAAAACCAAGTTAAATTACACTAACCCTTAGCAAAAGCAGTCGTTACGTTTTTTTTTTGACCAAATATTTGCCAAGTGTGAACGTACCTTTAGTTTAATACGTATATACATATTTTAAATCAAAAATTACGTCTATTTATATCTATATTAAAATTAAATAATACATATTCAGTTTATTTCATTTAAAGTTAGAACTCTTTTTTTCGGCTTTTCCCCCATAACAGCTGCCACTGCAGCTACTGTTGTACCATGATCTTTAGTCATATGCCTGGACAGTCCTCGATAATGAGCATACATTTTTCCGCACAACTTACATTCACTTTTCTGCTGGCTATGTACAGTGCGATGTTGAAATAATAATTTTGAGTTTGTAAATCCTTTACCACAAACATTACAAATTGAGTCTCTTATATTATTATGTGCCTTTAAATGCCAGTTTAAAAGCTTTTGTTGGGTGAAACCTTCACCGCATATATCACATATAAATTCTTTTTCGTACTCTGGATGATTTTGAAAATGCAATTTAAGCTCTTTCTTACAAGGAAATCCTTTACCACAATATTTACAAACAAAAGGAAAATCTTGCGTATGACGACGTAAATGTATAACATATCCCGGCTTCTGCGTAAATTCATATTGACATACAGAGCATTTAAATGGTTTCGAACCATCATGTTTGGCTGTATGTATACGGAATGTATATATATGTGAAAGAACTTTGGGGCAAAACTGACATTTGAATGGGCCCAAGTGTTGAAATAGAAATTTAATATTTGTATAAAATTTGCATGAGGATTTATAATCTTCGTCTGTCTTGTTGGCTGTGTATTCGATAATATTCTCCTTTTCTTTTTTTACTAGTTTGTGAATAAATTCGATCTTTTCTTCCACTTCAGCTAAAGTGTAATGGAATTGCAATTTTTCATTTACTTCAGTCAATATTGTTTTTAGTGTTTCCTGACGCCGCTGGTCGGAATTATAGTAAATATTTTGTTCATCCCACAAACAGGGATGAGATTTGTAGATATCTATTAATGATATAACCTGTTCATCTTTTAGCTCCGGTTTGGCTAACATTTGTTCCTCTTCCAACTGCAATGTTATAAGAAATATATGATATATGATTTTATTAGTAAAGTCTAACAGTCGTATTTAAAAAATAATAATATTTTGGGTTTTAGATGCGCTTTAGCAAAAATTGTTATGGAAATTTTGTTTTAAATTACACTTCAACCCCAAATTACTGTTTTTGGAATACGGCAATTTATTTTTAAGATGGAACATTTAAGTATTGAATCGAATCGTACATACCTCTTGTATAAAACTCAATGTAGGTTTTAAAAATTCCAAATTATCATAAAACCATAATGGCTTATAGTCTTTATCTTTGTTTTTAATATAATTCATGCGTATACGCACTTCTCTTATATAGCGAACTCTCATGTATTTAATACATTTCTCTGCATCTTTTATGGACATTTGAACTTGCATTTTCTCCAACTCATCACATATCGTTTTGAGGCATTCATCACGTTTTTTTCGACATCGATTCACTAATTTAGGCGGCCTTGTTGAGTCCCATAGCTCATCTTGTTTCTGATATGATGCTATAAATAATATAACTTTCATTTTGTTTTGCATAAACTCATCGATATCTAGACCGTCGTCCATTTTCACTTTCGACTTTTTGGCTGGTGGCGTTTTAACTTCATCCAAAAATTCTTCCACCTGATCTTCATCTGCGTCATCTCTTATATATTCGTCATCAAAGTCCTCATAGTGTTCATAAATTTTAGTAATTTTGATTAGCTTTTCTTTTTTGTCTTTTAAGCTGCCGACATCCAACTCATCTTCCTCACTTTGATCATTCGAATGTACAAACTGAAAAGTGCTTAATTCAGTATTAAAAATGGAATGAATTTAACTCAAATAATGACCTCAATTTCATTTGTAGTTCCACCTTTCCATAATGTACTGTCTGTATCCACTGGCTCTTCTTTAACGCATTTATCTAGTATTTTTCTATTTTGAGATTCTCTGCCACATGATTGGTCTTTGCCCTTTGAGGTAAGATTTTTAACCAATAACACCTCGGGTTCTTCTAAGGGATCCATAAGGAAGTCCTAAAAGCAAATTATTTGTCTGGAAAAATGTTCCAACATAAAAAATACTATCCATATGCACCTTTTTGTCCTCATTTTCTTCGTTGTCGGCTTTGCTATACTCACTGAGCAACATATCATCTTCTTCACTACTATAGTTTTTATGTTCCTCCTTGGTTTTAACGTCTAAAAATGAGTTTTCATGTTCCTGTTCTATGTGTATCATAAATGTGTGAAATTTTAAACAAATTTCATGGCACTGCAAACACAACATGGCATATTGTTTTTCACCAATTATTGGAGATTTCAATATTTCGCCACATTTTTTATAGTTTGAATATGCATTATAGGTCGATAAACTTAATGCAGTCATTTTTTATGATTGAAATTAATGATTTTTTTTAAATAATTTGTTTGTAAAGTTTTTCCTATGAAAAACAAATAATTTGTTTTTGTTCCGTCTTATGATGTATGTTTAGTGAGAGACATCATTTTTAACTGTCATACACCAAAGCGAATTAATATCAAGTGGCCTTTCATCAAAACAACACACATACAAATTAGGTGTAGGACTTTTTTCATATGTGCTTTGACAGTTAGGGTTAAAGTTTTTCTCTTTTTCTTATATAGAGTTTGACTGATGGGGTGTAATCAGCTGATGATCCTCTGATGATAAGGCTACCTGGTACTGAATTCGCCTTGTCATACACTAAAAATTTCAAAACAGGTGCTTAGTGATGTTGATTATGTATGGGATAAATAGCCGGGTACCTACTTATTTTCAGTTTTTATGAATAAGGCTAAGGATGAAAATGGATTTCGAAAACGATGCGATTTTCAAAGGTTATTTTTTTATATTTCCTAATTAAAAATAATTTTGCAACACAAATATAAAAATATTTAATTACCATAAAAATTGGAACAAAAATGTATTGAAAAGGAGTTTTAAAAATGGTTCGTTTTCAAAATCGATTTCCATCACATACCTGATTATCTTATTTTATTATTTATTTTTTATTTATTTATTTATTAGTCCATATTGTAATACAACAGCCATCAGGCCAAAAATACGTATTACACAGCAATGCAATTTATAATGCCTGACTACACTACACTCAGAATAATAATTATTCTATAATAACAAAATTAAAATAAAAATTCAATAATAACACTTCCAATGCTCTTATTTATTTTGCTCCCCAGCCTATCACATCATAAAAAAATATATATGTATCTATATACTTTCAAGGTTTTTAATAATCGTATTATGTAAATAAAAACTATCGAAAAGTTTAAAAATAAGATTTCGAATTAGAAAATTAGACAGATTTTCAATTTGATCTATTCTAAAGAAGAAGGCAATTTTTCATTTTCCAATAAAACATCCAAATCTCTTATATTTGTACCATGTACTTTTCCAATATGTCGACATAGACCACGATAGTGTGCATAATCCTTTCCACACGCTTTACACACAAACTTTTCACCTGTATGCACATTTTTGTGTTGATTTAATAAATTAGCATTTGTAAATGCCTTTCCACACACGTCACATACTTGATCACGTATATTCGAATGGGTCTTTTTGTGATCAGCCAAATTTCGAGGGTAAGCAAAGTGGTGACCACATATATCACATACATGCTTGCGTTCAGACGGATTACTTTGTTTATGTTCTTTTCTGTGTTGCTTAGCATCCTGTATTGTTGAAAATGTTATTTTACATATTTGACAATTGTACTGCGTTTTATATGCGGCCGATTGCTGTTGACCCGATTCGTGTACTCTTACATAATGTTTACGCAAGCTGCGTGGATTCGAATATATATTATCGCAAAGTGTACAAAAGCATTTGGTTTTATTATGGGTCTGCAAATGTTGTCTTAGCAGACCGCGATGGGTAAACCCTTTACCGCATTCGGTACAAACATGATCCCGTATGTTGTTATGATTTTTCATATGATTTGTTAGCTGGTGTTGAGTATAAAAACTGTCGGCACAGAGTTCACATACATACGGTTTTGAGCCGTGTTTTATAACATGCCGATGCCATTCCTTTTGGCTGGGAAATGATTTGTCACAGGTATTACACAGAAAAGGGCACTCTTTTGTATGCCGCCTTAAATGACAAACGAATTCTTTTTTATGGGTTAATTCCCGCGGGCACTGCATGCATTTGAAGGGTTTGGTGCCCTCGTGTCTTGATATATGAAATTTATATGCATAAATATCATTAAAAGTTTTGGGGCAATATTTGCATTTAAATGGACCAACATGTGGCAATAGGAATTGTATTTCTTTATAAAATTTATTGCTGGATTTATAGCCCTCATCATTTTTATAACTTTCTATATGTTGCATCTTACTAGCATTCTCTTCTCTAGCCATTTCCATTATTTCGTCTATGGTATTTTGCATAGTATCGACGTTAAAGTCATTTAAATCACACATTTTCGAAAAATCACCAGTTATAGCTTTTAATATTTCCTGTTTATTTATAACTGAAGTGTGGTAAATATTATTTTCATTCCAAAAGCATTCATTTTCTTTTAAGACTTTAATTAGTGCAAGCAGTTGATTGTCATTTAATAGTTTGCATACACCACTTTTCTGAAAAAATCAATAAAAATAAACGATTTAAATAATAGATCTGTTCAATAACTGAAAATTGTTAATAATTGTTAATAGTTTTCATTGAAAAGTGTTCAAGTACCGAACACTTCTAGTAATAACCATTAACAATTGTTAACAATATTCAGTTATTGAACAGAGCTAATATTACGTATTAAATAGCAAATGAAAATATGTTATACTAAACTCGAATAAAATACTCACAATATGTAATTATAAAGTTACTTAATTTACTCAAATACTTAATAACTAATATTTATGGGTACTTTCTTTGAACTGAAAGCTATTTGGCTATGTTCTGTATTTCATGTGGAATTAAAATGTGCGGAATTATCAAAGCATTATTGTTGCAAATTAATATTTACATATATCAACAATGCTTTGATAATTCCGCACATTTTAATTCCACATAAAATACAGAACACACCCGATTTTTTCGGCTTAAGTTCAATATTTGAGTTTATGTAAATTCAAATTGGTAAGAGTGGAATATTGGTGGCTATTCTAAAAAACGCGTCGAAGAAGTGAAAATTTGCATTGAAACAAAACCAAAGTTTCACCAATTGTTTTTCTTTTCATTACATTTCTTATGAAATAAACGTGACAATTTAAACGCGTTGCTCTCTCTTTTACAAAACTGTAAATTTTGTATGATAAACAAAAACAACTTTTTTAAATTTATGATATTTTGTTTTTGTTTTACATGTAACTTTCACTAAGTCGACGCGTATTCCAGAATAGCCACCATTATACATAATCTGCCTGTTCATAGAACCCGATACGGAATTGGATTGGAAATGGAATTCCAGTCCAATCCTAATTATGATTGCGTTCATGGAAACGTAACGAAATTGCTTTGTTCAAAAAGCGTTTATTTTCGTTCAAATTTCAAAATATCATTTACAAAGTTGTGTATTTAGCAATTAGAGGCTAGTAAAAATTTTTTCACAATTCAACGTAAATTTCACTAATTCACACCGTTGTCATATCGTACGCGTTTTTACGATATGATAAAAAGGAAATAGTCATAAAGCATCATATCGTAAGTTTATATCTCAGTGTTGTCATATCGTAAAAAACTTACTATATGACGACACTGTGTGGATATTTCCGTTTTGTCATATCGTAAAAACGCGTACGATATGACAACGCTGCTAATTCAAGTACAAACGGATTTCATAAATGCAATCAACTGGTTTTGTAGAGAAAATGATACCAAACCAATCCGTATTGGATTTTGTGAGCAGACTAAATATCTAGTATCAGGCGCAGATATGCGTAGAGGAAAATCGGATGTTCGGTTAAACCTAGATTAATAACTAGGTATAAAGAAATATTTTAAGTTTAAGCAAGTATTAACTAATAGCAAATAAATCAGTAAACGTTTAAGCGCTGGTTTAAATAAACTAAACCGACTTCCTGTTCCACAATGTCGACAAGTCGATGATGTTCTCATATTATATTGAAAACAAAAACAAATTTAAATTTTTTAATTATCGAGCACTGAGTTATTAGCACTAACAAATTAAATTGATCATTATCCTAAAAACTAGACCACTAAACTGGAAAATCCTGTAAATGATCTTCAATATTCTTACCATTTTATTTCCTTTTAAATGAGGTTCCAAAAATGTTAGTAATTCAAAGTACCATACAGCCTTGAAAGATTCCCCTTTATCTCTTAATCGCAAATGATTTGTAAATCTTAATTTAAGACGTTTTATTATACGTTCAATTTGTTGTGGTGTTGCTGTTATATTAAATTTTTTATTTATATCATTTAATATTGTACTAAGAGCTTTTTGCTCTTCGGGTGTAGTTCCTTTTTTACATTTATAAGCCCTGTCCCACAATATGCTTTGTTTTTGATAGCCAATTATAATGGCTTTAATAAAATCACGGTTTTTGGTAAACCGTTTTAGGCTTGTTTTATTGTTATCTTCACTATGTTTCGCATCAAAAATAATATCAACTGCATCATCATTGTCAGCGTCACATTCTTCATTAAGGTATTCACCAGTATTTTCATCACTTTCGTCTTCAGTGCTGATTTTATCAGGCTATGAATTAGATACATATGTATGTATGTATATAGAAATGATCAAAACAGATTTTTTTATGATAAATAGTGTCGGACCAAATAATTTTTTTCGACTTCGATAAAATAATTTACCAGAAAAACACTGAGTTTTATAAAATAAATTACAAGAAAAACAATCTTTTGGCCAATTCACAACCTGTTGTATGTGTTGTAGATTGTGTATATGTTGTTGGTGATTTCCAAATAAACATTTGCTTAGAAACATGTTTATTGGAAAATTGTCAACAACATTTTTACGAACTACAACACTTACAACAGGTTGTGAATTGATCATATTATGAAAATAAATAATTATAAACTGTTTTTATATTTACCTCATAGTCTCCATCACTACTATTTTCTTTACCATATTCGAAGTTATTTATACTAAAAAAGTCATTTCTTGTAATGATTTCGACCTCTGCTTTTGTGTTAACTTCGTTACACTCATTTGATTCAGCCTTTTCAATTTTAATGGCTTTCGGCAATAGTTCACTGTAGTCATAATGTTCTTCATCCAAGGGATCCTGTAAAAAGTTTCAATAGATTGACTTCTTTAGCTTAATACATAGCCACATATATAAGCAGTCTTACATTATCACAATTCGAAGATAGCGTTGACTTTGGGCTGTTCTTAAGTTTTGAATCTTTAGTATTTTTACTATAAGGTGAATACGCTTCGATATCATGTTCTTTAGATAAATTCAAACAAATTTCATCTATGGCATGATGAGCATTGTCCAGATGTTGCAAGAAAGTATCCAACTCCCAAGATATATCTTTACAATAAATACATGATAGAAACATGCATTGTTTCTCACTTATTATTGGGGATCTGTATAATTCACCACATTTGTTAAATTTATCAATAGATAAAGATCCTGTTTTGAACACTAAATCCATTTTAAGATACAATTTGTATGCACAATTTTCTTTTTAATTTTTATGAACCAAACATAAAAAATCTCTGTTTACAAATAAAAAACAATAACAAACTATAGCAAGTCTGTTTTCTGTATAACAGTTTGACACTGAACATACTAAAGCTATAATAGCTCTGTTTCCTTACTTTTCGGGAATGCTAATGAGAGCAAAGACAAATTGCTCTCATAAAATCTAATAAATGCACAAGGGTACTTGAACGGCAATAACCAAATTTCTACCACGAAATAAAACGCCAATGTGTCATGACATTTCAAATTAAACATTGCAAGCAATTGCTACTTTTAACACAAACAGTTAGTGTTTATTGTGCAATTACTTCTTATTTTTGTTTTTCTTTATATTTTTATACAGTTTTTTTAAAGAAATTTTAATTTTTTTAATATAATTCACACCTTTGTAAAAAAGTTTGTTTACGAATTAAACTTTTTTCTTTTGTTTATCTTTGAAATAGTCAGATGATTGACAATTAACACAATTCGCACGAAGAAAAAGTTTGGGCTGTTTCGTGCAAGAAGAAGATTATTACTCTCTTATAGAAGTGTATTTGGCTTTGAATTTTGCAAAACTAGCAATTATTTCTTTAGTATTTTTGTTGCCTAAAATTATGGTTTTTTATTTGTTTATTTTTCAAACAGCTGTTTTGCAGTTTACACAATCTGCCCGAAGACAAAGTCCGGGCTGTTTAGTGCAAGAAGAAGAAGAATGTTATGCTCTCAACAGCGCTCTCATTTACCCAATTTTCGAGTACGGAAATGCTTTCTCCGCGGGCGCCCAATTTTGAGTACGGTAACACACTTAATAATCCGCAGCTACTTATCTATGGAGGGTTTATTAATTTGTATGCCTTTTCAAGTCCAAATTTAAAATATCTTTTAAAATAAATTATTAGTGTTGAAAGAAAATTAAATATTTAAATCACAAGTTTTCTTATTTGCTTCCACTTCAGTCAAAGTCAAAGAATGCGACGCCGTTTCCTTTTGACCAACTATGAACTCTTATAAAATTTGTTTACTTGAATTTATTAAAACAAAGTTGAATTTGTCGGTCGGTTTGTTAATTAAATAAAGTTTTTAACTTGCAAATTCGTGGTATTTCAATAAATAATCTCTAAAGCTATGAAAAATTCGTGTAATTTAAATAGAAAATGTGGAAAAATTACGTTTTGCACACAAGTGGGCAAAAGAGTTTATGTGCTTAATTGTTTATATTGTCCACAAATTTGTTTGCAATGGGATGTTTTTATCAATCATATGGAAGAGGAGCACGAGGAATGTCTATCTTTGGATCATATATTGCAACCAGAAAAAGAAATTGAAAAGAACGATGCAAAACACATTTTACCAATAAATAATAATAAGGGGAATAGTTTGGTAATTATTTATGGTAGCAAAAGGTGAACACCAATCATACTTGAATACGAGGAAAGGAAGTTTTACAATAATAGTTCATAGAACTCCTACAATGTCGAACGTTCCTTAGTGACACACCAATGAGTTATTTTTCGTTTAGATTTCTAATGCTTTTTTTTAGGATAATTAGGACTTTTGTACCACAAATAACGAAACCGATAGTATCGATTTGAAACTTTTTAAGCGATAATTCCAATTCGTTAACTATTTGTGGCCCACAGGGCTGATATATATAGATGAATAAGATTTAATTGAATTGAAATATTATTAGTTATAGCATAACTTATGACGTTGTCTTTTCTAGGAAATATCGGGTGTGTTCTGTATTCCATGCGGAATTAAAATGTGCGGAAATAGCAAAGCATTGTTGCAAATTATTATGTATTTATAACAATGCTTTGGCAATTACGCACATTTTAATTCCGCATGGAATACAGAACATACCTGTATGTAAAATTTTATTTGTTTACTTTTTATTAACAAAATTGCAATTTAGCATTCCTTTAAAGCAAAAATTTACCTTTGTATGAAGGGATGATACAATGGCGCATATTCATAGTCCTTAACAAAGTATACTTTAAGAATTTAAAACTAGTATTGCCATACAAAATACTGGTTTTAAACTTCTAAAGTATACTTTGCATTGACTATGATTATGCGCCAATATTTCTAATGAACTCACTTCATCGAAAAATTATTATATTTCAAATTTTCATTGAAAAGTGCAAACAATGCAAAATTTTTATTTTTTTTTATAAAAGAAGACGCTCTTAGAATAGGAGAATCACAAAGGGACCATTATTATTGGACCCAAGTGGGCTGGAACCCTTTCTTTATAATTTTCACCAGCGACCTGATAACCTAGAATAGGAGAAATATCTGGTTCAAAGACCTGCGCTGCGACACCAGTGGATCTTTTGTGCAATAGTAATATTATATGCCTTTTTTACCCGACTGCGCGACGCAAAGAAGGGTATTTGTTTATCAGCCTATGTATGTATGTGTGTTCCTTTGCGGCACTATATAAACCAAACGCGTAGACCGATTTTGACGATTCTTACGTCAATCGATTAGTCTTAATTCGGGGAGTGCCACTAAAGATATGACAATAGTCAAAATTCAATATGGCGGCCAAAAGACGCCATTTTGTTCACACGAACAAAATAAAAAGTCTGCTAACTATATCAAAATGGGTATCAATCGACAGGTATTTGAAAATAATCTTTAGGTTTCTCTTATGATTTTTAATTTCGAATTACCATTTAGGATCTGTAACGGTTTAAAGTTATTTTCTTTTATCTTTTTACGCAGTCGGGTTTTTGATGTTTTAAATTTATGTCTTGTTAACCGGCTTCTTTTTGCAAGAATTATTGAAAATAAAATAACATTTATTTTTTGGAAATTGAGAACAAAAACAAGTTTTTATATTTTATTATTAGCAAGCAGTTAATCACCCGAAGTCGAATTTGTGACTACGACAATTTGTCCTAGAATAAAGAAAACATTTACAACTTTTCTTTCATCTAGAATAAATTGTCGTAGTCACAAATTCAACTTTGTCATACATAGTCCGGGTGAATCACTTTTACACAAAAATATTTTATTTAAAATACTGAATTTTCATTTCAGCTTGATTGCCATGATCTCTCTGATCTTGATGATGATGATGTTGACGATCCCTTGGAAAGTGACAATTCTAGGATTGGAAAGAGTTTGGGATGTTCTATTAAAATCGAAAAAGAAACATATTCGGATAGTCCAGCTTTATTTGATGCTATAAATAATTCTCTATATGAAGAAAATGAAAAGGATGACGAGGTAAACTTATTAATTATAAATGTTTAAAGCCTTATTATAATCAGAGACGAAAGAACTGCTATTGATTTATTTTTAAACCGAAAAATTAAATGCTTTGAGCAAAGTGACCAAACCAATATATAACTCATTGAACTTTCATTAAAAAATATATGCACTAAAATATAAAATATTTGCACTAAAAGGTAAAAAATAAGTACTCAACTATTTGACGTCGGTGCCAAGAAGATAAAAATTAGCCGATATAATTAATAGTAGTTATTTCTTACTTTTTTTTAGTTCATATATTTTAAAGTCGGCTTAAAATACTAGTAGAAAGACAAGATACAGAAACATGCACTTTGTAATACTATTTAGAAGTTAATCAAATAAAAATATACAAAATTTACTTGTTTGATTATGATAAAAAATCCATGACTAAGTTGTGTTTTTATTCCTTTAGTTTACGGTTAATGTGGATCCAAATTCACTGTATCAAAATTCTGTAACAAATACATCAGAAGGCCTAAATTCAAAAACTTTAACCATTGACGGTAAGCACGAATACAAAAATATTTCTTCGAAATATTTATTTAATTAATCTTTAACCTATTTCATTTTATTTATAGATTTAAATAATTTTAGAAATCATATTAAAGAGCAATTACAAAAATCTGAAATGAGATTAAGAAATCGTAAGTATTGTAAATATTATTTAAGCCTATAAAAGAGTGCCTAGTTTAATAACATAGTAAGCCACAGGGTATCCAAATTTGTTTTTTTTTATGATCATACTGTTACTCAGGACTATTACGTTATTTAAATAAGTTCGACTTTCATTTTTATTTTGTATTTTGATTGTGTGACTTTCCAATAGAAATTAAAGAACAACCAGCAACCATAAAAAAAGTACTGATAGGAATTTTAGAAGAGGTCAGACTTATTAAAAGTGCAGAGATAATTAAGACAACACCAAAAACGAAGGTAATTCCAGCGGAACCTTTCTCTAGTATTGAAGATTTCCTCAAATATGACTCTGAAATACAAAACGATGAGGATAAATACATACAGCTGGTAAGTTCCATATAATGTTTTGGTTTTATATTTTTCAGATTCCCTTTATTTTATGTTTCGACTTTACAGCTTTAAAATTTTAATACCTCAAGGCGCCACTTTATATTGGGCCTTATCGTGGT
The DNA here is from genome assembly GCA_956483635.1 of Panzeria rudis. Classification (NCBI taxonomy): domain Eukaryota; kingdom Metazoa; phylum Arthropoda; class Insecta; order Diptera; family Tachinidae; genus Panzeria; species Panzeria rudis. The sequence continues at coordinate 89,098,274 of OY101451.1, forward strand.
TGGCGTTTTTCGACTTCAAATTCGACAATTTGTAATAGATTAGAGAAAATAAGCGACATTTTTCTTTAATCTAGTACAAAACGCCTGATTTTCGCCACAAAAACGCCAACAACGATAAGTGGGATTGTTTTTTACATGCCAAGAGCACATTAAGCTTTTTATTAACATGCAGAGCTTGCGGCAAAGAGTTTCACTCGGATTATGTATGTCGAAGTCAAATTTGTGATTACGACAAATTGTCATAGAATAAAGAAAACAATTCAAACTTTTCTTTAAACTATTACAATTTTTTTAGTTTATTTGCACTCCGAGACGAGTTTTTCCATACAAATTAACATTAAACACGCCGTAAAAATAATGCATTAAACACATTCGCCACAGCAGGCTACCGACTACAACCTGTCAAAAATAGAATACATGTGTGTATATGAAAATGATTATTTTCACGACTGCACGGCTACACGACTGCAGGTTGTTGTCCATGCTACTTCTGTGGTGTAGTCAAATTAAACTAATTTCTATTTTTGTTAGCTACAAAACAAAAACAGTGTTAACAATATATCAAAATATGTAAAGCAAATTAGTGATTAGAAATATTTTTTATTGTAAAATAAAAAAGAAAATTAAAAAATTTAAATATATATGCATAAATATATGCATCAAGAATTTTTAAATAAATAAATTTATTTATTTGTTTTGTTGTTATATAGAATATTGACTTAAGTCAGAAATACCAACATTATTGAAAATTAAAAAAATCACAGGGTAATAGCCCTTTTTAACCTAAAACTTTTAGTGTAATTTTTTTCGGCGCTCTCTTGATTCCGGAGTTACGGGGTTCGAAACTTTAATATATTATTGATCATAAGTCCTACAATAGAGAACGGATATAAACGATATATACTACGTTTATACGCACGGGTTATTTGCAAATAAAACTGTAAATTAACTCACGAAAACTATTCACGATTAACGCACTATTTGCAAATGAAATGTTTGGTGCTGCCACGGTTTGTTAATAAAAAACAATAAATAGAAAAACATTAATAGAAGAAAATTATGACAATTAAAACAAATAATTAATTGTTCTTTTATACATTTCAATTTTTTTTTGTTTAAACACAAAAGTCTTCTATAGAAGTGCTACCAAGTTTTTGTATTTTGCTATGCCATATAAACAATGAATTAACTTATTTTCAAAATGCTCTAAAATACCTTTGTACTGGTATATACAATTTTGAAATCCATTAACCCATTGCGAGCAAAATGGAATTTAAATCATTTTTATATGACTTCTCACGTAAAACCACCGTTATCTTATGGTACTTAAACATGTATTTAGTTTAATAGAGAACATTTCAAGCTTTCATTTGATGTATACTTGAAAGCTATCATCGATGAAATTCGTAAGTTATGGCACTTTGAAAATGAGATTTATTAATTAAACTAATTCATTTACCTCTTAAACTCATCTTTAAAGTACTATAACTTACGTATTTCATAGGTGACAGCTTTCAATTATAAACCAAATAAAAGCATGGCAAGTTCTCTATAAAACTATACACATGCATATGTACCGTTGTATCGACCAGTTTTTAAGATAACAGAGTTTCTGCGTGAAGTCAGATAAAAAAATTTTAAAATTGCATTTCACTCGGAATGGGTTAATTGTTTTAAAAAATTTGTATACTAGTAGAAAGGTATTTTAGAGCAATTTGAAGTGATATCCATATCGTTATATCCGTTCTATATTCTAGGAGTTATGGCTAATAAAAAATAAAAGTTTTGAACCAACTCAAAACCAACTCCGGAGCCAAAAGTGATAAAAAAAATTACACTAAAATTATAAGGTTAAAAAAGCTACTGCATCATGAGTTTTTTTTTTAATTTTCAACGATGCTGGTATTATTGACTTAAGTCAATATTCTATTTTATTAAACAGAAAAAACATCAAAAAATTTAAGTATTAAAAGTGACATAACAATCAATAGGTTTTAAAGAAATAAATTGACTTGTTTTTACATTTTGCGAGATGTAAAAACATTTTGAATAAGCGATTTTTTATACAAGTAAAACTTTTGAAAGTGGCACCACTGAAATATATACTGCAACAACAAAATGTCAGCTGGTTACGATGTAGCTGCCGTGTTCAAAATAATTAAGTAGCTGACTACACGATGACGATTGCTGCCAACAGCATTTGTAGCCGTGTAGCCTGCTGTGGCGAATGTGTTTATAGCATAAGTCGTGAGATAGAAATGTATGTACTTTGTTTTGAGAACGTTTTTTTCTCATGCTCTCCGTCACTAATTCTCTCAACATATAAAATCTCATATATTTTTAATACGAACGAAAGAAAATTAACAATAATATGAAGCTACTGCCGTCGATTTAGTTTCGGCCCTGTTTATTTGACGCCTTTTTTTTTGTCTGAAGTTGAAGACTTAGTTCTCTTTAATCATAAGAATTGCGGATATAAATTTAAATACCAAATTTTAGCAATTCCCAAAAAAATCACAAATTTTTTTTTATTCCAAATAAAATTTGTGTTTTTCGTTTTCGAAAAGAAGTATTTGCGAAGTTGAAAACACTTTCGATCAAAATCGTGTTTCGTGATACAAATGTATTTTTCTTGGCAGTGACATGCCCTTACAAAGAAAATATCCTTTTTCAACTACTTCTCAACCGATTCTTATAGAACTTTTTACACTGATTGGGTACTCGCCATAATACAACAACATTAGGATGACAATAGTGGGCAGTGCCGCCCCTATATAAAATGAATTTTTTTTGTCAAATTTTTTTTAACCTTGCATATATCATTATGACTAGGAAAATGGGGTGTGCCACGCCCATTCAAAATAAATATTAAGGATACTTTATTAATCTATCTTGATATAACTTAAGAAACGCATTAGCTATTCTTACGAAATTTTTAACTAACAAAAGAGTTTACAGACAATAACATAATGGGCCTTATTTTGTTTGGCGTTTTTCGAATTCAACTTTGACATTTTGTAATAGATTAAAGAAAAATGGAAAACGTCTTCTAAGATATTTTCTTAAAAAATAGATCTTAGAAGACTTTGATTGATACTAGTTTGTAATTGCAGGTATACGATTTCGAACATCAAAATGCCAAATGTTTACAACATTATGTCAAATTAAATTGGAAAAAAATTGTAAATGATGGAGCAGCCCAGCATATGTGCTGGAAAGGTACAGAGAAAAAGAAACCTGTACGATCATTAGCTGTAACACAAGCTTTAAAAGGTTAGTCTTTATCTTTGTTGTTTTGCGTTCTATATATAATTTATTGAAATATGTAATTGTGTTTATATTTATTGCAGCGGCTTGTGTTAAAAAGTATAACGCCGAAGCAGATTCGAATTTTGAAAAAATCTGCATAATGCATTTTCAGCATGCAAAAGGGCGTCATGAAAAGAAAATGAATTATAAAAGTAGAGTCAAACCAACAATATAAATAATGATCATTTTAAACACTATAGTTTTAAAGTTTTTGTACATCTTAATTAATCAGGTATGTGATGTAAATCGATTCTGAAAACGAAGCAGTCTTAAAAGGTTTTTCTTAATAATTTTTCTTTATTAAAAACAATTTTACCACAAATATTATAAAAATATCTCTTTATTACAAAAGAGTTGTATCACAAAAATTATAAATATTTGATGAAAAGTGGGCTAAAAGGGACTTTCAAAAATGCTTCGTTTTCAAAATCGATTTCCATCACATACCTGAATATTTTTATTTTAACTCGATTTAATTTCGAAATAAGTATTCATCTCTAATGAACAATTGTTATAAATAAATTAATATTTGTAATATATGCACATAATCAGGCATGTTCTAAAAACCATTTCGATTTGAAATCACAAAATTTCATGAAAGAATTTAACTAAAAAGCTGACTTATTGTAGCTTTTTAATTGGTTTTTATGTTTTAGATGTTTGAGATATTCCCCCTTATCGTGTTTGGCGTATTTCGCCTTCGACTACGACATTTTTGTAATAGATTAAAGACAGCACGATACATTTTTTTTAATCTATTACAAAAATGTCGTAGTCGAAGGCGAATAACGCCAAACACGATAAGGGCCATTTTATCCGAACTTAATTTGAAATACACTAAATTGTCCGATTAAAAGAAAACGGGTTTTCATTTTTTAAATTTTGTGATTTTAAAACGAAGTGGTTTTCAAAGCACGCCTGTATATATAATAAAAAAAGTCGGTCGGTTTAAATATAACTAAAATAATTGGCGGTGTGTATAACTTTTAAAACCGGCCTATTTTTTAACCGACTTCAAAAATGGAGGAAGGTTATCAATTCGTCATGTACTTTTGTATGTATGTCTCTATTCAAAAGGATGTACTTCCAGATTGTTCCCGTAAATACACATTCGTTTTCAACTACTTCTACTCAACCGATTCTTATGAAACTTTACACAACATTAATCTTCTGTTTAAATACTACATCAGGATAAAAAAAGTGGCCCATGCAAAGTAAATATTCTTTTTCAACAACTTCTACTAAAACGATTCTTATGAAACTTTGCATACACCTTTAGTTATCGTTACAATACAATATTATTTTTAGAAAAGTGGGCAGTGGCACGCCCATGAAAAGTAAATAAGCATTTTAACCACTTCTACTTAGCCGCTTCTTATGAAACTTTCCATACATATTTAGTTATCGTTACAGTACAACATTGTGGTTAGAAAAGTGGGCACTGCCACGCCCATTAAAAGTAAATATTTATTTTAACTACTACTTATCCGACTCTCATAAGACTTCACACACACACAATTAGTTCTCGTAAAAGTACATGATGATAAAATATGGGGGCGGGGCCACTCCTATTTTGTAGTCGGCTTTTTTTTTGCAAGAATTATTTATTATAAGTTTTGATATTATAGATAGTCACTCGGATTATGTATGTCGAAGTCGAATTTGTTACTACGTCAAATTGTCATAAAGTAAAGAAAACATATACAACTTTTCTTTAATCTAAAGATATCCGCGCGATTGAAAAATTCACTGAAATCGCAAATAAGTTAGTTTCTTGCCACATTTCACTGGTAGTCTACTAACATACATTAACGAAGCTAAACAAACAACAATAACGAACATTAGTGATTTTATTTTTCTTATTTTCCTTTTTTCAAGGTATCCCAACAGGATTATAATCTAGACGATGGATGACATATCATTGCAGTCCTCGCTATTCACAAATATGTAATAAACAGAATTTCGTATATAATAAAAACAAACTTACTGCAGTGATAATAAAATATTACAAAAATTATCCCGCATTATGGCTGACAAATCGTAATGAGTACAAAAATTTAATAACATATTTAATTTAATAACGCATTCAAATCAAAGGAGAAATTAATAAATTAAGAAGCCAGTTTTGTAAAGAGCTTGAACTTGTAACTGAATTTGTAAAAGGCATTACCGAAATTGCTCTGGACAACAAAATGGATTATGATGAATCCTCTATAACGCCCGATGAACAGAATACATCATCGCTGCTATACGAAAAGATGAGTTTTCCGAAGGATCACATAAGTGAGGAAGGAAAACGAAGTAAAAGAGTGAGTAACATTTATATATGTAGATGTATTTATATATCCCTTTTTGTGGTTGGCGTTTTACGACTTCAACTTCGCCATTTTGTACTAGAACAAAGAAATATTTTGCGTGTTTTCTTTAATCTAGTATAAAATTTCGAAGTTGAAGTTTAAAAACGTCAACCAAAATAACGCCCATTATAATATATTAAGCATGATTAGCTATACTGGCTTTACAGAAAGACTTTTCAGCTTGAACTTTCTAAAATTTATGGACGAACGAGGTAACAAGTAGGAGATCGATTATTCGACCTTTTTCATAAACCGGTTTTCGGTTATTCCGAATAGTTGCTATTTAAAAAAAAAAGTTTTTTGGTTAATCCTTAAAAAAAACCCGTCTTTCTTCAAGTTCTTCTGCGTTATTTGCGGTAGCATTTACTTCAATTTCCTTAAGCCTAAGATTATATAGAAACAAATATGTTGTAACATTAACATATTTTTTGTATGAAATATATGTATGTCCATTCGTCGACCACAATTGAAAACCTACCATGACTTTGTTTGATTTCTCCAATTTTATTTTTTAGTTCTTGGTGTTTCATTAAATAAAACTGGTAATTTTTTCCTACATCGTTGATTCCGCCGGCATTTTATATTTTTTAGCATGAAGTTAGAACTACTTTAGATTTTTTTCAAAGCCTTAACGGACATTCCGTCCTCGGCAACATAACGAGCTAATCCCCCTTACTGTGGTTGGGATTTTCGACTTCCACTACGACATTTTTGTAATAGATTAAAGACATCACGCTACATTTTTCTTTAATCTATTACAAAAATGTCGTAGTCGAAGGGGAAAATCGCCAAACACGATAAGGGCCAATATTTCACCCAATGATTAATTTTTGGTAGTGCATTTCAGTAAATTATTAATTGCGCCGTCGCCTTGGAACGGAGTTTTATTTGGTTCTCATTTGTGTGAAGCTTATGGACTAATTTAAGGTGATTGATTATTAATAAGTCCTGAAATCGAAGAATCTTTGCAACTTATCATTTTAGGGCACTTTTGGCTCCTAGCTTTGTCTTTTTCATCCCGTTCAAAATATCTCCACACTTCAGAGGGCATATGTATAAAAATATATTAAATATTTAGAATACTATCACACAAATTACTATTTACCGTTTTAAATCAACACTTTTTTTGTAATATTTTCAATTGTTTTTATTTTAACTGGAACACACGTTTTTATAAGCGATTTAGTATTTACACCGTTCATTATCAGCCCAATTATGAATAACAATTCGCCGGGAGTTTTTTTCCCTATTCCCTGTTCCCGTATTCTAAATAAAATCTCGCCGGGAAATTTTTCGCTTTACCCATTCCTCCTATTATAAATTATAATTTCCCAGGGAAAAAGGTAAATATTCTAAATATGAGGGAAGGGAGAAATTCTTGCGAGTTTTTTCCCCAAAAATTTTGAAGGGAACTAAAGCAAAAATTTTAAATTCAAATTAAAAAAATGGTGTAAAACAATGCTATAAGCATTTATTTAGGACAAAAAGCTCAAATAAACATCGGAATTTTATATTTCTCTCTTGTTTTAGGAATTTTTATCCACGCTGTGCAAACTGCGCTTCAAAAATATGAACTACTTCTGCCTTCGGAAAGTTTTAAAACACACTCAATTTTACATAATAGGTAAATGGAAGATTTGATGCGGTTTAAAAAATTTCGAATTTCCTTTTTACACACAACCATTAAGGATTTAATGTATCTGGTCCTGGCCAAGTTTTCGCTTCACTTCCTCAGCATAAGGTTTTTCCGAGAGCTTCTGAGTGACTACACTGTACATTTTACTGTATATTTAAGCAAAAACAAATATTTATATTAACACACAATCTTATTATCAGTGCAAACATAAAATTTTTATTAATTTCTATTACTGAACTCTTGCGTTAGTGCGGAATAAAATGTAAACACTAAACAACTGATTTAAGATTTTTCCCTCTGCCATATTTGTTTATGCTCCGGCTTTTTTAGAATAATAGGATTTTTCCCCGGGTACAAATGAATGGGAAGAGAAAAACTCCGGGGGAAAATTCATAATTGGGCTGTATGTTTTTTGATTTTAAAAAAATGAAATGTTTAAGGTTGCCAGATGTATTAACCAGGAAGCCCAATATTACAATTAGAAAAATACTTAAATTACAAATGTAAAGAAAACACATATTTAAAATAACCGGTTTATTATACCAAAATAGTCGGTTTATTTGATATTCGAAAAATAGACATTTAAAAATAACCGGGTTGGGCAAAACTAAAAAAAAACCTATTAAAACCGGTCAAATAATAACTGTTCGAGCTCCCTAGTAACAAGTCATTCATCAGGGGTACCAACTCCAAAAGAAATTATTTTTTAGTCGTCTTTTGTAATAGATTATAGCAGGTTTTAATCTACCACAAAAAACGACTTAGGCGTTTACGCCAACGCCTTACCTCAATCAGGACCATTAAAATTCATTATTTCTAGCTAACGAACATTTGTCTACTTCATTAGTAACCGTGGTGAAAAATTGTTTGCTGAAAAGTAATCATTATTTTCTCTATCAACTCACCCAGTTTTATGAACTTATCTTTAAAAAATAATGAAAATATTAAATATTTATGTATGCAAGTCTTTTAATAACAAAACCAAAAACTTCTATTTATTATGAAATACAACTTCATGACTAGTTAAGGAATTGCAGAAGCGTAAGCTGTCAACAGCTATTTTCAAGATCTTATCAAAAATTGAAGATAAAATAAATTTTTCATTTATTTTCCCAATTCCGGTTTTATTCTGATACATTTTTCTTAGCATATTAAAGCAAATTCTGCTGCAGTATTTTAAATGAACTAACTTCCTATCTTCTTTGTCGTCATAGACGTTTTTCTGAGAATTGTGAAATTTTTTTTAAAAAGCTTTAAATGCTTATTTGTTGTTTGTTCAATTTTTATCGTCTATTTTTTCAAGTCTTTTGCCATGCGTTCGCATATGCTGTAATACACCAATTTTAAGCTTAAACGTTTTACCACACAACTTGCAGGCATGATTTCTGGCATCTTCATGGGTGACAGCATGTGTCTTCAATGCTTTGTTGGTAAAAAATCCTTTGCCACACAACTGGCAAACATGTGATCGTCTGTTCATATGCGAATTCATGTGATCTTCGTAGGTTTGTTTCGAATAATATCCTTTAGAGCATATTTGGCATACGTGCGAATATCGTTTTTCATGCCGTCTCCTATGTCTATTTAAGCATTGCACTTGGCGATATGAAGCTCCACATATTTCACAACAGTATGGCCTGTCACCAGTGTGCGTTATTAAGTGCAATTTTAGAACACCGTAAGCTATGAACTTTTTATTGCATAAATTGCACACATATTCAAGATCTTCAAAGTGACGTTTAGCATGCACAGTATACGACTGCATAGTTTTAAACTCTTTATTGCATTGTGAACATATAAATGGTACTGAATCATCATGACTGGCTTTATGAATTTTAAATAATAATGGCTTTTCCAAAACTCGTTTACACTCGGAGCAGTTGAAAGGTCCCTCATGATCATACAAATACAACAAATGCTCATAATAATCTTCTGCTATTCGATTTCTCGATCTACTAGCAATAGTTTTCTTTCTCAAGCATTTTTCTCTGGAGAAATAATAATGTAAAGTGCGTAAATATTCTTCCAAGGCCGTAACGCTTATATTTATATCCAATTTTGTTTCTAAACTCTTTAACATTTCATTATGAGCTGCATGTCGTTTGTTTGCACAAACAAATTCAATCAAATTTGAATTCCAAAGATGTGGAAATTCTCTATAAATTTCTATGATTTTAATAATTTGTTCTTTAGTTAAGTCCGGTAAATTTGAATGTAATTTCTTTAGTTGCATTACTGGTTTAGGTCGCAAGAAATCTAACTCATCAAAAAACCAACAGCGTTTATATTTTTTAGCTTTTGTGATCTGTTTTTCTTCCTCGTAACGTCGAAGTCTTCTAAAATCTATTCGGTGCTTACGGTAAATGTAAGAAATTATATCTGATACTTCTTTCCATGTTATTTCCAAATTTAGTTTATCATTCAATGCTTTAGTAGTTTCTTCTAAAAATGACTGTCGTTTATCTTTGAAACGATAAAAAGGTAAATCTTTATTCCATAAATTTGGTTGATTTTTATAAAGTTCTATTAATGTGCACATATTTTCTTTGCACGTTAGAAATGTCTCAATGTTTGATGGCAACGCATTTTTAAAAGATTTTTTTCTTTTCTTATTACTTAAATCGTATGTTATCTGAAATTAAAAAAGTATTCAAAATTTTTGAAAATATAAGAAATAAGTTTTTTTTGTTTTAATTTTATAATTAAAATTGAATGTAATGGGTACTTCGTATATCAATTACAAATAACTGTACTCATAATTAAAGTTTATCCATTACATTTTATATAAAGGCAAACGTTTGCAAAGAACGCAATAGAAACAATAGATATTTTGGCCTTTTGGGTAGTAGACATGTTTCGAGTAAAAACAGTTTTTCAAATGGGATTTTCAGGGTGTGTGCCAAACGTTAGCAAAGCATTATTGCAAGTAAATTTTTGACACTTCTGAGGTGAATAAAATTTCACTAGCCCTGGGGGCTAGTAGAATTTTTGACAAGCAGAAATTAGAAGCATGGTATCATAAAATAAGGTAAAACCACCGACATCGTTTGTGAAAATTCGAGCCGCCGCTCACTACATACATCGATTTTTGCGGCTCTTAAATGTAGTTAGACTGTGAAAAATGCATTGTTTATTTTAATTTACGAAGAATTTTACATCATATACAATTTTTCGGTACAGCAGAGAATTTTGTTTTATATGTATAAAGATTTTCGTTTAAAAATTTGTTGGTAAGTAACATTTTTGTTTCGTCGCCACAAAATTTTATATTGTCAAAAAATATATAATTTCACTCAGCAGAAACATGCATTTTTTACCAGACGTCAAAATTTTATATTATTGCCAAAAAAGATATCATTTGGCACAGCAGAAACATGAAATTTTTTCCCCACAGGCAAATATTTTTTTACCATAGTACTTCTCTACCGTTTGACACACGCCCTCAGTATCAGTTCTTTCACGATAAATTTCGAATAGCCTGGTTTTCTTAATTTTATAATTGTGAATAAAAAACTAACACAATACGATATTTATTTATTTAACAGAAAGAGAACAAAAATGAAACTGTGTACACATAGCTGCCAGAAATGACGATTTTTTACGATATGGCAAAATACGATATCACATACTGTGTTGACATATCGTAAGTTTTGTACGATATGACAACACTGAGGAAGCAATACACCTTGCATGACTTTCTCAGTGTTGTCATATCGTAAAAAACTTACGAACACAGAACACAGTATGTCATTTCGTTTTTAGTCATATCGTAAAAAATCGTCATTTCTGGCAGCTATGTGTGTACATAATTTTCGAACTTACAACGTTTTTTGACGAAAATCGTAAATAACATTTTTTCCAGAAAACGTTTTTTTATACTGTTTGAATCAGCTTTTTTCCCCCTTTATCAATGGGCAAATTCCAGTAACTCCTATATTTCAAGGTGCGTAGTACTGCTCAAAACCATATGGGAGGTAAAGAAGACCAAGTCCTTATTAATGAACAACGTAATATTATATGACGTGTATTATATTATTAGCTAATGATTGGAACGTTTAACCAAAATCGTCTTATAGCTTTCATCTCCCTAAGTAAAAACAATCTAAGAATGCTCACAGGGTTCCTCACAGGGAATTGCAGACAGAGAAAACACCTCAACAGACTTGGCACTGAGCATATTCTAAAGGACTATGCAGCTTTATGCCACATAAGAAATAGTCAATTGGAGGATTGGGAACTGTAAACACTACAACCACTGGCAATCTTGAGATTTCTCCGGAGAGTAGGTCTAGATGAGGTGCTTTAGCACCTGGCAGATGAGGTGCTCTAGCACCTGGCAAAGGATACAATAGGCCTTCTTCGGTCACAGTGTCCTGTGTTTCCCTTATAATTTAAATTCATTCATTCATTCAATTGTATATGGATATCGAGCCATAACCGCAAAAAAGCTTAACCGACATGCTTTTCGAACTTGGTTTTTTGACAAAAAAATTTTTTTTTTGAGTTGGCCCTCTTTAGAGGAACAAGTGCGATATCTTTACATTTATTTGTAAATACAAATTGTCGGTTAAGCTAAAATTCTCGTAAAATTCAATTAATAACCCTAGAGGAAAAAGAACATGTCACAAGACAAGTTACGCGACTGGTTCCCAAGAACTACCAACCGGTTCGAGTTCCGGAACTTTGTATGAACAGAACCGGTAATTGGGAAAAAAAAGGAATTTACGATTTTTTTTATCGAAATGTTGATTTTTAGTTATGCCAATAGAAAGAACTATTCAATACGATCAACATTTATTAAATGTAATTTTTTCGAAAAATTAATATTCAACGAAATATGATGATCAAATGTGTTTTTGTTTACTATGGAACGAAAATTAAGTTGCTCTCGTGCTACAAGCCCGGCACAGATCCAGTATTCTCATTTCAAAAATTCTACTCTATGTCCGTTTAGATATCATAAAGTGAAAAAATCACACCAAAGTAGTTGCCGGTTTGTCTGTTATGACAGCTTGAAGGTAGTTACTTTTTTCTAAATTTCTAAGTATTCCTGAGGATTACACAGAGCGGAATAGTGGTTTTGTTGTTTAGATAAAAATAGCTGATCCTTATGTATTTTCATCCGCTGATTACGATGGTGTCATTAGTTTTTTTCCTAGCAGCTCTAGTTTAAAAAAAAAATATAGCATTTGCATAATTTACACCACTTTTTGTATTATTCGCTTAATATTTCCCGAATGGTCCTCCAAACTTTAAAATACTTCTTGATTATTAATCTACATCTACAAAAATCTCTTTCATTTTCGTATAGCCACATTGATGAGTATATTCAACGCTACGTCTATACCTGATATATTTTTATCATGATAAATGTCAAATTCCATATAGGAAAAACAGCTAACATAAAATAAAATATTTTTCAATATAAAGTATGACATTTCTCATGATAAAAATATATGTGGTATGGACGTAGGGTTACTGTTATTGCAAGGATGTTAAAAATCGCATAAAGTCGCAATTTCTGCCTGGGTAGTTTCAGAGATATTGTGCATTATATAAAAAGAATTAAATTTTTTTTCTCACGCCATCCAGAAAAGTTTGTATTTGTACCAATACCTCAAAAACTCGAGCCAATCTAAAAAACCGGTGAACGCCATTATATTCCTTGGTCCCAAATTATATATGATCCACTATCAGAATCTTTGCCCGAATTTTCGACTACCACAGTAATAGATGTAGCATATTCAAACAACTTTCGAATGAATCACGAAGTCTTTTTCTGCAAGCCTTGAAAATTTTATTCTTTTAGCTCTAGAATATTCCCAAATTATTTTAAACAAATTCTGAAATACTTTTGTAAGCTAAATTGACGCCATGTTGTATATTCCAAACGGAGTTCTAACTTTTGTATCTGTAAAGCACTTCGGAATTTGCTACATACAGGATGGTTAAACTTGGAGTACCTGGTGGCTCAACTTTGATAGTAAAACAATATTTAAACAACTTTGAAATTAATCACGAAGTATTGTTCTACATATATACCCCCTGAAAATTGTATAGCTTTAACTGAAGAAACTTCTGTGTTGTTGATCAGTTACTGAAGTACATATTTCGGTAGACGAAATTAACTAAGGTTCTTGTCAAGGATGCGAGTTTATGAATTCTGAGAACGTCTTAATTCTTTTGTTTTATAATAAAACACTTTTTTTATTGATTCCATTACAATAACTTTGATTTTTATTAATTTACTTTAAGAAGCGAAACCCGCTTTAAACTCATTTGTGTTTGTCACTTCTACTTTTTTGCCAGAAGTGATTTTCTTAAAAATTCCAACTGGAACAAACCCATAGAACAAATTCTTATAAGAAGGAATTCTACCTACTTGACTTTAACTTGTATACCGTTATTTCTTTCATATGCAGTATGAGCAAATATAAAGGGATTCAATTCAATTACAACATATTAACATTTTATATGGCTATATGTTAATAAAGTTAAATTATTGAAATATATAAGTACATAAATGACGGTAATTAAAACAAGTTTAATATAAGTAGACGTTTAAAAGATTGAAAACTTTGATGCTGCGGTAACAGTTCTACTCATGTTGTAATAAGTATACAGGTGGCTGCATAATGGCGAAAATGCAACATTACAAGAAAAACTAGATAATGCTTGTCACAAAAATGCACGTGTTTGACGTGGCTTATGCACAAAACTACCAGAGCAAAAAATAATCAGCTGACGTTATGCTGCCACTTGTATACTTATTACACCATAATTCTATTTCATATTTTGATAAAACTTTTTTTTGGATAATAGATTACAGCCTTAACCCACATTGTAGTGCTTTAAAAATATTTTTATAAGACATTAAAATTCAACGTTTCTAGTACCAGGTTCACACAGGGCAAGTTTTCTCGCGCAAGTTTTAATTTAGCTGGGAGAAAGACAGAGAAAGACTGTGTTGCTTGCTTTGTTTTTCTCCCAGCTGAATTATAGCTAACGCAAGACAGCTTGACGTTTGGGAACCTGGTATAGCTAAGACGGGGTTCACACAGGGCAATTTCTGTTGCGCAACTTTTAATTCAGCCGCTAGAAAGACACAGAAAGCAACACAGTTTGTCTCTGTCTTTGTCTCAGCTGGATTAAAAGTTGAGCAACAAAAATTTCTCTGTATGAAACCCGTCTAATTTACATCTGTCCCTCATTAGGTGGCGTAGCCCAAAATTGTTTGTTAAAAATGAATCATTATTTTCACTATCAACTCGCCGACGGAGTTTATGTACGTATCTTTAAAAAATAACGAAAAAGTATTAAATATGTATGCAATTCTTTCAATAGGAAAAATAAAAAATTCCAATTTATTAGGCAATACAACTTCATGAGTAGTTAAGGAATTGTAAAAGTGTAAACTGTCAACAGATATTTTTAAGATCTTATTCAGAACCGAAGATTTTAAATATATTTTCCCAAATCTGGTTTGAATTTTATACCTTTTAATTAACATATTAAGACAAATTCTGCTGCAATATTGTTGTCACATACGTTTTTGTGAAAATTTAAAAAATGTTTATACATGTGTTGTTATTGTTCACTCAATTTTTATCGTCTATTTTTTCAAGTCTTTTGCCATGCGTTCGCATATGCTGTAATACACCAATTTTAAGCTTAAACGTTTTACCACACAACTTGCAGGCATGATTTCTGGCATCTTCATGGGTGACAGCATGTGTCTTTAATGCTTTGCTGGTAATGAATCCTTTGTCACACAATTGGCAAATATATGATCGTTTGTTCATATGCGAATTCATATGATCATCGTAGGTTTTTTTGGAATAATATCCTTTGGAGCATATTTGGCATATGTGCGTATATCGTTTTTCATGTCGTCTCTTATGTAAATTTAAGCATTGCACTCTCCGATACGAAGTTCCACATATTTCGCAGCAGTATGGCCTTTCACCTGTGTGTGTTGTTAAGTGCAATTTTAGAAGACCATAGGCTACGAATTTCTTATCGCAGAAATTGCACGCATATTCGAGATCTTCAAAGTGACGTTTGGCATGAACAGTATACGACTGCATTGTTTTAAACTCTTTATTGCATTGCGAACATATAAATGGTATTGAATCATCGTGTTTGGCTTTATGAATTTTAAATAATAATGGCTTTTCCAAAACTCGTTTACACTCGGAGCAGTTGAAAGGTCCCTCATGATCATACAAATACAACAAATGCTCATAATAATCTTCTGCTATTCGATTTCTCGATCTACTAGCAATAGTTTTCTTTCTCAAGCATTTTTCTCTGGAGAAATAATAATGTAAAGTGCGTAAATATTCTTCCAAGGTCGTAATGTTTATTTTTATATCCAATTTTGTTTCTAAACTCTTTAACATTTCCTTATGAGCTGCATGTCGTTGGTTTGCGCAAATAAATTCAATCAAATTTGAATTCCAAAGATGTGGAAATTCTCTATAAATTTCTATGATTTTAATAACTTGTTCTTCAGTTAAGTCCGGTAAATTTAAATCTAATTTCTTTAGTTGCACTATTGGCTTAGGTCGCAAGAAATCTAAATCATCAAAAAACCAACAGGGTTCATATTTCTTTACTTTTATGTTCTGTTTTTCTTCCTCGTAACGTCGAAGTCTTCTAAAATCTATGCTGTGCTTACGGTAAATGTAAGAAATTATATCTGATACTTCCTGCCATGGTATTTCCAACTTAAGTTTATCATTCAATGCTTTAGTAGTTGCTTCTAAAGATGACTGTCGTTTATCTTTGAGACGATAAAAAGGTAAATCTTTATTCCATAAATTTGGTTGATTTTTATAAAGTTCTATTAATGTTCTCATATTTTCTTTACACTTTATGAATTTCTCAATATTTGATGGCAATGTATTTGTAAAAGATTTTTTTCTTTTCTTGTTACTTAAATCGTATTTTATCTGAAATTAAAAAATGTTCAAATTTTTGAAAATATAAAAAATAAATTTAAAAAAAATGGGAGGGGCTAAAATCAAATTTTATAATTAAAATTTTATGTAATAATGCGTACTTAGTATATCGCTAATTGCAAATTATTCTACTTCGCAGTAAAAAAGTTGCTTCCAATAAAGCAGGTTTCTACTATTACGGAATAAAAGTAGCGCTGACAAACCTGCTGATATCGCTGCTGATTTTTGTATGGCGAGTTCCCGGATTGGAGTACTACATTTTTGCTCAAAAAAGCACTTTTGAAGCGCTGAAAATCATTAACATTTTCAGCACTAGAACTGAAAATATATGACAAAAAAATGGTTCGATGTGGATTGGCGTCATTGACGCCATTTTGAATTTTTCTTATTTTGTTTCTTTATTTATTTTTATTAACTTCATATTTTTACTCAATATTTGTTATTTTAACTTCAACTAGTATCGAACTAAGAACCGACGTACCAATCACTCGACCAAAAACACTGTTGCAAAACGGCACCAAGAAACTCAAATAAACTTACTCTTCATTCTCGCTTAAAAACCTGCTTTGGATCAGCGCTATAAAATCAGCTTTTTTATATAGCTTGTGTACGAACCTTTTGCATAAGTAAAAAGCAAATACTTTTCCCGCCTCAAAACCTGCATTGTTGTGACGTTATGAAATCAGCTTCTGAACAAGCTTATATTTTAAAGCGAATTATGAAGCGCTTTATATCTGTAGTGCTTCAAAAAACATGAAAAATTTTTACTGGGTTATAATTGAAGTTTATTAATTATATTTTCTACTAGCCCACCCGGTGTGCTTTGCTATCGCATTGTTGTTAAAATATAGAAAATTAATACATATGTAATTATTTTGTGTCCCGTATCCTCTATCTCTCTCTCCTATGCCACCAGGACTTTTTTTAAAAGCACAATTTGTTCTCAGTGTAACCTAAATCAAATTTAGAGAGTTCCGCTTTAATGGTTCTTCAGATATATGAAAGTTAAAAATTACTTTGTATGGGGGGTGTCCCTCCTCCATTCCTATACCTGCAACATTTTGTTGGAAATCGTAATTCATTCTCAGAGTGACCCACATAAAATTTAGAGAGTCTCACTATAGTAGTTGTGTAGATATAGGAAAATTAATAAATTACTTTGTGTGGCGGTTACCCGTTGCCCCCTCCTATACCACCAAGATTTTGTTCAAGCTTCCCATTTGTTCTAAGAGTTATAAAAAGTTTGAGCAAATGCTCTTTTTCTGCTTTTATGTCTCATTGCCTAAAAAATATAATCCCCCGTATTATGAATGGCGTCGTCGACGTCACATCAACATGACAGCAAAAATTGTCACTTGTCTACTCTTTGTCGACAACAATTGACTATTATTAACATGTCCTATTAAATTTCAAATCCTTAAGAGAATACGAAGACATTGTCAAATAGCAGTCAATTGCCAAGTGACAGTTTTCGCTGTCGTGTTGATGTGACGTCGACGACGCCATACATAATACAGGGAAATATTTGCAAAAAATTTTTATAAAAAGTTGTCTGAAGTTTCCAACGGCATTTGTTTTAACGACTTTTATCTAAATCGCATATTTAAGAAAATAAACAGAAAACTATTGAAATTTAGAGAGTTCCGCATTAATCGAAAAAGCCCATAATTATTAAAATAACAAAAAAGTACATAAATTTACAAATTTCGGTAAACTTTTTTGTTCCCTAGCAGTTAAAAAGTTGTTTCTTTAGGCGAATCTGTACTCCCAGTTTTTTTTTATTTTTATTAATAATTAATGCACTTGCACGACACCTTCATACATATGTATTAGCATAACTATTCAGTACATAAGAAAAACCAAAATTCGACAACAAAATTATCCTTAAGCCGAGCGAACATTCTGGTATGTGATGGAAGTCGATAGATTTAAATCGGCGCCAATTTTAAAAACAAATTCTACTGAAAGATTACTTATTTACGTTTTTTATTGTTTTGTATCGAAAAAAAAATATTAGAATAAAATATTCTAAGATAAAATTTACGTTCGTCAGGGATGAAACTTCGAAAAAAGAGTACATTGCAAACTTTCATTGAAAAGTGCAAACAATGCAAAATTTTTTTGTAGAGAAGAAAACGCCATTAAAAAATTAAGAGGACAAAAATTTTACATTTTTATCATTTATCAGGAAGCTAGATATATTAGGAATAAAATAATACATAAATCATAGAAATCGATGAACAAATGTCAATTTTATTCATAATTAAGTGAAGGAACTCCATTGATAAAAATCACAATTTCCATACAACAGAATAATTAATTGTGAATAAAATCGATATTGGTCCATCGATTTTATGGCTTATTTTATTCCTAGCTTTCTGATAAATAATAAAAATTTTAAATTTTTTACATCCGAATTTTTTTTACGAGTTTTTTAAAACTAAAAAAGTTTAATGTTGCATGAAAAAACTAATTTTTCGCCGATAAATTCTGAATAACTCCGAAACACTTGGAAATATAAAAAAAAATTATATATGGATGACTTATTCCACATCTTCTGGTGCTTTATTTATTTAAATCGAACAAGCCCCGGATGACTTAAAGTTAATTTTATTCCGCATCTTTTTGTGATTTATCTAAATCTAACCAGAAACAAAATTTATAATTATGTACAAAATAAATAAGTGTAAAAGTTCCCTCCGAAGTTCTATTTAATACATACATTTCGCCACGAATTTCGAATTATAAAAATGCATTTTATCAAGTACCAAAAACATGTATCTACTGGGTAGTCATCACTTCGCTTTATATCGATAAGCTGTTTTGATTAACCTGCAAGTTTTTGCAATTTTTCTATTCGCGTACTTTTTTGAGCAAGAGCCATTATTGAGAGTAAAATTTTCAAACAACCTAGAATTTACTCAACTACTGGATTTTACTGGGAAAGTAAGTGCCCTTTTACACACACAAAGTTTTCTTTGCAAAGTTTTAATTCAGCCGGTAGAGACAAAAAGAGGAATACTTCATCTCTCTGTCTTTCTACCGGCTGAATTAAAACTTTGCAAAGTAAACTTTGTGTGTGTGTAAAAGGGCACTAAGCAAACACCCCTTTTGCACTAGCAAAGTTTACTTTGCAAAGTTTTGATTCATCCGGTAGAAAGACATAGAGATGAAGTATTCTTCTCTCTGTCTTTCTACCGGCTGAATTAAAACTTTGCAAAGTAAACTTTGCTAGTGCGAAAGCGCTGAAGCAGACCTTTTACTAGCAAAAAAAACTTTACTCTCTCAATTTGTGTTCTCATTTGCTGTGTTTTGTGTAAACGAACGCAATTTAGTAAAATGCAGTAAAGTTAAGTAAAAATTTTTAAAAACTTTTGATTGCTCGAACGCACATATTGTCGCATTAAAAATGTATGAGTAAACCTTGCCACTGTTATATTAAGCAAATGGGGTAAAACAAACTATGGCTTTAGAAATGTTAAAACTGCAAATTTGCAGAAAAACCTATTGTTTAAGCAAAAAATGTCAAAACTGCTTAGAAAAACTGCACATTTGGCAACGCTGATGGGCTCCAACAAACCAGGGCTCAAATCGTCACATCCGTGATCGTATCGGCGGCAAACGTACTAAAATTAATTATGTGGCACGTCAATCGTATAAACTGTATGGGATTACAGTACGTTCACGTATGTCATAATCCGAAAATGGCGTTTTTACGTGACGATTTGTACGTTCACGGATGTGACGATTTGAGCCCAGGGTTGGTGCATGAGAGCCCCAGAATAATTTTTTTCTCAACTTTTGTCTCATAGTATTATTTTTTGCTATAAACTCACCGAGTTTTATTTACTTATCTTTAAAAATAAGGAACATATTAAATATGTATGTATGCTTGCCTTTCAATAGCAAAAACAAAAACTTCTATTTATTATGGAATACAATTTCATTTATAGTTAGGGATTCGCAGAAGCGTAAATTCTTAATAGATATTTTTAAGATCTTGTCCAGAATTGAAGATAAAATAGATTTTTAATTCAAATTCTTCTGCAATATTGTAAATGAGCTTTCTATCTTCTTTATCGGTACAGACATTTTTGTGAAAATTTTGTATTTTTTTTTGTTGTTAATGTTTATATGAATATTTGTTTTTGTTTTACTAATTTTTATAGTCAATTTCATATCTTTTACCATGCGTTCGCATATGCTGTAATACACCAATTTTAAGCTTAAACGTTTTTCCGCACAACTTGCAGGCATGATTTCTGGCATCTTCATGGGTGACAGCATGTGTTTTTAATGCTTTGCTGGTTATGAATCCTTTGCCGCACAACTGACAAATATGAGATCGTATGTTCATATGCGAATTCATGTGATCTTCGTAGTTTTCTTTGGAATAATACCCTTTGGAGCATATTTGGCATATGTGCGAATATCGTTTTTCATGTCGTCGTCTTCTATGTCTATTTAAGCCTTGACTGTGGCGATATGAAGCTCCGCATATTTCACAACAGTATGCCCTATCACTTGTGTGTGTTATTAAGTGCGATTTTAAAATACCATAAGCTATGAATTTCTTATCGCATAAATTGCACGCATATTCAAGATCTTCAAAGTGACGTTTACCATGCACCGTATACGACTTTGTAGTTTTAAACTCTTTATTGCATTGTGAACATGTAAATGGTACCGAATTATCATGACTGGCTTTATGAATTTTGTATAATAATGGTTTTCCTAAAACTCGTTTACATTCGGAGCAGTTGAAAGGTCCCTCATGATCATACAAATACAACAAATGCTCATAATAATCTTCTGCTGTTCGTTTTCTCGATCTACTAGCAATAGTTTTCTTCCTCAGGCATTTTTCTCTTGAGAAATAATAATGTAAAGTACGTAAATATTCTTCCAAGGTCGCAACGCTTATTTTTATATCCAATTTTGTTTCTAAACTCTTTAACATTTCATTATGAGCTGCATGTCGTTTGTTTGCACAAACAAATTCAATCAAATTTGAATTCCAAAGATGAGGAAATTCTCTATAAATTTCTATGATTTTAATAACTTGTTCTTTTGTTAAGTCCGGCAAATTTGCATCTAATTTCTTTAGTTGCATTGCTGGTTTAGGTCGCAAGAAATCTAAATCATCAAAAAACCAACAGCGTTTATAACTTTTGGCTTTTGTGTTCTGTTTTTCTTCCTCGTAACGTCGAAGTCTTCTAAAATCTATGCTGTGCTTACGGTAAATATAAGAAATTATATCTGATACTTCATTCCATGTTATTTTCAAATTAAGTTTATCATTCAATTCTTTAGTAGTTTCTTCTAAATATGACTGTCGTTTATCTTTGAGACGATAAAAAGGTAAATCTTTATTCCATAAATTTGGTTGATTTTTATAAAGTTCTATTAATGTGCTCATATTTTCTTTACACTTTATGAATTTCTCAATGTTTGATGGCAACGTATTTTTAAAAGATTTTTTTCTTTTCTTTTTACTTAAATCGTATGTTATCTGAAATTAAAAAATATTCAAAATTTTGAAAATGTAAAAAATAAGTAATAAAATTAATTTTTATAATTACAATTTTATGTAATGCGTACTTGATATAGGACTAATTACAAAATTTATTATATCTTATATGAAGCCAAACACTTTTAAAGAATGCAATAGAAATAATAGATATTTTCAGGATAATTAATCTTTGGCCCGCCTAGTGGCCCACCTTGAAAGTAAAAATTATCCATTAATAGCTTGAAGCGTTATATATCCTTTAATATTACACGTAACGCATTAAAACAACTTTCAAATGAATTATGTAGTAGTCTTGTTTTATTGTTTTAGTTGAAGAAACTTCTAAATTCTTGATCAGTTACTGAAGTATTTTTGTAGACGAAATTTACTAAAGTTCACCTGCTATTTTAACGAAACATTTACTGGATGCTAAATTACATCTTCAGCTACATACAACCCACATCATTTCTTTCGTCATTTCTAGCTAACGAATATTTGTTTCCTTCATTAGTGGACGTGACCAAAAATTTTTTGTTGAAAATTAATCAATTCACCGAGTTTTATTTACTTATCTTTAAAAATAACGAAAAAGTATTAAATATGTATGGAAATTTTTCGAGATGAAAAACAAAAACTTATATGTATGCATTGGATTATGAAATAAGAAAACTTCATGTATAGTTAGGGATATGCAAAAGCGTAAGCTGTCAACAGATATTTTTGCTTAATCAATTTTCATCGTCAATTTCAAATTTTTTGCCATGCGTTCGCATATGCTGTAATACACCAATTTTAAGCTTAAAAGTTTTTCCACACAACTCGCAGGCATGATTTCTGACATCTTCATGGGTGACAGCATGTGTCTTCAATGCTTTTCTGGTAAAGAATCCTTTGCCACACAACTCGCAAACATGTGATCGTATATTCATATGCGAATTCATGTGACCATCGTAGGTTTGTTTGGAATAAAACCCTTTAGAGCATATTTGGCATACGTGCGAATATCGTTTTTCATGTCGTCTCTTATGTCTACTTAAGCCTTGCGTTTGGCGATATGAAGCTCCACATATTTCACAAAAATATGGCCTATCACTTGTGTGTGTTATTAAGTGCAATTTTAGAGCATTATAAGCTATGAATTTCTTATCGCACATATTGCACGCATATTCGAGATCTTCAAAGTGACGTTTAGCATGCACCGTATACGACTTGGTAGTTGTAAACTCTTTATTGCATTGTAAACATATAAATGGTACTGAATCATCATGACTGGCTTTATGAATTTTAAATAATAATGGCTTTCTCAAAACTCGGTTACATTCGCAGCAGTCGAAAGGTCCCTCATGATCATACAAATACAACAAATGCTCATAATAATCTTTTGCTGTTCGTTTTCTCGTTCGTTTCCTCGATTTTTCTCTTGAGAAATAATAATGTAAAGTACGTAAATATTCTTCCAAGGACGCAACGCTTATTTTTATATCCAATTTTGTTTCTAAACTCTGTAACATTTCATTATGAGCTGCATGTCGTTTGTTTGCACAAATAAATTCAATCAAATTTGAATTCCAAAGATGTGGAAATTCTCTATAAATTTCTATGATTTTAATAACTTGTTCTTTAGTTAAGTCCGGCAAATTTGAATTTAATTTCTTTAGTTGCACTACTGGTTTAGGTCGCAGGAAATCTACATCATCAAAAAACCAACAGGTCTTATATGTCTTCGCTTTTGCGTTCTGGTTTTCTTCCTCGTAACGTCGAAGTTTTCTAAAATCTATGCGCTGCTTACGGTAAATATAAGAAATTATATCTGATACTTCCTTCCATTTTATTTCCAAATTAAGTTTATCATTCAATTCTTTAGTAGTTTCTTCTAAAAATGACTGTCGCTTATCTTTGAGACCATAAAAAGGTAAATCTTTTTTCCATAAATTTGGTTGATTTTTATAAAGTTCTATTAATGTGCACATATTTTCTTTACACTTTATGAAGTTCTCAATGTTTGATGGCAACGTATTTTTAAAAGACTTTTTTCTTTTCTTGTTACTTAAATCGTAATTTATCTGAAATTAAAAAATATTCAAAATTTTGAAAACATAAAAAATAATTTTAAAAAAATCGGAGGGGCTAAAGTCAAATTTTTTAATTAAAATTTTATTTAACGCGTACTTGATATACCACTAATTACAAATTATTTTACTTATAATTGAAATTTATTAATTTATATTTTATATGAAGCCAAACAATAGAAATAGAAAAAGAAATGTGGCAACGCTTGCTATATGTTTTACATTGGAGTCGTTTAATTTCGACTACGACTACGAAACCGTAATAAAGCAGATTATTTCTATTGTTTGGACCGCCTAGTGGCCCACCTTGATAGTAAAAATTAGCAATTAATAGCTTGAAGCGTTATATATTCGTCAAATATTAGATGTAACGCATTATAACAACTTTGAAATTAATCATGTAGTCTTGTTTTACATACGCTGAAAATTTGGTGGCTTTAGCTGAAGAAACGTGCGAATTGTAGATCAGTTACTGAAGTATTTCTGTAGACGAAATTACCCAGGCAGAAGTTGCGACTTTTTGTAAAAAAAAATATATACCACCACAACACTGTAAATACAAAATTACTACTCTTTGTGTATACAAAAGACTTTATTTTCCCAATACTGCGTTCAGTCATATCAATTCAATACCGCGACAAGACTGCAAATTCAAAATTATAAATGGAATGTTATACTTCACTCTTGTTTTAGGATTTATTATCCACGTTGTTCAAACATGCGCTGCAAGAACATGAACTACTCTAACTTCTAAGAAAATACTAGATCACACTCAATTTAAGTTGACATAATAGGTAAATGGAAGATTTCTTGTCCTGTAATATTGTTGAGACCAATAACAGGAAAAACTATAAAATTTACAATTTCCTTTGTATATGGGAAAATGTGGCAACTTCAAAAGACTAAGCTGTGCCGATAAAAGTTATAGATAGAATGAACTTGCCTATAACTTATCGCACACGTTTATGCTAAAGTAAAGTTGTAATAACAAAAAAACTGTTTATCCGTCCGATAAAATCCTAATTCCCTGTTCAGATATGGATTTTTAATTGAGGCAATTTAATTTTAATTGAGCAATTAAATTTAGTGTTCACACATAGTAAATTAAGCTTACTCAATTAGCATTTGACTTGCCAATGGCATACAGGAGGCCGCTTAAGGGCAACGAATACAACAATAAAACAAAAAGTAGATAATGGTTGTCAAAAAATACACGTGTTTGACGTAGCTTATGCACAATATTATCAGAGCAAAAAATAATCATCTGACTTTATACTGCCATCTATATCATCAATCGGCAAACACATACTAATACATTTTGCTTGTATGGTTTTTATTTTGCAACTCTCGCTCTTACAAAGTTTTTGTTATTGTATAGCAAGCAATAGCAAGAAACAAGCTGTATTAAAGGCCCTTAATGTATTGCGCATCTGCGCCTGGCTCAGTATTTGCTTCACTTCCTCAGCATAAAGTTCTTCCGCGAGCTTGTGAATGGCTACGCTTTTTATTTTACTTTTATTCAGGGCTGTTATGGAATCTGATTGATGTCAGAATCAGAATTAGTGTTGGTGTTATAAAAATCGATATTATCGATTTCTTGTTCGAATCAGAATTGTTATCAGAATTTGGTGTTTCCGAATCCAATTGTATCGTTTTCTTGTCACAAATATTCCGATCAGGTGCTAGCTGCCGGAATTAAAGTTTCTTTAGCTTTTTGTTAATTTGTTTGCTTTAAACGGTTGCATATTAATACATACACAATTTATTTTATTTACAAAACAGTTTCTAAAGAAATGAGATAAAAAAAACAAAAATCTTAACAAATCACAAAAATAAAAATATTCAAAGTAAATTAGGGGAAAAGAACAATATTAGAGCATACAAGTCATATGGAGAATACAAGGGTTATATTAACTCAAAATTTGTTTATCTCGACTTAAGCACTTATTCCTTATTGCCACAGAAATATAGACAGGAATGAATGAGAGTTATCACACTACAACATTAAAATGAAGTATCATTAGAAGCGTCTTGATCATATGTTGGATATAAGATATTCGACATCATATAAAATTCAATATGGCGAGCTCCAGAGGA
This sequence comes from Panzeria rudis, assembly GCA_956483635.1. Classification (NCBI taxonomy): domain Eukaryota; kingdom Metazoa; phylum Arthropoda; class Insecta; order Diptera; family Tachinidae; genus Panzeria; species Panzeria rudis. The sequence goes on from OY101451.1 coordinate 89,124,217, forward strand.
CAAAAAATACTTGCGGCCATATTTAAAGTGGCAACCCTGCACCACTATATTCCACTACTTCAAAATATTAATAAAAAATGTGTTTCATTAAAAAACAAATGAGTGCAGTAATTTCCAGTCGGAAAGACAACTTTTTTCTCTTCGTTCTTCAATCTAAAATAATTTAATAAACACTTGTGCATTCGTTGCTTTGTTTCCCCTTACAAAGATATTGGTGTCTATTCGGGAATACGCGTCGAATAAGTGAAAAATACACGGCAAACAAAAACAAAACTGCATAAATTGTTTTTGTTTATCATACAAAATTTACCGGTTTTAAAAGAAATACGCGTTAAAATTCTCACGTTTATTTCATTTTAGAAACAAAAACAATTTGTGAAATTTTGTTTTTGTTATCATGTAATTTCTCACTACTTCGACACGTTTTCCCGAATAGACAACATTATTTCATTATAAACGACAATAATTTAAAGAAAAATAATAATAAATTTTTGTTGCCAAAATCAGTTCTTTTTTATGTATATAGATTTTTAATCCCTAGAATTCCCGCATAAAATTCCCGTGAAAGCGGGAAACGAAAATAGCGATTTTCCCGGGAATTCCGTGACTGGTTGTCGGTGGTTTCGATACAAAGTAATCAACTGTATTGTTTACTTTGCAAAAAACAGAAGCAGCAACAAAATTAATCTGCTTTTGTTTGCATATCGCATGATCCAATAATACAGGACGTGTTGAAAGCACATATGACTATTTCGCCCTGTCGGCTGAATCTGTCAATTTTTTTTATGTGGCAATAAACAAGAGAAGGTATTTATTTTAGGCAGATGAATTGTAATTAAAGTTCTTAAAAGTACATTTTAAATAAATATTCGTTTAACTAAATTTTCTGCTTTTGACAAATACGGCCAACCATTCGAATTGATATTGTGTTTGTTGTATTATTACCACCACCTGTACAATTAATTCGCCTTGGTATATCGATAAATTTTATTATTCATTTACACTGCGTCTTCACGTAGCAATATTTATTGCTGAGCACAAGCAAAAACGTCGGCAGAGTAATTTTATTTTTTTGTCTCTTGCTTGAGGCGGAGAACACGTATAAACATTTTTTCCACAAATTTTACACATTCATGATGCAGGTAGTGCCTAAAATATATAATTCCAATGTAAAAATATGACAAATTTATATGTTTATGTTCTTATATTCCCCCTTATCGTGTTTGGCGATTTTCGCCATCGAATACGATATTTTTGTAATAGATTAAAGACAGCACGATACATTTTTCTTTAATCTATTACAAAAATGTCATAGCCGAAGGCGAAAATATATATATATATATATATATATATATATATATATATATATATATATATATATATATATATATATATATATATATATATATATATATATATATATATATATATATATATATATATATATATATATATATATATATATATATATATATATATATATATATATATATATATATATATATATATATATATATATATATATATATATATATATATATATATATATATATATATATATATATATATATATATATATATATATATATATATATATATATATATATATATATATATATATATATATATATATATATATATATATATATATATATATATATATATATATATATATATATATATATATATATATATATATATATATATATATATATATATATATATATATATATATATATATATATATATATATATATATATATATATATATATATATATATATATATATATATATATATATATATATATATATATATATATATATATATATATATATATATATATATATATATATATATATATATATATATATATATATATATATATATATATATATATATATATATATATATATATATATATATATATATATATATATATATATATATATATATATATATATATATATATATATATATATATATATATATATATATATATATATATATATATATATATATATATATATATATATATATATATATATATATATATATATATATATATATATATATATATATATATATATATATATATATATATATATATATATATATATATATATATATATATATATATATATATATATATATATATATATATATATATATATATATATATATATATATATATATATATATATATATATATATATATATATATTTTAGCTGATTTGTGCATTGTTAATATAATCTATATTTCAACTAATTATAAGAAAGTCGTCAGGTGTTTCAGGATATGTAGCTGGTCTCGCAAACACGATGAAGATTTTCTCTTTTAGTTTAATCATGTTTTATTTTGCTAATGCTACATTTAATAGCAAAAATAAAACAGCCATAAATTGTTAAATATGTATGTAGTATCTCCCAACCGAAATAAAATATGCTTAAAAGGCGTTTTCACAAACGCAATAACATCAAATAAAAAATAAAACTGTTTGAAACTTACGTCATCGTCATCCGTTTCGGCATCATCAGTATTAAAGTCTTCATCAGAATCACACGAATTATCTTCGAAGTCCTCATTATCTTCTATGGTATTATAATCAGCATCAGCATCGTCATGCGTATATTCTTCAATTTTCTCGTTTTTTATAACAACTAAGGGATCATCCTATAACATGAAAAAATGTATATGTAAGTATTCCATTCATTACCGCTTATAAATAATTTACTTAAGCATTTCGAACAACGTTCTTTTTTTGACTTTTTGTATTTTTAATGTACGATGCGCCTGTATAGAATAAAAGCTGTGATAAGAAAAAAGGGATGTTCACAAATTTCGAAAATAAATTTTTGCCTTCAAAACTTTCGACAATTTAAAAATTTTCGAATCGAATTACAGGTTAACGCCCCTGGCTCTATGTGCCAGTGCGAAATAGCCCCGACCAATATGCACAAAATGAGCTGTTACAGCAGCAACAATTGAAAAGTGTGATGATGAACAAGGCGAATAGTATTAATTTGCTTTGATAAAAAAAATAAGTTTAAAAGCTCTAAACATCCGACTGCGTAAAAGAACTAAAAAGAAAAAACGAGTCCAGGAGTGCGGAACATAGCGAATTTACAGCCGGGAGCCAAAGCTTTTCTACCAACTTTGATACAACCGTGTGAACTAACAATATACCTTGTGCTGACAACTTTTTATTGTCAGTACATCGTCAGCACATTGGCAGATCTGACAATATTGTAAGATCTGACAACCGTCTGTACAGGGCTAAAGTATATAATTAATATGCAAACACGTTTTTTTAGATTCCTTTTACGCCCGTAACACTGAACCTATTTTGGATTTATATGTTTTTAAAGGGTTTTTTACATATATGTGCACAATCTTAATTTTATTTAAATCGGTTCAGTACTTTAGGACTAATACGACTATAAAGATCTTACTAACACAAATAAACAAATACATGTTCTTTTCTCAGCTACAAGTAAAACACACAAGTAAATATTCAATTGTTTTTGAACAAATAAAAAACAACAATACAAAATATGTAGATTAAATCAAGTATACGGCCATGTCACAGAGTCCAATTCCGTTCGGAAACGGAATTCAACCTTCCCCATTTTTGTAGCAGTTGGTGTCTAAAAAAGAAAACTAAAATACGCAAATTTTGTCAAGTGTGTCCAGACTGTTGGCGGCGCTATTATGGTGCGGTATGATCCAGCTAGGGCTTGACATATTAGGGTTGATTGAATTCCGAATGGAATTGAACTCTGTGATATGGCCGATAGTTTTTTTTCTCTTTAAAAGAGAATTAAAATGAAGTTACTTATGTATGTACATATTAGGTCCGTTTGTTTACTTTTCCAGTAAAATGCAGTAGTTGAGTAAATTCTTTTGGTAATTTGAGAATTTTACTCACAAGAATGGCTCTTGCACAAAAAAGTACGCGAACGGAAAAATTGCAAAACTTTTCAGATTTATAAAAACACCTGGGATAGGGTTGTAAAATATATGTTGTCTTGACTATCCAGTACATGCGTGTTTTTGGTGCTTGGTATAGTACATTTTTATAATTTATAAATTCGTAGCGAAATGTATTTTTTAAATAGAACTTCGGATGGACCTTTTACATTTGTTTCTTTTCTAGATGATTTTTAAGTTTGTTTCTGCGTAAATGACATACGAAAATACATCATTATTTGGTTTTTGATATTGGTTACCCAAGCAACATTCAGTAATAAGTATTCAAACATATATTACTTTTACTACAAAAATTATTCTAAATAAAAGAAAAAATTTTGCCATGGGTGCTAAGAAAAGAAAACTTGGTATTGTATGCTCTTCTGGAACATACGAAGTGAGAAGAAACTTGCTTAGGATGTACATATGTAAAAAAATAAATTTTCATTTTTTGTTGGACTTTTAATTCAGCTTTTATTGAAAATTTTATACTTTTTGATTGCTTACTTTTATTTGTTTATTTTATTGAATCATAAGTTTTTCTCTTCTATTTGTCCAGTAAAACTGTCATTTTACTCTCTCAATTGATGCTCTCTTTTGCAAATTTAATGTGTAAACGAACGCATTTCAGTAAAAATCCAGTTCAAATTTTGGGGTAAACGAACACACTGTCAGATATAACAATATTGTAAGTATAATGTGCTAAAAATTTTTACAATCGTAAAATTAGCCGTTTAACTCTGTTAGCCGATTTAACCGGCTAAAACAGCTAAGCCCGCCAGAACAGCTAAGGCGGCTAAGCCAGCTAAGCCGATTAAGCCAGCTAATTCGGTTAAGCCAGTTAAATTGCATAGGCTTGCCGGTTAACCGGCTAATGTTGTTAGCTAACCTTTTAAGCCGGCTTGGGCGGCTAAATTGCATATCCCTATGCGTGACTATTGTTCTGATTGAGTATCTACCAATTTTTTGGTCCGCTTCAAAGGAAAACCAAAAGAACTTTTGTGTAAAGCCTAAGGGACCTAATTCTGGTATGTGATTAATATTTTTGCCGAAGGAGTTGATTTATTTTTAATTTTTGCTGATCATTGCTAAATATGTATAAGCAGTATGTAATGTTTTTAATTATGTAGTAGAGCTAGACTAGAAAACTTCATTACTTACCACTTCCATTATTATTGTTTCCACTTTAATTAAAGATTTTTCAATGCATTCATCTTGCGATGGATAATCATCTGCATTCTTAATATCACAATTTCCTTTTTCTTCTGCAACGTCTTTGTAGTGCTCCCGAATGTGTATTACAAATGATTCCAAAATGAAATTTATTTCATCGCATTGAACACATTTTAGAATGAAAGGATACTGATTATATGGTAAGGGAGATTTAAGGATTTCCCCGCATTTAATATATCCAGTATAATCTTGAACTTGTAGCATTTTTGTTGCCATTTTTATTATTATTCAGCTTTCAACATTAAAAGCAAGCGACACAGTTTAACTATTTTATATAAAAATTGTATTTTCTGATAAAAATGTGAATGTCAAACTTAATGTACGTATACATAATTATATACATATGGATGTGTATACAAATTCACCAGGGGTGCCAAGCCTAACGATTTTTCGTCATTTGACGATTTCTTAGGTCTAATATACCAAAGTGACGATTGACGATTTTTTGTAGTTTATAAGTTATAGACCCCGTCACTTAACAACAACATTACGAAGATTGTGTGAAAGAAAAAGTAAATCTTATTTTCTAATGTGGTTTCTAATTTGACTCTCTTTCATATTATCTTAGTAAGAACATTTTGCATGTAAAACTGCGTAGCACATGATAGCCAAAAGTGAGATTCTGTTCCATATTCTGTGGTTACGCTACTACTAGTAACAAATAATTACGGATTTCGCCTAAGGTACCTCTTTCAAGAAACTCTTACCGATCTATACCATTGTATAGGAAGCTGGAAACTTCAAATTCCTCTTTAATAAAATTTAACTAGCAATGAGTTATTCTCTTATTGAAAGTGAAAAATTTTGTTTTGTGCCACTTTTTTAATTATTTAATCAATAAATAAAAATTCGGTATTGATGAAACTTGGTATTTTATTTAGTTTCTGTTTTTTATATATTTTTTACATTAAATGCACTAAAACTGATATCGACCAAACTGAATGCTTGATATCTCAGAAACCATAAAAATTTCCCGGAATGGGTTTTGGATTCTGAAAGGGGTATTCAAAATATATACCCCATAAGCTGACAATATGCTGTTTGAAGTGTTAAGTGCTATTTAAGTACAAAATATGTAATAAAATAATATGTAAGCACTTTGAATTGCCCAGTTGTTTTAATATTGTAAAATACTATTGTTTATTTTACAAAAAAATTGCTGAGTATTCGTAAAAATGAAATAGGTTTGAAATGTATTTTAGAACAAAATTTACATGCAAGTTTTTCTTTAACACATATCAAATTATTTAAATTTTTTATGCATACGGGAATTTATTTGTTGTGACGATTTGGACGAATTCATATCCAAAAGTTTACGATTTTAGGGAAAAACTTGGCAGCACTGAATCAGAGAAACAAACCGATCACCTCAAAGCCGGCTAAGAGCCGCCGCCGACTTTCAATGTAACTTCAAGCCGCTCAAAATTGCAGCCGAGTATTTTTTCTAAAGCTGCCGGAGATTTTCTACTTTTTTAAAATAATCCAAATCAAAATATGAGCCACAAATATAATGGCAGGCTCAGACGTGGCAAATATTTGAAAAAAAATTAACCACTATTCAAGGCGAATTCATAACAGGTGGACTCGACAGATCAGCAGTGTATTTTTTGCTCATTTTTCCGCTTGTATTTATGATTTAGTTATAATGTCAAATGCTTTGTTGACATATTTTTCAGTACATTTTTTAACAATCAAAATGGGTATTTTCCAAAGCGAATTGAGGCCAGTCTACCTCATGAATTCGCCTTGCCACTATTAATCCATAATCACAAAATATTTTGTGGCATAATATGCATATCAAGACGAATTCATAACAGCAAGCACACATATAATAGCACATGTAACTGTGTATCCCTCCCCAATCTTCTCACCATTCTCACCGATAAGCTTAAGAGTTTCTGCAACAAAAATTGCAAGTCTGGACGGCAATTTTCCAATTTTATATATATGTATGTACAACTTTTCTTGTGGGTTGAAATTCAACAGCACAATTAATTGAATCTGCACTATTAGTATACAGTAGTTTTGATTTAACTGTCTTTTGTTAAAGAGCACTTTTGACTTAACTGCACAAAATTATTATCTGATGTCACTACTCCCTAAAATCCCAAAGAAACTCGTTTTTAAGTGCATTTTCTATACCTGCACTTTTAAGATAAATGCCTTAAGTTTCTGACTTTAAAATTATTTCCATACAAAAAATCAATCTTAGCTGCATTTTGACTTAACTGCACAAAATATTTGTTTTCTGTGATTATTCTTCAAAATCCTATTTTAAGTGCACCTTAAGTGCAGATTAAGGCAGATAAGTACATTAAAGCTAACAGCATTTATGACTTATCTGCACAAAAAATTGTGAAAAGTTGATTTTGCAGCTAAGTCAAAATTACTGTAGAAGTTTTCCAAACGAGTGACTTGAATTTATAAAAACAACCCTGTGCAACTAGAAGTTATGAACACAAATTATAAATTTTTTTATTGCTGTGTATATTTAATTTCCGTATATGTATATCGATCTCTTGTCCCCGAATTATCGTAACCTGCAAAATTTTAATAGTTCCGAAGGGATTGTTTATAATTTTGAAACATGTTTTTATATACAGTGGCGGAAGAAATAATAGGGACAATTTCTTTTTTTGACAATAACGTCTCATAAGTTTTTGAGCTAAAATTTTATGGAGTTAAAATCGCAATCACCACACTGGAATCCCATAGAGCACCTCCGTGGAGCTATAAAAGAAAATAAAATTGGAACGTAAAAGCTTACATATAAACCCCTGATTCACTATCCTACACGATCGCACGATTCATTCACAGGAAGGAAAATTTTTCAGAAGTCTGAACGACTTTAAAAAATCGCTACAAAATGGTATTGTAGGTGTCACACTATTATAAAAAATGATGCAAAAACATCTTTTTGTTTTGTGCATACATATGATCGCATGGAAACTATCATTTTATGAAATGTTTCCAAATCGCACGACTTGCCAAAAAATCTGTCACACAGTTGCAGTTTTAGTTACCATACTTTTTTAGCACACATGTCATATTTGTCAGATCGCGCAATTGTGTAGGATAGTGAATCATGGTCTGAAACAGGTTATGTGCTACACAATTCAGTAAGCTTAGTACTCCAATTCTCCGGATATCTGCGCTAATCTTGTGAGTTCAATGATGCAACGGTGTCAGCAAGTAGACAAAGAGGAGCTTCTATCAAATATTTAAATATTAGAATTAAATACATAGTAAAAATTAATTTTGTTCAGTAATATATAAAATGTCCCTATTATTTTTTCCAGGTTATAATTTTCGGATTGTTTTTTTGTATTTTTTACATGGGCAAATTGAGTGCCTTGAATTTAATATGTATATTTAATTTTATTTATGCAAAAGCATATAAATATTTAAGAAAATACTGAACATATTATTTGTCCCTGTTATTTCTTCCGCCAATGTATATATCAAGCATTAAGCACAAGAAAATTTAAGTCCTCAAAAAGTAAATATTATAGGATATTTATTTATTTATCCTTGTAGTGCTTTAATAATGATTATCTAGACCTCCATTTGCAACTCGATTCAAAAAGAAAACGGTTCGAATTTGTATATTATTTATGCTGCAATTCGAAAGCCTTTGCTTTCCATTCTCTATTTGAAAAAGGATTGTATCTTAACCAACACTATGTTGTTACAAAAAAAACTGTAATAATTTAAGTTCTAAATGCATTTAATATAACATTTATTTTGCCGTGTTTCTGGTATTTACGGAACTCAACACGGCATTGAAACTTTTTTCAGTGAAGCAAATAATCATAAAACGTCGATTTTCGTAAAAAAAAAACGAAAATCAAAAATTTTGTAGGTTACGATGTTCTTGCGGTTAACGCTCTATATACATGCGCTTTCGCTAACGATAAAATCTTATAGTACGTGTTTCGGTTTTAAACTATCGTTAGGCCCATAATTTAATTTCATTATATTCGAGTTTTGAAATACTCTTACGATAATTTGGCGAAAGGGGTCAAATTGCATGTGTGCATTTGGGTTTAGTTTTTATCCTCACTTTCAACTCGGCTGCCATGAGTTCGCATATGTTGTAATACACCTATTTTGAGTTTAAACATTTTTCCACATAACTTGCAGGCATGATTTCTCGCTTCTTCGTGCGTGACAGAATGTGTTTTTAATGCTCTCTTCGTAATAAATCCCTTTCCACACAATTGGCAAATATATGATCGTATATTCATGTGTGAGTTCATATGATCATCATAACGATCTTTAGAATAATATCCTTTAGAGCAAATATTACATGTATGGGTATAACGTTTATCATGACGCCTCTGATGTCTTTTGAAACATTGAATGTGACGATAAGAAGCACCACAAATTTCGCAACAGTATGGCCTGTCACCAGAGTGAGTTAATATATGTACTCTGAGATCTGCATAAGCGACAAATTTTCTATTGCACACATGGCACTCAAATTCAAGATCTGCAAAGTGCCGTTTAGCATGAACTGTATAGGATGAAATTGTTCGGAATTCTTTATTGCATTGCGAACATATAAATGGTACCGAATTATCATGACTGACTCTGTGAACTTTATATCCTAAAGATTTTGTGAAAACTCGATTACAATCAGAGCAGTTGAATGGTCCTTCATGGTCATATAAATATAACAGATGCTCATAATAATCCTCTGCATGATTTTGGGAATTAGTTGCAACATTTTTCTCTCTTCGACGTTTTTCTCTTGAAAAATAATAGTGTACTGTACGTAAATATTCTTCTAAAACGTTTTTGCTTATATTTATATTCATATTCGTTTCTATACTCTTCATCATTTCAACATAAGCTTCATCACGTTTATTTGTACATATATATTCCACTAAATTTGTATTCCAAAGATGTGGAAAGTTTCGGTATATTTGTATTAGTTGAAGAACTTGTTCTGTAGTTAAATCTGGCAGAGTTGTGTCCAATATCTGCAGTTGTATTACCGGTTTGGGTCTTAAGAAATATAAATCATCAAAAAACCAACAACGTTTATATTTCATTTCTTTTGAACCCTTAACATCCTCTTCCTCGTAAAGACGAAGCCTTTTGAAATCTTCTCGGTGTTTTTTATAAATATATGAAATAATATCTGATACTTCTTTCCATGTATACGTTGTATTAATCTTATTATTCAAATCTTTAGCAGTCTCTTCTAGAAATGCCTGCCTTTTATCTCTAAAACGATAGAATTGTAAATTTTTGTTCCACAAATTTGGTTGATTTTTATAAAGTTCTATTAATATTTTCATATTCTCTTTAGATTTAATAAATCTCTCGACAGTAGGTGAGAGAGCACTTTTTTTCTTCTTTTTTGCCGGTTTATTTTCTATCAGCATCTGCAATAATTATATTATGGAAATAACAATTAATTATATTGGGGTATTTGATGAAATGGTGTGATGATGCATTTTTAAAGATTTAAAGTATATCGATGGCTTAATATAGAAAAGGCGTATCACGAACTTTTATTTTACAGGAGAATTTTTAACTGGCCACAAATCCCTTGTTTTTAGCCAACTTAGGGCCATTATTATAACTTGCCAATAGCTAAAGTTAAGATGTTATCGGAAAGATAAATCGTTTTTCATTATTATAAGTAGACTTTAAGCAAAATCTTTCCGATATGCTAAAGGAAAGTACTTCTTGTGTTTAAATTTAATGTGAGGTTTATGCTATTGGAGCTGCCATAGTTTTTGAAAGTATTCAAATAAAAGAAACATTGAAACAATTTTCGAGCATAGTTTTAGGAGGAAAAATTAAAATTTTTTCCTTTGCTGTGTGTATTAAAAGTATTTTAAAGTGACGCCTAAAGGTAGTAATCGTTGTTTGCTCTGGTATTGCCATGTTTTGAAATAAGATACATTTTATTTTACAGGGAAGTTTTAATAACGAAAATAGTTACAGGTCACTGTATTCATTTTAGCTATGGTTAACTTTTACAAATACGTACTTTACAGGCAAGTTGTAATAACGGGCCTTAGAGCCATTATTATATTATAACTTGCCAATAGCTAAAGTGAAGTTGTTATCGGACAGACAACTCGTTTTTCATTATTATAAGTAGACTTTAAACAAAAACTATCCGATAAGCGAAGGAGAAGTTCTTATTGCCCTTAATGTTAACGTGAGGTTTATGCTATTGGAGCTGTCATAGCTTTTGAAAGTATTTAAATAAAAGAAACATTGAAAAAATTTTCGAGCATAGTTTTGGGAGGATAAATAAATATTTTCTTCCTTTCCTGTGTGTATTAAGTGTTTTAAAGTGACGCCTAAAACTGATAATCGATTTTTGCTCTGGTATTGCCATGTTTTCTAAAAGATTAATTTTATTTTACAGGGAAGTTGTAGTAATAACGAAAATAGTTACAGATCGCTTTATTCCTCACTTTAGTTACAGTTAACTTTTACAAACGCGTAATTTACACGCAAGTCGTAATAACGGGTCTTAGTTCTTTAGCAGTTTACTACCAGAAAACGTTAAATACGCGGATTCGAAAAAAATCGACATACGCAATTTCTATATTAACGTCCACGTAACGAAAAATCAATATGTTTACACTATAACCAAATTCCAACTTACTTCATCGTCATCCGTATCAGCATCATCTGTTTGAAAATCGTCATCTGAGTTATATGAATTATTATCTTCTACGTCATCAGAATCTTCTAAGTTATTAATGTTAGTTCGGTCATCTTCTTTCTTAATTTCTACATCTTTTTCATCTTTAATTACAATTAGAGGATCATCCTGAAATAATGTACATATATATATATATATATATCTAAATGCTAATTAAAATTATGTAAATCAAAGTTAAACCTAATAAATTCAGTAAAGTGACTTTAACTCGCTCACGAAGCCTAAAAATCGTATTTGAAGATATTAACGATTTAATATAAAATCTGTTGTTGGTGTTCTAGAAAGATTAAAAAAAGTCGTGATAACTGTTTCGAAAATTGGAGTATTTGAAAACGGATTGAAACCAAATGTGGATTGTAAGAAGAAGAACCAGAATATGACCTTAACTCGATTTTGACTCAACTCGAATTAAGAAGTTATGATAAAACGACGCATCCCTAAAAAGTATACATAGTATATGTCCATACATAATTGGCCAATTCACAACACCGTGTAAGTGTTGTAGATCGTATAAATGTTCTTCGTAATTTCGAAATAACATTTGTTTAGAAACATGTTTATGTAGAATCTACCAACAACATCTAATAAATGTAATAATTGGTTGGAGAACCAAACAAAAACTCACGTGGAAAAAAGGAGACGATTTTGGGACGACGGTATAGGTCGTTTGAGATTTTCTCGGAGGAGGCTCCTTAATAATGAAACTTGATGGTATTATAACCTTTTGGTTCGGCCAAGTAAATCTCCCATCCCTTGTTGTAACAAGAGGGGAACGGAGAAACCCCAAATATTTAAAAAAAACTGTATACAAAAAGAATTTTAACGAACAAAATGAGTGAATTCAGCTTTAGCAGTGATATTTTTCATGAGCATCTGTGAAAAAACTTTCGTCGTATCACTATAAGTACATGCATAAAATAAATTACTTACAACTTCCATATTTATAGTCTCTATTTTAATTATAGGATCATCAATGGGTTCCAGTTCATCTTCATTTGCACTTTTGATATCTTCTATTGATGATACACTCTCACTGTAATGATCTTGGATATGTATTATAAAGGATTCTAGTATGAAATTTATTTTATCGCATTGGTAACATTTAAGTATAAAAGGATATTGATAATTTGGTAAAGGTGACTTAAGGATTTCTCCACATTTAATATATCCAGTATAGTCCTGCATATTTAGAATTTCCATGGCCATTTTCAGGTTTTGTTCTATTTAATTCACAAATTATTTTTTTGTTTGTTTGGGATTACTCCGTTCCCTCCAGGTATCCGGAAGATGGGAGGTTTATTTGGCTGCACCAAAAGATTATAACGCCACCAAAAAATTCACAAATTAGACATTTATTTTATGCAAAAAAGTACTACACACACAAAATTGATAAAGGCTGTTCAGTGAAGGCGCTGCATTGTTTGGACGTTCTTCTTTACGTGCAACTATTCACCGAGGAATAACAACATAGAAGCGAAAGGTGCTATGATTCAATTTAATAGGAATGGGCATTACTACACAGTAGATTGTTGCAAAACTATATGAATAGTTTTCAAAAAACGTACATTGGGTGGTATTATCAGCGAAGATACATATGTCTTGAAGCATGTCAAACACCACATTATCATTTCATCAGCATTACTAACAACCAATTTACACCGTGCTTTTTAAGACATGTTTTTTTAATTCTCTTTTAAAATTGCTACCAAAAACTTTTTGCATTTATACAATGATTTTTCATTTCATGTCTTTTTTGTACATTACTCTCAAAATTTGCTTTATTTATTCGTTCATAACAACAAAAACCCTAACACAATCACATAAGAGAGAGAGAGAGAGAAAATGCAAATGAAACAAGAGAAATATATGAAAAAAAATATCGAAAACAGAAATCTTGTCTTTTTCTACCCCGCTTTCTTCTCTCCCCCACTCACTCTCATACAAAATAAGACGTGATTTAAAGAAAAGTGAAAAAATCACCGTATAAATGGCGTGCAAGTTTGACGGTTAGTCAGCTGAACTAGTGATCCCACCTGTTTAATACACCTTGATGTGAATGCAGCCGATTTTTCTTGTTTTTTTAAAGTAACTTGTCAAGTTCAATATAGAAAACAGTAGGAGTAAACTAAAACAACACACATACAAAGTTGTTGTATGACTATTTTTAATTGTACGTTGACATTTCGGGTCAAAGTTTTTCTCTTTTTTACGTGGAGTTTGACTGATGGGGTGTAATCAGCTGACGATCAGCTGTGCTGATAAGGCTAGCTGGTACTGAAGTCGCCTTGAATAGGAATCTTTTACGAGCCCGAGGCCACTCAAATTTATCGGAGTTTGATTTTAAACGGTTTTCAATTCCAGATTGAAATTGCTCTCTTAAGGGCAATATACACAGTCAACATGCTTGACAAGCGTGGTAATAGTATGTGTGAAATTTCGTTAGTATTAGTGACACCGACGACGCTGGATGGAAAATCTACTTGGTTTTGATTTTTCGTCAAGCACACGTACACGAATCTGACATCAAGCTGATTGATTGTGTATTATGCCCTTTAAGATGTGTTTAAAACTAGTCATTTTGTTTGCATTTCGACAACTAAGCATAGGTTTTTGAATATTTATTAGCATTATAAACTTTTTATCTCTCTCTCTCCCTCTGGCTGCATATCCTATGTAGGATATAAGCGAATCACAGTTATAAAATGTTGTTGATCAAATTGTTCGCCAATCGTTCTGTCCATTCATCTGTAAGCCAAGCACCTAGGTACTTGAGTTTGGCACACGTTCAACTTGAGTATAATCCGCTTTTAAATACACCGCTGTATATTGTTCCTTATTTCTGCTTATAATCTTGGTATTTTTTATGTTAATTAATTAATTTGATGTTAGTTTTAAGTATTGCTGCACTCATTAATTTTGTTGAGCAATATCTGAAGGTCTTACTTAGATGTTGTCCGAAATAAGTGTTGTATCTTCTGCGTATCGTATATTGTTTATATATTCGCCATTTGCTTTGACGCCCTTATCTACCTAATACAGTGCTTCATCAAAAATTGATTCTGCTGAAGGATTGAACAATAGTGCATCATTAGTACATACATCGTTGTTCCCAATATGAGTTTTCTGATTCCAATATAACACTTATTTGCCTTCACTGAAAATTGACCCTTTGGCTATAAATTAGGAGGTTTACACTGTAATTTGAATCGAATGTAAATTACTTTCGAATTGCATTCAAAATAGAATACAGTTAGAAGAGTTTCCGAACCGATTTACAGCGTAGCATCCAAAACTTATTCCGTTTTTTTTATAAAAAATATTTAAATATTAAAATTTTTTCTAAGATTTTTAGAGCTACGAATTTTTTGCAAAAAAGAAATCCATATGCATATATTTTAATATTCAAACATTTTTTTAAGATTAAATTAATTTTCTTCTATCGTCAGCTTCCACTTTGCTTCCATGTGTTCGCATGTGTTGTAATACCCCAATCTTAAGCTTAAATGTTTTACCACATAAATTACACGCATGATTTCTCGCATCCTCGTGAGTAACAGCATGTGTTTTTAAAGCTCTACTAGTTATAAATCCTTTTCCACATATTTTACAAACATATGAACGTATGTTCATATGTGAATTCATATGGTCAACATAACGATATTTTGTATAATAACCTTTCGAACAAATATGGCATGTGTGAGAAAACCGATTTTCATGGCGCCTTTGGTGTTTTCTAAAACTATTAGCCTGGCGATAGGATGCCCCGCATATTTCGCAACAATACGGCCTGGCATCGGTATGTGTCAACAAATGTATTTTAAGATCGGAATGCCTAAGAAATTTCATATTGCATTCTTTACAAACAAATTGAAGATCTTCTAAGTGGCGTTTTGCATGTGTAGTATACGAGGCAACACTTTTAAATTCCTGCTTACACTGAGAGCATATTAAAGGCATTGTAGCATCATGTTGTGATTTATGAACTCTATAGCACAATGGCTTTGTAAATGAACCATTACATTCAGAGCAATTGAATGGTCCCTCGTGATCTTCTAAGAAATTCATATGCTCATAATAATTGGGTGTATTATATTTTGTAGAATATTGTGTGGAAGTTTCTAGTCTCTGCTTTTTTTCTCTTGAAAAATAATTATGAATTGTACGAATATATTGTTCTAAGGCAGTTGTATTTATCTTGAGATTCACCTTAGTTTCCAAAACGTTTAACATTTCGGTAAGAGCATCGTTACGTTTATTTGAGCATATATTTTCAATGAGATATGTATTCCAAAGATGAGGGAACCCCTTATATATTTCCAATATATTTATAATTTGGTCTGATGTTAAATCAGGCAGATTTGCATCTAAATGCTGCAAACGAATAACAACTTTTGATCTCAAAAAACTCAGATCATCGAAAAACCAAGAGCGCTTAATTTTTTTATCAGATTTTTTTTCCTGTTTCCCCTCCTTCTTAATACTTTTCTTCCCCTTTGTCTTTGTTTGTTCTTGGGCTTGAGTTCTTTTAAATTCATCCCGATGTTTCCCACATATATAAGAGATTATTTCCACAGTCTGACTCATTGTTAGTTCTAAAGAACATTTCTCATTGAGATTCCGTGTGATTTCCTCAAAAGATTGTTTCCTCTTGTCTCGTAGTCTATAAAATGGAGAAAATTTGTTCCACAGATCCGGTTGATTTTTGTAAAAATCAATTAAGGTTAAAACGTTGGTCTTAGATTTCATGAAATCATCAACAATCGGCGATAATTTAATTTTTCTTTTATTTGACGATTCTTTTGATATCTGAAATTTTACATTATAGTACACATTAATTAATACTTTAGTTATATAGCTAAAGTATAAAGAACAATTGATTTTCACTTTACCTCATCTTCATCTGTTTCGGATTCGTTAAATTTTTGCTCATCTTTAACAATCTTCTTCCTTTTAATTTTGGTTTTTTTTATGATCTAAAATATGTTGTTCAAACATAAGATATTTAAATAATTAAGAGAATGTTTTATTTTACTTCTTCTTCATCTGTTTCGGACTCATCAGGATGAAATTCATCAGGGCTATCATAAGCATCCTCAAAATCATCAAGCTGTTCAAAATCAAAGTCTTTAATAGAAATATCAGAGTGTTTTGAATTCGTTTCATCTTTTTCACATGTTTCATTTAACTTTTCTTCACGAATTTCAGATTTTATTGGAAAAAGTGGATCTTCCTTAAAGACGATAAATGTTTAATTAAATTTGTTATAAGCTTAGTATTAATTAAGAAAAAATTAAGAAAATCTATTAAAAAAGATCTAAGTGCTGGTTTACACACATCAAGTTTTCTTGATCAAGTTTAGATCAAAGATACATATATTCACCCTTATTCTATTTGGCGTCGCCAACATAACAATTTTGCGTCAACATCACTTTAAGTCAACGTTCAGACGATGCAAGTCTTATTGATCAGCTTTTTATTCAGCTGTGAGAGACAGAGAAACTTGTATTCTTTTCTCTGTCTTTCTCACAGCTGAATAAGAAGCTGATTAATAAGACTTGCATCGTCTGAACGTTGACTAGCACAACGTCAATACTAAGACGGCGTTCACACAGGACAATTTTTGTTGCGCAACTTTTAATTCAGCTAGGAGAAAGACAGAAAAACTGTGTTGCTTACACCGTCATTCTCGTGGCTGCATTAAAATTTGCGCAACAAAATTTGTCCTGTGTGAACCCCGTCTAATTTTGTATTCGCTAAGTCCCAATTCACACTATGCAATTCTTATCGATCAGCATCTTATTCATTCTTAGTCGACGTTTAGACGATGCAAGTCTTATTGATCAGCTTCTTATTCAGCTGCGAGAAAGACAGAGAAATGAATACACATATCTCTGTTTTTCTCACAGCTGAATAAGAAGCTGATCAATAAGACTTGCATAGTGTAAACGGGGACTTAACATTAACTTGAAGTTAATGTTAAAGTTAGCCATTTTAAGTAGACCACAAATAACGGATTTTTACAAATAATTTGATATTAAAAATCACCGCAGTTTGATGGCTCATAACTTTATCCTACGTTTGTTTTTAATCTAAAATTTCGTTGCTTCTGCTAAGTTCATGCAAAGCTTTCGTTATGCATATGGCCATAAGTTTTTTATCTCTCTCCGAAAAATTTCTAAAAATTATATCCCCTTTTGCATTTTATATGACGATATGTTATCAGGCTTAAGGCCATGTCAGATAAAACTTTTGCTTCGCGTTGCGTTACAGATTCGCTTTGACATCTAAGATGAAATGTACATACTTATACGAAACATGTCACATAAAGCACTTTTAACGCAGCGTGAAGCGAAAAGTTCGGCAACTCTCATCTTTTTGCTTGCTTTGACAATCAGCTGGAATAATTTTCTTTTATTATATTGCCAAACGAAACATATTGCGCGTTTGAATCTGTTTTAATAAGAGGTAAATATGTATGTGGCATTTATTTATTTATAATAAATCGTAAAATAACATAATTGACTTTTATTTTTATAAAAAATATATATATAAATAGCAAAATTATCAACTACTTTTGTGGTAAACGATCAATGCGCGAGTGTTGTCAAAGTTTTCATTGTGTCATACACCTTTTGCTTTACACTTTTCTATCAAAGTTAGAAACGTCACGCAAAGCGAGAAAGTTTTATCTGACACGGCCTTTAAGTTCGTTCAATTTTAATTGAAACCATCAAACTTTTTTAATGCTACGTGTAATACTTGAATTCACCACCATCACGATATGAAAAGGTTTAACAATCGCTCTGATAGTTAGATCGTGATTACCAGGGCTCGGACTTTCAAGCAAATGCATGTTTTTGGTGGTGATAGATAAAGAGGTATTGACTAATTATCTATGCGAATCATCAAATTTTAAGTAGTTTGGTATCGATTTGTAGTTGCATATTTTTTTGGTGGTGTGCATATTTTGGCAATAAATGCAATTTTTGAAGTAATGAAAATTTTTTAATGCATATTTCTCAATTTTTGAAAAAAAATATATTAATTGGCCGATTATGGATGGCAACTGAGTGAGCTCAGTTTCGTTGCCAGTTGCTGAAAATGATGCACTGATGGCAGCTGGCATCTGAGAGCTGTCAATTTCAGTTCCTATTTAGTGTCCTTCTGACAACCATTAATTTTCAGTTGCCGACTGGCTACGCAACTAAAGTTCTGTAGCATTAAATAATAGACCCAATTATGATTTTTTTATGTTTTTTCTCTTATAATAATAAAAAATTTTAAAAAATATTTTCATATTATTTTAGTTTTGGTACTTTTTTCGTAGGTAAATGCATATTTTTGCGCATATATTTAATTTTTAAGTGCATTTGTTGTGCTTAAATTAAATTTTTAGTTGCATGAAAGTCTGAGCCCTGGCGATTACTATCGAAAACATTTTGGTATTCAGTTCGACGCCTATACAGTCAAGCATTTGGCTTTGTCTTTTCAATTATTACATTCATTGAAAATGCGTTTCCGTACGCCTTTTTGCATTAAAGACATACATGCACTTGTAGTTACGTCCGTTTGAATTTCTTTAATAAAGTCGCCGTTTTTGATCGTAGGAGTGTAGAATTTTGCGTGAAAATGTAGTTTGATAAAACGAACCATAACCAACCATAACTCGATTTCAAATTTTTGTGTAGTTACGTCCGTTTGCATTTAAGATGGATATGTACCTTTGGTTTGAAAAATTAAAGACTGCACAAGGGTACCAACTCCTGTATTGGTTGTATCTGATAAAGGTTATAAAACTATTGGTATTTCCATATACATATATAATTTTTTAATGGCAAAAACAAAAATTTGTAACTATTGTAAAAGTTTAGCACATAAAACCGGTATATGTTTCGTTTTGAATAGCTTTGTTAAAATGACAGATTGACTACTTACTAATTCTTCCAATTTTACAGAGACATCATCAATACTAATTCCTTCACTTTCCATTTCATGTGCATTTTCGTATCGAGTTTTTGTATCATATTCATCGAATGTTAAAATATCCTTAAAATGCTCTTGAATATGTACACTGAATGATTCCAAAAGAAAGTGAACATCTGTACACTGAATGCACTTCAGGACCAATGAATTTTGATAGCTTTGCATCGGGGATTTTAAAATTTCGCCACATTTTATGTATCCAGCATAATCTTGAATAGATTGTATTTGGGTTTCCATCTTTTTTTAGAATATATCTAAATTAAGCACTGCAATTCTAAAAAAATTGCATTTAAAATCCATACATATGGGTGTATGTATGTAATGTACACAACTTTGGGGTATGTTTAGCGCAGTGTTACCGTTTAGCCTTTTTCCACAAAATTTACTAATGGCTGTTTTACACTATCTCACAAATCGTTCGACTTCTGTAGAAAATGCAGCCCTGATCTAAAGAGTTTATGGAAAGTTTTCAAAAAGCTATAACAGCACATTATATCAGTGTTGCGTTTTGTGCAGAAGTCGAAACAGCCATAATCGAATAATCAGGTCAATGTAACTCGACAGCTATTTGTTGTTTACCATCGGAAATATGTCAGACCTCATATTAAAAAACAAACAAAATATTTTATATATGGACTTTGTTTGACATCTTCACGATTATTGAGTTTTTGTTGTAGAGATGCATAGACCTAGTTATTGGATCATGAAAACAGCTTCAACCGTCCAACAGAGCTCCAAGCCGAGGTCTTTTCATCGGCGGCGGCGGCGCGAAAAACATTGGTCCATGGTAGCGGCTTTACAACAATGACTCGGAGGCGGAAAAATTTTTTAAATAAGAAAATAAAAGTTTTAAGCTAAAAAATTGTATTATTTCACAAAAAACTTTAATATAGAAAGAGTCAATCGGCGGCGACGCGGTTGGGAGAATTACTATCAAGTGGCCTTATCATTAAAACAACACACATACAAAGTAGGTGTAGGACTATTTTTATTTCTGCTTTGACAGTTCGGGTTAAAGTTTTTCTCTTTTCTTATATAGAGTTTGACTGATGGGGTGTAATCAGCTGATGATCATCTGTGATGATAAAGCTACCTGGTACTGAATTCGCGTTGGGCAAAATACGCCATCGAAATGCTTGATGTCAGATTCGTGTACGTGTGCTTGACGAAAAATCAAAACCAAGTAGATTTTCCATCAAGCAAGTCTTATTGATCAGCTTCGTATTCAGCTGTGAGAAAAACAGAGAAATGTGTTCATTTCTCCGTCTTTCTCGAAGCTGAATAAGAAGCTGATCAATAAGACTTGCATCGTCCAAACGTCGTCAATATTCAGCTTCAATATATATGTTGTGTGCGTTTGTTTACAAAAAATATTTACACATATACGGAGGGGAAATATTGAAGAATATCAAAATGCTTTTGATTTTCATAACAAACGCACACAAGCATATATATTGAAGCTAAAATATTGATGCATCTAGCAGCCACTTAAGACTTGCATAGTGTGAATTGCGACTTACTGTTTATGCTTTATATGAATGACTTTACTTTGCTGAGCAGGTTTGAATGCGAAGCCTTTCTTTTTGTAGATGACATACACATTCACGGGTCATCTTCAACACTTTGATGTTTTTGAATATGATGTCAATACCCCCTATCGCGAATAACAAGTGAAATTTATGTTCCTATGAAATTTTCATTTCCCTTCGAGGGAGAATTGATATCGTAAAGTTCCCGTAACATTTTTTCCCGCTATCAGTTCTTAGTGAATGTAAATAAGGAAGAAGCCTAATAAAATAAATTCAAATGAAATTTTTGTTAAAAATAAAAAATGCAGTGCTAAGAATTGTCTTTTTATTCCATGAGGAATCTAAAAAATCCAATTATTTGTCCAGGATTGCTAGATGCATCTAATGCCTTGGAGTACCCGAGCCATTGCAGGCAGCCTAATACAATAGAAGTCTTTTGGTGTTAAATTAAATTTTCTCAAGAGTAAGTAAAACTTTGTTTTTATATATTTTGGACGCAAAACTTATTTCATGTGTGCCGGGAAGGTATTACATAGAGGTAGTGTCACAAAGGGACCATTATTATTGGACCCAAGTGGGCTGGAACCCTTTCTTTATAATTTTCACCAGCGACCTGATAACCTAGTGTCAAGATAAATGTGTTTGTATTAAGATAAATGAACACTTTTTACTGAATTTGTGTGAATTCATATGATCTGTGTAACGACATTTTGTATAATAACCTTTAGAGCAAATATGGCATGTATGAAGAAACCGACTTTCATGGCGCCTTTGGTGCTATAATAATTAATTGGAAGGATTAAATAGCAATTATATGATTAATTTATCCATTTCGCCTGCTAAAATAAAGTGAACAAAAACCGGGGAAAAGGGAAAAAAATCCACGTGAAGAAATTATTCATGATAAGGGAAATTCTTCGATATTTTATTAACGATCGCAAAAGAAGGGAAAATATTTCGAGGGAAAAAATGTTCACGATAGGGGCGAATAATGTATCATGCTGGATGAGAAGTCGCGATTATCGAATTAATTCTGCAAAGACTAAGGCGATGCTTTTCAAACCTTCCAGCACTGTGGTTAGTTTATCGATATCCATTGACGGTCAGGATATTGAATTTGTTGATGTCTTGGCATTCTTCTGGACAATCATCTTGGATTTAGCAACCATATTAGTGGGTTAATCTCTAAAATTAATTAGACTATAAGAAGACTATACTCCCTGAATTTATATTTGCCACTTTGTATTAGGAAAGGGCTGACTCATTCTCTGTTGATGTCGAACCTTTTATATTGTATAGAAGTCTATTCTGGTTGCAGTGTTGAGGATTTCAACGGCTGCATTTTGCTTTTCAATAGAATAATACGTTTTGTCCACAAATTGAAACACGTTTCGAGGTATGCTAACGAGTTTTTGGGGTGTAGCATGACAACCGTCTGTATATAGCATAACTACACTGAACGAAAAAAATTTTAAGTTCACAAACTTGAAGGCCAAAAAAGCCGAAATATCAGGTAAATAAATTACTATCGTATATGTCATGCATTTCACATCGGTGTAAAAGTGAATATTTTCCGAACGTTTTTGTGTCCTGACATTCACTTCCGAAAAATTTATTTCGTTTCACTTTCGAACACATAGGGCTAATGAAAGCAAATAGAATTAGCTTTTTTACCTATAAAAAAATTCATTCAATTAAAAAAAATTTTAAGGTTTGCTTTTTTATTTTTTATTATTTACTTGAACGAAAAAAATGCAATTTCGGTTATAAACTAGGGTTTGCACTATAATTTGAATCGGGAAAAGAAGTTTTCAAAGTGCATACAAATTGGCAGATGATTACAATGTAATCTCCCGTATATAAAGCAGAAGAAATATATAATGTATTTGTTGTGAATTAGCTAATCTATATGCTTGCATTTCGTTGGGTGCTAATACCAACTCATCACTATATATTCAATCATCATGCTTGAAAAGTTTTCAAACTTTTATGCTTATAGAAAAACTCTCAAACAAGAAATGAGAACTACAAATTGATAAGCATAACATATTTAAAAAACTTATACAAACAACACAACAAACAATTTTTATTCGATATGAATGTATTTATTTTTCTTACAAGAAATATGTAAATATATTTTTGAAACATAAATTCCTGAGAATATCTCGAAGAAATTTAATACATTCGGTAGAAAAAATGTAAAATATTCTATGACTTTTAAGTCAAATTCACTTCGTTCGAACAGAATTATTGTGCGGATAAAATTTATTTTATATGTAGTTTGACGTCTCTCTCAAGAGAATGTCAATCTACATATAAAATTAATTTTGTCTGGACAAAAATTTTGTCCGGACAGCATTATTAGAACTACGAATTTTCTGAAAAATGAAATTATTATCAATAAACAAACCAGTGCATGTGTATATTCCAAATGTAATATTAAAAATTTAAATTGAGTTTCTTTTATCGTCAGCTACCACCACTTTGCTTCCATGTGTTCGCATGTGCTGCAACACCCCAATCTTAAGCTTAAATGTTTTGCCACATATACTGCACGCATGATTTCTCGCATCCTCGTGAGTAACAGAATGCATTTTTAAAGCTTTGCTAGTTATAAATGCTTTTCCGCATATTTTACAAATGTGTGATCGTATGTTCATGTGTGAATTCATATGGTCTGTGTAACGACATTTTGTATAATAACCTTTAGAGCAAATGTGGCATGTATGAAGAAACCGATTTTCATGGCGCCTTTGGTGTTTTCTAAAACTATTAGACTGACGATAGGATGCTCCACATATTTCGCAACAATACGGCCTTGCATCGGTATGTGTTAACAAATGTATTTTAAGCTCAGAAGGCCTAAGAAATTTCATGTTGCATTCTTTACAAACAAATTGAAGATCTTCTAAGTGACGTTTGGCATGTGTAGTGTAAGAAGCAATATTTTTAAATCCTTGATTACACTGAGAGCATACTAAGTGCTCTTTACCATCATGTTGTGATTTATGGAGCCTAAAGCACAATGGCTTTGTAAATGAACCATTACATTCAGAGCAAATGAATGGGCCTTCGTGATCTTCTAAGAAAGTCATATGCTCATAATAATTACATGTATTACTTTTTTTTGTTTCTAGTCTCTGCTTTTTTTCTCTTGAAAAATAATTATGAATTGTACGAATATATTGTTCCAAGGCAGTTGTATTTGTCTTGAGATTCATCGTTGTTTCCAAAACGTTTAACATTTCGGCGAGTGCATCATGACGCTTATTTGAGCATATATTTTCAATGAGATATGTATTCCAAAGATGTGGCAATCCTTGATATATCTTTAATACGTTAATAATTTGTTCTGATGTTAAATCCGGTAGATTAGCATCTAAATTCTGCAAACAAAGAGCTACTTTTGGTCTCAAGAACTGCAAATCATCGTAATACCAGGAACGCTTAACTTCTTTATCTAAGTTTTTTTCATGCTTTCCTTGTTTCTTCTTACTTTTCCCTTTCCCTTTTTTCTTGGTCTGTTGTCCCTGAACTCTTTTAAATTCGTCCCGATGTCTCCCACATATATAATTGATTATTTCCGCAGTCTGACTCCATGTCAACCTTAAAGAGCATTTCTCATTAAGTTTTTGTGTGATTTCCTCAAAACACTCTTTTCTTTTGTCTCGTAGTCTATAAAATGGAGAATATTTGTTCCACAGATCCGGTTGATTTTTGTAAAAATCAATTAAGGCTAAAACATGGGTCTCAGATTTCATGAAGTCATCGACAATCGGCGATAATCTCATTTTTCTTTTATTTGCGGATTCTTTTGATATCTGAAATTTGGTATTTAACTACATATTAATTAAAACTTTAGTTACATAGCTAAAGTATAATGAATATAATTGTTTTGTACTTTACCTCGTCTTCATCTGTTTCGGAGTCATTACGTTTTTGTTCATCTTTAACAATTTTCTTTCTTTTAGTTATATGTTTTTTTATAATCTAAAATATATGGACATAGTTCTAAAATAAGATATTTCAGTAATTTAGAGAATATTTAATTTTACTTCTTCTTCATCTGTTTCGGAATCATCAGGATGAAATTCATCAGAGCTATCATAAGCATCCTCAAAGTCATCAAGGTCTTTAATAGAAGTTGAGGAGTGTGTTGAATTTATTTCATCTTTTTCGCACGTTTCATTACATTTTCCTTCATGAGTTTCGTTTTTAATTGGAAAAAGTGGATCTTCCTTAAATATTATAAATTTTTCATTAGCCATATTATGGAAGAAAAATTTAAAATTTTAATTTATTGTTATTATTTCAAATTTGTATATATTTTAACAATGAATTATTTTTACGAAAGGTTTTCGTTACTTTCGTAAAATAATTAAATTATTGCCTAACTTTAATTCGAAATATGTACGAAAGGTTAGAATTGTTAGAATTGCAGCGACAAAAATCGCACAATGTAAACGCAGTCTAAAAGGAATTAGATAAGCAGCTGTTAAGATCTTTTGTTTCACTCCTTTTGCACTAGCAAAGTTTACTTTGCAAAGTTTTAATTCAGCTGGTAGAAAGACAAAGAGAAGAATACTTCATCTCTCTGTCTTTCAACTGGCTGAATTAAAATTTTGCAAAGTGAACTTTGCTAGTGTAAATAGGGCGAAACAAAAGATCTTAACAGCTGTTTATCTAATTCCTTTTAGATCGCGTTTAAATGTGCGATGTTTGTCGCTACAATTCTTGCTATGTACGACGGGGTTCACACAGAGCAATTTTTGTTGCGCAACTTTTAATTCAGCCGCGAGAAAGACAGAGAAACAACACCGTTTTTCTCTGTCTTTCTCCTAGCTGAATCAAAAGTTGCGCAACAAAATATGCTCTGTGTGAACACTGTCTACGCAAGAGGGGTAAAGGCACTCCTAAAAGTATGCACGTTTCTTGTCCCAGGTAGTGAGGTCTAGTAGAGGGCCAACAACTCGTTCGTTAGTTTTTTTTTGTGTTCGAGTTCCTGTAAATTTTAATTGCTCCCGTCTCTGTTGTAGTTGCGGGTTGGGACCTGCCCTGCGGATGCCGTTTTGAGCTAGCTGGCATCTCAGCCCCAGCGAAATGAGGTCACGTAGCAAGTATTAACTCTACGTCTCCACCTAGCTTGAAATGCTGTTGTAACTTGAAGTTATGACTGCGTTGTTAAAACAATTGCACTAACAACTATGTTATAACACGAAAAAAGCATTAACTTGAGCGGTCTACACTTAACATTAACTTGAAGTTAATGTTAAGTTAAGTTAGGTGTAGACTGCAAATTAAATTGCATTTATTTTGTATTTTAGAAAGTCTTCAATTCCATTTTGAAATTTAAAACTGGTTTGATTATAGTACATCATTGGAGAGTCTTTTTAAGCTGAGTACAGTGGTACAAAAAACTTATCACTAATGGGGCCAGCAACATGAATTTCGTTAAAAAATTTCAAGTTTGAACGGAAGTGCTTCATTTCGAATGAAATTCGACGGGTCGTAATATTTTCTTTGAAACATAGGAGGTGTTCACTTCAGTCTAGTAACTCCTACATCTGGTATGCCTATAAAATTGGTATTCTTTAATATAATTTTTTAGTGAAGTCTAAATGGACATTTCGTAACTATTGTAAACGTTTAGCACATACATGCGGTGCAACGAACAGAAATAGCCTGGATAGTTTTTATGGCAATATTTGTTACTACATACATATATTATATATTCTTAACATGATGGCTTATTGATTATGTACTTACCAATTCTTCTAATTTCACCAAGACATTATCAATAACAACTCCTTCACTTTCCATTTCATGTCCATTTGGATTTTCGTACAGAGTTTTTGTATCATTTTCATCCAATGTTAAAATATCCTTAAAATGTTCTTGCACATGTGTAATGAAAGATTCCAAAAGAATGTGAACATCGGTACACTGAATGCATTTCAAAATAAATGAATCTTGATAACTTTGCAACGGTGATTTTAAAATTTCGCCACATTTTATGTATCCAGCATAATCTTTAGTAGGTTGTATTTGGGTTTCCATTTTTCTCAATTAAAAAATATTGCAGTTCCAAAAAATTGCATCTCAAAATACATATATATAAATTAAGGCTAAACTAGCCAGGTTTACTTATTATTACAACAACATACACACACAAAATTAGGCTTATAAAGCTACCCGGTATCATGGTAGAATAATATAATAGGTAGCTGCATAACTAATACAAACGTACATTTCGGGATAGAAAATGTCAAACATTAATAGAGTGGGTATGTGTGTGTTTGTATAACAGAAGCAGCAAACATACGTGTGGTATTGTGTATGCAACGTAGTTATTTCACATATACACAATATTTGACAGTTCGTACCATAAAAAAAAGCAAATAAAAAAATAATCAGCTGGCGTTCCAGAGCTACCTTGTATATTATTCTACCATGCCCGGTACGGCTTCGTTTTGGTATGTATATATTGTTGTGTATTATGTACACAACTTTGGGGTATGTTAAGTGCAGTGCTACCGTTCGGTCCGTTTTTTCCTCATAATTTATCAATAGTTTATATGAAAACTGTAATACCATGAAACAAGCTGCTAAGTTGCTTTTCACACTATGCCTTTTTAGCCTGCCTTTTTTGACAATTATCTTCTAAAACTCCTACGCAATGTCATGCACGTTACATTACAGACTTTTGCTCTATGCCTTTTTTGACGTTTATACAAATGCTTAATGCTGAGAGTACTAAAATGACAAAGAATATCAAAAACACCTCAAATTTCAATTCGTGCCTTTTTTTCTTACCCCGTTACTTTCTTCACACCTCTCTCCCTCTCAAACTAAAAAAAGCCTGCCCTTAAAGCCAAGCAGAAAAGGCATAATGTAAATTGCGTGTAATACAAACAGAATTTTCAATATCAAAGCGTATTAATAAGAAGTAGCCTTATTAGTCCAACAACTGGCATTGACCAATCTGTCATGCTAAATACATACATAAAAAATTGTTGTATAGTTTTTTTTACATAGAGTTTGACAATTTAGTCTAGTCAGCTGATGATCATCTGGACTAATAGGGTCCACCTGTTATGAACTCGCCTTGGAATAGATATATGTTAAGGCGAGTTAATTTTACAGGTGGTGGTAATAGTACAACAAACACAATATCAATTCGCTAGTTGGCCGTATATGTCAAAAACAGAAGACGAAAATGTATTTAAAATGTAATTTTAACAACTGTGATTACAATTCATATGCCTAAAATAAATACCTTCTTTTGTTTATTGCCACATAAAAGTGTCTATGCCTTACTAATCATTTAAAAACACACGATTAAAAAACAATTGACAGATATAGCCAACGCGGCGAAATAGTCATATGTGCTTTCAATATGAACTGTATTATTGGATCATGATATATGCGAATAAATCCGTCAGAATTTTTCTTTTCTATGCGTACCTTCTGGCAGCACTGGTTCTGAGAATAAATTATTTAACTTCTTATTACTCGCCATTCCAAACAAAGCGAATTAATATCAAGTGGCCTTATCATCAAAACAACACACATACAAAGTAGGTGTAGGACTATTTTTATTTGTGCTTTGACAGTTCGGGTTAAAGTTTTTCTCTTTTCTTATATAGAGATTGACTGATTGGGTGTAATCAGCTGATGATCATCTGTGATGATAGGGCTACCTGGTACTGAATTCGCCTTGATTCCAAAGAAAATGTCTATAGTATTCTACCACCGACCAACATTCTACGCTGAAAGAAATTGGTTCACAACTTTACAATTTTTGTGAAAAATTTTTTATGTGTAAAATCTAAAGAAAGAATTGCGAGTTTTGCAAAATTCAATCAAAATACACTTGTATGTTTTTATCAAAATATCTAAAAAAGAAAAATTACATTTAAAATCAGTAAGCTGCTTTTTAGTTTCACAACACTTTCATGTTATCTTTCGGAATAAACATTTGGTTTTTGCGTTCCCGCACTTTGCATAATTTTGACATATCTGACAACCCTGACTGAGACATGACGATTTTTCTGGCTATAAATAAATTTGTTGGCGATTTTTATTTATTGAACTTAAAAATTTTTGTAATTTAGAAAAATTATTATGTTGAAGGAGTAGTTTCAAAAATAAATCCTACCAAAACTCGTCTGGAAGAAATTAAAACAATTTAATTTTGATAATTTTTCTTATATTAATTATAGTCATTAATGCGTTTTGAATTTGGATGAGAAACATTTACAAGAAATAATTTTTGGCGATTTTATTTCTACTTTTGGCGATCTTATGCTAAATTTTATACGATTATTTTTTAAAAATTTATATTGAAAAATGTGTTATATAAAAACAAATTTATTATCAAATATTATATATTACTTAGCATTTACACATGAAAATAATTGCAAGAAAGTCGCAATACACTCACACATTTTCACTAACACACTTTTGATTGAGCTATGAGAAAGACAGAGAAATGAATACTATTTTCTTTTTCGTTAATAATACGTATACAAAAATTTCATGAAAGTACTTTCATGCGTAAATGTAGGGTTAAGAAAAACTATATAAATTGATTTTGGCGACTTTTGGCGATTTTTAAAATCAATTTGTCGAAATAGGCCGGGAAAACCCTTGACAACCCTGCTCTCAGTGATTAAAATATTTGTTTGCTCTCATTTTACTGAACTGAACAATGTTGCCAACAGATTGCACAGCCTTGTGCAATAAACATAGACGATTTCATATCGCTCGATTTCATAAAACTAATAATAGACAAATATATGTTATGTAAATCGCACGATACAGTGAAATCGAAGTTAAGATCGAATAAAATATTCTAGTCCTCGAAAATAATAAAAATATGAATACGTTCCTTCAAGTTTTGGTTTTTTGAAATCGATCGATTTCCTTCACATACCAGATTGTAAAATACATATGAAAAAATGCCACAATTGTATTGCAAGTCAACTCGGTCAAAAATATTTTCTATAAATAAATAAATAATAATAAATTTTATTGACTTCAATACGTGAAGTTAGTTTCATTAATATACTACGCAAAAAGATATGCGGGCATGTTCTGAAAACTGTTTCGTTTGGAAATAGCTAAATTTCAAAAGCGAAAAACAGTATTCTCTTAATCGGACAATTTCGTGCATTCGAAGTTAATTTCGGATAAAATATCTCAAACATCTAAAAAATAAAACCCACTTAAAAAGCTGCAGTAAGTAAACTTTTTAGTTGAACTCTTTCCTGAAATTTGGCAATTTCAAAAAGAAATGGTTTTCAGAGCTTGGCCGATACAGATATTATTCTATACAATTTTAATTATATACAAATTAGTGGTTTTTATTTGTGCAATGCTAAATAAATTTAAACAGCACTCCTTTCCTCGTTGGTAGCAATATCATGCGTTTTCATGTGCTGATTTACACCAGTTTTATGTTTAAAAGTTTTTCCACATAATTTACAAGCATAATTTCTAACATCTTCATGAACAACCTTATGATTCTTTAGGGCACGTTTTGTAATAAAAGCCTTATTGCATATGTCACATACATGGGATCGTATGTTCATATGGGAATTCATGTGATCATCGTGTCGCATCTTCGAATAAAAACCTTGGGAGCATATCTTACAGGTATGTAGATATCGTTTTTCGTGTCGTCTACGATGATTACTTAACGTCTGTAGGAACCGAAAAGAATCACCACACATTTCACAACAATACGGCTTATCACCAGTATGAATACGCATATGCAATCTTAAATTAGTATAATTAACAAATTTCTTGCCACATTCGGTACATATATAATTAAGATCCTCGAAGTGACGCTTGGCATGACTTGTATAGACATTAACCCCCTTGAATGTTCTATTGCACTGGGAACAAGTAAATGGCATTGTCCCATCATGAGTTGAAGTATGGATTTTAAAATGTAACGGACTAATAGAATCGCCACCGCATACAGAGCATCTGAAGGGAGGAACATGATCATAAAGAAACTGTAAATGCTCATAATAATCACTATGAGTTTGTTCGATTTTGTCTGATTTGTTATTTGATTTCTTTGCATTAATTGTTCGTCGTTTTTCTCGAGAAAAATTATTGTGAATTGTGCGCAAATACTGTTCCAATAAGTTCTCATTAATTGTTATCTTCAAATCAGTTTCTAGTTGCTTAAGCATCTCTAGAATACTTTCATGGCGCTTATTTTTACAATGGTTTTCAATAAGATTGGAGTTCCAAAGATGTGGTAAATTTTTATATATATCTAGAATTTTCACAATTTCTTCTGGCGACAAAGCTGGATGATTTGAATCTAAAATCTCCAATGAATAGTTGTCTAAATAGGGCTCAATGAAATTAAGTTGTCTCAGATACCAAGGCTTCACATATATTGGCCTTTTACTATCATCTTTTTCTTGAGCTTTTATTAAATCATCTTGATACTTTCGATATAAATGACAAATAACCGCTGATACTTGACTTCCATTGATATTTATATTATGATTGGTGTTAAGATCTTCAGCAATTTTTATCATGTATTCTCGCCTCTTTAATTTGTTTCCAAAGTGTGGCATTGTTTTATTCCACAATTGGGGCTGATTCCTAAAAGCAGCAATTAAAACAGTTAAATGTTCATCTGATTTTATGAAACAACTAACAAAGGACGGTGATGAACCATTAGGATTATATGGTTTTTGTATGATCTAGAAAATTGCAAATAAAACCAATGAGTTTAAATATTTTATTAAAGTTGGGGAACAAATTTACTTTAGCTACAGTCCTCCAAATAAAATAAAAGATTCTTATGTGATAGAAAATTTAATTCTAAGAAAAAAAAAGTTAAGTACAAAAATCCTCGGAAACGTATATTTTCGGAGCTACGGACCTACAAAGTTTTACAGATCTTAGGGATTTTCTTGTAAAATTTTTAATCCGTTGCATCAATATGGGTATCATATGAAAGCTTATCAAAATTATTCCATGGAAAACATAATTAAAAAAATGAACCCATTCAGGACCGCTATGTTTCTTTTTTTCAAATTAAGTGTGCATACTTCTCTTTAAATAAATAAACAAAATAATATTATTTGCTGGGTTTTGTATAAGTTTCAAAGCTTACTATGCTTATTTTTGGTAAATCATTTATATATTTGTAAATTCTGAAATGGTTTTTAAAAGTTTGTACATAAGATAAAGGGGTTGTAACTGTTCAAAATTGTGTTTGAAGTCTACTCATTATTTGGTAAAGCAGCAACGAAATGCTGCATATAGACAATTGCTTAAACTCCAGCAAATAAATTTCATTTAAAATAAAATTGTGACAATATGTCAAATAATAAATTTCTTAAAACAAAATAAAATATAAAAAAGGTATATAAATAAACCCACGGCACTTTAATTAGAATGAAGAAAATCGCAAAAACATGACAAAGATTTATTGCGTAACCGGCCTTGGGCCGGGCTTAAGGGTTTTTCCCTCTATCTATGTCGAATAGTGGCTTCGCTGAATAGATTTTTTGCCTAGCCTAGGCTTAAGGACTTTATCCCCTATGTGTCTCGAATAGTGGCTTCGCTGACTAAAGATTGTTTGCATAGCCGGCCTTCTTAAGGATTTTCTTCTCTATGTATATCGAATAGCAGTTTCGCTGAGTAAAAATTTTTTGTGTAAGGGTTTTGTCCCCTATGTTTGTCGAATAGTGGTTTCGCTGAGTAACGATATTTTGCGTAGCCGGCCTTTGGCCGGGCTTAAGTTATCTCCCCTATGTATTCGAATAGTGGCTTCGCTGAGTAAATATTTTTGGCGTATCTGGCCTTCGGCCGTCTTAAACGTTTTCTCCTCTATGTATGTCAAATAGTGGCTTCGCTGAGTAAAGATTTTTTTGCATAGTCGGACTTAGGGTTTCCTCCTCTATGTATGCCGAATAATGGCTTCGTTGACTAAAGATTTTTGAAGTAGTCGCCCTTCGGCCGGGGTTAAGGGTTTTCTCCTCTATGTATGTCGAATAGTGGCTTCGTTGAGTAAAGATTTTCTGCTCTTTAGTACACTTAATTTGAAAAAATACAAAGAAGGAAAAGTACCGGCTCTAAATGGGTTAATTTGTTCAAATATGTTTTTTATCGAATAATTTTGATAAGCTTTCATATGATGCCCACAGTGATATACTGAA
Source organism: Panzeria rudis (assembly GCA_956483635.1). Taxonomy (NCBI): domain Eukaryota; kingdom Metazoa; phylum Arthropoda; class Insecta; order Diptera; family Tachinidae; genus Panzeria; species Panzeria rudis. The sequence goes on from OY101451.1 coordinate 89,157,822, forward strand.
TTAAACATTTTAAAAGAAAATCCCCAAGATCTGTAAAACTTTGTAGTTAACTCCGAAAATATGCGTTTCCGAGGATTTTTGTACTTTACTTTTTTTTCTTAGAATTAAATTTTCTATCACAGGAAATTTTTATTTTATTTGGAGGAGTGTAGCTAAAGTAAATTTAAGGCAAAGTTGCTATTGAGTAAACCTTAACTTGCCTCAACTTCTTCTGGCTCTGATGCATAAGATTCGCCTTCATCCTGACTTTCTAAACATGTTTCAACATCCTCAATATCATCTTCTTCCTGATTTGAAGATTTTTTTGTATATAAATTAGTAGACGTTTCTAATTCATATTCTGCAGCTTCATCATAGTTACTAGGCTCTATTTTAATAATTAATCTGTCAATATCGCTTTCATTTTTGACAACAATTAAAGGATCTTCCTAAAAATAAGAGATGGCTTATATTATGTGTTTATTTATTAATTTTTTTAGTCTCCGACCAAAAACGAGGGATGTTATAAGTTTGTAGTGTGCCTTAAGGATGAGCAAAAATATCGATATATCGATATTTTCTTAAAAATATATCGATATATATCGTCGATAGTTTTAATTGCAATATATCGATATATTTTTTTTTAAAAAATTAACTCTTTTCAGCTTAATTATTTATAAGAAAAGCCAAACTTTGGGTTATATATGCTTGAAAAATATCGATATATATCGAAATATCGATATTTTTATTCGATATATATCGATGCGGATCGACATTTAAAAATATATCGATATATTTTTTTCACTTGCCCATCATTAGTGGCAATACCGTCAGGGCAGTCTGAGAGTCTTGGAACCCAAACTAGTCTCCAATACCTCGCTATTTCCTTCAGAGATTCCCGGCAACCACCATGGATTTAGTGTATCCTTGGATATCCCATAGTACCCATAGCAGCGATTTGCGATTGCAGTACGCTACAGGCGTCCTGAAGGGTAATTAAGACTTCCGTTGAAGTTTTCTACATACAAACCTTATAATACTATGTAGTTTTAGTGGAAAAATTCTCAACATCACTATTAGATATTTGTCACTAAAAATCAATAGTGGTACGTAGTGACATTTTTCGCACTATCACTAACAATTAGGGGAAACTGAGAATTAAGTGCACCTATTCCCAATTCTACTTTTAAGTCTCTCCACCATATGTGGAAGCCGTATGTAATATACATACAAATATACTTACATAAGTATGTAAATATTAAAAATTTCTTACCATTTTATTATTGACATGCTCCAGTTTTACTGGTGGTTCCTCACATTCCAAAGGTTCGTTTATGACTTCAACTTCAGAATGTTCGTCTGAACTGTAATTCATATTTTCTTGGGTATTGTTTTTGACTTCATCAGGTTTTTTACAGTTGTCATTTAAGTGAAATATAAACGATTCCAGCAGCAGATAAATTTCTTTACATTGTACGCATCTCAGGATGTATGGGTCTTGAAAACTTTTTTCCGACTTAAGTATTTCACCACATCTTATATAGCCACTGGACTTTGGCGTATTCTGAGCTAAAGTTTGCATCATTTCTTTTTATTAATTTTTTAATTTTTCTTATGATTAAAAATTATTATACTCTGCACAACTGAAGCAAATAAAAGTGTAAAACTTTTCAAAGGGTATGTTCAGAAATGTTATTAATTACAGTACAGTGAAAAAGTATGTACACATATTGTTGCCAGGTAGCCACATATTTACCGCTACAAAAAAATCATGTGCGAAATATGTCCATATCGTCATACAACATGCGAAAGCGCCTATCGTAATTTAAAAAAATATAATGGGATAATAAACTTAATAAAAAGTAAACTATTGTCTTTGTCATCGATATATATATTTTTACATGATGAAATATTTCATGAAATTTGTGGCATGTAACTTCCTTTATTCGCTAATAGAATGGACAAAGAAACAAGTTGGGTTGAAAAACTGGTAAGAAATAAAATTTCAGATGCTTTTTTTAAGTTTTCTTTATTCCATTGGCTTTTCTGCGTTCGGAATAAGCAACTAAAAAAAGTTTCATTAAGAAAATTGCATGAAATATTTCATTGTATAAATTTAGTATATTGCTGTTTCGGAGTAGGGATGGGCAAAAATATATCGATATATCGGCGATATTTTTAATTGAAAAATATATCGACAGTATTAAATTCGATATTTTTAGCTTTGATTTCGTTTTTCGTGCAGTTTTTTATAAAGATTCGATACAATCTTCATTAAATAGAATATTACTAACAAAATCTTTTGTTTTATTTATAATCTTTTGTGTAAACGAAAAATTATATTTCTTCGAGTATAATTTTTATTGATGTACGTTCCATGAAATGTTGGTGAAACAGTAAAGATGGTGGAATTAACTCTTTTCAGATTAATTGCTTAAAAAAAATCCTTTTTTTTAACAAAATTGTGGGATTATGTATGAATCATGGTTTGAAAAATACCGATAAATGTATATGTATTGATAACTATATCGAAATTTGTTATTCGATATATGGGCATTTCCACAGGAAAGTCCACTTTCTGTCACGTTCGTCACCAAGAAAGTAAGCTTGTTTTTCAGAATCAAGTGGTTCAATTTTTCCTAAACTTTTACTAACTGTAGAGCTACTTATGGGCTACACAAATATATGAAGAACTAAAAAAACTTACGTTGCTTAAAAAAAATCAACATAATTGCTTGCCGTCGAACGTGACAGAAAGTGGACTTTCCTGTGGAAATACCCATATGCATATCGATGCCAATCTATATTTAAAGTATATCGATATATTTTTTTACTTCCGCGTTATTTAGAAATTAGCGGCGAAATTTTTTTTATGTAAATTTAAACTTGTTTTTCATTTTAAAAAACTCATAAAAAATTAAGAGAGTAAAAATTCTACATTACACCCCGTCTTCACGACACATAATTTTGTTCTAACATTTGTCAAACTTCATACATAAAAACATCAGAAAAATGTTAGTGCTATTTTTTAATACAGATTTTGACTTTTGTCAAGACAAAACAATGTCTCGTAAATACGCTATGCTAGTCATGGCGATAAAAAATCAGAGCCTGATAGAAAAAACTTGAAAACAAATTTGAATTTATCGCATTAAATTTTTACAACACTGTGATTTTATTCGTTTACTTTCAAAAACTATAATATATGTATATATACAAATTTCTATCATAAGGCAATTTTAAATTGCTATTGGGAAGTGCGCAAACACACCTAATATACTAATGCAATTCACAAGGTGTACTAACTGTTGTATCGATTGTATGTGTTAAGATTTTTTAAAACTGTTATTTACATACACATATCCCCCATGAAAAAATTATGCAACTAAAACAAACAAGATAGTCGACAGCCAAAGGTGACAAATTATTTATCTTATTTATTAATGAGTTTAAAAAAAGTATCCCAGGGATCTCCCCGCTTATTGTGAGACTTCTATCACTAATTAAAATGCAAGATGTACTTATTTAGCAAATTCTTATAAATAAATTTTATTGTTATAGTTAACATTATCGTTTTAACAGCAACAATATATAAATAAAATATATGTTCATTTATTTTTAACGAATATTAAATTTATTCCTTACTATTAGCGTTTTTCTCTTGACTGCTAGGTACGCCATGTGTTCTCATGTGTTGGTTGACTCCGGTTTTATGTTTGAACGTTTTGCCACATAATTTACAAGCATGTCTTCGTACATCATCATGGATTACTACATGTTGCTGCAATGATCTTTTAGTGATAAATGCTTTGCCACATTCATTACACACTTGGTTACGTGTATTGGAATGTGAATTCATATGATCATTATAACGATCTTTTGAATAAAAGCCCTTGCCACAGATTTCGCAAGTATGTAAATATTTTTTTATATGACGCCTGTGATGACTGCTGAAACTTTGAATGTGCCGAAATGAAGCCCCACATATTTCACAACAAAATGGTTTGGCTCCGGTATGATTACGCATGTGTATGCGTAGTTCATTGGAATGTAAAAATTTCTTTCCACATTCTGTACATTCATGATTAAGATCTTCCATATGACGTTTTGCATGATTTGTAAATGCAGTGACCGATTTGAATAGTTTTTGGCATAGAGAACATGGAACTGGTTCAGCTCCGTGAACCTGCGTTTGGTGTATTTTTATGTACAGTGGACTCTTGAAAGAACGTTGACATTCTGAGCACTTAAATGATCCTACATGATCCTTTAAGAAAACCATATGTTCGTAATAGTCTTCCTGTATGTTCTCCTCAACATTTATCTCACTATTATTTGTCTTAGATTTTTTAGCTAGCTTTTTACGATTAGCTCGTGTAAAGCAATTATTTATAGTGCGAAAATAATCTTCCAATATATTTTCAGTTATTTTTAAACCCAGTTTTGTTTCTAATACTTTCAACATTTCTTGTTTGGCAGCATATATTTTATTTTTACAATAATGTTCAATCATTTCAGTATTCCAGAGGTGTGGAAGTCCCTTGTATATTTCCAATATTTCAATTATTTGATTTGGTAACAGATCCGGCAAATGCGAGTCCAATTTTGCAATTGGATTATTTTCTACAAAAGGTTTTAAGAAATTTAAATCTTCGAAAAACCATGATGCAGTGTAGTTATCATCCTCGCCATCTTTGATTTCCTTAACACTTTTCAAGTCTTCACGATACTGGCGACACAAAAATACAATAAGAGCTGCAGCTTGATTCCAATTAATGGACAAATCGTGTTGCGCATTTAGTTCATCGGCAATTTTTTGCAAGCAGTTTTGGCGTTTTGTTTTATGTCTTAAAAATGGAAAGTTTTTATTCCATAAAGAAGGCTGATTTTTATACGCCTCAATTAGCGCGGAGACATGTTCCTTTGTTTTTAGAAAATCGTTAATAAATACTGATTGCTTAATGGTGCTACCCAAATCATTCTTTGCTCGTTTAACAATCTAAATTTGTTGAAATAAATATATAAACAAGTACATATGTATGGTTCCTTTTCGAAAGATATAATTTAAATAATTACTACTTCTTACCCTTATTTCATAAAGATCGTCGTCATCACTAGAAATACTATTATCTGAACTATTTTCTATATCCTCATAACTGCTTTGTGATTCCATTTCAACATTGTCCAAATTTTTCAGTGAATCATCTGACTCATAAAGTCCTTCAACAGTTGTTGAATTATGTTCATCATTGTCATCGGTATTAGTTAATTTATATTCTGATTTTACCTCTTCTGTTACTGAAACGAATTCATCATCATCAGAAATATTTTCAGGTTTTACGACAGTTAACGGATCCTCCTTAAATAAGAATTATACAAAGAAAACTGAATAAAAACTAAAATTTACATAGGAAAATCATTTTTTAAGTGGCCATAAATGCTTTATTTTCAACTGCATTTTACTTAGTTTTTTAAAGAGGACGTAATTATACGTTGACTACCAGAAAAAGTTAACGATTTCGAAAAAGTACTGCAAGTTTTGTAAAAAGCGTTACGGATGGGGTATAAAATCTCCGAAAATAATTTTAATTTATTTTTCGGAATAAAAATTTGGTTTTGTTGTTCGTACTTTTATACATTTTGGTCTCTCTATGAGAAAAAATTTGTTTGTTCTCAGTTCACCGAACTTTAACCAAAAAGTAAAGAAACACACCTAATAACAGATGAATGAATAATACAATTTTAGTCAACAAAAATACTATAATACTTTGTATGTATTTATCAATTTATCAAAGGCGCGGCAACGCTCATCATGTACTTTTACGAGAACTAATTGTGTATGCGAAGTCTCATAAGAATCGGATAAGTAAAAGTAGTTAAAATGCTTATTTACTTTTAATGGGCGTGTCACTGCCCGCATTTCTAAACATAATGTTGTATTGTAACGATAACTATATGTGTATGCAAAGTTTCACAAGAATCGGCTAAGTAGAAGTAGTTCAAATGCTTATTTACTTTTAATGGGTGTGTCACTGCCCACTTTTCTAAACATAATGTTGTATTGTAACGATAACTAAGGGTGTGTGCTAAGTTTTATAAGAATCGGTTTATTAGAAGTTGTTGAAAAAGAATATTTACTTTACAAGGGCGTGGCACATCCCACTTTTTTGATCCTGATGTAGTATTTAAACAGAAGCTTATGGCTCGATTATCGATGACAACCGAAGTTCAGTTGCGTTGCCAGCCGGCATCTAAAAAGTTGTGGTTGCCAGAAAAGCACTAAAAAGCAACTGAAATTGACAGCTTTCAGTTGCCATCGGTAATATGATTTTTAGCAACTGGCAACGCAATGAAGTTCGGTTGCCGTCGATAATCGAGCCATTAATGTGTGTGTACTGTTTCATAAGAATTGATTGAGTAGAAGTAGTTGAAAACGAATGTGTATTTACTTTGTATGGGCGTGACTCCGCCCACTTTTCAACGGGAACAATCTGGAAGTACATACTTTTGAATAGAGAAAAAAATCGGAAATTTGTTCATAAATGGCGGAGTTTAAAGCAACATACTGGTTTTTAATAGCATTTTTAGTTGTTAGATAATTTGTTCAATATATACAATAGCCCAATTCATAATCTTGTGCAAATGGTCTTGCATCGTTGCATTTGCAAATTGGTATAGCATATTGATACTCACCACTAACAATTGTTAAGTAGTGAGTATCAATATACTATGCTAATATGCAAATGCTACGATGCAAAACCATTTGCACAAGATTGTGAATTGGGCTAATGTATTTTGCTTTGAATTTGGCAAAACTAGCAACCTATGGTAAATACCAAGGTAGATTTACTAGGAGTATTCAAAGCACATATGATTTCTTTAAATTTTTCCTACTCTGTCAAAATTTGTGTTTGTTTACAAATTTGTACCAAACTGTGTGCGAGAAAACAAGTGTGAAGAAAATCATGCATATTTTTGACATGCAGGAAAGAAACGACAACAAAAGCAATGTTGGTTTTGTATTGTTGTATTCTTGCCACTACCTTGTAATAAATGTATTTTGGTAAATACCAAAAAGAAAAAACTTCACATAAAAAAACTTACTCGATGCAAACCTCTAGTATGTATGAATTTTCTTACCGTTTGTATGGAAAAACTATTTTGTTCAACTTTAATTTTATCACTTAACTCCATTCCTTTGAGCTTAGTGCTATACGCAGTAATTTCAGAGATTCCTGCCGCAGTTGAATGAGTATCAATTTCTGCAATTGCATTTTTGCAATGATCTTCGATGTGAAATATAAATGCCTCAAATAGTAAATATACTTCCTTGCAGTGAAAACATTTTAACACATATGGGCGCTGGTAGCTTTCGCAAGGCGGTCTTAAAATTTCTCCACATTTCATGTAACCGGTGTAATTCTGCATATTTTGCACCTTTGTCTGCATTTTGTTTGGTTTTTGTAAGCCAAAAAAATTATTTCACGAAATATATTTGTTATGGCGATGTATGTTCAGTTAAGGCAATAAGTCAGTCTATTTCCCAGTATGCACTCTGGTATGATTTTATCACAGAATATGGACAGAATACTCACTTTTGACAGCTAAAAAAGGTTGTTCTCATGTGTTATGCAGTTTTACATGTTGTTGTTGTTTCTACTAAGATTGTATGAATGAGATAGTCAATTAGAAACCACGTTACACTACGTTTACAACAGACAATGCTGTCTTGACAATAAAGAATACGTATGTTGTCAAAAACGCTGATAATTGTCTTCGTGACGTAGGTGTCCAGACAATAATTAAGACAATTAATTAAAAATTCCAGAAATTCCGCATTTTTCGCGAACTTTGTAAGTTAAAGCTTAAAAAAGTAAAGAAAATATCATAATTGTAAATATTATAAGCTTTTCTTTTTGAATATTTCTTTTATATTCACAAAAATTCAAATTATATCAGGCAATTGAAAAAGTTTGTATGTATTAGTGAAAAAATGTTATTGTCAAGACACCATTGTCTAGTGTAAACGCTGAGTTAGAAAATAACATTTTCTTTCTCTTTCATACAATCTTCGTAATGTTGTTGTATAGTGACGGGTCTAGTCAGGGCTACCGTTGGAAATTTTCACAAGGTCGCACAAAATGTCGTTTTAGAAAAATAAAGTCGCTCAAAAAGTCGTTTCAAGAAAAGTCGCACAAATTTTTTATTTATGGAAAACATAAAGAAAACCAAAAATAAAGTAACAATTCAAACCAAACAAAAAATCATTATACAAAGCGTTTAAACTAAGCATTGAAATTTTACAGAGTAAAACAGTAAAGTGGCAGTGGCAACGTTGTTTTTTTATGGTGTCACCGGGCTTTACAGCAGAAGTTAAAATCGCGATTTTTATCGATTGAGTTCCCTCACTTAATTGTGAATAAAATCAAAAGTTGTTGTTTGAGTTTAATGAAATATGGCTCGTTTTGTTTGGAACATATTTCCCTGTATGAAAAAGAGTAGAATTAATTTTTTAATTGTTATGAATTTCTTAAAAACAAAAATTAAAAAAAAAATTTTGCCACGATTTCCACAATATCTGAAACTATTGAGCTGATTAAAAAACAATGTTGCACCGCTTTCGCAAGTTTTCTTTGCAAAGTTTTAATTCAGCCGGTAGAAAAACAGAGAGCGGAACACTTCATCTCTTTTTCTTTATGCCGGCTGAATTAAAACTTTGCAAGTAAACTTTGCAAGTGCCGAGTTTCGGATTTTTATTTAGCTGAATAGAATAAACCGTTCTCCAGTTAATATTTGGCGTCCAACTGCTTCCTTTTTGACATAACGAAAAGAAGAACTAATTTGAAGAAACCGAGTGTTAATTCGAATTCAGCGCCCCAAATAACAAAACAACTCTCCATTGCTTCAGTCCAAAAGTTGACCTGAAGTTGTAATAGGTAATTTTAAAAGTGATCTATTTTAAAAATTTTTTTTAGCAGATGTAGCGTAGCGTATGGCTAGGAAACCCTCGATGAGCTTTTAGTACTTTTGTTTTCACCTTTTGGTCAGAGAAGTTTTAATTATTTTTTTAATTGAACTCAATGTTTCCATAGTATTTTATTTAGGAACTGCATTAATATTACTTTTTGTAGTATATAAAGTTTTCTCCAAGTTTTTTCTTGTAGAATATCAGTACCATCAGAGTAGACTGTCCACTTGCTTCCAATTAATAGATTTTATCAATTTATCATTATATAACTATTCTGCAGACAACAAAACTACAAAATTGCTTAAGCATTTGGGAATAAGTTCTTGATTTTATTAAAAATATCAGTGCTATTAAGTGATTTTAACATCCTGATAAAATTCTCCGATAAATTCCCGGGATTGAAAAATTTGCATAATTTCCGAGATTATATGCAAGACGGAACTATTTTTTTAATTAACTCCAAAAAAAGGGTAACATAAAATAAGATGAGTTTGAAAAAGTCGCACAAAAGCTCGCTGGCCGTCAAAAAGGTCGCAAAATGCGACTTCAGTCGACGAACGATGACGCTGGGTCTAGTTATTTGTCTATGGATTTTATATAGAAACTGACTAGGCGAGATCACGCCAGGTGGCTGCGAATGCTAGACAGGTTCATCTTCAATATCTGTGCTTGTGTGCGTTTGTTTACAAAAAATAGATACACATATACGGAGGGGAAATATTGAAGAATATCAAAATACTTTTGATTTTATAACAAACGCACACAAACAGATATATTGAAGCCTAAATATTGACCTGTCTAGCAATCGCTTTCGAAAAGGCATCAATATACAAGGTACTCGTATTAAGCGGTCCTTCCATTATGCAATATTATTGCACATGTTATTGTACATATTATTGTAGTTTTAAGCTGTGTTCTCTCTACGTGTATTTGCCATATGGAAATTCACTTTTTAGGGTTCCGTACACCGAAAGTGTAAGGAACCCTATTGTTTTCGCTATGTTGTCCGTCTGTCACAGACGGACAACATCTGCCGCCATTGTGTTTTGTTATGTTTTTTACAAAATTGTTTTCAAATTGCTTTAAAGTTGCGTCACAGCATTTTAACAAGCAGTATATGTAAATAACTTGAAAACAAATCTTGAACGTGTAACTGCAGCGTAAGCTTGTGAGTAATATGGTGTTCGAATTTTCGTAGTCAAATGATGTACTTATTTTATAAGGTGTACGCAGCAGCTGTAATTGAATTTTTTCCATATATAGTTTGACATTTAAAATTAATTAAATATTCTTTAATGTCATTTTTTCGAAATCGTCAATTAATATTGATGGATGACCCAGGGATGGAGTTTGTAATTTTAAAAGCAACGCAGGGTTGCATAGAGTATTTTCGACATAATCTGGAGCGCATTGTCATTTGAGATAATATGCCAATATGAAAAATATATGGGAAATCATGTCGCAAATTACCTCATTTGGGCAAAGCAAATATTTGGCTCGAATTTACGTATATGGAAACGCACTATTAACCTGTACTATGCAATAAATGGTCCAATAATTTTAAACAATATATTGCCCAATTTTCCTGACACTGCGTCTTCACGCTACGTTTTCATTAACTAAGACACAAGAAGAATGATGCGGAAAGAAGGAAAGTAACACAATACGATCGACTAATTCTACGTTAAAATATTTTTAAGGAAATAACTAAAATAATGCGCTTCCTTGAAGTTTTTAGGAAAGTTAAAAAGGCATCTCTTGATTTTCAGTGAAGATTTGAAACCTTAAACTGGAGGGTCACTCTGTATTCCGAGTCGAAAGCAAATACTTTCGAATTTCAATGTAAATAACACAAAAATTCGAACAGTTTACTTGAATCGAATTACAGAGTAACCTCAGTGGTCTCCTGTTTGGCACAGATACACAGAATCCTCATATTTGACAGCTAAAAAAGGTTGTTCTCATGTGTTATGCAGTTTTACATGTTGTTGTTGTGTTTACTAAGGTTGTATGAATGAGATAGTCAATTAGAAACCACGTTAGAAAATAAGATTTGCTGGCTCTTTCATACAATTTTCGTAATGTTGTTGTATAGTGACGGGTCTAGTTAGTTGTCTATGCTGCTTGGTTCAATGAAAGTTGTTCATCTAAAAGCTACGAGGAAGAAGGTAGTATGTACATACAGACATACGTTAAGAAAGTCTATTCTACAATAAAACAGAATAAAAACTTGGAAAATATTTGACACACTCCAATATGAAATCAAAAACATAAAATCAGACATTTTCCAACTTTTTCTTTTATTATTGAGTTTAACAAAAACATTAATATTTGTTGTGGTGTTTTGTTTTACTGTATATGTATATTTTGAAATTTGTTACGGAATAAGCATTTTTTTATTTTATCTTTGGTATAATTTATTAATTAAATATTAGTTATGTATAATATTTTGACGTTTCTTTCAAATGTAATTAATTTGCCTAGTAAAAATTAATTATTTCTACTGCTACATCTGCCACCAAAATGCAATACATATTATTTTATATTCTTACTATTTTGTTTTTTTTTAATTAAGTATAATAATATAATTAATAATTTTAATATAATATGTAATAATAATATTTAATATAAGTATAATATAATGTTAGATATAATTTAAATTTAAAATTTTGGTATCTATTCGTTAAGTATGTATATTGTTCCATAAATGTGCCTATATTTTGTTGTTGATGCTGTTAACATTATAACTGAAGCTTTAAGAGGAGATTTGAAGGGGTTTGAGGGAGAGAGAGAGCGAGAAAGATAGAAAGAGAAAGAAAATAACTTCAGCTCCACCACCATCAGCACGATGTTGACGACGACTAACATCACCATAGCCACCAGTACGTAGTTTATGCATTAGAACCAACCACTACTACCAAGTTTTGAGCTCAATCCACCAATACCTTTACCGAGGAGATTTCCGACACGTCCAGCCACAACGTTGGTAACTGCAGCTGCCTGAGCCGAAACAAGATTCGGCTGAGGCATTCTAACGCGTGGCGTTGCGGTCTCTTCTTCGGCACCCTCCTCTTCAATGCCGTCGAGATCTCTACCATCCTCGCCATTTTCATCGCCTTCTGCTACGTCGGGCATGGTTAGCGCACAAGTAGCTTCTTCTGTAGCCATACGCGTGGCAACAGTTTGATATGCTTTAGAATTAAGCTTTTCCTCAAGCATACCTTGCAATTCAAAGTCCGAATAGATTTTTTTTACAATATGCGAAAGTGCCTGTACCTGAGCATAGTGGAGTGCGTGATCCAAACGCTCAGAAAGCCAATTGCAAAGCATATTAACTTGTTGCGTGTACCATTGTTCAAAAAAATTCAATGACCATAAATCATCGCCAATTTTGCCACGAATTTGTTCCATGTTGTTGCGGAAAAATATAACATAGCTTTGACCTAAATCTTTACCCGAACTGGAGACATTTGTAAAGCTGAGTATGGAACCAATTAGGCTGCCTTCATCGTATCGAGCCAATTTGGACAAAGTCGACTCTAGCACTGACATAAGCTTACCAATTAGACCCTGTGTCATATCTGAATTCGCTTTATCGAGTTGAGCGTCAATTTTAGCATGAAATTTATACAAATCAATTCCATCGATGGTCGTTAACTTGAAGCTCTGATTTTTTGCATTTAATATCACATTAACCATGGCGCACATTTCCGAGGGCACAATGTAGTCAGTTGAAGATATGAATGCAATATTTTTCTTTAGCCACGATTTGAAAGACTCATCTGTTCGCACAATACATTGCTCGATCATCTCAGCGGCCATCATTTTGAGACGCTGTTCCAAATGTTGGCGGAATTCTGGATCAGGCCAGTGGAGATCACGTATAAATGATTGTAAGGCATCAAGTTTCCAAAAGAGATCTTCCGACGTAGCACAACCATTGCCCTTACTCTCCCAGCGCTCTTTTTCGAAGCCTTTATTGATGGATTGAGCTATTGAGGATTCCATTAGGTCTACGTAGCGTACAACTAATGGAGAGAAAGTATCTCGTAGATGCTGGTGGAAACGACCATTGCGGAGATTATCGTCAGCTCGTAGATAATCATTCAGGATTTGGAAGAGGGGAAACGAGTCCCAGGTATCAGGTGGTTGTTCGGATAAAACTCGGTCCATATCAACAGCAAAGAGGGACCAAAATATTTCGGCATGTTCTACCAACAAATCGCTGAACCAAGCAAAAGCTTCAGCATAATGTTCTTCATTTTGCTGCTGTAAATCAACGCATAGTTCTGCTAGATGTATCAAATCTTCAAGCTTTCTCGCCGGAGGCACAGCAACTTCGCCACGTAGATCTTCTTCAATTTTCGCTTCGGACGACAAGCGCGTATAATTTACCAACGCGGCGGACTCTAGGCTTTTCTTAATCATTTGGCGAACTTCTTCCGGTGGCACGGGCGTGACTATGTCCTTCATCAGGACACGTTCAAGTAGAGATAATGTGGCCTTAAGGGCACCTTCGGGCCGACCAAATGGAAAACAGAACCTAAAATTGGTTATTTGATATTCTAGCAAAACTCTTAAGCGTTCTTTGATCTCGGTAAACTTTTCCTTCTCTTCATGTGTTATACTACCAACACCGTCAGGGCGATTACCGTGCACGTGGCTGGCACAAAAAGCGAACGAATAATGTATGAGCGTGGGATCGATCATAAAATCTTTTTCTGCCCTATCTAACAAATCTGAGAGGTAGCACAGGTGTCTATAGCAGCCACGAACACCATAGCGTGCACAATATTCATCCAATACAAATACTTGTCCGGGGCTAAACCAACCGAGGGAAGCGTATTGATCATTAAGGCGATATTCTAAAGCGAGATTTTGCAGCATTTTGAAGAACACAGCATGATCTAAAGTACATGGATCGGCGCTAATGTAATCTTCCATGCCGTGCTTACGTGCCTTGTCCGCATCACCTTGAATCTTCGATATGGCCGAGTTTTTATCCTGAGTAACTGGCGGCGTAGGTTTGTGGGACTGACCAGTGGCACGATACATGGCCATTACCCATAAACTGCATTCATTTTCATCGTCACAAGCGAAAGCAATACTATCCCCTTCTCTTACAGCATTGAAGAAAAAACGTCCGCCATTTAAATCGGTGCCAAACATTAAACTTGCACTAGCACCTTCGATATAATCAACTGTATAACCATCCAACTGCATCATTTCTGATGGTTCGGATTTTTTTTCCTTATAACTACACATGGCGAAGGTGTATTGAGACACTTGAACTAGTACAAAATAACGTTTTTTCCACTTTTTCCACACCGATTTTCCAATGGCGTATAAGTGACCACAGTGCTTCATATTGGGTGGCTTTTCAAGACGACATGCTATCTTAATACGTAAATCTTGATCGGGCAAATTCTTCGGCACTGTCATCCGGTGCCATTCGGGAGTTTTAGATGATAAAGGCGTAGGTTTAATAATAACCTTGCCCAGCTCTTTATCTTCTAATGCTAGCATGCCGGGATTTTCTGTGTACAGCTTAACTTTAACTACAGGCAAAGGATGAGTCGTTGTAAAATCGCCTTGTGTATCCCACATTGGTTTGGAGGCTTCTGCTTGATCGGTTTGTAATTTTTCACCATTTTCAACTTCCATTGTACAATAGACAATTCGATTCTGAGCTAATGATTTAAGACCCTTCACTTCCATCACGATTACTTCTAGTTGAAAGGTCAATACAACATCTAATTTAGAGAGTTGTGTAATGCCTTCTTCAGAATCTCCTTCAAGTTTTGAAAGAGAGCCGTGAGAACGTAAGATCATTTTTAGAAATGAAGGAGTACTATGATTGTAACGCTTCAGCTTTTGCAAGCCGTATTTGCTGTCCATATTACCTTTGGTAACAGGCAACGATTCTAAATTAGCCATCAATAAATTGATTGAGGATTTCAATTCTTCAATATAAAGCGATTCCATTTCTTTTAATACAAATTTTGGCATAAGTTTGCGATTTTTCTCCATTTCATTTACACGCTGCATACGGCCATCCAATTCACGTCTAATTGCAGCCGCTTGCTCATCGGCCGAATCAAGCATTAAGGCATTGAATAATATTTGGTGTTCAAATTTCTTAACACTAAGTATCTGCTGGAACATATCGTACAGCTGCTCTTTTGAAAGTATCAGCTCACTGTTTAATGATTGTTGTAAGCGGGCTGGTTTTTTTGAATCCTCCTCTCCCGTACCCTTCAGTATCACATCAAACTTTGCCATCCAGGAGGTAAGTACCGTATCTTTGCTGAGACCGTCGATTTCAGGCAATGAACGAACACGTTTCTCAATATTTTTCCGGAAAACTTCTGTAAAGTCCTGAATTGAACATGAACCCTGTTGGACCATTTTTAATATACGATCTGATTTCAAAAAAACATCATGATAGCTTTGTACTGCATTACGAAACGCTTCATCAGCCATAATTTGTGTTTCTCCTTTCAGAAAAGATTGAAATCGCTGAGTTATGGCATCAAGTTGCGTTTTGTTAACTTTGGGCTGTCTTTTTGTCATGTCGGTAGGTTGTTTAGCATTAAACGGATATGATATGCAACGGGAAACAAATACATACAGTTGGATACGTTTCTTCCGTTCCTCTTCTTCAATACCCTGCTTTGGCTGACCGGCACCCGATTCATACTTATCGCTTGCTACTGATGGCGAAGGTGATATTGGCCGTGAGAGAGAATTTCCTTTAGATGAAGAACCTGCACTTTGATTTAGAGTTTCCTGCGATGTGCTACCCGCTCCCGCTACAGACTCATTTGCAGTGAGTTCGTTCTTACTCGATGCACTGCTTGCGGCCAATTGTGCTGTAGTTTTATCACCGTCTGCTGGCCCACTGGAAACAGAACCTCCTACTGCCTTGTTTGGAATATCACCATTTTGCCGTGCTGCACCTCCGCTAGCCTTACTACTAGAATCGACAGCTGTTATTACAGGCTTGGGTTTAGCTAACGAGCTTCCACCTAAACGTCCTTTGGGTGGTGCTTGAGGTGTTGATTCTTCATCACCTTCTTCCTCGCTAGAGCTGGGATCAATCATACCTTTGTGCTTTTATGCAGCTCCCTCTTGCGTGTCTTGCTATTGTTTTTAAACTTACGTTCAAAATCTAAATGTTCCGTAGCGATAACGGTTGATCGGCAGTGTGATGACAAATCAGACAGCAAATAACTGTAACACGAATACATACATTATTAGTTTTTTTTTTCTTATCAATTCAAGGCAAAGCAAACAGACTTTCAACATAAAACTTTGCATAAAAATACTATTACATTACAATTTAAAGCAACTAATGCCTAATGCAAAAGTATTTTATTTTTTTTGTTTTTGGAATTATAAATAGTTTTAACACAATTTTCGAACTTTTGTACGTACTTGTTTGTATGAGTGTTGTCCTGGTCTACTGATATTTTCCAACGTATTCACATTGATTAAGGATGTGAATGTAATCAGTACTAGTAGTTGTTGTTGTTGGGAATAAGCTGTTAATTTTTCGCCAATAAAGAAATAAAAAATTATTATTCGTATACGTATGTATGTAGTTAAAAAACACAAGACACCAATCTAAAATTAATATTTATAACTCAAAATCTTATAATTTTCCAATGGTTTTATTTCTATATTCATAAAGTTTTCTGTAAAATTTAAAAACCATTTTATTATTTATCTTCATTCATACTTGCAACAAATTTCTTTTACAATATGTAGTCTGTTTTAAAATTACTCTTAACACAAAATTACTTATTTTTTATATTACAGACGTATGTACGTATGTGGTTTTTGCATGTATTTGCATATCTTTAGTTCATTTAATACATCAATTTATATTTATTTATTCAATTGTTTTAACCTTTTTACAATTTGTAAACATTTTTAGTTATTATTGAATTTATTGGTTTTGATTTTTTACTAATTATTTTGGGCAATTTCGCCAACAATATATTAAATATTTAATGCTTATGTATTGATTTTCCGTAAACACAATTTTTATATGCCTTTGTATAACCCCCTTTTAGCAGGGTAGAATTGTATATGAAATATTTCAAACATTTATACGCAAAACAGTTCTCATGAGTGTTATTTTTTTTCTTCTACTTGCATACCTATATACATATGTATGTATGTATGTAGTTGTTTAACGCAATGTGACTTTTAACGGTAACCGTTCTGACAAGTTGTATTGATTTTATTCTCTCAAGTAACCACTTCAAAATATTTAACCCCTAAAAATGACAAAACCGTTATTTATACCCATACACTTGGCTATGTGTTAACAGTTGTGTTAATAATAATGTTAAGGCCTACTTATGTTAACGTAAGCAAACGCCAGTGCTACCAGGAGCTGGATAAAAAAATCGGCTTTCAAAAAAGGCTATATCACCCAAAATGAAAAGCTAAAAAAGGCAAAAAACTTTGTATATCAAATTTTAGTTTTTGATAATGATAACTTTAAGTTATTGCAAGATGTCATTACTTTTGTTTGTTTACTTTTTTTTAGTAAATGTAGTAAAGGAGGGACTTTTAAAATTGGGTAGTCACGACAAAAAAAAATTGTAAATGTAGCAAAATTGTTTATAGAAATACTGCTCAAAATAACTTCTTTTTATTTCAAAATTCAGTAAACTAAAATTCTAAAGCACACAACAGTGCTTCAGTGCCCTTAGAGCAAAAATTCAGAAATCATAGGATACCGAGAAGGCACCAAAAATAGCTTAAAGCATCCAAATTTATTATGGCTAAGGTTCGTAACGTTTAATTCAGAAAGAATTGGGCATGATTAATATTCGAAGGAACAAGTGAAAAATTAACATCAACTGGATTTTTCAACGTACACAGTAGAACAGAGTAGCTTAAAACATGTTTTCCGTCTCTATTTAATGTATTCGAAGGAACTAAAATATTTATATTGTATCAATTATTTTGAGCACATAATAAACAAATATGAAAAACTTATAGCCCAATTCAGTATCTCGATAAAACGTTACGTCTATAGACGAAAAGCACTCACTAATGCAATTCTGTAAATCGTTATTATTTTTTCGTTTGAGTTTCGAGGCTCTTGTCTTGGCTACAATAAATTGGTACTGCCAAGTCAAAACCATAATAGTTTAAAAAATTATTTGTCCTGTATTTTTTGTTCAACTTATACATAACTAGCTTATTACCCGCTACTTTTGTTAGCGGCAACTCATATGTTTAAGCCAGAAGTATTTGATTTTATTCCTTTAATATAACTACGTTTATATGCGCACTATTTTCAAATTAAATTATTTGCAAATAAGTTAACTCAACTGTTTATATGCCATAGCAAGAATACAAAAACTTAGTAGCACTTCTATAAAAATTGTCTGTACTTTTGCAAAAAAAAAATAGTTGAAATTAGAGAGCTGCACGAATATACTCGAAAGTACTCGTATGTATGTTTTTGTGTGTATGCATGTATATTTTTTAGTATGTATGTGTGTATATATGTATGTCTATATGGATATTTGGTCGTGGCTATGTATATACATACATATATGTACATGCATATACACATACGGAGAAACATACGAACATACCCAGTAAAAAATAGGATCATCCAAAGAGTAATCTTGGAGCGCTCCTTTGCGAGTAATGGATTACTCCATAAAACTCCGGATCTCATTGGATTTTTAACACAGCATGTCCGCAGACACGAGTACTCCTTTTAAGATCCTTATGGAGTACTCCCTTTGATCTTGAAAATGACGACAGAGGGAGTAATCGTTTTTGTCTCCTAAAAGAGCATAAAGGGAGTACTCGTTTTTGTCTCCTAAAAGAGCATAAAGGGAGTACTCGTTTTTGTCTCCTAAAAGAGCATAAAGGGAGTACTCGTTTTTGTCTCCTAAAAGAGCATAAAGGGAGTAAACATTCATATAAAATACAAATTTGGTTATTTTTAACACAAACAAGAAAATATTTATTTATTTTTTAAAATTTTTTCAAAAATATTATGGTTTTTTTGTTGGATTCGACGAGGTTGAAGTTTTTGACGAGTAGGTCTGTCGGTAAACAGTTGCCTTACATTTGCGAAATGCCATCTTGAAAGAACTTTCATATTCCGGGTATGTTGGATACATGTCTTTAAGTGCTTCTGCAAGAAAATTAAAGAAAAGATAACACGTAATATATTATTTAAGACATGATATTAAAAATGCAGCTATTACCGAAATAAAAAATGTTAAATAATTTGTATTTGTTTAAGGCTATCATATTTTTTGATCCATCCCAATTTAATTTGAGCAACATATTTTCGCCGATCATTTTGCGTAGTGCTTTTTCAATTTTGATTTTGTCAAACCTCAATTTAATATACGAAATCTGAAATAAATTAAAATAAAAAACAAACAATTTTGAATACTTGTTTAACTGATTGCGTTAAAAAAAACTCAGTCTTACCACTTCTGAATCAGGCTCGGTTTTAATCAGCTGTTCTGCCGAATTTAATTCCTCCAAAGAATTAATTGGGAAAATTTTAAGATCCCTACTAGTTGGGCGTAAATGCTTAGCAAGCTGTTCTAATAAAACAGTCTGTTTACACATAATTTGCTTTAATGATCCGACTTCATTTGTGAGAATATCAACTTTGTTTTCCAGGTTTTTTATTGCTTCCTTAGCTTCATGGCTTGTTTCTGGAAAAATATAAATTAAAGAAAGAAAAGAAAAATATAATAAAATGAATACTATAAGAACTATAATAAGGAGGCTCTATGCATTTACCTGTCACACTATTCGAAGCGCTGGTTTGAGTTTCCGGCGTAAATATTGGCTGCGTTTGGAATATGTTTGCGTTGAAATTCATGGTTCATGAATCTAATACGTGTATTAAAAATGGGATATGTTCATGCGTTACAGAATCGCCCAATTTACATTAATTTTTCCAGCAATGTTTTGAGACCAATTAAACTGAACCTTATGTAAAAGACCCACTGAATCCGAATTGATCACTTTTCAGTTTAATGGGTCTAAAAACATTGCTGCACAAATTAATGAAATTTGGGCGATTCTAATGTATGTATGTACTGTATGCCATTCTCAATTCTGACAGTGATGTAAAA
The DNA here is from genome assembly GCA_956483635.1 of Panzeria rudis. NCBI lineage: Eukaryota > Metazoa > Arthropoda > Insecta > Diptera > Tachinidae > Panzeria > Panzeria rudis. Next base: position 89,177,910 of record OY101451.1, read on the forward strand.
TAGGAATAAATACAAAGTATTCCCCATCAGGTATGCAAAATATTTTGCAATATATGTCACGCACGTTAATTTTCTCTCGATTAGTATTAAGAGTTTTCGCCTTACAAACTCCTAAACACTTTTTAGAGTCTACGGGATACTGAAACAAGCTTACAGCATCTGTGAATTCGTTACCGACTACGTATTCTTCGCCGGCATCTACTTGGAAGCCATATATTTTAATGGGAATCATATTCATAGTGAAGCAATAATTGTCAGGAGACTTTCCGGATAAGAAAAACGTGTCGAACTTATATCTCAAAAACAAGTTGTTTTCGTGTTTTTTCCCAAGTGGTAAAAATTTAGGATCTTCCGTTTTTAAAATCAAATGTCGTTCTATGGCACGATTGTTTAGCTGTTGGCTAAGCTGTGACGGTTTCCGACAATCTTTTTTTAAAGTTTGCAAAAAATTCTCATATTTATATGCTGAAAAATTATCAACACTTCCAAAGCTTTCAACGCATTTCGCCAAATGTAGTAAGTTGTGCACGTTATAGCTGATCATTTCACTTCCATATATCAAGGCAAAATCGGCAACAAAAGCTTCCATTAGTTTCTGAACGCATTGCAAATTCTGTTGACAATTCGAAGGACATGAAACAATACGATATGCTGCATGTAAAAGCAAAAAGTGGGTGTATAAATCGTCATGTAATATATCCTTGAAAATAACTATTCCTGTGTAAAGCACTACTTGTCGGAATTCCTTTGCCTTCCATCTGCATACCTCATCAAATGTTCTTCCTTTCCGAGCGAACTCTTTTGGCGTATAATTCGCTACAGATAATATTTTGCGATTTAATTCATTGTTTTTCGAAATGCTTAATTTATATTTTGTTTTTTTTTTTTGTAAAATTAAACGCAACATCTTTTTAAACACTCCAAGGTCAATCAAATGCATAGTGTCAAGCGGAAATTGTGTGACCATGTTGATGTTGCATAATTCCAAGGGGTGAATTTCGCTTTGAAATTGCGGTAAGTGATAAGCCTTGCTTTTTCGTGCTTTGAAAGTTACATCAGTTCTTGCATTTCCAGGCACTATAGTGTAATTTAGTCTTCTATATTTATATGAAGCCTCTTGCTCACATTTCGAACAACCTTGGGCAGAAGTGTGACCCACTGTACCGATTAAAAAAGCCCTTGCAGGTGTGTCACAAACAAAAAGTCTAATTTTGGGTATGAACAATTTGTCAACAATTTTAATACCTTCATTCTTTAATTTGATGTATTCTTCCACAAACCGTTTTAGGAATATTGCTACATCTGGAGGCTTTGATGGGCCAATATATGTAGCAATTAAAAATGGCTCTGTGTTTTTAAATTCTGAAAAGGCACCTAGGATTGGCCATAATGACTTTGATGAGCTTTTATAAAGCGGCATTCCATCCACAAATATATCTATCAGTAATTCGGAATTTGCGTTAGGTGATAAGTACTGGCCGTGCATCATCACTGCTTTTTCTAAACCATAATGAAAGTATTCACCTGGTGCCATATCTGTTATTTCTGGGCTCTCTATGGAGCAGCATGGGTTTTCTGCATGCACTGCTTTCAACAATGTTTCTCTGCATAGTGGAACGTCCATACCTTCACTTTTTAAAATGTAGAGTAGTGAATTACAGCATTCGTTCGAAACGCGATTTTCAATTACCCAAGAAGCAAGCTTCTGATTAACATTTTCAGTGATATTGTTTGAGTTGATATCATAATGAACATCAAAGTTTTCCGTTTGGCTATCTCCATTCGATAATTCATTGACTTTGTTAGGTGGTGATGCCTCTTGTTCACTTAAAGTCTCCCGATTACAATTTGAGAATTTTTCAATTTCTTTTCCAACTAATCGTATTAAATGACGCTTAGAAACTAAATTTTTACACATTTTTAACAATTTGTCACTATACCCGTACCTTTTTGCTTTTTTTTAATAACACATCTTTCACTTTTTAAAACTAAACTGATTAAATAGAAAAACAAAACGAAAATATCAGCAATTAACAGTTATGTCAAAGCAAAAAAAAAAACCAAAAACGAACTGATACATCCCTCATTGATCCATTTGGAGTATTAAGCGAGGCATAAACAACAAAACAAAAAAAATGTTTCGATAGCTCGCTTATTACTACAAATGGATGAACAAGTCATTGCTCCTTTATTGCTCGATTATGGATTAATCCATATATTTTTTACTGGGTACATATACGCACACATGAAATTCATACGAGTACATTCTACGAATACATTTATGTACTCTTTGCAGCCCTCTAGTTGAAATGTATAATATAACAAATAATTATTTGTTTTAACTGTTATTATTTTCTTCTATCAATGTTTTTTGTCTGTGGTTTTTTGTGCAATATTTATCTATTTATTGTTTTTTTTAGCAAACATTTGTAAGCGTGGAAACCTCAAACATTTTTTTCGCAAATAGTGCGTTAAACGTGAATAGTTTTCGTGAATTAATAAGTCGCAATAAAACAATTATTTGGCAACAATTTACTGTTTTATTTGCAAATAAGCCATGCGTATAAATGTACGATATATATATTCCAACACCATATAATTTAATTTTGTACGAATATAAATTTTACATCTAAAATTGTTAATTATTGAAATCCCGCAAAAACTTAAAAAAAAATTTGTTTCGTTTACAGCTGAGTGAAACAGTGCCCTACACCTCCTTCCCAACCGTGCGTACCCACTACAAATTATAATGTAACGGGCTAGTGGGTATTTTAAAAGTACCTTTTCAAAAAAGGACCATCTTTTCAAATCACACATATATATTTATAAAGAGTACATTTAAAAAAGCTACTTTTCAAAAAAGGTGCATTTTCCAAAAGTACATATGCAAAAGAGAATAATTTTTTAAAAACACCATTTTCTAAAAGTACATTTCCAAAAACTACCTTTTCCAAAAAGTTTCTTTTTCCAAAAATGATCGTTCGAAATGGAACCATTTCCCAAAAGTAAATTTTCGAAAAAGTACATTTTAAAAAAGGTACCCTTCTTAAAGGACTTTTTCCAAAAAGTACAATTATCTTAAAGTACATTTTAAAAATTGAATTTTTTTCTTGAAGTAACTTTTACAAAATATAGCGATTTCAAAAAATTACCTTTTAAAAAAGTAAAATTTTTTTCCATAAAAGCATTTTCAATAAAGTAGCTTTTCCCAATAGTACCATTCCCAAAAGTACATTTTTAAAACAAACCCAACTGTTATAAAAAGAACCATTTCTTAAAAATACATTTTCACATTAGTACGTTTTAAGAAAACTATCTTTTTCAAAAAGTATTATTTCGCAAAAGCCTATTTTCAAACAAATGTACATTTTCAAAAAAGTTCCTTCGCAAAAAATATATTTTCATAGAAGTAGCATTTGTTAAAAGTACATTTTCAAAAAGTACATTTTAGAAAAAAAAACCTTTTCTAAAAAACACACTTACCAAAAAGTTATTTTTTAAGTACCTTTTCCGAAAATGATATATGCAAAAAGTATTAATAAATCTCCAATTGGCCATGTTCAAAAATGCATTACATCAGTTAAGATTTGTGTGACGAAAGGAACCAGTACTGCAAATTTGTTAAAAAATTACCCTAATAGTTTTGAATTAAATGCATTTTACTTGGTTTACCCTTTTTGGTAAATTTTGTATCCCCTTGTAGAGGAAAATGGTTTCTAGAATCAAGTTCTGTTTAGTGAATATATCTATACACACTAAAAATATATTCATAGAAAAAGTACCAAAATGGTACGCTTTTTATCCCTTATATTTATCAATGTTAGAATTTCAAAGAAGCACCAAAATGTAATTGATGGCTTCTTAAGGAGAGAGAAATACAGTTTCTATATTTGTTACTTTAGGAGATAAATTGGTTACCAAAAAGTACCAATACTACATTTTTACCCTTTTCCGCCCCCTAAACGTAAAAATTTCAAAAAAGTTCTAAGCACGTATTCGCTTGTATTTTTTTATTTACTTATAATGGTTTTTTATTTTCACGTCTACCTTAGTCAAATTTGAAGATATAAGGTTACCGAATTTACCGGGTTTTACCCCTTAGAATTTGAATTTCAAATATCTTATTAGTGGATCTATACATCGAAATGGAAAACTACATACAAAGTGTTTTTCTACACAAAAAATATATATTCAGTATATTAATGTGCATAAAAAATAGTTGTATGAAAAACGTACCAAAAAGAGCTGCAACTTTTACCCTGTATATATTTGAATTTCAAAAAAGTACCAAAGTGCATTTAAACCTTATTAAGGGCCGTGGCAATTTATCAAACTGTTTGATCAAATTCATGTATGTTTGGTAATATTTTGTTTTGCTTAGCACAGCAACTTATCAAATTCATATCATCAAACTTCATTTGAAAGTTGTTGTGAAAAGAAAGAACATGTAATTTTTTGGGCGGAAATGTTTCATTATTTATTAAAAAACTTTTTGTTTGTTGAAAATTAGTTTTTTTACTCCCTTTTTTAGTTCCTTTTATTTTAATTCCTTTTAACTCCTTTCCATATGCAGTTCGAAGAGAGTTAACATTTTGTGCGATATCCTTTTTTTAGCATTTGGGTTTTTTCTGTATATGTTTGAAGCAATATGTCGTTCTAAGCATTTTTTAATTTCTTTTGCTATATTGCTTCGATTTAACTCGCCATAAAGCAGGCAAACCACGATAAACTCCAATAAATTCAATTTTGTTCATCCGTTTTTTTTTTTAAATAGTTCGTCTCCATAGAAATGATGTGGTCGCTGCGAAAACTAAACAAAAATGACATTTGAAGTAATTACACAGCCACTCATCAAACAAGCTTCAAATTTCGTCATCGGCGGTAGTGAAAATCAAAAGTATTTTGTTTTTCATCAAACTAACGTCAAACTATACGTGTGAGGTTTTTTGCACTAATACAGTCAAAAAAATCTATGTTTGATCAAACAGTTTGATAAGTTGCCATGCCGCTTTAAGGAGAGAAGAATACATTTTAAATTCCATTTCTATCTTTAGTATTTTGGGAGATAAACGAGTTACCAAAAAAGTACCAAAATTATATTTTTCCCTTTCTCGGCCCTTAAATGTACGAATTTCAAAAAAGTACCAAACACCTGTCCGCTTATTTTTCGATCTTATGATGTTTTTGGAATTTTGTGTCTACCTTAGTTAGATCCGGAGATAAAAGGTTACCGAATTCACCCGTTTTTATCCCTTTTTTCCCCCTTAGCATTAAAATTTCCAAAAACCCCTTCTTAGTGGATCTATACATCGGGAGGGAAGCCGACGTTCATTCAAAGTACATAAAAAATTATTTTACAGGAAAAAGTACCAAAAAGAACTCGCAATTTTACCCTTTATATATTCGAACTTCTAAAAAGTACCAAAGCGCATTTAGGTCTTCTTAAGGAGAGAAGGGTACGTTTTAAATTTCATTTCTATCTTTAGTATTTTAGGAGAAAAACGGGTTAACAAAAAAGTACCAAAATTATATATTTACCCTTTTTCGGTTCCTAAATGAAAAAATTAAAAGAAAAGATCCAAACACCTGTCCGCTTATCTTTTGATCTTATTATGATGTTTTTAGAATTTTGTGTCTACCTTAGTTAGATCCGGAGATATAAGATTACCGAATCTACCCGTTTTTAACCCTTTTCGCCAGCTAAGCATTTAAATTTCCAAAACCCCTTCTTTTCAATCTATACATCGCGAGGGCGGCCGACGTGCACTACATAACAAATAGTTGTACATAACAAATAGTTTATGGTCTTATTATAATGTTTTTGGAATTTTGTGTCTACCTTAGTTGGATCCGGAGATATAAGATTACCGAATTTACCCGTTTTTACCCCTTATAATTTAAATTTCCAAAAACCCCTTCTTAGTGGATCTATACATCGGGAGGGGAGTCGACGTGCATCGAAAGTACATAAAAAATAGTAGTACAGGAAAAAGTACCAAAAAGAACTCACAATTTTACCCTTTATATATTCGAACTTCTAAAAAGTACCAAAACGCATTTGAGGGCTTCTTAAGAAAAGAAGAATGCATTTTAAGTTTTATTTCTATTGTTAGTATATTAGGAGATAACTGGTTAACAAAAAGGTACCAAAATTATATTTTTACCCTTTTTCGGCCCCTAAATGTACGACTTTTAAAAAAATACCTAACAGCTGTCCGATTATTTTTTGATCTTTATATGACGTTTTTGGAATTTTGTGTCTACCTTATTTAGATCCGGAGATGTAAGGTTACCGAATTTACCCGTTTTTACCCCTTAGCATTTGAATCCATTCTGTATTGTGAATTTTGTATGAAATCCCCCTTAAGGAATGACGTTACGGGGTAAGTTAAAAAAAAGCGTTGGTGCTAAAAAACTAATCGAAGTCAATCATATATTTGACCTGTCTAGACCCATCCTAGGCGCTGTTGGGGCCAAATTTAACAATTTCATTAAACCACCTTATTTGTATCGGAGCCCCCTAAGAGATGGAGATAGGGGGCAAGTATGTGTAAGAAAATCTTGGGAGCAAAAAAGCAATGGAGGTCGGTTATACATTTTAGACCTTTGGGGGAACTCCTTGACAGTTATGGGACTTTTTCTTCAATATATTTCTAGTCTGTATTGTAAAATTTGTATGGGAGGAAGGAATGGAGATAGGCGGTAGGTACGTTCAGAGAAATTGCTAAATGGAAAAAGCATCCTAGGAACTGTAGAGCCAATTTTTTAGAATTGTATAAAATAAAATTTTAACTTTGTATGGGAGCCCCTTAAGAAATGGTGATAGGAAGTAAGTATGATCCGAAAAAATATCGAAAATGAAAAAATAAAGGGGGTCGGCCCTACATTTTACCTCTCTAGGAGTGGCTCTGTGGCAGTTATGGAGTTTTTTTTAATTTTTCCGATTTCGCCCCCACTTTAAAAGTATCAGCTAACGGTCTTTCCACCGCTATACACCCAGCTGCAATATATATTTATTCATAGTTCCATATAAGCTATCATCACGTAAATTTTTTTTTAGGAGGAAATGACTGAAAACAAATTTTGTTTCGTGTTTTGGAGGCTGCCACCGCTCTCCCCCCAACGATATACCACCTGAATTTCACGAGGATTTATGATACTACTCCCTGATGCGTCTCGCCAATTATCGTTCGGGATGAACTTGGTGATTTAAATCTGTCTGGCTATATGGACTATAATAATTATATTAAAAAAAGGGACTTTTAAGTTAAGTATTTTAACAGTGTGTGGAACCTAGTTAACAGAGGTGTAGGATGTATTTAACTTACGAATTTATCTTCACATCCTTGTATTGATCGGATTAAACTCACTGAGTTAAGGACATTTAAAATTAAAAAAGTTAATTTTAAACGTTTCTTCAACATTCATTCATTCATTATTTAAAAATTTCTCCATTAAATGGGCCAAAAATTTTAAAAACGTTTGGAAAGCCAAAAGTAAAAGATACCTGAAAAATCAGAAATAGATTTTGATCGAAAATGTTCTTTTGCTACAAACTAAACTTACAACATCCCACTTTCCACAAGATATTTTTTTAATCCCGCTTGTCCCGCTTTTTGCAAATCCTTCTGGCAGGTTACATATACCATTCTTAAGGTACTTTTACACACTATCGGCTGTATGTAAAAAAATATTTTACTTTAGCCTTAAAGTTCATAGTAGTTACCAAGCACTTTAAGGCTAACAAACTTTGTTAAGAAATTATATGCAAAAGACAACTTAAATTATTTTGTGATTTAATAATAAATACTGGTAACACCACCGTGTTCAACAACCACTTCATAGTTTGTGATGTACAAAAGCGATTACAAATTTCATTTGAGTAGTCAAATAACTTTTTATTTTATTAAATAACTTTTTATTACTTTGAAGTAAAACAACTTAATTCAAAAATATGAGCTTCTGACATTGTAGTAAATCATATACATATTTCTGTGAAGTAAAAATAAAATATATGAAGAACATTAGCACAAATTCTTTTATTCAAATGAAATAAGTATTTGAATATCCAGCTTTTTCGATTTGTTTCGATTTTATATACATCACTAAGAATATTTTTAAATTTGTATTTTTTTTTAAATAATTTTTTATGAATTTTTCTATGTATTTCGAATCAACTATCAATTTATTGCAGGTTTTTATTGAAATGTTTTTTATTTCTGCTAGCAATTGGTTTATTTTAAAAACGTTCTTCCATTTTAAAAGTTTTCAGAAATGTGAACCATTGTAATGCTATTTCTTCGATTTTTTGCTTCAATTTTAAAGAAGTTGAACAATTTCTTGTGCAAAGAATTTTAATTTACGAATGTAAACAAAAAATAAAGTTTGACGTCGAACGATACTTCAAATAATGAAACAGCTGTGCGGGTAATTTTACAGGTATATGTATGTATTTATATATACAAGAACTCATGTACATATCCATTTACTGTGAATATTTTGATCCCATTATATATTACAAAATTAGCTAAAACCACATAAAAAGTTGTGATTTTGATAGATGTTTTTTAAACATTTCTAAAAATAGAACTGTTGAATTGAAAACTACATACATACAGAAACTACTACAGAGGCTGTAAATTTTGTATCAAAATACACAAGTTATGTTGTGTATGTGTTTTAATAACTCTGCAGTTACACGTTCAAGAAATTGCTTTCAAGTTGATCACACGTATTGCTTGTTAAAATTACTTTAAATTGACGCTATGACGTAGGCTGTAAGCAACTTGATAGTCAATTTTGTTTTCAAGATGCCGTCGTCTAGGAATCAACAACGAAACAGTAAAACCCGGTTATAACAAATTCTCGGTTGTAACGATCTAAGTCTAAAGTGCCGACGTTTCGGTTGCCATTTTCATACAAAAATAATTCGTAATAGCGAATTCGTAGTTAACGAGTCCTCGTTTGTATCGAACTACGCTTATTACGAACTTGTCATAGAGCGGTTTTTTTTGCTGTTTGCACAAAGTTCGTTATAGCCGAGTCTTTCTGTAATTTACTTACAATAATAGAGATCAGCTGTTTAAATTGAACGAAAAATTGAAACAAATCTTGAAAGCAAAATTGAAATCAAGTTGGTAGTCAATTTCCAATTATGTGAGTGTGTTAGTAAAAAAGTGTGAATGTATTGAAACTTGAAACAAAAATTGAAACAAAACTTGAACGTGTAACCTCCAAGTAATTTGAAATTTTCAAGGAATTGCGACTACCTGGTAAATAAATCCTCCTTAGTGCGCGTCAATTTTTTTAATCAGGAAATTGACGATTTTTCCGTAAAATAATTTGGCAACCCTGCTTGTGTGTATTTATTTCAACCAGCCAGCAAATCAAGAAAAAATTATAAATAAAGGAAGTGTATATTTTTACCATATTGAAATAAATAAGAATATATAAAAATGACTACGGATGTAAGAGATATTTTGGATATAGAGCGGCCCAATACCCCAGAAATAACGAGGGACTCTTTTCTATCCACCAAGAAAAGAAACTTTGAGAAGTATACACAATAATAGCACTTAATAGGTAGATGTTAATATTTTATGTTAAATAGAGCAAAGGGATCATCTAAGCGGCCGGAGGGAATGCATCGCGAAGTATTCGCTTTGCTATATAATGATAATAAGGATGCACCACCTTTATTGCCCACAGACACAGCCCTGGGAATAGGATCAGGTTATAAACAAGCAAAAGCACGGTTAGGAATGAAGAAAGTTCGAAAATGGGAGTGGGCTCCCTTTAGTAATCCTGCAAGAAATGATGGAGCTGTTTTTCACCATTGGAAGCGAATTTCAGATGAGCCTAAAGAATATCCATTTGCAAAGTTTAACAAACAATTGGAGATACCGAGCTATAACGTAGCCGAATATAATGCACATTTGCAAATTAATCCACAAAAATGGTCAAAGGAGCAAACCGATCATTTATTTGACTTGGCTAACCGGTAAGTTTGTTATTAAAGTATGAATCAACATAAATTTTCTTTATTTAACAGCTTCGACTTGCGATTTATTATAATGGCTGATCGTTGGGATCGTTCACAATTTGGGATCAAAAACGTTGAAGATTTAAAAGAACGTTATTATGAAGTGGTCGGACTACTGGCCAAATCAAAGTCAAATAATGGTGACAAAAAAACATTTGTATTCGACGTTGAGCATGAGCGACGTCGCAAAGAACAGCTTAAGAAACTTTTCGAACGTACAAGTCAACAAGTTAAAGAAGAACAAAATCTTATCAATGAATTGAGAAAAATCGAAGCTCGGAAGAAGGAACGGGAACGTAAGACACAAGATTTGCAAAAGCTTATATCGCAAGCTGATCAGCAGGGTGATGCTTCTGCCAATGCTCAGAATGCTCGAAAGTATGAAAAGAAATTGCACAAGAAAAAATTACATCATCAGCCAAGACCATCGAAAGTGGATTCTGTTGTAAACGCTATTGAAGTTGGTACAAGTGGTATTAAATTTAGCGATTTACGTGGTACTGGTGTATCACTCCGATCACAAAAAATGAAGTTACCGGCAAATATAGGCCAGCGTAAAGTAAAGGCACTTGAACAAGCAATACAAGAATTTAAAGTTGGTACGTAAAGACTATTAAATTAGAGATAATGAAATGAAAATATTTGTCATAAAATATTATTTATTTACAGATCCTACACCTCCCCCTTCAGAAGAGATTTGCAATGCCTTTAATGAACTACGCTCCGATATGGTCCTATTGTGTGAACTTCGTACTGCTTTGTCAACTTGTGTCTATGAAATGGAAAGTTTAAAACATCAATATGAAGCATCTTGCCCTGGAAAGGTTGTTTAAACTAGTACCAATTGTAAAAGTTACTAATAAAAAATTTTTATTTAGACTCTTAATATACCTACATCTTTAATACCACCTGGACTGCACTTAAAAACAGAAAGTTTTGAGAATAATTCGTCTACCAGTACAACTTAATTATTAATTTTTAACAGTTCTGAAGAACGAATTGAGGTTGGCAAATAAATCTATAAATATATAAAATTTATTTCATGTCGGCTATAAATGACATCACGGTCGAATCTTTAGGCCAATTGAAATCAAATTACCACTATATGCTTTTATTTACAAAAATTTTGCATATATTGCTTGAGGCTCGGCCAACATAACGTTCGCCGGGCTCTCATAGTACTATATGCCGTCATATGAAATCAAAAAGGCGTAAATACAAAAATTCATAATCGACTTTTGATTTTACACTTGAAAACATTTTTTAGATAAAAAAATAAGTTTTTGAATTTTGGGTTAGTACCACCGTAAAAAAATAAGAGCACCAAAAATTAGACTTACTTTTTTTCATTATTGGCAGTTTTTTTTCGTTGTGCTTTTTAATTTTATTTTATTTTTTTTAAGTATTTCGTTGCTTTTGGCGTTCTTAATTTTCGTGATTTTTTCGTTTTTTCTGACGATTTTTTTAGTTTTTGGGGTTTTTTTTAAACGTTTTTTTTCACTTTTTCACGATATTTTTAGTTTTAGCGATTTATTTTAGTTGTGGCGATTTTTTCAGTTTTGGCGCTTTTACGGTTTTAGGGATTTTTTTCGGTTTCTTGTGAATTTTTTAATTTTAATTTATTTCAAGAAACATGTTTATTGAATTTCACGTTTTTTGACATTTTCATATCGTAAGATTGTTGTGATAATATTTATTACAACATTGCGATAACAATAATTTGAAGCCTACACGTAACATAATTCTCTCTGCTATTGCCGGCCATACACTACACAAGTTCACTGCACAAGTCTGGCACTGTACAGTGCGTTTGTGTAGTGTATGGCGGTGGTTGTGCTATTTACGCAGTGAACTGAGTTAAAATCAAAACTATTTTGATATTTGCTCAAGTTTCTAAAACTGTACAGTGAACTTGTGTAGTGTATGTTGCAAACGCTCAGTTGTGTCGCCATTTTGAAGAGTTAAAACAAAAAAATGACCGCAGAAAAAATGTTCTGGGCAAAGTTTGTAGAATTATACGGAGAATCGTTTGCATTATGGTACATTGAAAGTACCGATTACAGCAAGAGAATCATAAGAGTCGAAGTCTACGAGAAATTGATTAAAAAAGTGAATTTTTTGTCTTGCTTTATTTTTATTTATATAGCAAGCAATAAAATAGCGCTGTATTTGCACATGTTGTATCCTTCGCTGCAGCTTTACTTGTATGGTGTGTATCACAAGTTTCGTTTACGCAGTAACAGACTTGAGCACTGAACTTGTGTAGTGTATGGCTGGCATATGGAATTTGACGCTTGATAATAGAAAAATATTTTATATATATATATATATATATATATATATATATATATATATATATATATATATATATATATATATATATATATATATATATATATATATATATATATATATATATATATATATATATATATATATATATATATATATATATATATATATATATATATATATATATATATATATATATATATATATATATATATATATATATATATATATATATATATATATATATATATATATATATATATATATATATATATATATATATATATATATATATATATATATATATATATATATATATATATATATATATATATATATATATATATATATATATATATATATATATATATATATATATATATATATATATATCTTGTAAACGCTATGTTATAAGGGCAAAATTAAAATCCTGAGCTGTCAAAGCAACCTTGTAAGAGTTTGCCCATGGTAGAATAATATGCAAGGTAGCCCTGGAACGCCAGCGATTATTTTTTATTTGCTTTTATCATAATACGAACTGTCAAATGTTGTGTATATGTGAAATAACTACGTTGCACACACAATACCACACGTATGTTTGCTACTTCTGATATACAAACACACATATAACCCTTCTATTAATGTTTGACATTTTCTATCCCAATATGTACATTTGTGTTAGTTATGCGGCTACCTGTTATATTATTCTACCATGAGTTCGCCTTGCTTTGAATAATCTGCATTTTCCATACCTGTCTACAAATATCGCAAACAAAAAAACAGCTTTCTTTTTACATATATAAAGAAAATATTATAAAATTACTTTTGTGAAGAAAATATCCGTACACGATTTATTAAAATGGGTGCAGATGAAATGAAAAAATGTGGCGAAATATTGATAAATTTAAAAAAGAAAAATAAAAAGTCAAGAGCATACACATTTCATTGTACATTTTGTGAGACGTCATGGGATAAAATGAAAAAATTTTCAATGCATCTAGAGAAGCTGCATTTACAAAACTTTGAGGAAGAACTAAGTAATAATCCAATGATATATGAACCAGAAATAAAAATTGAAACACCAACTGAAAATAAAATGTTACAAGCGGAAAATAAAATGGTGCTTGCAGATATTGCGAAAGACGACCCTTTGGAGACCGAGGCTGCACTTGCAAACAGATCTGAAAAAAGTGGAAAAGATTGTAAAATTCAAGTGAAAGATGAAGACGAGAACCTAGACGATACTGATTTGAATATCAAAGTTGAAGAAATTAGAGAAAATGATAGTGATGACAATGATGAGGATTATAAGCCGTTAAAAGAAGTAAAAATTTTAATGTTTTCGAGAATTTGTGTTTATTAATATCTACAAAATTTCTAGGATGACAGTTCGTCGTGTGAAGAAAGAATCGATGATTCTACTGGTAATGATTCTGAGGTAAATACGCAAAGTTTATTAAAAAAATTAGGTTAAGTTAGGAAAGGTGGTATCAATTTAACAGTCGGTCAACGAAACTGAATAGCTATAGATTCACCAGAGTTCTCAAGACCTGAGCCCCGCATTTTTGGACAGTGAACGCCGGCTGCCTAGACAATCTCGATCAATCCTTGCACAGCTAAGGAGCGGATGTAGCAGTATCCTGAACTGCTACTAGGAACGAATAGTTCCAGGTGCCCTAATCAGGTGCCCAGATTGCCTACAAAGACCCCACGACACTGAGCACAAATCTCCAACCTATTGACATATGGCTAAGGTCTACTGAGGTGGCAAAGTCAAAACTCCACTCGATGATAAATCCCCATAATATTAATCCTATAAAACTAATATTTCCAGCAGCAGAGCTGTTACAACAACAACAACGATAACATAAACGTATCGATCAAACAAAAACAACGATGAAAAATGAAATCACAAAAAAAAAGAAACCAAATCAAATTTATAACTGTAATAGTGTCGTCTTAATTTTTGTTACGAAATACATTTCTAGCCTTCTGACGCGCCATAAATAGCATAGTTCTAATAATTAATAAATTAAAGGAAAAATGCCCCGATGTGTCTTTTTCTTGTTTGTTTTCGTTTCTTTCTTTTTAAAGCTATAGCAAGCAATAAGATATCGTATTACGTAATATGTGAACGGCCCCTTACGATAACGAAAAACTCGTCTGTCCGATAATATCCTAACTTATAGGGCATTTACACTGTCTCGAAATTTTGTACTTACGAGATTTCGAGCTAAATCTAGTTGTTTTTTTTTATTAGATTTCCCATACAAAACGAAATCTATTTTGTCAGTAGATTTGGACGAAATGTACTCAAAATCTAGTACATATATTGGTTTTCTTTCAACTACCCTGTACAACATTTTTATATAAACGGTGAGTGAATTAGCTACGCTCTACAAAAATTGTCTAATAAAAGTGTGTATTAGCTAAGGCGGAACTTGTTTGGTTACAGTATAAGATAAATTTCAGTCAAAGAATTTAATCTTGGATACCAAATCTAGAAAAATTTCAAAAAAGCTTTGTGTAAACGATTTAGAGTTCGAAAAATATTTCAAATCAAATCTATTAGATTTCGAGACAGTGTAAATGCCCTATTAAGCTATTGGTAAGTTACAATCGAGCACCTCGCATAACATTGCGATTGTGATTTGAACTCGCAAGAGAGGTATTCTGTAAATCGCAATCGCCAGACTTTTGGAGAGGTCTAGTCGCAAGAGTGCACTGAAGTGATCTGATGAACCTACACTAAACTCAACTTTAAAGGATTAATAAAGTGATAAATAAATTAAATTAAATATGTTTTCTTTTAATTCGCATCAAGACTAGCAACATATTCTTACGATTTGTATTAAAAATATGAAATAAAAAAAAATTTTGTTTGGTCTTGCATTGTTTTCTTCTGCACAGGCTATTTCAATAAACTGCTGATCTATTTTATACGGCAAATCCCAAGCAAAACCCGTGAGTTTCATATCATAAAGAACCAAGTTTGGCGATTTGCAACTCACATGCAATTTGAAATCGTGCGAGTGTGGCTGACTTCCAAATCGTATCAATACAAAGATTGTATACAGATCTGCAGCGGTATTTAGATCGTGTACGTATGCGAAGTTGCTAAATTTATATCATTTTTAAATGTGTACCAAAAATAGACAACGAGTTCAATCTGAAAGTATAAAATAAAAAAAATTGTGTGAACCGGTTTATAAATTTCTGAAATTTGAGGTAACAAGCTTGAAAAAATTTCAAATGAGAACCCTAAAGCGATGCAGTTAATCGTAGTATGTATATACATACATATCTTCTTTAATAGCAATCTTGATTTTTATGTATTTTAAATCGATTATTTTCTTTTGCAGGTCAAACAGGAAAAACCGAAAAAATTGAAAAAGTTTCTTCAAAAGAAGCAAAAACGCAGGAAAGGATATAGAGATCTTCAATATCTTGCTATAGATTCGGGAGAGAAAGACCTAAATATTGCTTTGTTGCAAGCTTTTGAGAAAAAGCCTTTTCTCTGGGACGTTAAAGAAAAATGTCGAAATGAAGCAATTTGTCAGAAGGGCTACGAAGCTATTGCAATTGAAATAAACGATACATTTGATTCTGAAATAACTTGGGACTTTGTTAAGAATCGCATTAACAATATGCGATTTGAATGTTCGTATGAAATTGAAAAACAACACAATGGAGAAAGTTATATAATGCCCTGGTATTATGATCATATGAAATATTTGGAGCAAAATATAGTATCATTGACAAAAGACAGAGTAAGTCAAATTTTATTTGTTTCTGATTTCAAGCGAAACTAATGTTATTGATAAAACAAAACTTTTCCAAAAAATTTTATTTGTTGCGGATTTGAAGCTAGCTGGTATGCCCGCATTTCGCTGGTGCTTATAACAGCTCATCAGCAGACCTTCAATCAGGGAAATGTAGACTAGCTTGTAAAGCACAACTAATAACAATATTTTGGAAAATAATTGGGAGACTATCTGTAATAAATCTAATAATTTTTTTTTTCAACTTTATTTTCAGATTAAAAAGAAACGTTTTGTAAGTAAAAATTGCTATTTTTATTTTAAAATATGTACAATTAATCAACTACAATTTAAAGTATGCATTTAGCTAACAGAGTAGTTAGTAATGAATCTCTTTTAAGTTATATAAAGATCCACTTTAATCTTTTTGTAACATACACATATAAATTTGAATACACATTACCTAAATACCAAGGCATATTTATTTATCAGATAAAGTTACTTCAACAGATGATTATTTTTTATGAATAAACTTTTTGTATTTCCAACAATAAACTGCATATAAAAGAAATAAATTTAGATGTTAACCGCTGCTAGATTTACCTGATAAATAAATATGCCGTGATTATTGCTCTACAAAGTTAAACATGTCAAAACTAAAATACCAAATTTACACGATGAAATATTTCATGAAATTTTCTTCATGAAACTTTTTGTGTTTGCTTATTGCGAGCGCAGAAAAGCAAATGCGTTAAAGAAAATTTACAAAAGCGAATGTGTTAAAGAAAATTGAACTTAAGCCGAATAATATAAACTTCCGACTTATTTAAAAAAAAATAATTGAAAATGACGTTAAATACAGTTTTCGTGCAAAGCATAATTGACATTAAAAATGGCATTGATATGGTGCAGTGTACTTCAAGAGAAACAGATACATATGATCACCAATTTAAGTTCCACACAGTGACTAGTTATGAAATAATTCAATCACTAAAAAAGCCTTCAAAAACAAGTTTGGCGGGAAAAATATTTTATCTGAAGGTGTAATAAAATAAAAGACTCAATAACATACACAGCGTTTTTTACAGAAATATTATTAACAGCAGCATGATGAATTCAAAAATTCCCAGTGAATGGAAGACTACTAAAATCATTCCTATAGAAAAAATAAAGAACACTATAAAACCTGACTAGGTACGACCAATAAATACGCTTCCAAGTAATGAAAAAATCCTTGAAATAGTGGTAAAAAATCAGCTATTAAAATACATAAACAATAACATTATAATACAAGAACAATCAGGCTTCAGAAGCAAACGCTCTTTCGAAACAGCAGTAAACTATGTTATAGTGAATGGCGTGAAGATTTAACAAATAAGAAAAATATATCAACATTCATTGACTTAAAGCGAGCATTTGAAACCATAGACAGAAGAATATTGCTAATAAAACTGAAGAAGTCGGAGTGAGGGATATTGATTTAAAGTGGTTTGAAGACTATCTAACCAATAGAATGCAGCAAACTTTGATAGGAAATTCTATATCTAAAGTGATACTTGTGAATATAGGACTACCTCAAGGATCTGTCTTAGCGCCAATACTGTTCCTCATTTACATCAATGACATTAAAGCCAGCTTAAAGTATTGCAATGTAAGACTTTTTGCAGACGATGCCCTGATTACAATAAGTGATGCCAGCTTGGATGTGGCGATAAATAAAATGCAGAGTGATATGAATACTCTATATCAATGGATGCGTAGTAATATGCCGAAACTAAATATAGAAAAGACAAAATACATAATAATATCAAATAATAATCATAAATAACGTCATAAATTGTATATAAATAATCTGGAAAAAGAAGAAGTAAAAGAAATTAAGTATTTAGGTATTATACATGATTGCACACTGAAATTCAATACACACTTTGATAATTTAGTAAAGAAAATTAACCAAAAACTTTATTGAATGTATAGAACTTGTCATAGCATAAGTGAATATCATAAAATATTAATATACATATATATAATTATAATTTAACCACATTTCATATATTGTCCTTCAATAACATTTCATGCAAGGGATTCCCAAATTGCTCAATTGCAAAAATACAAAACAAGGCGATGAGATTTATATTACGCAAGCCAAGAGACACACAGATATAAAAGACATGTTGGACAGATTAAATTGGCTAAGCATAAAACAAAGTATATTTTATTTTGCTATGAAGTTCATATATAATATAAAAACAGGAAATTGTCCTGAATATTTAACAGAAAAACTTACATAGGTACGGTCATCAAATAAATAATTATAACACAAGAAGACGTAATGACTTCCGGGTAGTAGAAATCACAACTGAAGCCTACCGTGCGAATCTGTATTATAAAGGACTGAAACATTATAATGAACTACCAAATGAAATAAAAAATTGTGAAAATATAAATAGATTTAAGAAACTGTTGTACCAACATTTTTTCAATTCACAAGTTCAGTCGTATGTCTTATCGTTTAAAAATTTGTTGTATCGTTCTTTTGTCGTATTTTAAATGTTAATTTATTTAATACCAAGGCACGGCGAACAGAATTTATATTTGGGCTATCAAAATAGCTGATACATTAACACATTTGGCAGTTCAAACATGGTAAACATTTCGTAGTCACCTAATCTCTCGAAGCCACCTGGCATTGACTCACCATGATTTGATACCATGAAATGAAACCAACCAGGTATGGGAATTTTAATTTGACGCGAAATAGAATAACTTTTTCGCGACAAGCAGTTTTGATTAAAATAGTTTTAAAATTAAATTTAAATGAATCAACTATATATTTATCATTAGGAAGAATGTATGTCGCTCTGTCGCTTTTTCGCTCTGTCGCTTTGTCGCTCTGTTGCTTTGTCGCTTTGTCGCTCTGTCGCAAAAGTTGAACAACTACTATCTCTGGATCTAGAATTTCTATGTTCAGAAACCTCTAGCTTAAGATTTTCTAAATTTTGACACATTTCAGACGTATTTTTTTAAATATGTTGAAATATATCATGATTAATATTTAAAATGCTATTTAAAGTAATTTGAGATATATCTTTACCGTTGGAAACATCCCACATTTTATCAGCAAGAGAAAGTTTATGTTCTATATTCTCTAAGTTAGATGATGATAAATGAATCTGAAGTTCTTTGGAAAGTTTGCGTAACCATAATTTGTATAGAAGTTTACTGCCTATCATAGAGACTGAACCAGATAAGTTCGACAAGTCTCTGTAAAATTCTTTCGATCACCTATTTGCTTATCAGAAAACAATTTCTCCAATCTCCTTTCTTCACTGACAGAAAATCTTTCACATGAATGTTTTTTAAGGAATTCAAATTAATGCGTTAAAGGTGGTTTTTGTAAAATATCCAAAACTTTTGTAATAACCTCCTGTTGAAGGGCGACAACTACATGTTGATATTTATCAGTATCATCATTTATTTGTTTAATATTAAATTGAATTTCAGTTTGAATAAACCAAGCTTCTGGGCAAGACGTCCAGAAAAACGGTAGTTTAAGAGAAAAATTATTAACATTGCGACTAGTTGGAAAATCTAAAACCCAATTGTTCATATTTGAGAAATTTTGATTCTGAATAGTAGTAGTTTGTTTATATAACTATAGTTATAACTAAATAATTAAATACAAAATTTCAAACCTGAAGTCAGGCGGAACTGCGTACTAGGCTTAAAGCCGGAATTGATTTTTTCTATTGGCTTAATTCGCACTAAAAAAGTCGAAATATGGATACTTTTAGGAATGTACTATCAAATATACATATTCACCTTAATATTTGCGTGTTAAAAAGTTTAAAGTGGCTCCTTAAAGCATAGATAAAAATTTTTGTAGTGCAAAAAATATGTATAAAATTTAGTATGTAATACGAAATCATTAGAATGGTTAAGGCTGAGGCCACATGGGCGTTTTTAAACGCGTTGTTTCTGCTTTTTATATTAAATTTGAAGTTAAAAAAATTTAGAACTTTCAAATTTAATATAAAAAGCAGAAACGCCGCGATTTAAAAACGCCCGTGTGGCCTCAGCCTAAGCGTTTATATTAAAACTCACAAATGCTGAATATATCCATACTACTTACATACATATGTATATAAATTAAAAATGACATTCTTTTCTTTTAGAAAAACATAAATGAATCAAATTTGCCAATTTTCATTGAGCTTTATAAAAAATTCGAAGATTTGTGGCAAGTAAATAATATATTTTTTGGTATAACATCAAAAAGGGATGAAATATATAACAAAATGATAGAAGAGCTGAAATCAAGTTGGAATATTGACATAAATTTTGAGCGCCTAAGAAATCATATACAATATATAAATCGCTTGTATTCCAAAGATAAAGAATTACAATTGAAATGTGAATTAGCAAAATGTGAGTTTTCACCCACATCCAAATTTTACAATGATCTTGAGTTTCTTAGTGACTGCCAAGGACCATTTAAGTGCCCGCATTGCAGTGAAATTATCAAGAAGTATGAAACCTATCATATACATGTTGCAGAACACACTAATTCCAGACCATTTAAGTGTCATCTTTGTGAACTGGCATTTAAAAAATTCGATACATGTATATCACATGTAAAACGACATCTAAGCGAGAATAGTCATCGTTGTGATATCTGTGGAAAAGGTTATCCCAAAAAATCGGAATTGGACCGGCATTTAACATATCATACAGGTGAAAAACCATTTCTATGCCAAATATGTGGTACTGGTTTCAGAACCAGTCGTGATCATGATAATCATGTGCGACGCCACGAAAATCGCTTTCGGTACGAGTGTCAGATATGTAAAATGGGTTTCAATCATTTGCACACGCTTAACGATCACGTCAAGTCACATCTAAATGTGCGAGATATATTGTGTAACATATGTGGCAAAGGATTTACAGCAACCCGATATCTTAACAATCACAAACTTATACATGAAGACAAGAAACATTATAAATGTCATGTATGCGGAAAGGAGTTTGCTCAAGGGGCAGGATTGCGGGCTCATCGTAAACTTCACAAGCCTTACTCAGCTACAGTACAAGTGAAAAAAGAAAGAAAAGAATTTAATTTAGAGTAAATCCTTGAATAAATTTCGATTGAAAGCAATTTGGAGAGGAGTCTGTCTAGTGAGTGTTATTTATTTATTAATTTTTACATTAATTATCAAAAAATTTAATTTGCTGATAAATTGAACGAAATGCAGCAAAATATGTTTAATATCAGAGATGTTAAAAAATAGGGCAGAATCTATAATCGAGATCAATATCAATATCAGAACCAAATGAATTGAGATCCAGCAAAGGTTTAAAAATGAATAACACTAGTTAAAAAAAAATTATTTGTTGTGTGTTATAAGCTAATCTATATGCCTGCATTTCGTTGGTTTGAATTAGGGATGGGCAAGTGAAAAAAATATATCGTTATATCACGACCTTAGTATTGTTTTGGCCCACCGACCATTAAAAAAAATTGAGCTAAGTATGAGGTATATATTTTATTTATTTTTTAATAATATACCTTATAAAGTGAATTTAAAAAGTATGTATAACAGAAATAGGTGCCGGGTGACTAGACCATATGCGCACGTATATTTGAATGATTTTCTTAAAAATAGAAAGTAAAAATAAATTATAAATTCATTCATGTACAAAAAGAAATAATTTGAATAAAAACACCAATGTGAAACTAATGTAACATAAGGTCCATGTGTTCATTATTGGATTTTGAGTCTAAAGTGAATAAAAGAAAATTCTATGTGATAAAACAATTTAATTCACAGCCCAACCAAACAAGAGCACCGAGCACCACCGTATGGGGTATATATATATATATATATTTTGAATACCTTCTTTCAAAATCCAAAAACTGTTTCGCGAAATTATTCTTGGTTTCTGAGATATCAAGCATTCATTGTGCTCGATATCATCATTTTTGATAAATTTTTTGTAAAAAAAAATTTTTTGTTAAATAAAAAAATAAAAATCAGAAATCAAGTAAAATACCAAGTTTCATCAATATTAACTTTTTATTCCATGTAAATATCTTTTCTAATAACATTTATACGCTTATTTTCATCTCAATAACAAGTTGCTCAATACACAGCAGTTAGTACACATATGGAGCAACAAAAGCTACTTTTTACAAATAAAATAAAAAAAGTGGCTACTGGAGCACATAACAAGATATTTTACTTTTAGTAAAAAAAATGTTAATTTCTAATTGGATTGATGAAAGTTCACAAAAATGTACATTTTTCTTCCAAACATATGCCGGAAGCAGTGGTGAGAATACAGGAAAATTCTATCGGATATATTTCAAGAAAACGTTATGTAAATCTTCTTTGTGGTTTTTCCCCATTCCGACTTTTTGGCTTATGGGCTAAACCAATACTAAGGTCGCGATATATCGATATGTTTTTAAATATCGATCGGCATCGATATATATCGAATAAAAAATATAGATATATCGAAATATCGTTATTTTTTCAGCAGTGATAATTCATACGTAGTCACCAATTTTTTTTTAAATAAAACAAAAAAGTACCTTTCTTATAAGTAATTAAGCTGGAAAGAGTTAATTTCCAAGATCCTTACTGTTCCACCAATATGGAACATACATCAACAAAATTACACTCAAAGAATGATAATTTTTCGAATAGACGAAATATTATAAATAAAACAAAAGATTTTGTTAGTAATATTCTATTTGATGAAGACTGTGCTGAAATGTTTTTAAAAATTGCACGAAAAAACCAAAGCTAAAAAATATCGAATTTGATACTGTCGATATGTTTGAAAAAATATCGATATATCGAAATTAAAAATATTGACGATATATATCGATATATTTTTAAGAAAATATCAATATATCGATATTTTTTGCCCATCCCTAGTGTGAATGTGAACCCATCAGTAGATATTTAAACAACATGTTTGCAAACTTTTCAAACTCTCATGTCAATAAATGCATAAAAAGCCTAAAAAAACTCAACAAACAAAAAGAAAAAATAAAACAATAGGACTAGCCCATATAGTACCAAATAACAGTTTTTTGAAAAATTTATTTCCGAGAATATCTCAAATAAAACACTAGCTTACAAAAATATCGGGTTTTCTGTTGTTTTTATTTACATATTGTCATTATGTTTTATAATTAAAAGATATACCGATCTAGTTTTTAGAAAATTTTCGCTAGTTGTAAATAATAAAACTATTAAATATATACAGTTTTTCTAGCTTTTTTTTAATAATTGTATTTGAAATTTTAGATACGTTCGTAAAACCAGTAATTGTGCAGCAATTAAAGTTGAGTGTACAAAATAAAATTAATTGTTAATTTATTTAAGCACACTAAAAAGTTAAAATTGAACCAATGTATGTAGCAGTCACTAAGAACGGGGTTTTAATATAAAGATTGGCGATTAAATCATATATAAATAAGCGACACAATGGGCCACTGCAGCGGGATTCTATAACTTTTAACGATCCGACAATCGTAACATTTGTCGACATATTTAGTCGCTTGCAGTAACGATATTGTGATTGTGTAATTTTTTTCGACATCATATAGCATCTCTGTTAAAAAAAGGGAAAAGTGCAAAGAGGAATGAAAACACAAATGAATTCGTCCATGCCAAACAGTGTACAGACCAAAGCGTATTAGTAACAAGTGGCCGCATTAGAGCAACAACAACTGGCATTCACCAATCCGTCATATTAAATGCATACATAAAAAGTTGTTTAGTTTTTTTTACATAGAGTTTGACCTTTGGTGTAGTCAGCTGATGATCACTTTTATAATAGGGCCACCTGATATCAATTCGCCTTGGTACAGAAAATTTTTTCACTATATTTTTAATTTTGAGAATTATATGTATGTTTAAAAAATGTTTAAATAGCTGTGGCGGCCACATGGTAGGAATTCGCCTTGGTCAATTCTATTTTGAAATTTAAAAGTGGTTAGGTTTCTGAAGAAGCAACTTACGGAATCGTAACTTCTTTCGATCGGAATGGTAAAGAATAAAAATTTTCGAGCCTTTAAATAAAAATATGTGAATATACAAAGTTTAATGCGCTAAATTTAAATCAGTTTTCAGTTTTGTCTATCGGGGTCAGATTTTTTTTTATGAACAAGACTAATATTTCCAGTAGGTACATCAGTATATTTCTCCCTAACTGGAGAATGGTTTGCCCGACTCTAATAATTAAACCACTAAAATATTCGGAATGAAATTATATCTTTGTCTCTTATATAATAATTTCCAACTGTTTCGGAGTCATTCAGAAATTATTGGCGAAAAATTAGTATTTTTCATGCAAAATAAAACTTGGTTTTCAAAAACCCATAAAAAAATGAAGAGTGTAAACATTTCACATAAGTATTACCACTACCTGTATAAATGTACCTTGGATATTATTTTTTATTAAATAAAACAGTGTTTTTATTGAAAAGAATTGTAAAATACAAATATATATTTTATATTTATATCATTATTAATAATTGAGTTGTTTTCTTTTATACTAAAAATGAAAGAAAACTAATATTTTGCTCATTTTGCTTTCGATACCTTTTTAGATACCCTTTTTTTACAAAAGACCCTTTTTGTGTACCTTTTTTGAAATTTGTCAACGGTAACGCTGATGACTATGCTGTCAACCTTGTTACAGTAGTGTGGCAATCTCGAAAAATGACAATTGTTTTCCGTTATTTGTGGCGTACATTTCATTTTCTTTGGAAGAAAAAATATATAAAAATGTGAAATAATTTATAGTTAATACATTTTTCTTTTAATAGTTCATAAAAAATGAAAAAAGTTGGAATCAGTTCAAAAAATCTTTAATAGATCATACCAATATTGTGAAAATACCTGACTTCAATTCACGCAATAGTCATGAAAGTTTTGAAGAATACCACTGAGGTACATTCATGTATATTTAAGTAAATATGCCTTTCCTGGAACTTAAAGTAAAATACAAGCAAACATTTCAACGGTAAGTGATGAAATACATTTATTAAGATTTCCAAAACGTCGGCTAGGCGTGCCAAATATTGGACCAAATAAACAACTACTGGCCCAAGTCACAGTCGATCAAATGTAAACTTATCGACGACTGTGAGTGGGAAACTTTCCCATGGAAGAATATGCACCGTAACCACATAATATACATATTAAGCTTCCATAAAAATTAATTCGGATTGGCTTGGCAGCGCTTCCTCAGCCAAACCTGTTATTGCATATGGGCATTTTCCCAAAAAGTCACCATTTTGTCAATTGCGTCACCAAGCAATTAGGTCGTATTTTAGAGCCCTTTTGTTAGATTTTTCCCATCTTTGAAATAAGTGCAGAGCTAATTACGCTCTACATCAAAACGCAAATAAAAAATATGTCAAGCTTAATTGCTTGGTGACGTACTTTGAAATTGAGTTTCTAATCCATTTCCGTAACGAATTCTATGAAGAGGCTGATATATTCCGACTTATGTAGGGCAAGACTCTATTTTAAGTTGATAAAAAATACAATAATCGTGTCTAATAATTTCACATTCGTGTGAAAGTGAATTGTTTCCGACTGTTTTTGTGTCCGGACATTCACTTCCGAACAATTTTTTCGTTTAACTTCCGAACGCATAAATCTAGTGTGAAAAAATATTTCATTCCAAAAAATTTGTGTTTGGTATAAGTTTGATATCTCATCTATGTAATTTGAAATTAAAAAAAAAATTAATTAATACAAGGAAACTGAGATATAAAGAGGTTCTGCATATTAACTACCAATCTTACAAAAGTGCGATGCAGCGGTTAGGAATGCCCTTTTTTAAATATATGTTATGCATGTATTATATTTTTCGAAAAAAATATAAAAATATGTGGTTTGGTGATACCAGCTGAGATTCGAAAATTTTCACTCTAATTGAAATAGTTCGAAAGTCATGACAGACACGAATGGGTCGATTATGGAAAGCAAACGAACTTCAATTGCTTTGCCAGTTGGCAGCTGAAAATTCGTTGTTACTAGAAAAGCACTAAATAGCAACTAAAATCAAGGCCTTTGTTCATAATTTGATGTTTTTATTGTTTTCGAGGCTTACTAGTATTTTGTTCGATCTTAAATTCGATTTCACTGTATCGTGCGACTTACATAACATATTTGGCTATTATTAGTTGTATGAAATCGAGCGATTTGAAATCGATCGATTTCGATCACATACCATAATATTTTGTTTTGCTTAGCGCAGGAACACATTCAGAGCACATCACATCAGAGCATTTTTGTGGATTTGGAACGATTTTCCGGCATCCCACGTCAAATTTGGTTTGTAAAGAGACCGGTTTCGGCTATGTGCCATCTTCAGTGTTCTATTGAATACTAAATCGTCATTTGGTCAATGGATAACCAGTAATAAGGGGAAATGGAATTTCTACCTCAAAGGTTATCTAATTTATTTTCTTGATTCTAGTTAATTAATTTTTATAATTATTTATAATTTTGTAACGTTTTTACTCCCCGATTTATATTTTGCTGTTCAGTGAAATAATAAAATGTGTATTTAAAATGCATTGAAATTGGGCGCGTTCAGCAGAGACAGTTTGCTACTCAACTGTTGCTCAACAATCAGATAACGCATTGATTACTGAGCTGTTAGTCAACATGTTGAGTAAGCGCTCACCATTTTTGGTAACAATGAAAAAGTACGATACATTTTATCAAATGACGATACACCAGCTCAGGTTGGCTTTTATATCGAGTTTCATAATATATTTTTAAATTTTAAATGATTTTTATTTCTCAAATCGATATATCGATTTTTTTTGCACATCCCTAGTGTGAATGTCAACCCATCAGTAGATATTTAAACAACATGTTTGCAAACTTTTCAAACTCGCATGTCAATAAATGCATAAAAAGCTTAAAAAAACTCAACAAACAAAAAGAAAAAATAAAACAATAGGATTAGCCCATATATTACCAAATAACAGTTTTTTGAAAAATTT
This sequence comes from Panzeria rudis, assembly GCA_956483635.1. Classification (NCBI taxonomy): domain Eukaryota; kingdom Metazoa; phylum Arthropoda; class Insecta; order Diptera; family Tachinidae; genus Panzeria; species Panzeria rudis. The sequence goes on from OY101451.1 coordinate 89,205,046, forward strand.
ATTTCCGAGAATATCTCAAATAAAACACTAGCTTACAAAAATATCGGGTTTTCTGTAGTTTTTATTTACATATTGTCATTATGTTTTATAATTAAAAGATATACCGATCTAGTTTTTAGAAAATTTTGGCTAGTTGTAAATAATAAAACTATTAAATATATACAGTTTTTCTAGTTTTTTTTAATAATTGTATTTGAAATTTTAGATACGTTCGTAAAACCAGTAATTGTGCAGCAATTAAAGTTGAGTCTACAAAATAAAATTAATTGTTAATTTATTTAAGCACACTAAAAAGTTAAAATTGAACCAATTTATGTAGCAGTCACTAAGAACGTGGTTTTAATATAAAGATTGGCGATTAAATCATGTATAAATAAGCGACACAATGGGCCACTGCAGCGGGATTTTATAACTTTTAACGATCCGACAATCGTAACATTTGTCGACATATTTAGTCGCTTGCAGTAACGATAGTGTGATTGTGTAATTTTATTCGACATCATATAGCATCTCTGTTAAAAAAAGGGAAAAGCGCAAAGAGGAATGAAAAACCAAATGAATTCGCCCATGCCAAACAGTGTACAGACCAAAGCGTATTAGTAACAAGTGGCCGCATTAGAGCAACAACAACTGGCATTCACTAATCCGTCATATTAAATGCATACATAAAAAGTTGTTGTTTAGCTTTTTTTACACAGAGTTTGACACTTTCGTGTAGTCAGCTGATGATCACTTTTACTAATAGGGCCACCTGGTATCAATTCGCCTTGGTACAGACAATTTTTTCACTATATTTTTAATTTTGAGAAATATATGTATGTCAAAAAAATGTTTAAATAGCTGTGGCGGCCATATGGTAGGAATTCGCCTTGGTCAATTCTATTTTGAAATTTAAAAGTGGTTAGGTTTCTGAAGAAGCAACTTACGGAATCGTAACTTCTTTAGATCGGAATGGTAAAGAATAAAAATTTTCGAGCCTTTAAATAAAAATATGTGAATATACAAAGTTTAATGCGCTAAATTCAAATCAGTTTTCAGTTTTGTCTATCGGGGTCAGATTTTTTTTATGAACAGACTAATATTTCCAGTAGGTACATCAGTATATTTCTTCCTAACTGGAGAATGGTTTGCCCGACTCTAATAATTAAACCACTAAAATATTCGGAATGAAATTATCTTTGTCTCTTATATAATATTTCCAACTGTTTCGGAGTCATTCAGAAACTATCGGCGAAAAATTAGTTTTTTTCATGCAAAATAAAACTTGGTTTTCAAAAACCCATAAAAAAAATGAAGAGTGTAAACATTTCACATTAGTATTACAACTACCTGTATAAATGTACCTTGGATATTATTTTGATTAAATAAAACAGTGTTTTTATTGAAAAGAATTGTAAAATACAAATATATATTTTATATTTATATCATTATTAATAATTGAGTTGTTTTCTTTTATACTAAAAATGAAAGAAAACTAATATTTTGCTCATTTTGCTTTCGATACCTTTTTAGAGACCCTTTTTTACAAAAGACCCTTTTTGTGTACCTTTTTTGAAATTTGTCAACGGTAACGCTGATGACTATGCTGTCAACCTTGTTACAGTAGTGTGGCAATCTCGAAAAATGGCAATTGTTTTCCGTTATTTGTGGCGTACATTTCATTTTCTTTGGAAGAAAAAATATATAAAAATGTGAAATAATTTATAGTTGATACATTTTTCTTTTAATAGTTCATAAAAAATGAAAAAGTTGGAATCAGTTCAAAATATCTTTAATAGATCATACCAATATTGTGAAAACACCTGACTTCAATTCACGCAACAGGCATGAACGTTTTGAAGAATACCACTGAGGTACATTCATATATATTTAAGTAAATATGCCTCTCCTGCAACTTAAAGTAAAATACAAGCAAACATTTCAACGGTAAGTGATGAAATACATTTATTAAGATTTCCAAAACGTCGGCTAGGCGTGCCAAATATTGGACCAAATAAACAACTACTGGCCCAAGTCACAGTCGATCAAATGTAAACTTATCGACGACTGTGAGTGGGAAACTTTCCCATGGAAGAATATGCACCGTAACCACATAATATACATATTAAGCTTCCATAAAAATTAATTCGGATTGGCTTGGCAGCGCTTCCTCAGCCAAACCTGTTATTGCATATGGGCATTTTCCCAAAAAGTCACCATTTTGTCAATTGCGTCACCAAGCAATTAGGTCGTATTTTAGAGCCCTTTTGTTAGATTTTTCCCATCTTTGAAATAAGTGCAGAGCTAATTACGCTCTACATCAAAACGCAAATAAAAAATATGTCAAGCTTAATTGCTTGGTGACGTACTTTGAAATTGAGTTTCTAATCCATTTCCGTAACGAATTCTATGAAGAGGCTGATATATTCCGACTTATGTAGGGCAAGACTCTATTTTTTGGTTAAGTTGATAAAAAATACAATAATCGTGTCTGTAATAATTTCACATTCGTGTGAAAGTGAATCTTTTCCAAATGTTTTTGTGTCCTAACATTCACTTCCGAACAATTTTTTTCGTTTTACTTCCGAACGCATAAATCTAGTGTGAATGCAAATAGAATTAGCTTTTTTACCCATAAAAAATATTTAATTCCAAAAAATTTGTGTTTGGTATAAGTTTGATATCTCATCTATGTAATTTGAAATTAAAAAAAAATTTTTAAATTAATACAAGGAAACTGAGATATAAATAGGTTCCCCATATTAACTACCAATCTTACAAAAGTGCGATGCAGCGGTTTTTTAAATATATTTTATGCATGTATTATATTTTTCGAAAAAATATAAAAATATGTGGTTTGGTGGCACCAGCTGAGATTCGAAAATTTTCACTCTAATTGAAATAGTTCGAAAGTCATGACAGACAGGAATGGATCGATTATGGATAGCAAACGAACTTCAATTGCTTTGTCAGTTGGCAGCTGAAAATTCGTTGTTACTAGAAAAGCACTAAATAGCAACTAAAATCAAGGCCTTTGTTATTAATTTGATGTTATTATTGTTTTCGAGGCTTACTAGTATTTTGTTCCATCTTAAATTCGATTTCACTGTATCGTGCGACTTACATAACATAATTGGCTATTATTAGTTGTGTGAAATCGATCGATTTCGATCACATACCATAATATTTTGTTTTGCTTAGCGCAGGAACACATTCAGAGCACATCACATCAGAGCATTTTTGTGGATTTGGAACGATTTTCCGGCATCCCACGTCAAATTTGGTTTGTAAAGAGACCGGTTTCGGCTATGTGCCATCTTCAGTGTTCTATTGAATACAAAATCGTCATTTGGTCAATGGATAACCAGTAATAAGGGGAAATGGAATTTCTACCTCAAAGGTTATCTAATTTATATTCTTGATTCTAGTTAATTAATTTTTATAATTATTTATAATTTTGTAACGTTTTTACTCCCCAATTTATATTTTGCTGTTCAGTGAAATATTAAAATGTGTATTTAAAATGCATTGAAATTGGGCGCGTTCAGCAAAGACAGTTTGCTACTCAACTGTTGCTCAACAATCAGATGAACGCATTGATTACTGAGCTGTTAGTCAACATGTTGAGTAAGCGCTCACCATTTTTGGTAACAATGAAAAAGTACATTACATTTTATCAAATTACGATACACCAGCGCAGGTTGACTTTTATATCGAGTTTCATAATATATATTTAAATTTTAAATGATTTTTATTTCTCAAATAAATATAATAATCAGGCATGTGATGAAAAACGATACTTAGACGCAAAAACGATTTGAAAGCGGTAAAAGGTGTGAAGTGTTTGCTATAGTCGCTTTGTCAATGATTTTCAAATATGTGTTTATTTTTCAGTAATACGATTTTGGCCTTAAAGGCTTGCTGTGTTACAAATAAATGAAATGAAATAAATTGATTATTTTAATTAAAAAGAAAATCCCGAAATACCGAAAAATCCCGGTATACCGAGAAGTACCGGGACTTGCAATTCTGAAATCCCGAATCCCGGGATATGCAAAAAGCAGTCCCGTTTGGCATCCCTATCTCAAATACAACCTGCTGAAGTTGTACGTAGCAGAGGTCTCAACGTATATGGCTTGCATAACAATAACAACCAAATTTCAAATCCAAAATGCAAAGGCTTCATTACTTCTGTTTTAATACTATCAGCAGCACACATATACTTGTTTCTGCTACCCAGTGTACATATGTTTGTAATGATCTTACCAAAATTTAGGTTTGAGTTAATAGTATAAAAGTCATCATGTCACAAATGAACAATTCCTAATGCAAAACTTAAAACAATTTGATAAAAATCAATGCACTTGTGATGAGCAGACAATAAAACAAAATTCATGCGATAAAAAAAGAAATATCTTAATGTTAGGTATAATTAGATTTTCACAATTGATTGAATGATCAATGTTTGGTCTATGTACCTTTGATTACAGAAATCCATTTAGTTTAGTGATTATTTTTAAAAGAAATGTTCGGCTTCTTAGCTATCTTATTTTTTATAATAAACAATGAAAATGGCAAGCAATACTTAACTTTGTTTACATATATTTTAGTTAATATATCACACTTGTTCTGCTAAAGAGAGTCAACTCTGAAAAAATTCTTGTTCTTAAATTTTATAGTAAATATAAAAAAATTTTATTTTGCCTAATGTTTTTTTTTTGAGTTGACCCCCTTTAGCCTGAACAAGTGTGATATGTATTTTTTAACTATTCGTTAAATAATCTTTAGCCATCAAGTAAAGGAACAAAGCAACAATACTCATGCAGTATTTGTAATAAATCATATAAAACGAAATGTACGTTACGATATCACCAGTACTCACATGATCCTGGCTCTGGTACTTTTGCTTGTACTATCAATGATTGTAAGCGGACTTTTAAAAATCCTAAACGTCTGAGTGAGCATAAAAGACGTTACCATTTGAATACTGAAAACTATGTTTGCGAGTATTGTGGTTACCATACACGGATTAGATGTAATCTAACGGTACATAGGCGAACACATACTGGCGAGAAGCCTTACTGTTGTGAGTATTGTGCTAATGGTTTTGCCTCATCTTATCAGTTAAACATACATCGAGAAATACACAGGAATGAGAGGAAATATTGTTGCATTGTTTGTGCGGAAAGTTTTACTGATTCGAAGGCATTGTACCATCATGAGGCTCTGCATGCGAATGACAATAAATATAGTTGTAAATTGTGCAATAAAACGTATAAACAATCGGCCGGCTTGTCGCAACATCTACGTTGGCATCGAAAGCAACAATTGCGGTGCACAGATGTTATAAAAATCGTCGAGTAGACAATTGAAAATTTAAATAGTAGGGAAATGTCACTAATTGTATATTAAAATTTGTGGATTAAACAATTTACCTATTATTTATGTATGTATGTACATATCATCAGTTTGCTATTAGTTTGATCTGGGGGGTTACTCTATAATTCGATCCGAAAGGAAAACTATTCGAATTTGTATGTTATTTACATTGCAATTCGAAAGCATTTTCATTCGATTCGAATTACAGAGTAACCCCCCTGTTTAATTAGGCGATGTCAGTATAGTCGATTAATCAATATTCTAAATAATCAACATCAAATTGGTTAATTATTAACTTAGAAAACACATCAATTTAATTTAACACAATCTAAGAACTGTGTAAAAGAAAAGAAAGAAACGAAAAATTTACTCGGATTCGGTTTACAGAACAGAACCGAATAATTGTCAAATATTGACATATGTCCAGTCATGAAGGCTTTCAAGCGAGCAGTCTGAAATCCTATTAAAGATTGTGAACTTCCCTACTGCCACTAAACGGTAACTAAACTTTGTGAATGCTGTAATCGCATGTATATATTATATGTACAAAATTGAGCATATCATTAAAAAATGAACTAAAATATACTCCTGCATTATTCTATATAACAAATTTGCGATTAACTATCAGGCATGTTCTGAAAATCATATGGCTTTAAATCACATGTGCTTTTAAAAACAGTAATGGTCCTGCAGACGTTTTTATACAATCATTTTCTTTCAGAAAAATAGTGAAAAAATATCTGCATGTCCATTATTGATTCTAAAATCACGTGTGATTTAAAGCCGTCTGATTTTCAGAACATACCTGTATGTATCTACATATTTGTATCAATCTTCAGAAAATCAAGAAAGCCCACCCCATTCAGTCTCAGTGATCCTTCAAGTCATATAGACATCAATATGTTTTCTTTTGTAATAATTTATATAATGCTTTCAGATGGGTAAGAAATTTTATATTAAAATAATTCTTTTAACTTTTATTTGTTATTAGTCAGAATATGTATGTAAAAAGTAAAACACACAAGAATCTGCATGGGACTACATATATACTATATGCATAACTTATTATATCTACAAAGTATTACAACTAAATTAAATTTTGTGTTAACAAAAATCACATGTAACTATGAAAATTAAAATGACATAAACGAATAGGAAGGAGGCACCCCAACGGTTGGTGCTGCTGTGGGCGCCGATGAAATAGTTGATCGGTCGGGTAGCATAGACATCATGCCTTCTTCACGATGCTTACGAACGTGGCCGGCTAACCCTGAGGCCTGCTTATAGGCACTGCCGCATATTTTGCAGCGAAATTTCTTAACATCTGAATGAAGAAAACTATGATGGTATAATGCTTTTTGACGAGCAAAAGACGCATTACAAACTTTACATACATGAGGACGGGTATTAGAATGCGAGGCCATGTGTTCGCCTAAGGCAGAACTTGATACAAAACGTTTATCGCATACTTTGCAGGCATAAGGTCTTTCGCCAGTATGAACACGTTGATGAACTCGCAATGTTTCATTTTCACGGCAGGTGTAGCCACAAGCATCACACACCAGATTTTTCGGTTTTGTGTGAATTTTTTTGTGTGCCGACAAGCGTCTTTGTGTATGGAATGCCTTGCCACAATTATCATAATCACAAATAAAATTTCGTTCGGTTGTGTGAATGTCAACGTGGCGTTTTAGGTAGTATTTTTCAGTGAAGCTTTTACCACAGCCCTGGAAACTACAAACAAAAACTCTTTCAGCTGTATGACACTGTTCATGTCTTTTGCGTTGATGACGTTGTTTAAAACGTTTGTCACAATGTGCACATTTATAACCGCCATGATCTTCGTGAACGTGACGGTCTAAATGTTTTTTATTGGGAAATATTTGTTCACATTCGGCACATAATTGTTCCTTTTCCTTGTCTTCTTTTTTCTCCAAACTATCTACGGTTCTTTCTTCGTGCATACGATTAAGATGTATACTTAGGAGTCCAACATTTTTAAATGCTTTGCTGCATTCTGGGCATTGAAACGGCTTTTCCTCATTTGGAACCGAGGAGATTTGATCATTTAACTATATTTAAAAATGTAGCATATTAAAACAGAGGTTGGACCTTAAGAAACACAATATTCTTACCAAGGGCTTAAAATCTTCGTCGGAACTATGATCATTATCCTCTTCATCTTCACTTTCGATGTCACTCTTCGGCTTTGCCACTTTTTCTCTTTTGGTTCTAACTTTTTTCTTAGGTTTTTTCAATACTGTGCAGCTTTCTTCTTCAAAGCTGTCATTGTCATTATTATCATATTCATTTGGCTCTAAATCGTCTGCATCATAAGAGTGCTCCAAATTATCCCACAGCACATCCTCTTTCTGCTGATCACTGGCTAGCGTGTCCGTTACGGCTTCTGACTTAACATTTACCTCTAAATACTGATTACAGTCGTTAACGAAGGTTTCCGTTTTTAAAATATTGTTTTCGAAATGAACATTTTGTATATGCAACAGGAAATCATCGAATGTAAAGGCTTTCATATCACAAAAGGTGCAGTAGATGGTAAATTCACTGGAACTGTGGCAAAAAATTTCCCCACATTTTGCTTTAGCTTGGCTGCCAAAATTAGTTAATGGCAGAAGTTTTAACATTGTAATTTGTTTAACTTTCGAAGTATACTTTTGTATTTTGTTAATATTATTTTATTTATAATTAACCCTTTGTGTGTATTGTACGTAAAGAAAAATATTTCTTACTTTGATAAAAAAATCATTCACAATATATTGTATCATACTTAAAATATGATTGCCAGATTTTTTTGATGTAAGTATTTTAAGAGGGAGAATTTCTAAAGTTAAAAGCAAGGCATTAAGGCATAGTTTTGCAGATAAAGCTACTTCAACAGATGACTGTTTTTTATATATGTCGTCAAACTCCATATAAAACATAAATTTTAGATGTCAAAAACAGCTACTGGATTTACCTGATAAATAAATATGTCCTGGTTTAAAGTATATTGCGAAAATTACATACTTATCTGCACAAGGGTAGGTAAAATAAAAAAATAAAAAATTTCATTGTTTTTCGATGACCTTGACTCTACGTCGTTACCTAACTTGAAATGCTGTTGTAACTTGAAGTTATGACTGCGTTGTTAAAACAATTGCACTAACAACTATGTTATAAACTGAAAAAAGCATTAACTTGAGCGGTCTACACTTAACATTAACTTGAAGTTAATGTTAAGTTAAGTTAGGTGTTAGGTGAAAGTGTTGTGAAAAAGAAAAACATGTAATTTTTTGGGCCGAAATGTTTAATTATTTATTAAAAAAAAGTTTTGTTTGTTGAAAATTAGCTTTTTAACTCCCTTTTTTAATTCCTTTTTAACTCTTTTTCCATATTCAGTTCGAATCAGGTTAATCAGCCTGTTCACAAAATCCAACACGGATTGGTTTGGTATCGATTTCTCTACAAAACCTGTTGATTGCGTTCATGAAATCCGTTAGTACTTGGATTTGCGAAATTTCCGTTGAGAAACGGAATTAATTGTTCATGAATTGGAGTTCAGGATACCTTTTGAACAAAGCAATTTCGTTACGTTTTCATGAACGCATTCAAAATTGGAATTGGATTGAAATTCCGTTTCCAGCCAATTCCGTATCGGATCCTGTGAACAGGCACAATATTTTGTGCGACATCCTTTTTTCCGCATTTGTAGAATGTTGACTAGAATCAAAATATTTTTTTCTTCAAAAAACAGCTTAATTTAAACATAAATTTAAGTCCTCTGCGCCACCTCAAGAATTTGACCGAGAAAGCTATAGGTCGCTATAAATCATCGATTCATAATACAGGTACTCATATGGGCAAATCCCAAGAATGGTCCACCAAGGGCAGAATTTTAGAGTTGTCAAAACTACATAAATTGATGATGGAATAATGTGCTACATATTTCATTTCATTTCATTCCTTTATTTGTAATATAAAGCCTTTAAGACCAAAAATAACAATATTACAATTTTAAAATAAAGCCTGATATAAAAAATAACAATTCATATAAAAAAAAAAAAAAAAAAAAAAAAAAAAAATATATATATATATATATATATATATATATATATATATATATATATATATATATATATATATATATATATATATATATATATATATATATATATATATATATATATATATATATATATATATATATATATATATATATATATATATATATATATATATATATATATATATATATATATATATATATATATATATATATATATATATATATATATATATATATATATATATATATATATATATATATATATATATATATATATATATATATATATATATATATATATATATATATATATATATATATATATATATATATATATATATATATATATATATATATATATATATATATATATATATATATATATATATATATATATATATATATATATATATATATATATATATATATATATATATATATATATATAAATATATAAATATATATATATATATATATATATATATATATATATATATATATTTATATATATATATATATATATATATATATATATATATATATATATATATATATATATATATATATATATATATATATATATATATATATATATATATATATATATATATATATATATATATATATATATATATATATATATATATATATATATATATATATATATATATATATATATATATATATATATATATATATATATATATATATATATATATATATATATATATATATATATATATATATATATATATATATATATATATATATATATATATATATATATATATATATATATATATATATATATATATATATATATATATATATATATATATATATATATATATATATATATATATATATATATATATATATATATATATATATATATATATATATATATATATATATATATATATATATATATATATATATATATTTAAAATAAAATAAAACAATGTATATTTTTATGTACATATGTATGCGACGGAATAAAGAAAATATATCCATTTGTATAAAGATAAATATATAAAGACTATATACATATGTACAAGTAAATTATGTACGATAGGCTCCCCAGCCCAATAAAAAAAAAACAGAACCTATATAAAGAAAAAAAGAAAGCACATTAAACTTAAAAATATATATATATATATATATATATATATATATATATATATATATATATATATATATATATATATATATATGTATATAAAGAATAAAGTATTTTGGCGATCCCTTTATGAATGGCAGGGATATACCTATTCCGAAAAAATCCAACTTTGCATTCCGTATAGGATGCAATTTTTGGTATGTTTAGTTACACATGTGACCGTGGGCGTAGGTTTGAGTTTTCGAGGTCGGAGGTTGTAGGAAACGCCCGCTATCTTGGAAATAAGGAACTGACTATTTTTTTAGATTATTTCGTAAACTATATGGAATATAAACATTTTGTTAAAAGCTTTCCTTTAGATAATAATATTATATACAACTCCACTAAACTCATCTTTCTTGTAAATCTTTTTAACGACAAAATTTTTTGGCTGCAAATAAATTATTTTAGAATTCTCTTACATTTATCTTTTAGGAATGCTTTATTATGCAAAATTCGATAAAAATCACGAAAACACACCCTTACTTTCGAAATTACTTAAAATTTTGGTAGCGTGTATCACAAAACTTTGTAATCAATTATTTCGCAACAAATACATGTTAAAAAATAATGTTTTATGCCATTCGAAAGTACACTTAAATCCCACTAAACACTATGTATAACTTGAAGGTACATATCTCTTTTGAAAGACCAAAAAATTTTTATAATTTAATCGCACGCATGTAGCGTTCGTCACGCAGAATTTGCCCATACACAGAAACTTAAATTAATTAAATCATAAAAATAATCACATGTTTCGACTCTTTCGCTGCATTAGAAAAGCAAACTTTGATAAAAATCGAATTATGATTTTTTTATTCGACCTTATAATATTTTTGATGACTGTCAACATATGTTCGGTATTCTGTAAGAAAGATTGCCATTGATGTTGCCTTTTAGTTTTTCGTCGGTGTTTTTGGCATTGTGTTCTGTGCAAACAAGAAATACAAATAATTAAATAAGCGATACTTGATGCAATACTTTTTTTTATTGTTCGTGAGCGTTTCTTTTACTCAGTTTGAAACACTAAATAAAAATTTACACATACACTTAAATTTCCACATACACGTACACTTTTGTTGCTGCATCCAAATTCCAAGCAAATTTGATTATCCTGTGTATTTTTATGTATATACTTCTTTTAATTTTCAATGAAATTTATTTGCTGATGGTTAATGGTTAAGCATTGTCTATATGCTTAGTTTCATTGGTGCTTTACCAAATCGTCAGTAGACTTCAAGCATATTTTCGAACAGTTACAAACTTCTTATCTTATGTAAAAACCATTTGAGAATTTACAATTAAATGATTTTTAAAAATAAGCATAGTAGGTTTTGAAACTTATACAAAACACAGAAAATAGTTTTTTATTCGATATGAATCTATTTTATTTTTCTACGCAAAAAAAAGATACGATATTTTGCACTTGCTCCTTTGCAAGACCATTCGCCCCAAACACTGAATATCGCTTATAGTAAAATAGAAATTAGTAAAAGTAAATATATAAGCGGTATTCAGTGTTTCATGCAAATGGTCTTGCAAAGGAGCTAGTGCAAAATATCGTAGCTTTTTGTTTGCAATCTAACAACAAAATACATTACTTTGCACTTACAACTCTTTTGCAGCTTTGCTATACCAAATCGGTATAATATTTATGTATTGTAATGTCGCAACTCACATTTTGGCAACTGAAAATATTAAATAAAAAATTCTACAAAAATTAAACATTTATTCAAAAAATATTAATGAAAATTAAAAGAAGTATATAAAAATTGGATACACAAGGATAATCAAATTTACTTGGAATTTGGATGTAGCAACAGAAGTGGGGATTAAAGTGTATGTGGAAATTTTTATTTAGTGTTTCAACGTGAGTAAAAGAAGCGCTCACGGACAGTAACAAAAGTGTTACAATTGCGAACAGTTGCTATACAAAACTCACCAAACATGGAATCCCGCTATAGTAAAAGAGTACAAAATACAATTAAATATGGATAAAATAAGAATTAACTTAAAAATGCATGACTTCTATCTGTAAACTATACGAAACGTTTGCTTTCGTTTTGTTTTCTATTTTTCAACGTGTAAAACAAAAACAACGAGGATGATAGTCAAATTTAGTTTTGTATTGTTTGTGCTTGTGTACACTAAACGTAAATTAACTTAAATGTACGCAGCAAATAATGAGAACAAAATTGAAAAGTTTTCAGATAATACATTTGCAAACGTTTCCCGATTAATTTGATCATCATAGTAGAGAATGAGTGAGTTCCTAAACATCAAAATACATTGTAGTGATGCAACTTTACTTTGTTTACAAAAACAAAGCACCTTAGACTTTGCATCACTACAATGTATTTTGATGTTTTGGAACTCAGCCAATGTGTTGGTGTATTTATGCTAAATACAATGAACCATTCAACAAAATACATTTTTGCTTTTGTTTCGTTTGCAGTTGTGCGATTGAAACGGGATATTAAAGCAAGCAGATGAGTGAAAAGCCAAATGTATTGTTCGCAATCTTTGTCATTGAAAAGTTTTTGTTTTGGTTTTGCTCATACGAAACGATTGAAAATATTTTAAAAGTTTGTGTCTTCGGATGAAACGTTTGTGAAAAGTTTTGTTTGTTTGCCCACTATGTCCATAACACCGCAGTCTAAATCAGAGCTGTGAGCATCGCATTGGCAGTAGGGTATATTCTAAGACAAAAAGCATACTTTGAAAGTACTAAAAATACGTACCCTGTTGCTGATGCGACGCTCAACGCTCTTATTTAGGTTTGACAATAGTCTCGGAAGTTAATTACTTGAAATTGTTTATTTGTTGTAGGTTTTTACCTATTCTATATGCCTGCATTTCGTTGGAGCTAATGCCAACTCATCAGTAGATTTTAACCATCATGTTTGAAAAGTGTTCAAACTCTTATGCTTATATAAAAATGATCAAATTACGAAAATAAATAAGTTGTTTGTTGTATTGTTTGCTAAGTTTTTTTGTTGAGCCCAACTAAAAAATTTGCATTGAATTTATCCAGCAAATAAATAATGTAATTTTGGTATAACGTTTAAATTATTTAATAATTTAACCGTTTTATACTTTTTTTTATTTAATAATTTTTAAATATAGGCTCTCGTAATGTCGATTTTATTTCATAAAAAAATTAAGAATTCTGTGTTGATTCCACAGTAGTACTAACACATTTCTGTCGATGTTGATACAAAGATTTCTGGCGTGTAAATGTGGCATTGCAATTAATACAAACATGGGATCGAATGCCAGTATGTGATACCGAATGTTCCAAAAGAGCGGCATTACTTGTAAAGCGTTTGCCGCACTCATGACAGCCATACGGCTTTTCGCCTGTATGAACACGTTGATGTATACGTAGTCTGTCGTATTCTCTGCAAGAATAGCCGCAGGTATCGCATATAAGATTTTTTGGCTTAATATGACGATTTTTATGGGCTTTCAAACAACGGAGCGTATGAAAAGCTTTATTACAATTCTCAAAATCGCACACAAACTTGCGTTCTTTATTGTGACTGTCAATGTGCCGCTGTAGGTAGTATTTATGAGTAAAACTTTTATCGCACCCTTCGATGTCGCAGGAAAACACTCTTGCGGCGGTATGACAAAACTCATGCCTATCCCTTTGTTGTAGCTGTTTGAAACGTTTATCGCACATCGAACATTTGAAACCCAAATGGTATTCCACAATGTGACTATAAAGGGACTTTTTATAAGGAAATTTTTGATCACATTCATTGCACGATATTTGTTTGTCTCGCTTTTCCTTTTTGTTTGAAGATTCTGAAGATTTGTCATCGTGTATATGATTGAAATGTTCTTTTAGCTGGTCATCAGTTGTAAATGATTCTCCACATTTGTGGCAGTCATGATCACTTTCATTTAACTAAAATAAATTAGAACGTCTTAGTTAAATTATCCAATAAGTTATTATAAAGCAATCACCATTAATTCATACTCCTCATCTGACTCAAAATTAATAAAATCTTCACTTTTAGAGCATTTGATGTCTTGGATCTTACGCCTTTTAGACGTCTTTTTTTGTTCTTTCTTCTTCAATATGGCTAAAGGCTCGTCAAAACTATCATTATCACAGAAATCATCATCAGTAGAGCCTTTATCGTCATATGCATTAAAAGCTTCATTACCAGCATCGTCGTCGTAAGACTGTATTAGGCTGTCGTATATTTTGTCTTCGTCGGCATCCAACGTGCTCGAGTCCTTAACAAAACCAGTATAGTAATTAGAATCTTGGCTTCTTGTTTCAGATTTGCATAAATCTTTTGCAAAATGCAAACTTTTTAGATGCTGGAGAAAGTCCTCAAAGGAAAAGGATTTCATTTCACAAAAAGTACAGTAGACTGTAAAGTCTGTAGCGTTGTGACAGAATATTTCGCCACATTTTGTTTTTGCTTGTGTGTTAAAATTAAATGTGGGCAATAATTTTAGCATTTTTTCACATAAAACAGTACCTTCGTCGTTTTGCTGTGTTTTAAAATTTTTATATCAAAGGAAGATTCTTTTTGTAATTATTTACGAAAAATTAACCCTTGTGTATCTATCAAGAAGCGAACAATTAGAAACTATTCACAATAAATAGAAAATGGAAAAATATATTCTGGCAACCAATTAGGCTTGTTGATAAACAAACAGCAGCTGTTCGAATATCATGGTCAGAGAGCGAAGCCGATCGGTTCACAGCCGCAGCCGGTAATTTTTATTGCTGTTGTCGCCGCCGACTTGAGCGCCTAATTTCGGCTAAAATTGTTAGCGACATGTCGGCTGAGAGTTGTTAAGCCGACTATCTCGATACAATTTCTCTATTCAAAATTATTTTTATAGTGGAAAATTAAAAAAATATTAACAAAAAATTGTATGAACAGTGCTTAAAATGTTATCTTGGTCTGGCAGTCTCCACAAATGTGTTAGCTTCGGCATTTACGGCTATCAGAATAGGCGATATATGGACTCGAAAGTTTCGGATATATGACGGTTTTTACATGTACACTACATTACCCATTATTGAAGTTTTTTTTCATGTTTTGTCGACAGAAATAGGCTATTGTTATATCCTAATAGTCGCCTCCAGCCGGCTAACAGCCGTCGCCGACTGATTTTGGCTCAGCCGCCGCCGACTATTTTGTATCGGCTTCGCTCTCTGATCATGGTGCCTATTATGAGCAGCATTCGATTTTCGATTGAAATCGAATTAATTGATCGAACGAATTTTCATTGGTATTATGGCACAAATTCGATAATAAAAAATATCGCTATTGTGAATTTTACTTAATTGGATTGTTCACAATAGTACATATTTATCACCTAGCACTATAAATATTGTTTGTTTACAAATTTGTAAAAGAAAAAATTTAATTAATTATTAATTAACATGACCATGAAATTAAAATAATTTACAAATGGTATTTGTAAAAAAAAATGGCAAATACTTCAATTTTCAATAAGTTTTACAAACTGCCATACCGCATCGAAAACAAAATTGTGTTCGATTGAAAATTCGTTGTACAACGAAATTTTCTACAGTGCTGCCACATTTGACATTCGATAGCCAGCGAAGATCGAATGCAACTCACAATAAGCGACCATACTAGCTTTGTTCGTGTATGCGATTTATTCTGAATTTTAATGGATTACAAGTTGTTAACTGGAAAAGCAACTGGGCGCAATTTTATAACGTAACGCTTTTTACAAACAGTATAAATTATCTCATCCGTAACAAATCTTTAACCCCCATTAAAGTCAGTGCACCCTTTTTTATTTTATTATAAATCAATATAGTAGGTATCAAGGCGAATTCATAACAGGTGGCGTTATCAGCACAGCTGATGTTCAAGGAACTGCCAAACGTCCATTATTTTTAACATTTTTATTTAAATAAATTGAAAAAATTTTAATGTAAATTTGTTAATTTTTTTGACAATTGCTTGAACAAAGAAGTTGCTTTGTTGTATCAATTCGTCGATGACTATAACTTATCAATCTACCTTGGTAGGTATGTTATAGAATGAAGTATGAAGTTTTTTTTGTTGATGAAAATGTATTTTCATTTGTACAAAAAAAAAAAAATATTTATATTGTGGTATGTGATGGAAATCGTTCGATTTGATTCGGCACCGATTTCAAAAAAAATTCTACTAAAAAATGACTTATGTACCCCTTTTAATGTTTTCAAGGATTAGAATATTTTATTCGAATGTTTTTTTTTTTCGATACAAAACAATAAAAAACGTAAATAAGTCATCTTTCAGCAGAATTGGTTTTTGAAATCTGCGCCGATTTGAATCGATCGATTTCCATCACATACCAGATTTATTTTCAAATATAAATATCCATCATGATGAAAAAATAAAAAATCTTCAACGATAAATATCAGAAAAGAAAAATTTTCATTTTTTTTTCAAACAAATTTTAAATATTTGAAAATATTTCAAATCAAAATTAGAGATCAAAAACTTTTACTATACATTGGACTTTCCGCGATGCTAGCAATTTCTTCAGAGATTTTGCCATTCCTTACAATATTAGTGATTTTTTCAATATTTTTAGCAATTGTTCGTGAACATGCGGCTGTTGCGGTTTCTAATCAATGCTAGGGCTTGTTTTCGATTTTGCAAATTCTCGCGAATTTTCGCATTGTTCGGGATAGGAGCGACTTTCTCTGCCAGTCGTTAGGCTGTTTATAATGTACACAATTTTTAAACCATATTAGACTTTGGTATCATGACGCTTT
Organism: Panzeria rudis; assembly: GCA_956483635.1. Lineage (NCBI taxonomy): Eukaryota > Metazoa > Arthropoda > Insecta > Diptera > Tachinidae > Panzeria > Panzeria rudis. The sequence goes on from OY101451.1 coordinate 89,222,404, forward strand.
TAGCAAGTTTTTGCGAATTTTCGCCATTTTCGCGCTTATTGTCATTCCTTACAGTTTTAACAATTTTCAATCAAAATTATGGCTTGTTTAAAGTTGTGCAATTTTTCGCTATTTTAGCGATAGGGGAAAATTTTCCAAAGTTTATGGTTTTTTACAATTTTGGAGCATTTAATCAATCGTAACATTGTAATCTTTCATGTATAAGAAAGTTTTCGCGATTTTTCCCGAGTCTTTAGTAATTTTTTAAATTGGACGCTAATTAATCTTTGCGCTCTCCTTGTATTAAATGGATTCAAAACGTGTTCCAAATGTGCATATGAACATTTTATTATTTTACTGTTTTCCTTGTATGATTTTTTTCTTACAACACATTTTTCTTATAGTACATATACAATTTTTTCAGCCGATAAAAAAAAAGTTGAAAGTATCATAAACGATAAATAATAAACGATTTTTATTTTATTTTCTTTCGAATAGAAAATAAAAATGCTTTGTTTCAAATAAAATAATCCCATTTAAACTTTTAAAATGTTAGGTAGTCCTTTTTTGCATTTTCTGTGACGATATCGTATGTGTTCTGTATTCCATGCGGAATTAGGTTAGGTTGCACAGGTTGTCAGTTTAAAGGTGAAAACCAGCCCACTTCGGTCCTTATGTCCCGTTGTTTTACCTGAAGCGGGGACGTGCAGGTGGATAAAACTCTCTTCTGCATTTCCCCATTCGGTTCAGTGCTGAACCAACCCGACGATCGGATGAACGAATTTATCCGTCTAATGTCTCAGTTTTATAAAGCTACTAGATCCTGCAGCAGCAGGCTGCCCAGTGAAGCCCCCCTTTGCTCAGAGAGAGCGGGGCAGAGACAGATGAGGTGCTCTACATTATCTTCCTCCTCCTCATTATGACAACTTCTACAGAAGTCATTGTACGGTAGAGCAAAACACTATTGTTGCAAATTGTTCTTTATAACAATAATGCTTTGGTAATTCCGCACATTTTAATTCCGCATGGAATACAGAACATACCCGACTATTTTACAATAATTAACTTCATTTAAGTCGACTTTAGTTTGGGTTCACGGTGTACATGACGCATATGACCTTGCAAAGAATTCGGATGCTTAAAAGCACTTTCACACAATTTACATTTGAATGTTTTCTCATCGGAATGAATATATTTGTGTCGCACCAAAACTCTTCGATTAGCAAAGGCTCTATTACAAACCGAACATACATGAGGACGTTTTTCTGAATGCGAAATCATATGCTCTTGCAAAGCTATTTTCGATATGAAAGGTTTGCTACAAACTTCACACGGAAATGGTTTTTCACCAGTATGCACACGCTGATGGGTTATCAGTTGAGGATTAGAACGGCAACTATAACCACACATATCACAAACAAACTTTTTTGGTATTCTGTGGGTATATTCATGAGATGCAAGACGTCTGTGTGTCTGAAACGCTTTGCCGCAATTCTCATATTCACATACAAAATTACGCTCCATTGTATGAACCTCTAGATGTCGCTTTAGATACTCTTCATCAGCAAAACCTCGGCCGCAATTCTCCATCGGACATACGAACTTTTTTTCAGTAGTGTGGGTCTTTAAATGATACTCTACGTGGGAAGTACGACTAAAACGTTTATCACATAATGCACATTTGTAACCATTGTGCAGGTCTCGGACATGTTGATCAAGATATTTTTTCTGTAAAAATTTTTCATGGCATTCGCTGCAAGTATATTCAGAAATTTTGCTTTTCTTCGTTAAATTTAGTAAAGTTTCATCAGCATCTTTAAGGCATTTATTATGCTAAAAGAAAAATGTTTTTAAAATTTTTAGTTTATTGAGTTATGAATTTTTAGTTGAACTGTATGGTTTTTATCCAAAGTTATTTAATTAGTTTGGCTTAAGTTCATTTTTAATTTAATCTTTCGATCAAATTATTTTTTATTTAAGAAAGAAAGTTTTTAGTTTAGTAACGTTTTCCAAAGGGAGTTATAGAACAGAACATTTAAAAGTAATGAAATCAAAGCAAAAAACTTATTTTTTAATGCATAATAATGCATTAATAATTACACATTTTAGATTTATATAAAAAAAAACAAATAGCTCACCTCGTTTTTAACCTCTTCTGCTGCTACTTGAACATTCTGCCGTTCTTTTTTTCTTGTTGATCTTATCTTTCTTTTAGGGATCTTCTTTAAAACTTTCAACTTTTCCTCTTCCCAACTTTCAGTATCATCATTTTCGCTGCAACTTGATAACGGCCGATCACTATCATCCCATAAAACGTTTTCCCTTTCACCCAAAACGATTTCATTTTTTAAATCTAATTCTATGTTTTCTGATGAAGACTGTCTAACATTATCCCGCAATACGTCCTCTTCTTTTTCACACAAAATAGTTTCATTTTTGACACTGACTTGCAAGAAATCATTGCATTTTTCACCTTTTGCGGGCAGAGATTTTTCCAAATCATTTTTCAAATGTACATTTTGTATATGCAGGAGAAAGTCATCAAATTGAAAAGTTTTCATTTGGCAGAAGGTACAAAAGATAGTAAACTCTTTGAAACTGTGACAAAATATTTCTCCACATTTAGCTCTAGTCTTCGGTATTAAATTAAGTGTTGGTTGAAGTTTCAACATAATGCTGTTATTTTGATATTCGTTTTTTTAATTTCAAAACATTTACAACTTGTAGTAGATAATTGGATGTGGTGAAGATAACTAGGCCGATAGTGTAAGATGGCTGACGGCGACTGAAAAAACATCGCCAACATTTCTTGAAGCTCAGTGCCAAAAAATTATTAAAATGAAAAAAAATTACAAAATCCGCCAGAAATATGATTTTATACCAGTATTTCCGCCCAAATTTCTTCGCTACACCAAAAATGCAACTCTGATCGCATAGAAATAGGACATATTTTCTTTATGAAATTTTTCAAAAAACTTTTCAAATCGGACAGACCTGTCAAAAAAGCTGTCACACATACATATTCCCTATCATACATTTGGAGCACACATGAGAGATTTAACGATTTAGTCTGATGAATCACGGCTTTAAGTGTCAACACTTGATGAATTTATATGATGGCGAATGCCAAACTTCATACATAAAAAACTGGTATATGAAGTTGTACATTCATCATAATGTAAATTCATCAGGTGTGGACTATCCTACACGATCGAGCGATTTACTCACTGGAATACATGATAGAATTCTGTCACATTTTCTTGTGAATGATACAGTCTGTTGTTGATGACAAAGCCAATTAACAACTATTATTCACCCAAACTGTCGTGTTGAATGTATACATTAAAAGTTGTTGTTTATTGTTTATATTGGGTTTGACACTTTGGTGTAGTCAGCTGATGATCATCTGACCTAATAAGGCCACCTAGTACAAAATCTATCATTCTATAACAAAAAAAAAAAAAGAGGCAAAAACACTTGTTTTATTTTACATTTACAAAGTGTTGAGCCGAACTGCGTTTCTAAGACAAAAAAAAACAGCAACAGCAAATGTATTGACAGCAACTTCCTATGGTACCCAAATACTGACCAATGGTACCCAAATACTGACCAATATCAACAACTAAAATATCAGCCACAAATGTATTGGCATCAACCACCCACTCCGATGCAATGGTACCCATATACTGACCAACATAAACAATTACAATATAAGTCACAACAACAACAAGGAGCAGATGATTTTAGAGGCAGTTCAAAACACCAAAACTGATGAAAAGCTCAAGAAACCTCGTCAACTAGGTTTTCCGCTCGGTAGGACAGGAGCTGAAATATTATAAAAGACCAAAAAGGGCTCGAAAATAACATTGAAATATATGGATTAACAATAATGAAGATCAATTTCTATTTAAAGATTTTATTGCTGAAAATGAATTTATTTTCATAGAGACTTGAGAACAATTAGCTAAAAATATTCAGTAGAATAATTTGAAGTGCATCTTGTGCAATGAATCGACTGACGGTTACCTACCACACTGTGGTTATTTACCCATTACTCAAACTTTCACTAGCTCTCCATCTATTACCCAATGTGGTAACGAAGTATTTTGTTTAACAAAATATAATTATCAGAGATTACTACTTTAAGGCGAACTGTTGTAGGACAACGTCAAGAGTTAATAATTCTTTTGAAAATTTAGCACATTTTTGTATATAAATAGGCCGCACAATAATTAGTGGTACATCTTATCTTATTGTCCATCAATATATGGTTTAAGTGGTACACCGTTATAAATTCCTTTTATGTTGTTTTCAGACTTTTCATAAAATTTTTATTATTCGCATTAATAAATAATAATAATAAATAATTAATAAATAACGCTAATTTTGGTGTACAATACTATTTACAGCGGAAATAGTTTCTTCTCTAGCTATAGGCGGTGTTATCTCTAAAACACTAGACAAATTATCGGGAAAGAACGAGGTGTATGTTGAATTTTGTATTAATTCTACAATTACCCTTTTAGCCTCTTCCTCCTTATGGTAAATGGCATCATCTTGCTCAAAATGTTGTATCACCGCCTGATTGTTCCCGTGAGAATTCGCTATATATGTATGACTAGAAGTTTGCACATTTTCTGGTTCTCCTATAGTTTGATTTTCCTTTCTTTCCAAGTTTTCTATAGCTGTGTTTGTTGTAGTACCATACGTTTCATGAGAAATTTCAATTTGTTCTTCAATAATTTGATCTGGGAATTTTTGATTATAACTAATTATCATAGAATTTGTTGAGCTCGTATTGGATAATTGTTTTTTCTTATTGATGCTGCGTTCATTAGTGCGAGATCGACGTTTGCGTTTGAATGTGTTGGCGTGTATTTCTTTTTTGAGTTTCGGTGGTGGTCTGGGTAATTTGTGCATTATCTTAAAGTGATGACTTAGGCCTGAACTAAAATTAAATACTTTGCCACATTCCGAACAGCTAAGCAAACGTTTGGGACGAGGAGTATGTATTTTCATATGCTGTGTAATGCGCAAGGTTACCTTGCCACATACAACACACGTCTGAGGCACTTGTTCCTTGTGATTTCGCATGTGTTCTAACAGAAAGTATTCCGTAGAATATTTGCGCCCGCAGGTGGTGCATTTAAACACTTCACCTGAATTGTGTGATGCCAAATGTTCTTCAAAAGTAAGGGGATCGGAAAAATTTTTATTACATTTTTTGCAATTAAAAGGTCGATCTAAATGGACCTTAACCATATGTCTTTCTAGTAGAGAAAGGCTACTTAGTTGACGATTGCATATTTTACATATGAATCCTTCTGGATAGTGTGCAGTTTCTACATGATGTTTGAGTTGACTTAATTTATTAAAAAGTTGGTCGCAATCCGAACATTTATGTGCCAATTTCACACTACTATCCGATTCAAGATAATGTATGCGCTTGTGTATAGTTAAACTAAAATGGCTGCGAAAAGTTTTACCACACGCTGGACATATTGCCTTTTTCTCCTTTCTATCTTCTGTTTTATAATGGTTATATCTGGAAGTGTTTGTAATTGGTAATTGCTCACTGCTTGTTAGCTCCTTGTTTGTGGGAATATTAACAGGTGATGGCATTTTATCTGGTATTTTGGTTCCTTCCGGTATCAATGTTATGAGAGTTTCTCCTATTATTTGCCTTGAAATTTCTGATGCTACCTGATTAGTTTTATTATCTGTAGTAGTATGGTTTTTGCTCATATCGATTTTATTATCTGCTTCCACTTCATCTTTTATTAAACTTTCTATGGCATCTTGTGTTTCTTGTTCTTGTTGTACATTTATAATGTCGTTGGAAAACATTTGTTGCGATTTTTGTTGCTCATTTTGTATTTTTTCATAAAGTTCCGCAATACGATTTTTTACAGCTATTACTTTAACGGTTGTTACCTTTCTACGGCGACGTTTTAAGCGCAGCAAATCCTGTATATTAGACTAAAAAAGAATAACAGCTATTAAACCACAATTAGGGCATGTTCTAAAAACCATATCGTTTTGAAATCGCAAAATTTAGAAAACGAAAAACAGTGTTCTTTTAATCGGAAAATTTAGTGCATTCGAAGTTAAGTTCGACTAAAATATCTGAAACATCTAAAACATAAAAACCAATTAAATAGCCACAATAAGAAAGTTGAAATATTTCCTTAAATTCGGCGATTTCAAAACGAAATGGTTTTTTACAATGTTTGGAAAAAGGAAAAATGGGATAGCATAGTCGAATAGAGCATAACAAAATGAGAAGATGCACGGTAATTTTTATTTTGCAACGCAATTAGTTTTTTGTCACAACTATCCCATCCACACGCAATCAAAATTATTGAAGAGATTTTGTCATTGAGCAATACTAAATTTTCACGATGAAATATTTCATAAAAATTTTTTTATACCCAGGCCAGGCCCAGTCCGTTAATAAAAACATATTAACTTGCAGTTAACATTAACACTAAAGTGAACATTTTAATGTTGGTTAAATAAAATTTCATTAACAAAAATCTGATTAAATTGCAATTAAATTTAACTGGAACCTTTTTTGAGATTAACTCCCTGTTCGCCGATGTCGAAAGAGTTCTATCATTCCCACAATTACATTTGAAACAAAAACGAAATTTAAAATTTTTTGTTTGTTTTAAATGTAATTGTGCGATAGAAAGAACTCCTTACACATCGGCGAACAAAGTTAAGGCTTGTGACCACAGATATTTATAACTATTTAATAAACAAATAGCTACATAATTAAAAAATGTACAAACTAGCAAGTTAAAAGAACTTTTAATTAAAAAATTTACTAAATTAGGTCAAATAGATGTGAAAACATATCAACAGTCGCACTAATAATATAATTTTGTATTAACAATCAAAAACGTAAAAATTTAAGAAATTGAAAAAAGAAAAAAAAAGTTATTGCGAAAAAAACTTACCCGTTTTCTTTGCAATGGCTTGCGAATTTCATGATTTTTTTCTTTCAATACACATACGCCTTCCGAACGAATCTTATCTATATTAGTTTCATTAATAAAACATTCTTCAAAGCTATTCCCGCTTTTTACATTATCCATTGGTTTAATAGTTTCTTCGATTACATGCTTATGATTTCTATCATAATCACTTGTTTCTGCTGAAGAACAGCTTTCCTGAAATAATGCATTTCTTGTATCATTTTCCTCTACTTCTTCAATCAGTTCCTGTTCGATTCCATCTCGCATTTCTTCAGCATCGTCAATTTCCTCTATAAACATTTCCTCATCATTTAAGTTGTCAATAATTTGCTCACTGTCAATGTCTTCATTTGATAAAGAAATTTCCTCTAATTGATGTTCATACTCAAAAATGCATCCAGTGTCTTCATCATTCCCTTTTGAGGGTGGATATGAATTTACTATCTCCAATTCATCACCATCTTTATCAAGTAAAACTAAAGAAGCATCTTCATTATTTCCTATTTTTGCAACTAGCTCTACTTCCGATTCTTCCTTTTTGAAAAGTTGTGGCACAATTTCATTATACATCTCGTTAGATTCATTTATATGATCACTTAAATGTCGGCAAAAATATTCAATATCATCATAAGTTTCCCGACAATATGTACAATAAAATTTCAGCAATCGTGAGATTTCATTGTAGAAAACATAGCCACATTGTGTATCACTTTCTTCTAGAAAGCACGTTTGCTTTTCACCATGTTCCATATCCTCAATCTTAATATTTTCCATTTTTCCCTCTGCGAAAAATAAAGTTATTTGTAAATCATTTCATTTACCTTTTTTTTCATTTGTCTATAAATTTTCTAAAATAATGATTATTTTTGCTTTATTGTCGAAATGTCAATTTTGTTGAAGCAGTGCTGCCAGATAGTAGTTAAATTTTTTTCATAATCACGATGCAAGGCAGATTTAAAAAATAAATAAATCTGCCTTGATCACGATGTGTAAATTTTTTAGGAGCTGTTTTTGTTTTTTGATAACGATGCACTGTGTCGCTGTTTTATATAACGAGCGGCCAATAATAGGAATTATTTTAGAACAATGAAATTTAATACTTGCTTATATCGCAAAAAATAATGAAGTTAAAAATTTTGTAAATATTCGCGCCAGGATTCGTGTTCATCCCATATATCCTAATGTGGTAAGAAAAATAAAAAGTCAAACTAACAAAATGTTGTTTAAGAATTACAATTACGCCTAATTTATGGCAAAATGTTTACCAATTCGCCAAGGACGGACTTCTCAAAACATTATATATAAACTTTTAATTAATTGAAAGCAACCACTTTTACAGTGTCCTTTTTAACCCATATCTGAATATAAAATTGAGGGAAGCTATTTTGTCTTATTTTAAATTTTTAATATTTTCAATCAAAATTACATAAATCCACATAACGTCTAACTTGTATATCCACAGACGCTTCCCTAACAACGATTTCTTCGAGAATATGAATGAGTCCCTATGAACAGCATTAACAGCTGCTATCATCATTTGTAGAGTTTAGTAGTTCATGAACGAACTAGTTCAATTGAACTACAGGGGACCAGCACTAGTTACAAATTGGTCCATTTAACATTGCGATGACCATGTAGTCCAGCTTAGCATTGGACTACCCCAAAAACTACCCTTATGTAAGTACGCCATGAATCACCTACATGAGGTTAGTTTTGAAACTATTCAATGTCACTACTTGATGGAACACTTAAGGGTTCGGACACTTGTCGCTTAACTACTTCACTTGTTTGCAAGTGACATGGTTCATGACTACATTACATAGGACCATATTGTAACTAGTCCATTTTAACTAAAATATACCACAAAGTCCAAAAATTTTTGCAGGTTATTACTGAAAGTTAAAAATTTCATATGGTGCTGCTATTATTTTGAAACTAGGTAATAGCCCTTGTTAGACAAACAATTTTGGTAAAATTTTTTTCGGCATTCTCTTTTGGTTCCGGAGTTACGGGGCTCAAAACTTATTTTGCACTGGCTATAACTGCTACAATTCTGCACAGATATACGACAAGTATGTATACCGCTGAAAAGTGCTCTTAAATACCTTTCTACTAGTATATACATTTTTGATATCCTATTCTAAATCAAATACAATTGTAAAAATTTTGGAGCCGATTTTTTACGTAAACACACCGTTATCTAAAAAAATTACCAATATAGCGGTACTTAAGCATGCATATAATTTTGCAGAGAACCTTCCAAGCTTTCATTTGATGTATACGTTAAATCTGTCACTTTTGAAATGCAACGTTAAAAATTAGTTTTTAGAAATATGTAGTTTTTTAAGTAGTCTGCACAACAAATTAAATTTAGCACTCCAAAAAAAAAAAACTATCCTTAAAAAACTGGCAGTGACCCAGTTCCAGTACAAAATTGTGATTATATGGCATATTTATTTTCATTATGTGTGTCAAGTAGTGGTTTCACTGATTAAAGAATTTCTGACTAGCCGGCCTTCAGCCGGGTTTAAGACTTCTCCTCTATGTATGTCGAATAGTGGCTTCGCTGAGTAAAGGTTTTCTGACTAGTCTACCTTGGGTCGGACTTAAGGGTTTTCTCCTCTACGTATGTTGAATAGTGGCTTTGTTGTTTATAGATTTTCGAACTAGTCGGCCTTTCGTCCGGGCTTAATTAAGCCTTTCCCCCTCTGAATGTCGAGTAGTGGCTTCGCTGAGGAAAGATTTTTTGGCTAGCGAAAAATCTGTTATAAATTTTAGCATCTCCATGGAAGTTCTATAAAGTTATATATATTCTTTAATGCTTTTATATCGGCCAGTTTTTGAGATAATGGAGTTTTTACGTAAAAAATCGGGCTAATTCTTTTAATTGCATTTGGACACAATGAGTTAATAATATTTTAGAGCACTAGAAAAGTATTTTAGAGCACTTTGAAATGGTATGCATATCGTTTATATCCTCGCAGAATTGTATTTATTTATTTATTTTGAACACCGTAACTCTGGAACCAAAAGAGAGCGCCTAAAAATACAAAGCAGCCCATCCATTACACAATATTATTGCATATGTATTGTACATATTATTGTCGTTTTGACCTATAGTATGCAATAAATAGTAAAATATTTTCAAAGAAAATATTGCCAAATTTTCCTGAAAAATAAACATAAGACTAAACAATGTTGTACACAATTTTCATTATTGTACAATAAAAATCAAGTCTTTTCATTTTTGCCAATGTATTGTGCCACCTTCGAATATGACATACACATTGGCGATATTATTGTACAATAAGGGAATTTCCAGGAAAAAGTCCACTTTTCGTAACGTAACGCCAACAAGCAATTAAGCTGTGTATTTCAAAGAAAACCCAATTCTTTTACTTCTTTGTACAATTTGTGTAGCTCGTAAGTAGCTTTACATATAGTAAACTTTTAGGAAAAATCGAACCACATGGTTCTGAAATGCAAGCTTAATTCTAATATGGCGTTACGTTACTTTTCGCTGGAAATGCCCATATGTGAATAGCCAGTTAATCCAGTGATTATTTGGGCTCGATGTGCCCGTACATCTGGCAGCATAAAAAATAATTGTGTTTCTTTCCACTTTATTTTTGCAACATTGATAACCCTGTTATATATTTAGTGACGTGATTCAGTGTACACAAAATTATTGCATTTCCACGAATTTTATTTTGTAATTAAGAAAAAATTAAAGGAATTTGTCTTAAGTGGTCTAGAACCACACAATTAAAAAACTAGTTTCTAAAATGTATTCAATCTAATCTGGAAAAAGTATCTAGCAATTAAGTGCATATACAACATACATGCATACAGTTTATAAAAGAAAACTTTCACAATGTACTTGGTGTTTCTTTGAGAAGTTAAAAACTGCAAACGAAGAAAAAAAGGGGACAATAACTGGAAAAAATATTTTACATAAAGGCATTCCAAATGAGTGATCAATATATGAAAGAACTACTACGTGTTGCGGTGGCACAAATTTGTCAAACAATTGGTTATAATGCTACACAAACTGCACCGCTTGAACTTTTACAAGATGTATTGGACAAATTTATGAGAGAATTTACAAGAGATCTAAGACGGCAAGTAGAACATTGTAAGTGCTGAAGAAGTTTAGTAAGTGATTTTACGTTGTAATGATTTGTTTTTTTCTTTTTCGGGTAGACAATCGTACAGAGGCTAATTTAAATGATGTTACATTGACCTTGGATAGCATAAATGTAAATTTAAATGAATTGCTGGATTATATTAACAATGTCGAGCCGGTACCCTTTGCCTTGGAAGTACCCAAATTTCCAGCACGCAAAGACTCTGCTTTGAATTTTCTAAAACCGGGCAGCAAAGAAGTACTAACTAGACCTGTACATGTGCACGATCATTTGCCTCCTATGCTACCGCCAGAAATTACACAAACACTTGAAATGCCATTGACCATCAGCTCGAATAGTATAACTGACACAAAATCATTTCAAGATAGTTTAGCAAGTAATGTCAGCCACGCAAATAGCGAATTTAATAATGGTGGGTTTACTGCTTAAAACTAGGTTTAAATCATTTTTATTTTGGTATTATTATTGTTAGATACAACAAACAAATCTTTAAATGCTACAACGGTTTTGGACAAAACCACTTTGCAGTCATTATTTAAACCCTCAAATAACTATGAAGATGGCGAAAGACCTACGAGGGAGGTTAGTAGTGTGGTCATGACCACAGGAGGTTATATATCACCAGCCGTAGAGGGTAAAATGCCAGAAGCCATTGTACCAGATATTATAGGTACAAGATAAAAAAAGTTGTCAAATCAATAGTTTTTAAATTATAAGTTATTTTTTTACAGATAAACTTTTGGGTTTGGATGCTCCACCACCTCCTCCACCGCCCCCGCCACCCCCTCTCCCTCAATCCAGACCAGCTTCACGTTCTGCCAACTCTACGCCTGGGACGAGTGCTGGTGAAACCTTAACGTCTGCAGTTGAAAAAGATGCAAAAGAACGGGAAGTTATACCCTCCACCAGCAAAGACACCAAAAAGGTATTGGCGCGAAATCTTGAACCACAACCGATTTTAAATAAAAAATTGGATTTATTGCATGAAATGAAAGCTAAAAAGAATAAATTATTCAATCCAGCATCAGGCAAGGGCTATCCGAATGATCCTCACCTACAACCGACTATTAATTATAATAAAAAATCATTTATGATGCATCAAAACGCCGCTAGTATGCTGTTAAAAAAGGCTAAAAAACAAAAGGTGCCTATCAACTCAGGTCAGCCTGGAATTAATGAAAAACATAACAAACCGCTTAACGATAAAATAAATAAAAATGATGTTGCCGACAAGGCTCATAGAAAGTACATGAAAATGCTGCAAAAAATGGCTAAACAAGGCAAAATACCACCCGAACTATTAAGCAATATAATGGGACCGGATAAAAAATCGAAAATAATTAACCCCGCTATAGTAGCGGGCATGCCACCGGGTCCGGAAAAATTACAACTAGAAAAATTGCTGCGAAAGCAAGCTAAACAAAGGCAGAAAATGCTCAAACAACAAATGATGGCGGAGGTGCAAAAACAATCGAAGAAGCCTTTACAGAAATTACCTCCTTTAGTACCCATATTTCCGTCGAAAACAGCAGAAGCTATAGGCAAACCCTTGCATTTGGATTTGGAAGACCAAAAAGTCAAAGTGGAAAATAAAGATATAGCTTATATTTCGCCAACAAAGTCGGCTTTTACACCCAACGTTATACCAACAACTTCGTCAGCACTTAATAGTTTACCCGATGTATTGTTACCTAAAGGCAATAAGACGCCAGCTATAAACGCAACACCCCCAGTGGATGTTGATGTATCAGTTAAGCCCCTAACGACACAGGATGGCAAAGAGCTTAAGCTGTCCAATGAACCAGATCGTTCTAAATTAAATATATTCAAAAAGATTTCAAAGCAAAAGACCCCAAAATCATCTTCCCCTACACCAGTGCGCTTACCTGGTCTATGCGACTCTCCCATTATAAATTTACCTTCTGGCACAACTATCACACCAACTCTAGGACCTTCTATTCCTGCAAGCTCTTCTTCAGCCATAACAGCGACACCTGTAGGCAGAAATTTGTTTCCTCATTTACCTCCTGAGAACAACAGTGGTAACATTACCAGCAATCTTACTAATATTGAAAACGGTAAAGATAAACCAGTAGTGGCACCTGTAAATACCAATCAACCTACTGACTTAAGCATGCTAAATCGTGTTTTCGGTGAAAAACCTCCCGAGGTGGAATTGGTTAATAAACCAAAAAAACGAGGACGTAAACCGGGTAGTAAAAACACTCCTAAAATACCGGGAGCATTACCCAATAATCTATTAAAGAAAAACAATAAAAAAATGAAACTGGACAATAGCAACATATTTGCTCCACAAATGCCTCCTCATTTGCCACCCGAATTCGCCGCAGCCGCTGGTATGGGCAATTTGTCATTCGATAATATGGCTCAATTCTTTGGCAATCCTTTAAATCCCATGGAATGGGCTCAAAACAAACATTTGCAACAGCAAATGATGATAATGGCCAGTGCAAAAGAACGAAAAGAGCATAAAAAAAGGAACAAAATACCTAAGCAAGATCTCTCAGCTAACAACAAAAACATGACTAACATGTCCTCTAATTTGTCAAATCCACACAACATGCCTGTGCCCACTAACGAAGAAGTTCAATCAATTAATAAAAAGCTTATGCGTATGGATACAATACTTAAAGCAGCTCCCTCAACACTACCAGCAGATTTGACAATCGATACTAGTTTAATAACAGGCAAAAAATTACCCTCTCCTTCTATGTTTCCGTCTTCTTCGGCGCCCTTAAAATCACCGGGTAATACGAAACGTATGCTCACCGCCGGCGCTGAGGTCATGGCAAATAGTTTGGTACCACCGTTTATGCTGCCCAATCGTCCGGGATTTCCTAATTTGCCATCCAACATGTTATCCATGTTACAATTTCCATTTCCAACACGTCCCGGTTTAATACCCACACCTGGGCTCTTTCCCACACCAGGCTTGGGAGCATTTCCCAATAATCCTAAAAATCCTTTATTACCTGGACTATTTCCTTTTCACAACCTTAAACACACATTGGCGGATAATTTATCAATAAATCAAGGTTAGTTTATTTTAGTTTAATCCATTTAAAAATATCTATTATCAAGTATGTGATGTATGATCGATCGTGAGCGAAATTTTACAATCCATCTCATTTGCCAATTTCTAAAATAAATATTTAGATTTAAACTTCTGTATAAATGTAATTAAATATTTCATCTTTACAGAATCAGAAGATTTAACTACAGACAAAAAGAAGATTGAAACGAACTTGCAACAAACAATTGAACGCAGTTATTGCAATGTAGCTCCTCTGGTACCAGATTTTCTAACAAAATTAAGTGAGCAAAATCCAAATATAAGCAACAATGACAAACATTCTCACGATGCTCTACATGCCAACGAACCTGATTTGCCAAAAACTCCTAAACCGCGTAGTTCACATTCGAGTACTTTGTCACAGGACAATTTTCTTAAGAAAATTGTTGATGCCCATACGCCCGAAAGCGCCGTCGGCAGTTTAAGTAGCAAATCAATACCGTCAACACCTGGCGGCATGTCCCTTAATACTTTTGAGCAGCTAATGAAGAAATGTGACAGTCCCATCGATTTAATGTCTTTTAATAAACACACGAAATCCTTGCCTAGCTCCCAGGAATCAGGATTAGATTTTTCCATGAATAAAAAACCAACGTATAATACAAACGTGGGTGGTGGTGGTATGGCTGCTGGCAGTTTAAGCATTAAAATGCCCATTACTTTAAATAATGAACCCATTGAAGTATCTGATGATTCAGATGAAACAAATCAACCACAACCACCAAAACCAGAAAAGAGACAACAAACACATCCTCCTGCAGTTGTATCTCATCTAAACAATCCACTGCCGCAGCAGCTAACACATCACAACAGCTTTAATATGGATGATATGTTTGTACCTAATGCTGGTCCACGCTTGCTGCCAAAATCTCTGGATACGGACTTGTCGAATAAAGAACTGAAAAAACTTAAAAAGCAAGTTAAGAAAACATCTAGTATTAATGCCGCCAACCTATTAAATACGGATAACATTGAAGGACGAACATCAGCTGGTCCAGGATCTACAGGAGGTGTAGGAAAATTAGCAGGTGGCGCAGATTTAATACCTCTGACATCTACTGGTTTGGCCTATTCAGCTAAAAATATACCCTACAACAGTTTGACAGCCAATGCTAATCCATCGTTTCATTCACATAAAACAGAATTTTCCAACACAGCATCAGCTCCCCCGGCTGTGACTACTACACCTGCGCCCACTTCCGTTTTTGATAACCTAACAATTACCGCCGCCATTCCAATGTCTACGAGTAGTTCAAACACGGTATTTGATTTGCAAAAGAAACGCAAAGAGCATAAAAAGCTTAAAAAGATTAAAGAATTTAAGGATGGTAAAATCAAAAAGAAAAAAGACAAAAAGGACAAAAGTAAAAGTAAAGAAAAAACAGAGAAATATTTGCTTAGTCAGACACAAATCCCGGCGCCTAAAGAAAAGGAACCATTAGCTGTAATAGAACCCATAGTGAATGTGGGGGCACCTGTGCAAGCGACTCATAGTGGCAGCAGTGGCTCAGAAAAACTCAAAGACAAGGATTTAATGAAAAAACTAAAAAAAGAAAAGAAAAAAGAGAAACAACAAAGATCGATTTTGGAAGAACTGCCGCCCCAAAATCCAAATGTCGCACAGCAAGCATCAATTTTAAACGCTACGCTACCCAAAGAAAGTAATGTTTCTGCAACTTCTGCCACAAGCGTAAACGCATTGGATATTGAACAACCTAAAAAACAAAAATTATCACCAGCTTTAAATTATGCCACTTCATCTATTACCGAGCATAATGAAACATCGCTAACTGTTAATACTGGGCCCACAACACCAGCCTCTATAGTACCAAAATTAACCTTAAAATTGGGATCAACACACTCACCCACACCGCCGAGGGAAGATAATCATAAAAATAGCAATACATCAGCATTGGCGGCAGCTTTACCGAATGTTACTCCATCAGTTCAACAACCGCCAATGTTGTCCACACCCCCGCGTGAACGAGAGCCTTCACCCGAATTGGCCAGAATATCGCCGTTAGTAACGAGACCTCCCAAGCATAAATTGAATACAAGTAAGTATACTTACTATATAGTTTATTGTTAGCTTTAATAATAACACTGTGATACACTAAAATTATTCAAGTATTCTCATGAACTAATTCTGTTTCGTTGGAGCCCATAGAGAACGAAAACGCCTTTAGCTTTTCTAGACCACTTCGTAAATGTAGTAAAAAAAAGTTTTCTTAGAGTTTGAACTTTTAGCAGTCATAACTTCTTTGTTTCAAAAAAGATTTCTAGGAATTTGTTCAAATTTGGAAGATATAATTCTTAGCTTTCAAAATAAAGCATTGATCATTGAGTTCCTTCACTTAATTTTGAATAAAATCGGCATTTATTGATCGATTTTAATGATTTATTGACCGACTTCAAAAAGGAGAAAGGTTAACAATTCGTCATGTATATATATTTTATTTTTTTTATGGATGTTCCCTCAAAACTCCGCCATTTATAAACCGATTTCGGATTATTTTTCTTTATGCAATATATTACCTAGTAAAATTGCATGCGTTTTTAATGAGTTCAAAAACTATAGCTTTATTTACGATTTAAGACTGTATTCAGAATGCATTCGAAGAAACAAGTGCTCAAGAAATTATTTTTCTTTATTATTTTTTGCTGGGTATGTTCGGTAATTACGATGCTTTGCTTTTTTTCTCATTAATTTTTTGACACTATAATTCCCAAAAAAAAAAGAATTGCTTTGTTGTATCAATTCGCCGATAAGTATACCTTATAGATCAGCTTGATTCGGTAACTATTTACTCGTTAAACTAGTACAATTTTCCATACATTTTGTTGTAAAAAAATTTTTAAATAAATTTCACAGCAACAAAATATATGAAAAATATTAGCAATTTAACGAGTAAACAGTTACCGTATATTGCGTGAACTCCAATAATTTATATATTATATATAATTTCCTGCAGATCCTTTAAGAATCATAGGGCCAAGACCAGGGATGCCAGAATTCCTTCACCAATAATGGCTAAATGTAGAAAAAAATTGATAAAAACTAGCCAAAAAATGGCTAAGCGAGATCGAATCCAAAAATCATGAGTATTAAGCAAAAGTAAGAAAGTAATTCATATATTATTATCTTTTACATCAAATTGGAAAGATTTTTTTAAGTAAATAGAACCATATGAATTGCCATTATTGCGATCACAGAAGCTTTTTCTTTTTATTAGCAGCTATTTTTGTCAATCTTAAAATGTTTGTTGGGTATAGATTACACAGACCAACAAAATGAAATTTTTTTCTGTAAGGTCTAAGGTTTCGTAGTCAATTTGTATACACTTGGTAATGAGCATCAATTTTCCGTTATATAGAAAAAAGAGGATGCTGATCACATAATTTGCATTTACTATAGAACTAGTTCTTCGATTAAATTAAAAAAAATCAGAAGGATCGGAAAGAAAATAACCTTTAAATTAATGTCTTATTGATTTTTAAACAGCCTTATAGTTTCGGAGATATTAAGAAAGTTTTATCACAAAAATACATTTTTTCAAAAAAAAAAAAAATTAAAATTTTAACTGAAGAAAATTTATTAAAATCATTTCATAAGTTCTGAATTTATTCACAATTTAGTAGTAGTAGCAAATATTTTACAGATTTATTTTTAATTTTTATTTGTTTTAAACTGACTTTCAAAAATTAAAAAAAGCTGTTGAGAAAATCAATTTGTACGGGTTTTTCTATTATATTTTAGTTAGGTGCTATCATTGAATTGTGAATAAATTCAGAACTTATGAAATGATTTTAATAAATTTAAGCTCATTTTATTTGTAACATATGAAGTTATCACGATTAAGCGATTTTAACGAGTCTTTTAAAAGAAAAAATTTTAATTTTTTTTTTTTGAAAAATTTATGTTTTTTGATACAACTTTCTGAATATCTCCAAAACTATAAGACTGTTAAAAAATTAATAAGAACGTAATTTAAAGGTTATTTTGTTTTCGAGTCTTCTGTTTTATTTTAAATTTAATCGAAGAACTATTTCTCGAGTAAATGCAAATTATCTGATGAAGCAGCATCCTCGTTTTTCTTTATAACGGAAAATCTCGAGATAAAGAGTCAATTCAAAAAAAGTAATTTATAGGCAATGGAGCTGAGTATCATATCTACGCAAATTGACTAAGGAAACACCGACCTTATAAATCGTGTTGACCTGTGTTATTAATGCAAGTATTTCAGAGTGTGACAACGCCTGTTTCTGAATTGCATTTTCGCCGCCTATCGATTGCCATTCATTAGCCATTATTGCGCTCATCGATGATTTTTATTTTTATAACTTCTGAATGCCAGTACATATTTCAGAAAGTTCCAACCCCTCTTTTTGAATTCTATTTTGCCTCCTATCGATTGCCATTAGATATTATTGCGGTCAACAAAGATTTTTATTTTTATAAACGAAAAAGCAAAATCACAGAAAAGTGTGATTTTTTGCCCATTTTTTAAAAGTTTGTTGTGTATAACTTCTGAATGGATGAACGAATATGAATGCAAACGAAACAAAATACCTTGTTTTCATCTCTGAAAAATGGTTTGAAGTTTTACCAAAGTTTGTTTTCTTCTCATGCTTGCGAAAACAATAACATACAGTGTTGGAAAATATAATAGAAACGACAACTACTTGCACATTTCATATCATATTTTTAGTTTGTAAGGTAATCATTTCACCAGATATATACTGTATTACACTCTTTGATAACGGTACTTTATTTTGAGTTTGCTTTTGGGTACATAATCGCAAAAATTTAAGTTTAGTATTCTTTTAGTGAAGTGACCACGTGTTTTGGTTGGAAAAAAAATACAAACGCTGCGGAAACTGTTAATAATTCCGCTTTAAATTAATAAAATATTGTTATTTAAAAAGTGTTCGATACGTTAAGGGAAAGGTACGTAAAAAAAGTGAAAGTGCTGTAAGTTTTTACATATTTTATTAATATCCCATTCAAGATGGGTCGTGGTACAAATTGTACAGTTCAGGAAAGGGAAATTATAAAAAAAATTAAAAAATGATGGCCTTTCCATGTCTCGGATTGCCGACTTCATGAACTGCTCAAAAAAAATGTGTTTTCTGCGGTTCATTTTAAACCTACGGAGGAAAAACGAGGACGAAAGCGCGCAACATCAAAAAAGTTTGACCAATTGCTCATACGAGAGTCAAAAAAAAAATCCATTTTTATCCTCAGAAGACCTGAAAAATTCCTTAAAAGCACCAGTAAGCAGTCGAACAATCCGAAATAGATTGATATCTGCGGGTTTGAAGGCATATAGTGCAAGGAAAGTACCATACCTTAGTCAAAACAACATAAACTGTAGGTTATCGTTTGCAAGGAAACACGTATTGCGCAGAAATTGGAAAAACGTATTATGGTCTGACGAGACAAAGGTTAATTTGTTTGGGTCTGATGGCAAGGTGCATGTAAGACGCCCTAAAAACACTCCCTACGATCCAAAGCACACGTTAAAGACAGTTAAGCATGGGGGTGGGAATATAATGCTTTGGGGATGCTTTTCATCTTCAGGCGTTGGGCCCATTATTCTGGATAAAGGATAAGATGTGCGCTGTCGACTACATAAACATTTTACAGACAGTCATGCTTCCATACGCCGAGGAAGAAATGCCTTTGAAGTGGGAATTTCAGCAGGACAACGACCCCAAACACTCATCTAAGCTGGCAAAGAAATGGTTCCAAGACAACAATGTCCACCTGTTGGAATGGCCGTCACAGTTCCCGGACTTAAACCCCATTGAACACCTTTGGGCCATTCTGAAAAAGAAAATTGCTGGATATAAGCCAAAAAATAAAGCAGATTTGTGGGAGAAAGTCCAGGCCGAATGCTACAATATAGACCCATTATTAATTATTAATTATTTTTAAGTTTGTTGTTTCTATAATTTTTTCCAAGGGCAATGAAATGAATGCCGTCATATGTTTTGCTACATAAATGCAGCTCAGCTGAGATTTTCTTTTTTTATATACAAATAAGTTCTGTTTATAAAAAAATATAAACTCCCAATTTACAAGAAATATTCTGAAAAGAAAGAAAACTGCACATCGTTTCTATTATATTTTCAACACTGTATGTATTGCTCTGTTGTATTTTTTGGTAGTAAATAAGTGTTCCTTTGTTGCGAGTTTACATTTTTTTTTATGAAAAATCGGTAAAAAAATTGCATGTATGAAAAAAAGTGACTACAAAAAATAAAAGTGGCAAAAAAATAGCTAATGGCTAAATTAACTTTTCTTCTATCTAAACCGGATGAAAATGGCAAAATTTAGCCAGAAAATGGTTAAATTGGCATCAGTGGCCAAGACAAATATATTTCATTCATTTCTGTTCGATGCTAACGATATAATCTCGTTCCAAGTCATTCCTGCTCTCCGCTTCTATATATATTTGGCGCCTTCGTGTGTGCACAGGCATTGCCCTTCTACGGCTTCCCTGGGGGTTCCATTCTATGGCATATCTGGTGATGTCATCTAAAGGTCTACGACACCCTTCGTCTGATCCACTCCGTTTTTCTTAGAACTTCTAACTTGATTGGGAGTTTGTTGGGCGATTCTCCATAGGCTGTCATTCGATATTATTTGAGGCCAAAATACACATATGGTCAAAATAATAAGTACATACCTATGTAATATTTTCATGCGGTTCTACTTTCCTGTCTTTTTAAATGTAATATATACATTTTATAATATTTCGATACATCTAATTGTACAACACTAATATAATTATAAAAGCGATGCGAAAATTTTATTTCTTTGAATTTTTGCTCTAATTGTGTACTGAGGTCCTGATTTTTGTTGGTCAAAATAATAAGTACATTGTAATTTTTTTTTTGTTTTCGCACGAACTGTTTTTTTTTCAGAAAATATTTCTTATTTTATTTATAAAAATATTTAAGTTTAACAAAGCCGAATAGAAATAGATTCATATTTGGGCCGAAAAAGGCATAAAGTGAGAGCAATGGCATTGAGCCTTAAAACTGGGCGAAGATCCTCTCAATCAATTGTCCATCCTTTAAATCAGGAACCTGCAAAGCATATCACATGGGGTTTTTACTGTTTTACTCTCACACGTATTAACTAAAAGCAAATAAAATCAATCAGTGTGGTATGAACATTCAAACAAGCAGGTTGTGTTATCGCTTGTTTCTTGATATTGCTTGATATACACTAACAAAAACTTTGTACGAGCGAGAGTTGAAAAATAAAACCCATACAAGGAAAATGTATTAGTATGTGTTTGCCGGTTCCTGATCTAAATAGATAGCAGTTTTTTTGCCTAGTGTGCTTTAAAGATGAAAACAAGTGGTAAAAGCACGATAGCCGTATAAAAATATGCCGCCCATGGGGGATATTCACATTGCTACTCTCGTAAAAATGTATCCTTTTGAATAACAAAGGACAAACTCTGTGGATATAAGCAATGTGATATCTGCTCGAGCCATTTGAAAATGTCTGTCACCATCCTCCTACACTATAGAAAAAAATAGCTGTATAAATTAATTTGCTTCGGCACACAAATTTGGAGACGGGATTATGTTCCGCATGAAATCAGCGTAGGACAATGGGTGAGACGAAATGTCGTAATATCGTGTGGAGCGTTGAAACCGAAATAAAATTATTTCTTAATGACAGGTTGAAATATTTTTCGAGCCCATGGAAAGAATTTCGGTTTCGACCAGTTCCTATAATATTTTAGCACCTACTAATCTGTACCAATTCAGTTGATTTACTGTGTAGCATGATCCATCTCTGAACAAATTTTGTCCTAATCAGAGGAACTTTTTGGGCCCTTGGGCTCGATAATTTGGGATGTTTAAGACTTCGCCGAACGAATCGAGATTATATTACATTCAAAATATCGGCTAAAATTTCCTTTCATTATATAGAGGGGTCCATTTTTGCGAGACCGGCAATTTGTTTTTATGTTATTCGAGCCATTTACTTTAACCTTGTGCAATTTTCCGCACTGGATGCTGGCCCTAGAAAATGCAAAACTAATAAAATGTGATCTGGTCACAGATTTAGCGATTGATCGCCGAATTTTTGTCGCGTTTCTTGAGCTGCACACCACTATTATCTCTTAAAGTCCTACCAGGGATTTTCCAATACATTTATTATTGAATTTCTATTCAGTCTTACTTACATGCGAACCTAGGGCTCTTCTGGGTACCGGGTCACGCGGGGGTGCCCGGTAACACTATTGCGGACGGTCTAGCCAAGGCCGGTCCCCGCCTACATGAAAATGACATCGACTGGTTAGTAGGTGTCCCACTAAAAAGCTGTAAAATACAAGTTCAGCGCCAACTATTTAGAGAGGCGCAAACCAGATGGACAAATGAAATCACTTGTGAGGTTTCCAGATCCATCTGGCCCCAATATAACTTCGCAAGATCTGCAACCATACTGGGGCTCCCTCGTCAACAGCTGCGTATACTCGTAGCGGTCATAACAGGGCACTGTCTCATTGGTGTCCATGCCAGAAGATTAAATCTTCCTTTTATTGATTTCTCTAGAAGTTGTCAGAACGAGGAGGAAGAAACTGTCAAGCACCTCCTCTGTCGATGTCCAGCACTATATAGAAATAGGGCGTCATACTTGGGAAATCCGTCACTACCCGAACTAGCAGACCTGGGGGAATGCGACGTTAGGGGAATAAATTCATTCATAAGATACTCGGGTTGGTTTAACACCGACCCAACCTCTGGGATAGGAGGGACACCTCTCTGAACTTCCCTACTATCCATCCCAGGCGTCACAAAGGGACCAAAGGACCCAAGTGGGCCGGTTGTTAGAAACCGGCAGCCTGTTCAACCTAACCTACTTAAATTAAATGTGTCAATAAATAAAATAATACCTTTTTTAAAAAATGTTCACTTCATAGGAAAAAAATGTACAGCGTACTTATTTTTTTGACCAACTGAAAACACGACCTCTACAAAAAAAGGGAGACGAAAACAAGGGGAAAAAGATTTTCGCATCGTCTTCGGTTGAATTCGGTGTGGTCTAATTTGAAGTCTCAAAATATAATTAGATTGACTTAATAATAAATTATAAAGAAAGTAAAGGAGCACATCCTGAAAATAATAAATAGGTATGCACTTATTATTTTGACCATATGTGTATATTGAAAATTCTTGACATCGATTTACAAATACCTGCAGAGCGTTAATATCTCCTGTAGCAGCATTCCATGACTCACAGCCATAAAGGAGTACGGATTTGACACATGAGTCGAATATTTTAACCATAGTTTACCTGGATATATGCACAGATCGCCATATTGGGCTTTAAAGACTAAATTGTATTGTGGATATCTTCGTAGAGTCCCCATTCATTCAAAGTATACTGCCTAAGTAGCAAAATTTGGTAACGTCTTCTTACAACTTCTCCATTTAACGAAAACATTCGCATGGTTTTTGTTTTGTGTGTGTTGATCTTTGCTGCTTCAATTTACAGTGCATTCATCAACGCTTCCATATCGTTATATCCTACAATAGCACTACCGGTTATATAATTAGTTATATAACCGGTAGTGCTGACGGGTATATCGGTACATTATGTTTTTGTTCACATATATTATTCTTAAATACTTCTGTCTTGTCCACTCTTCCTAATGGCTTTTCCAAGCTTGAAGGCTCGTTGCTGCTAGAGAATAACTAAAATTTCAAGAATAGATATATAAATAAGTATAATTGATATACATTGTATTAAAATATTTAAATACCTCGTCGTCCTATCAAATAACATGAGCTGCACCACTTTGGAATAAAATAAACACTTTATTTTGTTGTTTCATTTTTAGCATAGATTTTTTATATTTTTGATACACAAGTTTTAATTTTTTATATTAAAAATCTATTTAAAATTCTATAAACTGGCTTTTCAACGCGAGAAATGCAACCCTGCAATATACATTATTTGTCCTACTTTAACATATGTGAGCAATATGTAGCAATCAGCGTTGCAACTGATAACAATTTTTCCAATAACATTTTTAAATTAGTAAAATTCCCCAAAACCTCCATCCTCTTCGGTTATCCATTTCTTGTAAGGTAGTTATGTGAAAGCAATCATATATCATATGTGTAATTTAGGTCTTCTAGCCTTCTATTGAATCCCCATGTTGTACCCTTGTCGCCATGATTCGCTCTATGCATGATGTCATCTAGTACTAAGTTAAAACTGAAGGGATGACCGTACACATTCTTGCCTTACTCCAGTAGAGACCACGAAGCTTTCACTTATACATCCTTCGTGTAACACACGATATGATGGTATGATTTAGCGGGAGTACTTTTAGTAGACTGTTCACATGCTCTATACAAGATTTTTGGGGGCGAAAACCGGCCTGGGGCAAATTACGACATTCGATATCGATAGAAATTTACATTTGAATTGGTTTCTACGTAGATCTGGTTCGAATGCAATTGAAAGCATTTCTTTTAAGATTTGTAAGATTGTAAAAGTTCTGATGATATGTTGTCCATACATGGTGCTTTCTTATTCTTAAGGGAAAGGATTGAGTTGATTATTTTCCGAATTTCGGGGTCGGTTTCTATATCTTCCCTAATAGTATGACTAACGCATACAGTTTGTCTGCTGTATGTTACTTGGATTTGTTAACATTGATAATGTTCAACCCATTGATCGGCTTGTTTCTTTACTGATGGAACTAGTTCTGCGCTGCTGTTCTTCAGAGGTTTGCCTGCTGTAAACTTTTTTTGAGTTAGTTTCCTCGTTATTTTGTACAGATCCTTAGTTCTATGGGATAGAGAAGCATTTTCAGCTTATTTAGCAAGGTCATCAGCTCATTTCCGTTTATCATTCCGTGCGCTTTTGTAGCATTTTCATCTATAGTTCTGTAGGTTACCTGAAGGTTCATCTTTTTACCACGGGTTCTTGCCGCGTTTAGCAATAGTTTAGTGTGTGAATTTTAACAATTTTCCGTCATTCCATGTCAAATTTGGTTGGTAAACAGATCGGTTTCGGATATGTGCCATCTTCAGTGTTCTATTGAATACAGTATTCAGTATTCAATAGAACACTGGAGATCGTACATATCCGAAACCGGTCTGTTTATCAACCAAATTTGACGTGGGATGACGGAAAATCGTTCCAAATTCAAACAAACCCCGTTGAAAGAAAAACACAACACACAGTTTAGAGTGTTTCTTCTTCGGATATAGGTTAGGTTAGGTTGAACAGGCTGCCGGTTTCTAACAACCGGCCCACTTGGGTCCTTTGGTCCCTTTGTGATGCCTGGGATGGATAGTAGGGAAATTCAGAGAGGTGCCCCTCCTATCCCAGAGGTTGGGTCGGTGTTTAAACCAACCCGAGTATCGTATGAATAAATTTATTCCCCTAATGTCGCATTCCCCCAGGTCTGCTAGTTCGGGTAGTGACGGATTTCCCAAGTATACGCCCTATTTGTATATAGTGCTGGACATCGACAGAGGAGGTGCTTGACAATTTCTTCCACCTCCTAGTTCTGACAACTTCTACATGGACACCAATGAGACAGTGCCCTGTTATGACCGCTACGAGTATACGCAGCTGTTGACGAGGGAGCCCCAGTATGGTTGCAGATCTTGCGAAGTTATACTGGGGCCAGATGGATCTGGAAACCTCACAAGTGATTTCATTTGTCCATCTGGTTTGCGCTTCTCTAAATAGCTAGTGCTGAATTTGTATTTTACAGCTTTTTAGTGGGACACCTACTAACCAGTCGATGTCATTTTCATGTAGGCGGGCACCAGCCTCGGCTAGACCGCCCGCGATGATGTTACCGGGCACCCCCGCGTGGCCCGGTACCCAGAAGAGCCCTAGGTTCGCATGTCTCGCCATCTCATTCAGAGATGCCCGGCATTCTTTAACCAATTCCGATGTTGTGTAAACACCAGATAGAGCATGTAGTGCCGCCTTACTATCGGTACAAATTCGGATGTCCTGATCGAATATCCTGTAGTACCTTAACCAGTTGGCTGCCCTTTTGATTGCCGATATTTCAGCCTGAGTGATGCTACATTGGTTTGGTAGCCTAAAGTTTATCCTACGTTGCATTTGTGGGATGTAGAAACCCCCGCCCACTCCGATGCCCGACTTTGACCCATCGGTGTAAATCTCGAGCACATCCTCATATTGGTGTATGTAGTTTGCCTCAGACAGAGGATGTGCCCGAGAGGTCCACCACGAATCTCTTGTCGGGCATCAGAGTAGGTGAGCAGTAGTCAGTGTGGTCGGGAAGATCTGAGATTTGCCCTAATATCGTCGCATGGCCTACGTTACCCCGGCTTCCATGCACCTGGGGCATCTAGTCTAACCGCCGAGTTCATGGCCAGTTGTTTGATCATGAGTTCAGCAGGAAGCCAATGCAGTATGGTGAACAGCGTTTTGGATGGAGTAGTGCGAGGTGCACCCGTGATCAGCAAAGCAGATGTTCGAAGAACCTTTTCTATTATTTTAGAGTATGTGGCTTTATTTAAGGAAGTCCACCAGACGACAGACCCATACATTAATATGGGCTTTACCACCATTTCAAAAAGCCAGTTGACGTTTTTGGGACTTACGCCCCACCTGTTGCCGATCGCCCTTTTGCAGGTGTATAGAGCAATAGCAGCCTTGACTGCCCTAGCTTGAACGTTGGGGTACCATGAAAGCTTAGAGTCCGGTATAATACCGAGATACTTCACGCTATCTGATAACCTAAGGGTGACTCCGTTGAGAGTCGGTAACGTGAAAGTCGGTGTCTTGTATTTTCTCGTAAAGAGAACAAGACCGTCTTTTGAGGGTTAGCATTAAGACCACTTTCAACGCTCCATCTACTTATGATACCTAGTGCCGATTGAAGAGGTTGAGATAGAGTATCTAAAAATTTACCAGATATTGCTGCTGCTACGTCATCCGCCTAGGCTACTGATTTAAACCTCATAGAGTCTAGTTCCACCAGTACCGAATTTATGGCGATATTCCATAGGATAGGTGACAGAACACCTCCCTGGGGAGTACCTCGCCTAAACGTTTTTTGAATAGTCGTTTGCCCCATCGTGTAGGAAATTACCCTATTTGTTAAGAGTCCTCGTATGAAGCTAATTGTTAACCGATCAATGTTCAGTCTTTCTAGTTCCATAATGATGGATTCAGGTCGTACATTGTTAAAGGCACCCTCTATATCAAGAAAGGCCACGAATGTATATTCTTTGTTTGCCAGGGATTTTTCAATGAATCCTACAAGCGAGTGAAGTACCGTCTCAACTGATTTGTCCTTCGTATAGGCATGTTGGGAGGTTGGTAGGAGGTTCGGAGAAATTGTTGATCTAACATGTAGATCAATTATCCGTTCCAGAGTTTTAAGGAGAAAAGATGATAGGCTGATGGGTCTAAAAATCTTTCGGGTTTACGTGTGTAGTTTTACCCCCTTTGGGAATAAAGACCACGGAACATTTGGTTCATACTATCGGAATATACGACCAAGTTAGACAGGCCGAGTATATCCGAATGAGCCATGGAGTGATCACGTCTGCATTACGCTGTAGGTCAGCTGGAATAATTCCATCGAGACCCGGTGATTTGAACGGGTCAAAGCTGTTAATGGTCCACATTATTTTTTCCCTATTTAGGGTAATCGTGGCCATATTAGAATGTATTGATTGTATGGCTGCAATCTCTCCGGTGGAGGGAGTGCAACCGGGAAAGTGTCTGTTCATTAGTACCTCTAGGGTCTCCTGGTCCATCCGCCACCTGATTTCTTAATGAAACTGGGGACAGTTGAAAGAGTAGCCCAGATTTTGCGAAGGCGCCTAGTCAGAGGCTCCCTCAACATTGCTGCAGAAGGACCTCCATGACGTTCGTTTCGCATCCCTGACGAGGTTCTTGGACCCTGTTTATAGAGGCTTTGTAGGATGACCAGTTACCCAGTCTTTTTGCCTTATTGAATAGTCTGCGACTCTCCTTGCGAGCGTTCGCTATTTCAAGACTCCACCATGGTGGCTTTTTCTTCCCACGCAGTATACTAGGTCTGCATGATGCGGCCGTCGCTAAGTTGAAAGCATTTGTTAGATTGCCAACCGCGATGTCAATGTCGTGCCTATCGTTTATGATTGGCGATTGTGTAAGAAAGTCAGAGAGAATAAGCTTTTGCTCTTCTTCTTCGGATATTAGACTCCAAGTATTATCAGAGATCCAATGTTTTCTCTGCCTTTCTTTGAAATCTAGATTATCCTTAGCAGCGTTTAAGAAACCATTTCTTACATTAATCCAACTAAGCGAGCTGTTTTGACGTATATTATGCAGAGAATTGTTTAGCGCTTCGGAGTAGTTATTTAATATTGCATTTCCACATTTTCCACCAATAAAATTTTCTTAATTTTACAATTCATTTAATTGTTCAATTCACAAGCTCAGTCGTATGGTTTATTGTTTAAAAAACTACAATACTTGTTTATGTTGTTGTGGTCTAAAGATTTAAAAACCAGCCCACTTGGGCCCTTATAGGTCCTGTTGTCTTACCTGAAGCGGGAACGTGAAGATAAGTAGAATCCCCTTTCTACGGCCCCTAAATTGATAGTTGAGTCGTAGTTGCCAAATTCTTATTATGGAATACAACTTCATCAAAGCAGTTGTCTCAGTTTTTTTATCAGTTATGTTTTGGTTTTTATTTCGACTATGGTGTTACTTTTAATTACTTTTAATATGGTACTTTTAGGCGCCAATCTATCCCATTTGTCACCCCATATTGTTGCCATATCCATAAAATATAAAATCTCAAGAAAAAATAGTGAGGCCAAAACTAAAAATATTTAAAATATTTTGTGATGGCTAATATGGTTTCAAAAAACAGAGTATAGAAAAGAATCTTTTTTCGAAAATTTTTTCGAAGACAACTAAAACTAGTTGTGAATCATAATACAAAAAAAAGGTTGAGTTGGGTAGCATTGACAACTCAACCTAGTTGAGTTGTGAATCATAATAGGGGCCTACGTTTCCCTATTCGGATCAGTGGTGAACCAACCCGACGATCGAATGAAAGAATTTATCCGTCTAATGTCGCAGTTTGATAAGGCTGCTAGATCCTGAAGCAGCGGGCTGCCCAGTGAAACCACCCTTTGCTCGAAAAGAGCGGGGCATAGACAGAGGAGGTGCTCTACATTTTGTTCCTCCTCCTCATTATGACAACTTCTACAGAAATCATTATACGGTAGATTCAATCTCCTAGCATGCGCACCAATAAATCAGTGTCCTGCAATTACCGCCACAAGATCTACTACAATCGTATTGGGGCCATATTAACCTCGAAGTCGAGCAGGTGACCTCGTTTGACCATCTGGTCGGCGCGATCCCAAAAAGTTCCTACTGAATATGAGACTTGCAGCAGTTTAGCGGTACGCCTACCATTTGATCCGTGTCTCGAGTGTACATTCGAGCCACGGATTTGGCTAGTTCGTCCGCAGCAATATTTCCGGGCACATTGCTGTGCCCGGCATTCATACACCAAAATGGATGTCGTGTAAACACCCGATAGAGACTTGATCGCAGCTTTGCTGTCCGTACAAATTTGGACATCATCGTTGTATATCCTATAGTACCTCATCCAGTTAGCTGCTCTTTTTATGGCTGATATTTCGGCCTGTAGCACGCTACATTTATCCTGTAGCTTAAACTTAATTCTGTTGATAACGGGAAATAAAGACGCCGCCACCCACTCCCAAGTCCGATTTAGATCCGTCCGTGTAAATCGCCAGCACGTCCCCCTGACGAGGGAAGGAATAGGTGGACCAGTAATCAATGTTTTCCGGCAGAACATTTAAGAGTTCCAAAATGTTGGCGTGTCCCTTGGGTGCCTTTTTCCATGCACCTGCTGCCTCAAGCCTGATCGCAGAGTTCATGGCCAGTTGTCTGACCATGAGATCAGCTGGCAGCCAATGCATCATTCTGAAGAGAGCTTTTGATGGAGTGGTGCATGGAGCGCCTGTAATCATCAAAGCTGATGTACGCAGGATCCTTTCTATGATCCGACAGTAGGTGGTGATCTTGTATGATGCAGTCCAACATACTAGCGCGCCATATGTGAGTATGGGCTTTATTACCATGTTGAAGATCCATTTTGAGTTCTTAGGATTTATTCCCCAGTTCCTCCCAATGGCCCTTCTGCATGTATATATGGCCACCGCGGCCTTATTTGCCCTTGACTGGACACTACGATGCCATGACATTTTCGAGTTCAGATATATACCCAGGTACTTCGCACTGTCAGACAACCTAAGTTCTATTCCGTTTAGAGTCGGGAGTGGAAAGGATGGTATCTTGTATCTTTTTGTGAAGAGTACGAGATCCGTTTTCTGAGGGTTAACACTGAGACCACTTTCAGTAGTCCACCTGCTGATAGTTCTCAGCTAATCCTAGTCGCTGTGAGAGGGTATCCGGGTATTTTCCAGTAACTGCCACAGCTATGTCGTCGGCATACGCCATGGTTTTAAACAGCTTGGAATCAAGTTTCATAAGCAGAGTTTAAAGCGAGATTCGAAGAATGGACAGAACCCCTCCCTGAAGAGTACCTCGGGTTGCTACCTTGCAGATTGTAGCCCCCCCAGAGTGGATACAATAACCCTATAGGTTAGTAGATTCCAGACTAGGCTTATTATCGACTGATGAATATTCAATCTACGTAGAGCCATTATGATGGTCTCTGGTTTCACATTGTTGAAAGCACCTTCAATGCCTAGGAAGGCCACCAATGCATATTCTTTCTGCTCCATCGATTTCTCGACAAAACCAACGAGCGAGTGGTAGCGCAGTCTCAACCGATTTGCCTTTGGTGTAGGCGTGCTGAGAGGCTGATAGCAGGTTCGGATTTATCTCCATTCTAAGATGGAGATCGACGATCCGTTCCATGGTTTTGAGAAGGAGGACAGACTAATAGGTCTAAAATCTTTTGGGGTGGTGTGGGAAGTTTTACCCCCTTTGGGGATAAATACTACCGAACACCTAGTCCATGAAGATGGTATATACGACAGCCGAAAGCAAGCTGTGTATATCCTTATTAGCCATGGCGCAATTATTTCCGCATTTTGCTGTAGATCGGCTGGCATAATGCCGTCCCGACCCGGTGACCTGAGCGGGCCAAAACTATTTATCGGCCACATAAGCCTTTCCCTGTTTACGGCGATGGTTTCTTAATGAAACCTATGGCTGTAGGGGTGGTTGATAGGATTAGATGTACCCTCATCTAAGACCTGTCGACTTCGAAAAATCCTATCAACCACCCCTACAGCCATAGGTTTCATTAAGAAACCATCTGGTAGGTGGACAACCAGCGGACATGAGGCCCTTGAGGTGCTCATGGACTCGCATTTCCCCGGCTGAATCCCCTACACGGGAGAATGCTTGACCGTTACTTCAAATTGCCACATGCCACAAATCGCCGTAAACAGGGAAAGGCTTATGTGGCCGATAAAGAGTTTTGGCCCGCTCAAGTCACCGGGTCCGGACTGCATTATGCCAGCCGATCTACAGCAAAATGCGGAAATAATTGCGCCATGGCTAATAAGGATATACACAGCTTGCTTTCGGCTGTCGTATATACCATCTTCATGGACTAGGTGTTCGGTAGTATTTATCCCCAAAGGGGGTAAAACTTCCCACACCACCCCAAAAGATTTCAGACCTATTAGTCTGTCCTCCTTCTCAAAACCATGGAACGGATCGTCGATCTCCATCTTAGAATGGAGATAAATCCGAACCTGCTATCAGCCTCTCAGCACGCCTACACCAAAGGCAAATCGGTTGAGACTGCGCTACCACTCGCTCGTTGGTTTTGTCGAGAAATCGATGGAGCAGAAAGAATATGCATTGGTGGCCTTCCTAGGCATTGAAGGTGCTTTCAACAATGTGAAACCAGAGACCATCATAATGGCTCTACGTAGATTGAATATTCATCAGTCGATAATAAGCCTAGTCTGGAATCTACTAACCTATAGGGTTATTGTATCCACTCTGGGGGGGCTACAATCTGCAAGGTAGCAACCCGAGGTACTCTTCAGGGAGGGGTTCTGTCCATTCTTCGAATCTCGCTTTAAACTCTGCTTATGAAACTTGATTCCAAGCTGTTTAAAACCATGGCGTATGCCGACGACATAGCTGTGGCAGTTACTGGAAAATACCCGGATACCCTCTCACAGCGACTAGGATTAGCTGAGAACTATCAGCAGGTGGACTACTGAAAGTGGTCTCAGTGTTAACCCTCAGAAAACGGATCTCGTACTCTTCACAAAAAGATACAAGATACCATCCTTTCCACTCCCGACTCTAAACGGAATAGAACTTAGGTTGTCTGACAGTGCGAAGTACCTGGGTATATATCTGAACTCGAAAATGTCATGGCATCGTAGTGTCCAGTCAAGGGCAAATAAGGCCGCGGTGGCCATATATACATGCAGAAGGGCCATTGGGAGGAACTGGGGAATAAATCCTAAGAACTCAAAATGGATCTTCAACATGGTAATAAAGCCCATACTCACATATGGCGCGCTAGTATGTTGGACTGCATCATACAAGATCACCACCTACTGTCGGATCATAGAAAGGATCCTGCGTACATCAGCTTTGATGATTACAGGCGCTCCATGCACCACTCCATCAAAAGCTCTCTTCAGAATGATGCATTGGCTGCCAGCTGATCTCATGGTCAGACAACTGGCCATGAACTCTGCGATCAGGCTTGAGGCAGCAGGTGCATGGAAAAAGGCACCCAAGGGACACGCCAACATTTTGGAACTCTTAAATGTTCTGCCGGAAAACATTGATTACTGGTCCACCTATTCCTTCCCTCGTCAGGGGACGTGCTGGCGATTTACACGGACGGATCTAAATCGGACTTGGGAGTGGGTGGCGGCGTCTTTATTTCCCGTTATCAACAGAATTAAGTTTAAGCTACAGG
The DNA here is from genome assembly GCA_956483635.1 of Panzeria rudis. Taxonomy (NCBI): domain Eukaryota; kingdom Metazoa; phylum Arthropoda; class Insecta; order Diptera; family Tachinidae; genus Panzeria; species Panzeria rudis. The sequence continues at coordinate 89,255,606 of OY101451.1, forward strand.
ATAAATGTAGCGTGCTACAGGCCGAAATATCAGCCATAAAAAGAGCAGCTAACTGGATGAGGTACTATAGGATATACAACGATGATGTCCAAATTTGTACGGACAGCAAAGCTGCGATCAAGTCTCTATCGGGTGTTTACACGACATCCATTTTGGTGTATGAATGCCGGGCACAGCAATGTGCCCGGAAATATTGCTGCGGACGAACTAGCCAAATCCGTGGCTCGAATGTACACTCGAGACACGGATCAAATGGTAGGCGTACCGCTAAACTGCTGCAAGTCTCATATTCAGTAGGAACTTTTTGGGATCGCGCCGACCAGATGGTCAAACGAGGTCACCTGCTCGACTTCGAGGTTAATATGGCCCCAATACGATTGTAGTAGATCTTGTGGCGGTAATTGCAGGACACTGATTTATTGGTGCGCATGCTAGGAGATTGAATCTACCGTATAATGATTTCTGTAGAAGTTGTCATAATGAGGAGGAGGAACAAAATGTAGAGCACCTCCTCCGTCTATGCCCCGCTCTTTTCGAGCAAAGGGTGGTTTCACTGGGCAGCCCGCTGCTTCAGGATCTAGCAGCCTTATCAAACTGCGACATTAGACGGATAAATTCTTTCATTCGATCGTCGGGTTGGTTCACCACTGATCCGAATAGGGAAACGTAGGCCCCTATTATGATTCATAACTCAACTAGGTTGAGTTGTCAATGCTACCCAACTCAACCGTTTTTTTTTTTTGTATTATGATTCACAACTAGTTTTAGTTGTCTTCGAAAAAATTTTCGAAAAAAGATTCTTATCTATACTCTGTTTTTAAAACCATATTAGCCATCACAAAATATTTTAAATATTTTTAGTTTTGGCCTCACTATTTTTTCTTGAGATTTTATATTTTATGGATATGGCAACAATATGGGTTGACAAATGGGATAGATTGGCGCCTAAAAGTACCATATTAAAAGTAATTAAAAGTAACACAATAGTCGAAATAAAAACCAAAACATAACTGATAAAAAACCGAGACAACTGCTTTGATGAAGTTGTATTACATAATAAGAATTTGGCAACTACGACTCAACTATCAATTTAGGGACCGTAGAAAGGGGATTCTACATACTTATCTTCACGTTCCCGCTTCAGGTAAGACAACAGGACCTATAAGGGCCCAAGTGGGCTGGTTTTTAAATCTTTAGACCACAACAACATAAACAAGTATCGTAGTTTTTTAAACAATAAACCATACGACTGAGCTTGTGAATTGAACAATTATATTTTCCTGTAAAATTAAGAAAATTTGATTGGTGGAAAATGTGGAAATGCAATATTAAATAACTACTCCGAAGCGCTAAACAATTCTCTGCATAATATACGTCAAAACAGCTCGCTTAGTTGGATTAATGTAAGAAATGGTTTCTTAAACGCTGCTAAGGATAATCTAGATTTCAAAGAAAGGCAGAGAAAACATTGGATCTCTGATAATACTTGGAGTCTAATATCCGAAGAAGAAGAGCAAAAGCTTATTCTCTGACTTTTTTACACAATCGCCAATCATAAACGATAGGCACGACATTGACATCGCGGTTGGCAATCTAACAAATGCTTTCAACTTAGCGACGGCCGCATCATGCAGACCTAGTATACTGCGTGGGAAGAAAAAGCCACCATGGTGTAGTCTTGAAATAGCGAACGCTCGCAAGGAGAGTCGCAGACTATTCAATGAGGCAAAAAGACTGGGTAACTGGTCATCCTACAAAGCCTCTATAAACAGGGTCCAAGAACCTCGTCAGGGATGCGAAACGAACGTCATGGAGGTCCTTCTGCAGCAATGTTGAGGGAGCCTCTGAGACTAGGCGCCTTCGCAAAATCTGGGCTACTCTTTCAACTGTCCCCAGTTTCATTAAGAAATCAGGTGGCGGATGGACCACCAGTAGTCAGGAGACCCTAGAGGTACTAATGAACACACACTTTCCCGGTTGCACTCCCTACACGGGAGAGATTGCAGCCATACAATCAATACATTCTAATAATGCCACGATTACCCTAAATAGGGAAAAAATAATGTGGACCATTAACAGCTTTGACCCGTTCAAATCACCGGGTCCCGATGGCATTATTCCAGCTGACCTACAGCGTAATGCAGACGTGATCACTCCATGGCTCATTCGGATATACTCGGCCTGTCTAACTTGGTCTTATATTCCGATAGTATGGACCAAATGTTCCGTGGTCTTTATTCCCAAAGGGGGTAAAACTACACACGTAAACCCGAAAGATTTTTAGACCCATCAGCCTATCATCTTTTCTCCTTAAAACTCTGGAACGGATAATTGATCTACACCTTAGATCAACAATTTCTCCGAACCTCCTACCAACCTCCCAACATGCCTATACGAAGGGCAAATCAGTTGAGACGGTACTTCACTCGCTTGTAGGATTCATTGAAAAATCCCTGGCAAACAAAGAATAAACATTCGTGGCCTTTCTTGATATAGAGGGTGCCTTTAACAATGTACGACCTGAATCCATCATTATGGAACTAGAAAGACTGAACATTGATCGGTCAACAATTAATTAGCTTCATACGAGGACTCTTAACAAATAGGGTAATTTCCTCCACGATGGGGCAAACGACTATTCAAAAAACGGTTAGGCGAGATACTCCCCAGGGAGGTGTTCTGTCACCTATCCTATGGAATATCGCCATAAATTCGGTACTGGTGGAACTAGACTCTATGAGGTTTAAATCAGTAGCCTAGGCGGATGACGTAGCAGTAGCAATATCTGGTAAATTTCTAGATACTCTATCTCAACGTCTTCAATCGGCACTAGGTATCATAAGTAGATGGAGAGTTGAAAGTGGTCTTAATGCTAACCCTCAAAAGACGGATCTTGTTCTCTTTACGAGAAAATACAAGACACCGACTTTCACGTTACCGACTCTCAACGGAGTCACCCTTAGGTTATCAGATAGCGTGAAGTATCTCGGTATTATACTGGACTCTAAGCTTTCATGGTACCCCAACGTTCAAGCTAGGGCAGTCAAGGCTGCTATTGCTCTATACACCTGCAAAAGGGCGATCAGCAACAGGTAGGGCGTAAGTTCCAAAAACGTCAATTGGCTTTTTGAAATGGTGGTAAAGCCCATATTAATGTATGGGTCTGTCGTCTGGTGGACTTCCTTAAATAAAGCCACATACTCTAAAATAATAGAAAAGGTTCTTCGAACATCTGCTTTGCTGATCACGGGTGCACCTCGCACTACTCCATCCAAAGCGCTGTTCTCCATACTGCATTGGCTTCCTGCTGAACTCATGATCAAACAACTGGCCATGAACTCGGCGGTTAGACTAGATGCCTCAGGTGCATGGAAGCCGGGGTAACGTAGGCCATGCGACGATATTAGGGCAAATCTCAGATCTTCCCGACCACACTGACTACTGCTCACCTACTCTGATGCCCGACAAGAGATTCGTGGTGGACCTCTCGGGCACATCCTCTGAGGCAAACTACATACACCAATATGAGGATGTGCTCGAGATTTACACCGATGGGTCAAAGTCGGGCATCGGAGTGTGCGGGGGTTTCTACATCCCACAAATGCAACGTAGGAAAAACTTTAGGCTACCAAACCAATGTAGCATCACTCAGGCTGAAATATTAAAAGGGCAGCCAACTGGTTAAGGTACTACAGGATATTCGATCAGGACATCCGAATTTGTACCGATAGTAAGGCGGCACTACATGCTCTATCTGGTGTTTACACAACATCGGAATTGGTTAAATGCCGGGCATCTCTGAATGAGATGGCGAGACATGCGAACCTAGGGCTCTTCTGGGTACCGGGCCACGCGGGGGTGCCCGGTAACATCATCGGGACGGTCTAGCCGAGGCTGGTGTCCGCCTACATGAAAATGACATCGACTGGTTAGTAGGTGTCCCACTAAAAAGCAGTAAAATACAAATTCAGCACCAACTATTTAGAGAAGCGCAAACCAGATGGACAAATGAAATCACTTGTGAGGTTTCCAGATCCATCTGGCCCCAATATAACTTCGCAAGATCTGCAACCATACTGGGGCTCCCTCGTCAACAGCTGCGTATACTCGTAGCGGTCATAACAGGGCACTGTCTCATTGGTGTCCATGTAGAAGTTGTCAGAACGAGGAGGAGGAAGAAATTGTCAAGCACCTCCTCTGTCGATGTCCAGCACTATATAGAAATAGGGCGTATACTTGGGAAATCCGAAAATTCTTGGGACTACCCGAACTAGCAGACGTAGGAGAATGCGACATTAGGGGAATAAATTCATTCATCGATACTCGGGTTGGTTTAACACCGACCCAACCTCTGGGATAGGAGGGGCACCTCTGAATTTCCCTACTATCCATCCCAGGCATCACAAAAGGACCAAAGGACCCAAGTGGGCCGGTTGTTAGAAACCGGCAGCCTGTTCAACCTAACCTAACCTATATCCGAAGAAGAAACATTCTAAACTGTGTGTTGTGTTTTTCTTTCAACGGGGTTTGTTTGAATTTGGAACGATTTTCCGTCATCCCACGTCGAATTTGGTTGATAAACAGACCGGTTTCGGATATGTACGATCTCCAGTGTTCTATTGAATACTGAATACTGTATTCAATAGAACACTGAAGATGGCACATATCCGAAACCAATCTGTTTACCAACCAAATTTGACATGGAATGACGGAAAATTGTTAAAATTCACACACTAAACTATTGCTAAAAAACGCGGCAAGAACCCGTAGTAAAAAGATGAGCCTTCAGGTAACCTACAGAACTATAGATAAAAATGCTACAAAAGCGCACGGAATGATAAACGGAAATGAGCTGATGACCTTGCTAAATAAGCTGAAAATGCTTCTCTATCCCATAGAACTAAGGATCTGTACAAAATAACGAGGAAACTAACTCAAAAAAAGTTTACAGCAGGCAAACCTCTCAAGAACAGCAGCGCAGAACTAGTTACATCAGTAAAGAAACAAGCCGATCAATGGGTTGAACATTATCAATGTTAACAAATCCAAGTAACATACAGCAGACAAACTGTATGCGTTAGTCATACTATTAGGGAAGATATAGAAACCGATTGCCCCGAAATTCGGAATCCTGAATCCCTATAGCGAATTCAATATATCTATGGTCAGAAAACGAGCAATCATTTGAGACCCTCCATTCCCTAACTAAGTTAGAATGCCTAGTGCTTACTAGCGTTATGTCAAGAACCTCTCTTCTATTTATAATCATGAAAGTGGATTCTGACCCTACGTTAGCTTCGTCTAAGTTACTACAGAGAATGAAATCAAGTAAAGACTCACCCCTTGCATTAGAGTCCGAGCTGCCCCATATAACGTGGTGTGCGTTGGCATCTGCTCCTATGATTATCGGCAAATTTTTCTGGTTCGCCATTCTTACGACCTCGCGAATCTTTGGTGGTGGTGATTCGGTGTCGTGCGTCATGTAGCTGGAGACCAGTATGGTGGTGTTTGTTCCGGTCTCCCAGGCTACAGCTACAGTATCTTCATCACTGAAATCAGAGAGGAAGATGTTCAAGTCGCTTTTGGCTAAAATGCACGATCTGATCTTACCTGGACCATATGCGTGTATTAGCCTATAGCCTTTCATGGCTAGTCCGCAGACCCTGTTCTGGTGTGTCCAGGGTTCCTGTACCAGCATGAGCTCCTCCCTTCTCTCAGCCATCCGGAGGAGAGCCGCAGCCGAAGCTGCTTTGGAATGGTGAAGATTGACTTGCGTCGCCTTCACCATGCCCGCGCCTAGCCATTTACGATTGTGACGTTGGCGTCCTCTTGGTCCCAGTAGAACCAAAGTTATGACAATTACAATAGAGCGTAATTAGCTCTACATTTATATAAAGAGAGGAACAATTTGTACAGCTTGGCTCTAGCATAAAGATTAATTGCTTGGTGACGTAATGTGACAAAATAGCGGGCTTTCTGTGGAAATGCTCATATATGCAGCTTCGGTTGTTTTCTGTGAAAGACTTATTTGACATTATTTCGTGAATACGCGCAGAAGAAAACTCTGAATTGTGATTTCAATTACGAAAACTGTATATGTTTCAATTTTGTTACGAAAATTACGACGAAAATTTTATTTTCAATTAAACTAAATTTACATGATGAAATATTTCATGATGATGAATTTGTGGCATGAAACTTTCTTTATTTGCTAATTAGATGGGCAAGGAAAGAAGTTGAGTTGAAAAAGTGATAGGATATAGAATTTCAAATGGTTTTTCGCCAATTTTGATTATCCTATTTCGCGCTTGCAATACGCAAATAAAAGTTTCATGAAGAAAATTTCATTAAGTATTTCATCATGTAAATTTCATATTACTAAAATTCATTAATTTTTAATAACTAAAAATATGGAAAAATTGCTGGACAAAGTTCTTTTCTATCAAAACAGAAATTGATGCAATTACGAAACTAATTAATTGAAAGCATTTTTAAATCCTAATGTTTAGGTGGTGATGCAGCAACAATTTCTTCTACCGCTACTAGCAATATTTCGGCTTCAAATGCTAGTTCTTTGGAAATTGGCGACAGTAGTAAAAACTCTTCTACATCCAATTCTAATATGATAGTCCCACCTCCAAGTCCTTGGCTTTCTGGTGGCACCATATCAGCCAGTTCAGTTTTATTGCCACATCAGCTGTTACAAACAACTAAACAGCACGATATGACAACCACATCTATGAGTGCTGCAAACACTGATACTACAACTAAGAATACGAATACAGATAGACAAAGTCCGTTGACGCTCATAACAGAAACAAGTCGACCCTCTTCCTATATCGTAAGAAACATAACATTCTTTTGTGTTCAAAGAAAAATTTTGTATAAAGTATTTGTATTTATTTTTTATTGTCTGTGATGAAGGATGCTGAGGGTAATCGTGTTTGGATTTGTCCCGCCTGTGGCAAAGTTGATGATGGATCTCCTATGATTGGCTGCGATGGTTGTGATGCCTGGTATCATTGGTATGTATTACAATTTAACGTAATTAAAACATTTTTATCTAATAATGAACATTTGTGTGTTTCAAGGGTTTGTGTGGGCATATTTGTGGCACCCAAAGACAATGAAGACTGGTTTTGTCGTGTGTGCATAACACGAAAAAAGGGCCTTCATGGTTCTGATAAAAAACGTAAACGTAATAAGAAAAAATAAATTTTATTTGAAAACAAAAAAAAGAAATAGTTTTTAAGCAGTTGTGAAATTGTATTTCATTAAAAAATCGTTAATGTACAATAAAGTATATTGCATAAATTTGTATTATAACTTGGAAAAATTACTGTTTTCAAAAAACTCAAGCAGTTACCAGAGAAGCAAGCCGTCCGGCGGCGGCTGAAAGGGTAAAATGTACCGGCGGCTATTTAGCTCGTTGCGGAAATGGTTTTCCTGAAATTATTTTGTAGTTGAAAAATTTCCATCTGGTAACGGAAATATGGGTTCATTAATTTTAGTATAGGAATCCTTGGTTATTCCATTTAACAACTATATATAATCCCCCTTATCGTGTTTGGCGATTTGCGCCTTCGACTACGACACTTTTGTAATAGATTATAGACTGCACGCTACATATTTCTTTAATCCATTACAAGAATGTCGTAGTCGAAAATCGTCAAACACGATAAGGGCCAATATTTTTTCTATCCAGACACTAATTTACATAGCATCTTGACGAGCCATGGACTTGTCTTAACAAAAGGCTATATGACGTGCAATTAAGGCCAAGGCACATAGAATTCGTCGTACGAAAATGCAAAAAAGAAAAAGTTAGCTGTGTTTACAAATTCACCTGTAGTGAATTCGTCTTGCATGCATTTCACCTTAAGAGCCCGTTCACACTGTGAAACTTTTGTTGCACAAACTTTTCTTGCGTGAGAGTGATGAAATCGAAATATGTATTTTTATTCCTATATCGCTCTTTCTCACAGAGTGAACCGGCACTTAGTTGTCAGTTGAAAAAGGAAACATATAAAGTATGATGGATTCTATGTGCCTCGGCCTTTACTCTACGTCTTGAGGAGCAAATATTTTGTTTGTTGCCAAACTTCATACAAAAAATACAACCTAAAAAAATAATTTAAATTTCAATATGACATTTGACAATTTCCGGCAATAAAAATTGGTACGTGGAGACCTAGAGTTATAACCATGGTGTAATAAGTATACAGGTGGCCGCATAAGGGAAACAAATACAAGAAAAAAACTAGATGATGCTTGTCAAAAAAATATACGTGCTGGACGTGGCTTATGCACAAAACTAGCAGAGCAAAAAATAATCAGCTGACGTTATGCTGCCATCTGTATATTTATTTCACCATGGTTATATAGTTTTTCAAAATAAATTAAAACGTCAAACAGTTTGTTTACGTTTTTTATCAAGACAAATTTGTCTGAGCTTGAGCTCTGACAAAATTGTTAAGATACTGCAATACTAATAAATGCAGTCTATAACTGAAAAAGTGTTTAGCTTGATAACGATTTGACATTTATTATGATGAAAATGTATAGCGCCTTGACGAGCCATAACAGTGAGTCTATACCTGATACAATTTTTGTCATGATAAATGTGAAATCGTTATCAAGATAAAAATTTATTAGGTATAGACTGAATTTATTACTTTTATTGCAGTGTCGTGACAATTTTGTCACAGCTCAAGCTGAGACAAATTTGTCTTGATAAAAAACGTAAATAAACTGTTTAGACATCTTAATTTATTTTCAAAAACTAAAATTTTTACAACATTTGTACAAAAAAAAATATATACGAATAAAGAAAAATAAAAATGCTTTAATTAAATAAAAGCAGTTTAATAAAAAAAAAATAAGTGAAATAAATAGTGCATGAATATGACAAACTACCTTCAAGACGACAAATTGTGATTTATCATAACAAAAAACCACAACGTGTTCGCATGTATGCTTGCTCTAACAAAAATTAGACAACGGCTCTGCCGACGTTTTGTTATTTGTTTTGATAAATTCTTATCTGGTATAGACGGTAAGTAATTTTGTTCTAACATTTGTCAAACGTCATACATAAAAATATCAGACAAATGTTATGCTATTTTTTCATATTAACTGTGACTTGTCAAGACAACTCAATGGCTCGTGACAGTGAGTCTATAACCATGATACAATAATCCAGGTACATGCATTAGAAAATTTTTCTCATCTAGGTTGTCAAATCTTCGTGTGAGTTGTCAAAAGTTACATACTGAGCAACAACAAAATGCGTTATACACACAAACAAACACGTACAAACAAAACACAGCTGACGAAAATTTTTGCTAATGCATCTACCTGTATTATTGAATCATGGTCTATACCTGCTAAATTTGTATCAGGTGTAATTGTTGTAGAATCGCCACCATCTGTATGAATGCACCTTGGACAGCGTTTCATTTGGAACTACGCCGAGGAAATTATTAATGGCGGCAGCTTAAAGCCTGTCAAAAAATAAAATTTCGGCGGCGGCTCAAAGTCCGCTAATTCGGTACTTCTCATCAACATTAGTGCAAAAAAAACAGGGGGTAGAAAATACAAAAATTAGAAGAAAATGTAAAAAATGGGGGAAACGCATAGTTTTCGAGTTATGTGTCTTTGAAGTTTTCATATATATACGTAATTTTCCACTTTATTTCTGAAATTATAATGCCAATATTGGTATCATTTTAAAGCTTTTGAATAATCTTTCTGAATATTCAAAATTTTTTAAAACTTCTTAACCCATTACGAAGCGGGAATTAGTTTGCGAAAATCAAAAGTTTCGCTTAAATCTAGTTTAGCCAAGTTGGTCCAAATGAAAAAAATAGCCTATCTTATACAAAATTTATAATTAAGAAAAAATTGGCCGCAAGCCATATTTTCCGAGTTATGGGCCTCCGGATTTTTTATATAAAACTGTGATTATACGAACAAATTTGGTTTTAATTAGTAAATATTGTCTGTATAGCTGGCCTTCGGCCGGGCTTAAGGATTTTCTCCTCTATGTATGTGGAATGGCGGCTTCGCTGAGTAGATCTTTTCTACACAGCCGGACTTCGGCCGGGCTTAAGGATTTTCAACACTATGTATGTCGAATAGCGGCTTCGCTGAGTAAAGCTTTTCTGCACAGCTGGCCTTAAAAAGTTTTATCCTCTATGTATGACGAAATGTGATCATATTCGTGTGAAAATATTACGTATACTGACAATTTTGTACTAGAACTTAAAGAGGTCCATAACTCGGAAACTAATAAAATTAATGAGAAAATTTTCGTTTTAAAACTGTGATTATACGAAGAAATTTTGTTTTAATTAGTAAAGATTGTCATATAGACGGCCTTCGGCCGGGCTTAACGATTTTCTCCTCTATGTATGTAGAATAGTGGCTTCGCTGGTTGCCGCCAACTTTTTTATTTAGTATTTTCTTCTTATTTTAAAATTTTTCAAATTTCTACCCCCCTATGTAATTTTTTTCTTTTGTTTGGACCTGTGACACTAAACTAGATTTAATCCTAAAAATATAGTAAAGTGCCGATGATTTCATAAAAAGTTGCAGTTTATGCAATATTGTTGGAAATTTGAGTTGGCTAAGCCGGTACACTCGGCGGATAAATACTTGTCAGCACCGCCTTTCAGCCGATCGGCTTCGTTCCCTGAGTTTTTCATGCAATTGTTTTATATAAACAAACGAAACATTAATCAAAATCGGTACAATATCTTCGAAAAATGATAAAAGTAGCCCAACCTGGTGGTAGTGTTTTTAACAACTTTAAATGTGGCGAAATTTTTTGCATTTCGCGGGCAGTTTACAATGTTACCTGCTGCCTCTGTGCTACTAAAATGCATCTGGATCAGTTTCTCAGTCACTTTCAGATGCAGCACCTTACCTTGGAAGAAGAGTGCATTAATCTAGATGAATTGAAACGTAAGCGTACATCAAAACTGGCTCCAGATTCCAGCCTCATCGATAATATGACCATCAAGGAAGAGGATTCTGAAGATGACCCTATTAAACAAGAAGAAGGTGATATTGATGAGGATGATAAGAGTTTACAGCAACTTTTAAGGGACACAGAAAAGGCAAGGAATAAGCGAGACAACGACAAAAAACATATTCAAATAGAGCCAGATATTGAAGAGTTTAATATTGATGAAAAATTGGAGGAAGTGCAAATTGTGTTGAGAAAACCGAATACTAGAAACTCTAGGAAAAGCAATGTTCAGAAAGAAGAACAAAAAATCCAAAACAATGAAACAATTGTTGGACCAAATTGTAATGGTGTGAAAGAAAGTAAAACAGAAATAGAATTAGATAACGGAGATGAAGCTGTGAGAGAAGATTATGATGATGATATTGATATCGATAGAGATTGGTCGCTCGAGGATAAAATTTCTGTTACAGATGTGAGTTTTTCATCATCCAAATTAAAACAATTTCCTTATTTTTTATAAGATTTTTCGAACTCTTGCAATTAAATATCAGAAAATTGAGCAATAATTTTAAATTTCAACCAAAAATATAAAATTACATTCTAGAAAGTTTGCATATCAATTCAATCGTAATAATTTCCTTTTCAGTCTGATCCTGACGTCAAAGACAGTCTTAAAGATGATCGTCCATTTCATTGCCAAATCTGCAAACGTTCTTATCGCACCAAACATTGTTTACAAAAGCACAACCACAGTTGCCATAATCCAAACAAACCACGCAAAGATGCAAAACCACAACATAAATGTGATCAGTGCAACGAAGTTTTTCGATCCCCTCTATATTTGCGTGGTCACAAATGGAAACATACTGGCATATTTTGTGATATATGTGGTAAATCATTCAAACAGCCTGCTTATTTGGCGAGACATAAAATACGCCATACGGGCATAAAGGAGCACAAGTGTAAAGATTGTGGTAAAGAATTTTTCGAGGCTAAGAATTTGAAATCTCATATGATTTGTCATACGGGTGTTATGCCTGTCATATGTGAAATATGTGGCAAACGCTGTAGAAGTCGTGGAGTCTTAACAGCACATATGAGAAGACATACTGGCGAGAGGCCAGCCAAATGTAATGTTTGTGGTAAAAGTTTCTTTTCATTTCATGATCTTAACATACATGCTGTAACACACACCACTGAAAGGCCATTTAAGTGTGATCTCTGCGGTTCAACATTCCAGCGCAAAAAAGCTTTGCGCGTGCACAAGCTTATACATTCAAAAGATCGCAAGCATGTTTGTAAGATATGTGGCAAAGGTTTTGCCCAATCAGGAGGTCTTAATTCACATATGCGTACGCATGATGCAGCCTTAGAAAGAACACGAAATGAGGCACCTGAACAAACACTGGCGCCAGTCATGTTGGACAGCTCAAACTTTGTTTTAGATAATATTATATACAGCTCCACCAAAAACATTTAAAGCTTTGTATATTACGAACTTGAATAAATAAATAAATAAATCTATTGGTATTAATTTTAAATCTATTGGTATTAATTTAAGCGAAAACTGTTAGTTGTAATTATGTGAACTTTATTGGTTTTAATCCAAATAATTTTTTTTATTATCCAGTCTTTAGTTCGTTCAATTCAATTTTACAATTAAATTCACCCTTATCGTGTTTGGCGATTTTCGCCTTCAAATTTGACATATTGTAATAAATTAAAGACAGCATGCTACATTTTTCTTTAATCTATTACGAAATATCAAAGTTGCAAAAAAATGTCCTTATTTTTTGTAAGATTTTTCGAACTCTTGCAATTAAATATCTTTCAGAAAATAGAGCAATAATTTCAAACTTCAACCCAAAATATAATATCACAGTCTAGAAAGTTTGCATATCAATTCAATCGTAATAATCTCCATTTCAGTCAGATCCTGACTTCAAAGACAGTATTAAAGATGATCGTCAATTTCATTGCCACATATGCAAACGTTCTTGTTGCACCAAACATTGGTTACAAAAGCACAACTACGAAAAGGGTACTTATTTTTATTAAGAAGATATTTCAAAGGATGTAATACATAATTTTTCCCTGCAAAAATAAATGGAGTATACATGGTATACATTCGCCTTGCATCCGTTAAGCTGTCCAGACACGAGTGATTTGTTCGCGTACCAAATCTCCACTAGACGAAAAAATCACAATAAACTTAAACGTCCCCAAGTATACATGAATTGCGAAGCAGATGTTGCAATTTTTCTTTTGGTTATTTATTTATTTTTGTATATTATTTTAAATGGAGTCTATTTGCTGATAGTTAATCATTGTCTGTCTATATGCATTTCATTGGCGCTTTACCAAATCGTCAGTACACTTCAACCAAAAATATAATTTGTAAATTCTCAAATGGTTTGTGCATAAGAGGTTTGTAACTTTTCAAAGTTGTGGCTGAAGTCTACTAACGATTTGGTAAAACGCCAATGAAATGCATATAGACAATGCTTAGCTATCATATCAGCAAATAGACTTCATTTAAAATAAAATTATGGCAATATGTCAAATAATAATTTTCTTAAAGGTTTGTATATTATTATTATTTATTTATTTTTTTATCTTTATATTTATCGCTTTTACTTTTCGAAATTACATTTTATTTTCTAAATTCTATGAAAAATTGCTTTCGTAGTATAACAAAATAAAAAAAATATTCAAATGTTCGCGCACAAGCCCACTAACACATCTCACAAATCACAAGAAATTGAAATTTTCAATTGTGACTTGCGCGCGCACAGCCCTATTAACGAGTAACAAGACGTCGAGCACGAACAAATCACACGCACTTATCACTCGTGTATGGGCACCTTAATAAATGGGACTATCACTCGTGTTTTGTTTTTGTTTTACACATTGAAAAATACAAAACAAAACTAAAGCAAGCGTTTCGGTTAAGTTGCAAACACACGAGTGATTTGTTCATGCTCGACGTCTTGTTACTCGTTAATGGGGCTGTGCGCGCATTCACAAGTAATTGAAAATTTTCAATTTCTTGTGCATTGTGTTAGTGGGCTTGTACGCGACACATTTGAATCTCTTATTTTTGTACACTACGAAAGCAATTTTTCATAGAATTTAGAAAAGAAAATGTAATTTCGCAAAGTAAAAGCGATTAATATAAAGATAAAAACATAAACAAATAATAATAATATACAAAAATAAATAAATAACCAAAAGAACAATTGCAAGATACGCTTCGCAACTCATGTGTACTTGTTGACGTTTAAGTTTATTGTGATTTGTTCGTCGTTAATGGAGATTTGGTACGCGAACAAATCACACGCAGAAATCTCTCGTGTGTCGGCTGCTTTAGTTTATTTTCCTACTCTGGCGGCAACGCTATTCTGGTTTAAGACACTCATACTTGACAGCACTTACTAATATAGTAATTTGTGACATCGATTATAATTTTGTAGAAAGCAATTTTTTATACATATAAACAATTGAAAAATTAATAAAAAAAATCGGAACCATACCTTCGAAAACATGTTAAAAGTAGCCCAACCTGGTGGTAGTGTTTTTAACAACTTTAAATGTGGCGAAATTTTTTGCAGTTCACCGGCGGTTTACAATGTTACTTGCTGCCTTTGTTCTATTAAAATGCGTTTCGATCAGTTCCCCAGCCACTTTCAGATGCAGCACCTTACCTTGGAGGAAGAGTGCATTAATCTGGATGAATTGAAACCGAAGCGTACAGCTAAACTGGCTCGGGATTCGAACCTCATGGATAATATGGCCATCAAGGAAGAGGATCCTGAAGATGATCCTATTAAACAAGAAGATGGTGATATTGATGAAGATGATAAGAGTTTACAGCAACTTTTAAGGGATACAGAAAAGACAAGGAATAAGCGAGACAACGACAAAGAACATATTCAAATAGAGCCAGATATTGACGAATTTAATATTGGTGAAAAACTGGAAGGGGAAATTGTGATGAGAAAACCGAATACTAGAAACTCTAGGAAAGGCAAAGAAGAAGTAAAAATCCAAAATGATGAAACATTTGATGGACCAAGTTGTAATGATGTGGAAGAAAGCAAAACAAAAATAGAATTAAATAGAGATGAAGCTGTGAGAGAAGATTATGATAATGATGATATTGATTTGGATAGTGATTGGTCGCTCGAGGATAAAATTTCGGTTGCAGATGTAAGTTTATGTTTTTCCAAATTAAAAAAAAAAATATCCTTATTTTCTGAAAGATTTTTCGAACGTTTGCAATTAAATATCTTCCAGAAATTAAAGGCTTAATTTAAAATGTCGAGACAAAATATATTACAGTTAAGAAAGTCAAATTAATTCAATCGTAATAATTTCCTTTTCAGTTTGATCCTGACGCCAAAGACAGTCTTAAAGATGACCGGCCATTTCCTTGCCACATCTGCAAACGTTCTTATCGGACTAAACATTGTTTACAAAAGCACAACCACAGTTGCCATAATCCAAACAAACCACCAAAAAGACGCAAAGATGCAAAACCACAACATAAATGTGATCAGTGCAACGAAGTTTTTCGATCCCCTCTATATTTGCGTGGCCACAAATGGAAACATACTGGCATATTTTGTGATATATGTGGCAAAGCTTTCAAAAAGCCTGCTTATTTGGCGAGACATAAAATTCGCCATACGGGCATAAAGGAGTATAAGTGTACAGATTGTGATAAAGAATTTTATGAGGCCAAGAATTTGAAATCTCATATGATTTGTCATACAGGCCTTATGCCTGTCATATGCGAAATATGTGGCAAACGCTGTAGAGATCGTGGGGTCTTAACTGCACATATGAGAAGACATACTGGCGAGAGGCCGGCCAAATGTGATGTTTGTGGTAAAAGTTTCTTTTCATTTCATGATCTTAACGTGCATGCTGTAACACACAGCACTGAAAGGCCATTTAAGTGTGATATTTGCGGTTCAACATTCCAGCGCAAAAAAGCTTTACGTGTGCACAAACTTATACATTCAAAAGATCGCAAGCATGTTTGCAAGATATGTGGCAAAGGGTTTGCCCAATCAGGAGGTCTTAATTCTCATATGCGTACGCATGATACAGCCTTAGAAAGTACAAGAAATGAGGCAGCTCAACAAATACTGGCGCCAGTCATGTTAGACAACTCAAGCTTTCTTTTAGATAATATTATGTACAACACCACCAAAAACATTTAAGCCTAATAAATCTATTGATATCAATTTAAGCGAAAATTTTATAAATTGAAATTATGTGAACTGTATGGGTTTTAATTATGGATGTGCGATTAATTGATTAATACAATTTTTTGATTAATCAAAATTCTGATTAATCAAGAATCCTGATTAATCGAAATGGTGATTAATCAAATAATCTAAATTTTGTGAATCTAAATTGATTATTAGGCTAAGGTTCGTAACGTTATATTCAGAAAGAATTGGGCATGATTAATATTCCAAGGAACAAGGGAATAATTAACATCAACTTAATTTTTCAACGTACACAGCAGAACAGTGTAGCGCCACTTTCGGAAGCCGATACACTTCCATCGTCAATGCTCACGTGTATTTGCTTATCACCACTTGTCAGGTGGCTCTGTTGAATGTTGCCATCGGTTTATTTGTCTTCATTCCCATTTTTCCGATTTTTTCGTCTACTCAAGACAAACTTTTTTGGTTTGATTTTATACTTAAGTATATATGAATATGAAATTTGAATAATGTTATTCAAAATAATAACACAAACCATATATCATACAAAATTAATTTAATAGATACAAATATAAAACTAAAGAAATACAAAAAACTAAAAAACAAAAGCATAAAATAAAAAAAACACAAGATAAAAATTAGAAACACAAATTATTCAATTGTTCAAAATATAAATTATTCAAAATCATGATTAATTAAATAATCCTCATTTTGAGTAACCAAATTCAACATTATTTGATTAATCAGCATTTTGATTAATCAGGATTCGTGATTAATCAGTTAATTGATTAATCATAATTTTGATTAATCAAAAATTTGATTAATCGATTAATCGCACATCCCTAGCTTTAATTCAAAGGATTTTTCTTTAATTATACAGGCTTTAAGTTCGCTCAATTTAATTTTACAATTAAATTAATTTTTACTACTATACGTCTCCACCTAACTTGAAATGCTGTTGTAACTTGAAGTTATGACTGCGTTGTTAAAACAATTGCTCTAACAACTATGTTATAACCTGAAAAAAGCATTAACTTGAGCGTCTACACTTAACATTAACATGAAGTTAATGTTAAGTTAAGTTAGGTGTAGACTGCAAATTAAGAAACAATTTTTCAAAGCAGGTACCAAGGCGAATTCATACTAGGTGGCCGCAAGAGCCCTGCTGTTTACGTAAATCTTTACATATTTGGCCTGTCAGCAGTGTTAATGTATCAGCTTTTTTGACAGCCCAAATGTAAATTCTCCACGGCGAATTCTCTCGCGACTACCTGGTGTCGATCTACCTTGGCAGGTACAATATGTAATTTTTCCCAGCAAAAAATAAATGGAGCACTTCTTTATGTATGACTTTTTTAATTACTTCCAAAGTAGCTAATGTAAATCTCACTTTCCATAGGCTTGTGTAGTTTACGAACAAACTAGTTCAATTGAACTATTTCATCAATTGAACTAAGGAAACAAGTTCAACTTTTCACTATTGACTAGTTCAATTGAACTATGAAACAAAATGAAATATACATTTTCCTGTGTACATATGAAATCAGTCATGTACATATGTATGTATCGGATGAAATACAATACAATATTACAAGCCGATACAAATTACACTAGGAGTTCACAAACAAATAAACAAAAACTGTATTTGATACAAGAAAGGCGATACAAATTTTTGTGAATTACGTCCCCTTTAAAGCGTACCCTATACACACATACTTATATGACATACATGCCATATTGGACAGATTTCCTGGCTGTGTATGGTAAAATTTTTTGAATGATATACACACATGTTGAACGAATATTAAAACGCTTTAATAATTTCTGCTTTGCTCACACATTTCATATGGTGACACGTATCAAGACTTGAATGTAAATATCAAAGGAAAACATACAAAATTTAGATTTTTCATATGCAGCGACATATTTTTTAAAATTATTTATATTTTTCAATTCTAATTTGAAATTACAGTTGGTTTTGTCGCAATTTTATCTAGTTTAAATATGATTGAAAATTTTTTTCAGTTTCCTTTTGAAAAAATTTAAATAAATGTTTGTTAGTTTCCATGAACAGTGTGAGGAGAAAAACTGACAAATACCAATGTTTGTCAGCTTTCATGTATGCCCTTTACATATGAGACATTTCTTGCCAGACATTTTTTCGATCCTTTTTTGAAATTGCCAGTAGCTTTTACATATTGGAAATTAATAGACAGACAGAAGTTTTATAGTTTGTTTACTTCATATTCGCGCTTACTACATGCATACACATAAAGTATGCATTTAGTGGCTGAAATGAGAAAAATCATGTGAAGCAACAAGGAGGAAATAGCGAAAAGTAACACACAATTTACACCGTGATTTTTAAGACATGTCTTTTTTGTAATTCTCTTTTAAAGTTGCTACCAAAAACTTTTTGCATTTATACAATGATTTTTCATTTCATGTCTTTTTTGTACATTACACGCAATTTACACCGTGATTTTTAAGACATGTCTTTTTTTACTTCTCTTTTAAAGTTGCTACCAAAAACTTTTTGCATTTATACAATGATTTATCATTTCATGCCTTTTTTGTACATTACTCTCAAAATTTGCTTTATTTAGTCGTTCATAGCAACAAAAACCCTAACACAATCACATAAGAGAGAGAAAATGCAAATGGAACTAAAGAAATATAAGAAAAAAATCCTGAAAACAGAAAACTTGTCTTTTTTTCTACCATGCTCACTCTCAAACCAAAGACGGTATTTAAAGACAAGTGAAAAAATCACAGTACAAATTGCGTTTAATAAAAAGAAAAAAATGTTCGGTACAGAAAGTTGTGAACTACACACTATGCATCTTCGCCCCCTTTCCAGTGGCTTGCCAAACATGACAGAAATTTGCGTTTGGACAAGCCTGTTGTGTAATCTATGGCGGCTTTTTTGTGTTTGACAAGCGGCTTGCATAAAAATCAAAAAATTTAGATATTTTGACTGCCATATTGAATTTGTGGCAAACTGATTGTGCAGTTTATTGTAAAATTTACTCGTTTGCAACAAAGTTTCCAGAGTGAGGTCGTAGTAATTTTTGACAACTGAATCGGTTACTCCCCGTCCACACTTGCAATTTTGGTTGCAGCAATTTCTGAAATTGTGGGAGAGTGTTGAAATAGAAATATATAGATCTACTCCTCTCTCTCTTTCTCACTGAAAAATGAATTGCTGCAACAAAAATTGCACTTGTGGATCGGGACTTACAAGCCGATCGGCTCAAAATAGCGGCTTGCCGCCACCGGTCCTATTCCCCAATCCGCGCCGTAGACTTTTTCTATACACCCTTTTGCACTAGCAAAGTTCACTTTTCAAAGTTTTAATTCAGCCGGTAGAAAGAGAGATGAACGCCCCTATTACGATTCACAACTAAATTGATAGTTGAGTCGTAGTTGTCGAGTTCTTATTATGAATTACAACTTTTATCGAAGTGAGACAACTGTATTTTGCAAGTTGTTTTGGTTTTTATTTCGACTACTGTGTTACTTTTGATTACTTTTAAAATTGTGATTTTAGGGGCCAATCTATCCCATTTGTCAACCAATATTGTTGCCATATCCATAAAATCTCAAGAAAAAATACTATGACCAAAACTAAAAATATTTAATATATTTTGTCATGGTTACTATCGTTTCAAAAAAACAGAGAGTATAGATAAGAACCTTTTTCAAAATTTATTTCGAAGACTACAATTAATTGTGAATCATAATACAAAAATATGGTAGAGTTGGGTCGTAACATTGACAACTCAACCTAGTTGAGTTGTGAATCATAATAGGGGCCGAACTATTCTTCTCTTTGCCTTTCTAGCGGCTGAATTAAAACTTTGCAAAGTAAACTTAGCTGGTGCAAAAGGGGTGATATTAATTTTTTTTCTTAAACAATACAAATTTTTCTGCTAAAAAAGCAGTATTTTGTATTTTTTTTTAAATTTTGCATTATATTTTGTTCAACCCGACATATAAGCCGCCACCGTCACCGTTGTAAACGCCGTCGCCGAACATTATTGTCTACGTCGGCGACGGTGAAAAGGCCTCGGCTTGTAACTCTGGATCTGAATGTAATTTTATAGAAAGCTATTTTTTGATATAAATAAATGAAAAACTAATAAAAATCGGTACAAAACCATTTGAAAATATGTTAAAAGTAGCCCAACCTGGTAGTAGTGTTTTTCACAACTTTAAATGTGGCGAAATTTTTTGCATTTCACCGGCAGTTTACAATGTTACTTGCTGCCTTTGTGCTACTAAAATGCATCTGGATCAGTTCCCCAGTCACTTTCAGATGCAGCATCTTACCTTGGAGGAAGAGAGCATTAACCTAGATGAATTAGAACGTAAGCGTAGAGCTAAACTGGCTAGAGATGCCAATCTCATAGATAATATGACCATTAAAGAAGAGGATCCTAAAGATGATCCTATTAAACAAGAAGAGTATGATATTAATGAGGATGATAAGAGTCTACAACAACTTTTAAGGGACACAGAAAAGGCAAGGAATAAGCGAGCCAACGACGAAGAAGGTATTCAAATTGAGCCAGGTATTGATGAATTTAATATTGACGAAAAGACCGAAGTACAAAGTATGTTAAGAAAACCAAATACGAGAAACCAAAATGATGAAACATTTGTTGGACTAAGTTGCAATGATGTGGAAGATAGTACAACAGATATAGACTTAAATAACGAAGACGAAACTTTAAGAGAAGATTATGATAATGATGATGTTAATATGGATAGAGATTGGGCGCTTGAGGATACAATTTCGTCTACAGATGTAAGTTTTTCTTCCTCGAAAAATATATCTTAATTTTCTGTAACAGATTTCTAGGCCGCTTACATTTAAATATCTTTCAGAAATTAAAGGATTAATTTTAGATTTCAACACAAATTATCCTGCATGCTCTGTAAATCGAGTCGATTTAAAAAAATTCAATCCATTAAAAGCAAAATTTTTTCAAACTTTTTTGACGTTTTCTGTTCTTTAGAGCTTAAAACATCATATATGAAATTTATTTACTATATATGATTTAAGATACATCAATGGGCGCATGTTTTATTTTTGGAGAGAAATTTACTCCGATTCGATTTACAGAACAGTGCGGTATATCTCATTCTAGGGAATTTGCAAGTCAGCTAAATTGTAATATGTAATTTCCTTTTCAGTCTGATCCTGAAGTCGAAGAAAGTTCTAAAGATGAATTTCCATTTTCTTGTCACATCTGCAATCGTTATTATCGGGTTAAGCGAAGTTTACAAAAGCACAACCGCAATGTCCATAACCCAAACAAACCACCCAAAAAACCTAAAGAGCCAAAAGTCGAACATAAATGTGATCAGTGCAATGAGGTTTTCCGATCCGCTCAAATCTTGCGTGGTCATAAATGGAAACATACTGGCATATTTTGTGATATATGTGGTAAAACTTTCACCCAGGCTGGTAATATGATGAGACATAAAATACGCCATACGGGCATAAAGGCGCATAAGTGTAATGATTGTGGTAAAGAATTTTTCGAGGCTAAGGAATTGAAAGCTCATATGATTTCTCATACGGGCGTTATGCCTGTCATATGTGAAATATGCGGCAAACGCTGTAGAGATCGTGGGGTCCTAACAGCACATATGAGAAGACATACTGGCGAGAGGCCAGCCAAATGTGATGTTTGTGGTAAACGTTTCTTTTCATTTCATGATCTTAATGTGCATGCTGTAACACACACCACTGAAAGGCCATTTAAGTGTGATATCTGCGGTTCAACTTTCCAGCGCAGAAAAGGTTTGCGTGTACATAAACTTATACATTCAAAAGATCGGAAGCATGTTTGTAAGATATGTGGCAAAGGTTTTGCCCAATCAGGGGGTCTTAATTCTCATATGCGTTCGCATGATGCAGCCTTGGAGAGAACAAGAAATGAGGCAGCTCAACTAACACTGGCGCCAGTCATGTTGGACAGTTCAAGTTCACTTACGGGAAACCACAGTGTATTGAGTACATCCACTTGCAAAACTTCAAATAACATCGAGGTTAGCATGCCTCCAGAAAGTAGTATGTTGGACCAGTATATGGTTTAAAATTTAAACTTAAATTAGGCATTAAAGTAAAAGAGTCTCGTTGTAATTTAGTTTTTATGCATATTTTTACAATATTATAAATAGTTATGGAGCAGAAAAAGTAAATAAATGAATTTGTACATACATATGTATAATAAAAAGGCTATCTATAACTACTACAAATCGTGAAAGGTGTTCGTTCGCTATTAAAATCAGTACATTCATACATACATACATATCTGTGTCGTTTTATTACAAAATCTTAAGTGTAAAAGTCGTGTTTAGAGACATTAGCGGTTTAATGTAAAATCTGTTGTATCGGTGTTCTAGAAAGTTAAAAAATAAACCGTAATAACTTTTTCGAAAATCGGAGTATTTGAAAATGGCTTAGACCCAAATGTGGAGTGCAAGAAGACGAATCAGAATATGACCTTTACTCGATTTTTACTTACTCGTCTTAAGATGTTATGATAAAAGGGCACATATATTTGTATAAAAACCATTATAAATTTTCTGTCATTAAAATGGCAACATAACTTTTTAAATAAAAATCATGTCACTTTATTCGTTTGCTTTAATCTCAGAAACTGTTCAATCGATTTCATGGAATTATTTGTTGAGTTTGTAGCGTTGGTTTCACCTTGACTACTTGTTTATTTTATAATTTTATTCATATACTAGCTAATACCGAGAGCGTTGCTGCCACAATTTGGCTTGCATAGGAGGTGTAACACCCCCTTGAAATATTCAAGAAAACTTTAGCCTATAACCTTCCCGTAAGTGCAGAGAATTTGCAAATTTATCGCGATTGGACTAGCAGTTGCCCGAGCACAGAATACGAACAACCAAATATTAATTTTCATGTGTTTGAAGAATACATTTTTTGACAGATTTCCAATTTTAATAAAAATTTTGTCACCTTGTCATGGTTTGTTTTGGATTGGTGTGGTAGTTTTTAAGTTATGCTACTAACAGCAATGAGTTATTTGGCGCGGTAATTCCATAACGCCATGCCTAATTACGGGTTTCGCACAAGGAGCCTCCTCCAAGAAGCTTGCTCCGATCTGTAAATATGTACATGTGACCGTTACTCCCGTACAAAGTAATCATTACATATTTGCTATATTATATCAGTGAACGTCTACAAACTTGGTGTGAACTACTTTATAATTAATGAAAACAGAAAAGTGGTATTGTAAGAGCAGGGGAAAGGCTCCTTCCCATACAAAGCAATCATTAATTATGGCATATTTGGAATACTTGATCGTCACTTGCTGTGAATTCCTTCATAATCAATGCGCGTAAGCCAACAAAAAAAATTATGGAGTAGGAGCTGGGGAAAGTACACCTCGCATACAAAGTAGTTGTTAATTATCGTGTGCATCTAAAAACTATATCAGTGAAAGTCTTTAGCCTTGGTGTGTGTCGCTTGGAAGGGAGTATGCCTAGTCCAACATAAAACTAAGTGGATTAAACCGATAATGCCGATATGGACAAAAAAGTAAAATAATAAACCCTTTTTTAATTAAATTGAATTTTAAATATATGTACTAAAAAGTAAAAAATAACTAATATTATTATATTCGTTAACTACTTAACTGTTTGCAGTCGATGTCAAGAAGGTTGTAAACTAAACGTAAAAATAAATTTCTACCTTGGGACCGACTGCAAGCAGTTTAATTTTTAGGACATATATTCTAAAGTCGGTTTAATTTTTTAAGGGTTTATTAACAATTCAAACAAATTACTTGTCCCCAGGCATGAACACACATCCAATGATAAGATGAGAATAGGAAATGAAGTACATTATAAATAAATCAACAAAAAATTTAATCTAACAAATCCGAAAAAATTAATATCACATCTTGAAATTTTCCTAAAAATTCCGTAATATAGAGTAGTATTTACAAAAAATATCGAAGGTGGCAGACTTATTGAGAATAAAAAAATAGTAAAAAAAATTAAAAAAGTACAATTTTAAACAATAGTTAGTACAGTTTTAAAATCTCATTTACCATCGCTGTTGTGTACTGCGTCCCGTTACTGTAGAATAATTATCAATTTTTCGTTTGAGTTAATTTGAGGATGCGGCAACGCTGTTCTGCAGCACTTACTAATAAAATTTGGACATCTGAATGTAATTTTATAGAAAGGAATTTTTTGTACATAAGCCAATTAAAAATTATTAAAAATCGGCACAATACCTTCCAAAATATGTTAAAATTAGCCCAACCTAGTATTAGTATTTTCCACAACTTTAAATGTGGCGAAATCTTTTGCATTTCACAGGCAGTTTACGATGTTACTTGCTGCCTTTGTGCTACTAAAATGCATCTGGACCAGTTCCCCAGTCACTTTCAGATGCAGCATCTTACCTTGGAGGAAGAGAGCATTAACCTCGATGAATTAACACACACGCGTAGATCTAAACTAGCTAGGGATGCCGAGCTCATAGATAATCTGACCATCAAAGAAGAGGATCCTGAAGATGATCCTATTACACAAGAAGAGGATGACATTGATGGGGATTATAACAGTTTACAGCAACTGTTAAGAGACACAGATAAGGCAAGGAATAAGTCAGACAACGCCAAAGATATTAAAATAGAGCCAGATATTGATAAATTTAATATTGATGAAAAACTGGAAGTGCAAATTGTATTGAGAAAACCGAATACTAGAAACTCTAGAAAAGGCAATGTTCAGAAAAGTGTTTTAGAAGACGTAAAGAACCAAAACGATGAAACATTTGTTGGATCAAGTTGTAATTATGTGAAAGAAAATAAAACAGAAATAGAATTAAATAACAAGGACGAAGCTTTAAGAGATTATGATAACGATGACGTCGATATGGATAAAGATTGGTCGCTAGAAGATAATATTTCAGATACAGATGTAAGTTTTTCTTTATCATTTTTCGAATGACTGCATTTAAATATATTAAAGCAAGGAGGATTAATTTTAAATTTCAAGACAGAATACATTACAATCTAGAAAGTTTGCTAATCAACTCAATTGTAATACTTTCCTTTTCAGTCTGATCATGACGACACAGACAGTCTTAAAGATGATCTTCCATTTCCCTGTCAGACCTGCATGCGCTCTTATCGGTCTAAGCATAGTTTACAAAAGCACAACCGCAACATCCATAATCCAAACAAACCATCAAAAAAACCTAAAAAGCCAAAAGCAGAACATAAGTGTGATCAGTGCAACGACGTTTTTCGATCCGCTCAAATCTTGCGTGGTCATAAATGGAAACATACTGGCATATTTTGTGATATATGTGGCAAAACTTTCACCAAGGCTGGTAATCTGGTGAGACATAAAATACGCCATACGGGCATAAAGGCGCATAAGTGTAATGATTGTGGTAAAGAATTTTTCGAAGATAAGGAATTGAAAGCTCATACGATTCGTCATACGGGTCTTATGCCTGTCATATGCGAAATATGTGGCAAACGGTGTATAGATCGTGGGGTCTTAACGGCACATATGAGAAGGCATACTGGAGAAAGGCCAGCCAAATGCAATGTTTGTGGAAAAAGTTTCTTTTCATTTTATGATCTTAAAGTGCATGCTATAACACACACTTCTGAAAGGCCATTCAAGTGTGATATCTGCGGTTCAACATTCCAGCGCAAAAAAGTTTTGCGTGTGCACAAACTTAAACATTCAAAAGATCCCAAGCATGTGTGTAAGATATGTGGCAAAGGTTTTTCCCAATCAGGAGATCTTAATTCTCATATGCGTTCGCATGATGTAGCCTTAGAGAGAACAAGAAATGAGGCAGCTCAACAAACACTGGCGCCCGTCATGTTGGACAGTTCAAGTTCACACAATGGAAATGACAGTGTATTGAGTACACCCGCTTGTAAAACTTCAAATAACACCGAGGGTAGTATGCCACCAGAAAGTAGTATGTTGGACCAGTATATGGTTTAAAATTTTAATTAGGCATTAAAGAAATAGAGTGTCGTTGTAATTTAGTTTTTAATGTATAATATTTTTACAATACTATAAATATGTATGTAGTTATGGAACAGAAAAACTAAATAAATAAATTTGTACATATGTATAAGTTAAAATTTAAAAATACTAAATCTTAGTCCCCTATTTTGATTCACAACTAAATTTATAGTTGAGTCGTAGTTGTACTGACAACTGTTTTTCATTAGTTGTGTTTAGGTTTCTATTTCGAGTATTTTTTTTATTTGTTGCCAATCCATAAAACAGAAAATCTCGAAAAAAAAATAGTAAGGCCAAAACTAAAAATATTTAAAATATTTTGTAATGGCTACCTATGGTTTCAAAAAACAGAGAGTATAGATAAGATCCTTTTTTCGAAAATGTTTTCAAAGACAACTAAAATTAGTTGTGAATCATAATACAAGAAAATGGTTGAGTTGGGTCGTAACTAGAGATGGGGACGTGTAGTGTTGTTTTCGTGACACGATTCGAGTCGTGTCGTGTTGAGCAAACTTAACACGAAAAAACACGAAACGATTTTAAGATTAAAATATGAATGAATGCAGAAGCTTGCCGCACAAGATTGTCGAGCGAAAATCTTAATGAGTTACTCTTTCTCAACGAAAACATGCACTTAATACTACCCAGCAAAAAATAAATGGTGTACTTCCTTATGAACCACTTTTTAATTAATTCCAAAGCAGCTAATGCTTATTTTTAGATACCAAAGAAGTTGTTTCTAATTGTTTTCAACAATTTCATAACTTTATTTCAAAAACAAAACAACGTGAAGTTGGTTGTAGTTGATTTATTTTCTGCAAACGAATTAAAAAAGACGCGTGAAGCTAAAAAGGAGTTTTGTTTGACTTTTTAATTAAAAAGTTTTATATAATTACAACAATAATAAGAAAGAAGAATAATTAAATTTCGTAAAAGGAAAAGCTAAAAAAGGATGGTAAGGAAACAATATTAGTTCGAAAATATTTTTGAAGAGAGATGTCATGATAGATACCTAATCATATTTCTTGTTTAGACGCCGCATATGATGGGACTTCCATCGACAAGTCGACTAAAGCAACTTTGAGGGATGAACTAAGATTGGCAAATAGCTGCTATTTTAAAAGACAATATTATTTTCGCTAAGTATGCCTAATACTTCAAGTCAATTAAATAAATTTCCTTTTTTAGTCTTTATATAATAAAAAAGAAGTCTTCCTTCATTTTGAGTTATTAAAAACCTATCCAAGTGGAAATATAAATTACTGAATAAGCACCACTTCCTAAATCAGAAATTTAACTGCTTTGGAAAAGTGGTTAATAACCACATCCTAAATGTAAAATGTATTAGATTTACTTCACCAATAAAAAATCACACATTATTTTAGATTTTTTATAGCAAATAAAAAGTCAATTTTATTAGCTTACGGGTTGGCGAAAAACCAAACACTTCGCTCCAATGACACGCTAAAGTTAAATTCACTACTTTTTTCTCGGAGTTTGAAGTGCTTCGTATCAGTAGTTGTGGTGCTTTTTCTACTTCTTTTTCATCACTTTTTTTGCTGGTTATTGGAACATGAAACGTTAAAATAAAAGAAAAATATGTCTTTGAATATAAAAACAAATTTCTTTTTTGTTTTTGGATTTGATTTCGTGCTGTTGTGTCGTGTCGTTCAATTTTAAACAATAATTTGCACAATTTTAGGCTGAGGCCACACGGGCGTTTTTAAAACGCGGCGATTCTGGTTTTTGTATTAAATTTTAAAGTTCTCAATTTTTCAAAACTTCAAATTTAATATAAAATGCAGAAAGGCCGCGTTTTAAAAACGCGCGTGTGGCCTCAGCCTTAAAGTCCCATTTGTCATTCCTGTTATGTACTGCGTCCCGTTAACGTAGAATAATTATTCTGGTATGTGATGGAAATCGATCGATTTCAAATCGTTCGATTTCATTAAACTAATAAAGCCAAATATGTCTTAAGTAAAACGCACGACACAGTGAATTCGTAGGATCAAATAAAATATTCTAAGCCTCGAAAACAATAAAAACATCAACAAGTTATCTTTCAGGAATTTTTTTTTCGAAATCGACTCGATTGGAAATCGATCGATTTCCATCACATACCAGATTAACTTTCGTTCGAGTTGATTTGAGGATGCGGCAACGCTGTTCTGGTTTAAGACAACAAACTACAACTTGGCAGCACTACTAAAATATAATAATTTGTGACATCAGAATGTAATTTTATAGAATGCAACTTTTTTATATAAACAAATGAAAAGCTAATAAAAATCGGTACAATATCTTCGATAACATGTTAAAAGTAGCCCAACCTGGTGATAGTTTTTTCCACAACTTTAAATGTGGCGAGATTTTTTGCATAGCACCGTCAATTTACAATGTTACTTGCTGCCTTTGTGCTACTAAAATGCATCTGGATCAGTTCCCCAGTCACTTTCAGATGCAGCATCTTACCTTGGACGAAGAGAGCATTAACCTGGATGAATTAGAACGTAAGCGTAGAGCTAAATTGGCTAGGGATGCCAATCTCATAGATAATATGACCATCAAAGAAGAGGACCCTGAAGATGATCCTATTAAACAAGAAGGGGATGATATTGATGAGGATGATAAGAGTTTACAGCAACTTTTAAGAGACACAGAAAAGGCAAGAAATAAGTCAGACAGAGACAAAGAAGATAATCGAATAGAGCCAGATATTGATGAACTTAATGTTGATGAAAAACTGGAAGTGCAAGTTGTATTGAGAAAAGCGAATACTAGAAATTCTAGGAAAGCCAATGTTCAGACAAGTGTTTTAGAAGACGTAAAGAATCAAAACGATGAAACATTTGTTGGACTAAGTTGTGATGATGTGGAAGAAAGGAAAACAGAAATAGAATTAAATAACAAAGATGAAGCTTTAAGAGAAGATTATGATAACGATGATGTCGATATGGATAGAGATTGGTCGCTGGAGGATAAAATTTCGGTTACAGATGTAAGTTTTTCTTTCTCGAAATAAAAAATATATCCTTATTTTCTGAAAAAGATTTTTCGAACGCTTGATTTTAAATATCTTCCAGAAATTAGAGGATTAATTTTAAATTTCAACACAAAATACATATATGTCTAGAAAATTTGCTAATCAACTCAATTGTAATAATTTTCTTTTCAGTCCGATCCTGACGACACAGACAGTCTTAAAGATGATCTTCCATTTCCCTGTCACACCTGCAAGCGCTCTTATCGGTCTAGGCATAGTTTACAAAAGCACAACTACAGTGTCCATAATCCAAACAAACCACAAAAAAAACCAAAAGAGCCAAAATCAGAACATAAATGTGATCAGTGCAACGAGGTTTTTCGATCCGCTCGAGACTTGCGTGGTCATAAATGGAAACATACTGGCATATTTTGTGATATATGTGGCAAAGCTTTCACCCAGACTGGTAATATGATGAGACATAAAATACGCCATACGGGCATAAAGGCGCATAAGTGTAAAGATTGTGGTAAAGAATTTTTCACGACTAAGGAATTGAAATCTCATATGATTTGCCATACGGGCCTTATGCCTGTCATATGCGAAATATGTGGCAAACGCTGCAGAGATCGTGGGGTCTTAACGGCACATATGAGAAGACATACTGGCGAGAGGCCAGCCAAATGTGATGCTTGTGGTAAAAGTTTCTTTTCATTTCATGATCTTAACGTGCATGCTGTAACACATAGCAGCGAAAGACCATTTAAGTGTGATATCTGCGGTTCAACATTCCAGCGCAAAAAAGCTTTACGTGTGCACAAACTTATACATTCAAAAGATCGCAAGCATGTTTGTAAGATATGTGGCAAAGGTTTTGCCCAATCAGGGGGTCTTAATTCTCATATGCGTACGCATGATGCAGCCTTAGAGAGAACAAGAAATGAGACAGCTCAGCAAACACAGGCGCCAACCACGTTGGACAGCTCAAGTTTACACACGGAAAACAACAGTATATTGAGTACACCTACTTGTAAAACTTCAAATAACGCCGAGGTTAGTATGCCACCAGAAAGCAGTATGTTGGGTCAGTATAGGGGTTAAAAAGTTAAACTTTAATTAGGAATTAAAGAAAGAGTTTCGTTGTATTTTAGTTTTTTATGTATAATATTAAAAATATTTATAGAAGAAAAAAAAGTGTAAATAAATGCAATATTTGTATCTATATAAACAGTTAAAATTAAAATAATAATTATTTTACGATCAAAAAATAAAACTCAATTATAATTCTTATTAATTGATTTTTTTAGTAAAAATTGAAAATAATAATTTATTGCATAAATGGGAAGCATGTCAAAAAATATAAATTTGATTGGTCAACAACATGCCATTCATTGATGCCATTTTTGTGTAGAATTTCATTGCTTTCAAGACTTTTTCTCAAATTCGGCTACTTAAGAGATATTTTGAAAAACTTCGATTTTATTGAAAAAAACTGAATCTAATTGATTCTAGTTGATTGCTTGCGTGCAGTAGGCAGCCACGTATTAAAAAAATAAACTTAAATTAAAAAAACAAACAAAAAATTTGCTTATATTATTTTTTCATCAAAAGGAAACTTTTTTGGGTAGTCCGAAAAAATTTATTTTTAACGACAACTCTAATGTAGATAATATGTATGTATGTATATTAGGGAGGTTTGTATATTAGGGATTTAACCGATACCGATATATCGCCGCTACTTCAAATTTTTCCGATGAAACAACAAAGCAATTTTTTTTTTGGGAATTGTGGTGTTGAAAAATGTATGAGAAAAACTCAAAGCGAATATTAAAATGTGAGTGGATTGGTAAAATACACTACAATTTGACAGCAAAATTACCGAACATATGATGCACACACCTTATATATCGACCTTGGTCAAAAGTTTAGAGTATGAAACGTTTTGCCGTGCTATGTATGTGGCCTTTCACACTTGGGACATTTCTAGCCGGACAGAAAAATTATGTTGGCGAGGGGAAGAAAAGTACTACTTCCAGCTTAGACGCACCATATAATTCCTCTCTCGCTCTCTTGCTAACTAAAAAGCAGAATTTCTGCAACAAAAATTGCAAGTGTAGAACAGCTTTAAGTCCCCGCTCAGACTTTTTATTTTCTAGCGAGAAAGAGCGAGAGGAATAAAAATGTATATGATTCTATTTCATCACTCTCACACACAACAAGAGTTCCTGCAATGCAACAAATGTTGCATAGTCTGAACCGGTTCCTATAAACCAACACCGAAATTAAATGATGGCACACTCTATTAAAAAAATCGAGAGCTCACAGCAATTAGGTATTGGATATTATTGACAAATGTTAAGATCCATATTAGTTCTTCCAGCTGAATCAAAAGTTGAAGTATGTGTACCGACTAAGAAATAACGCTACTTTTATGCAAAAGCCTTGCTCCCGGTTCATACAGATGAACTTTTGTTGACCAAATTTTTATTCAGCTGGAAGACAGAATGGAATACAAATTTCTCTTCTATATTTCCTCCAGCTGAATTAAAAGTTGTAGTGTATGCACCGGGACTTAGAAGTTTGTTACACAGAGTTTATGAACCAACAATGTAAATTTTTTGTTATTCCTAACTCGTTATTAACATCTATAGATAAGTTAGAACAAAATTCAGTTCTTTTGTTCACAAAAAATAATAAAATAAAACATTTAATTAAATATAAAAGAATTTATTTCAAATTTAAACACAACTTTAAATTAATTTACAAAAAATGGACGTCATATTTTTAATTGATCGATTAAAGTTTTGCTCTTAAATAAATGCATTCTAACAACATACAAATTCGAACAGTTTTTCCGATCGATTTACAGAGAAATTTAGATAATACTGCTGTAGTACATATAACTTTTTAAATTTCAAATAATAAAAAAGTAAATTAGACAGAACGTTGAACGAACAAAAATGATGAATTGTAAACGAAAAACAGCTGATTTGCGTTTCACTAACAGCTTTTTCTTTTATTTATTTAAAAGTATGTAAATAAATAAAATCCGTAAAATCTCAAATCAGTTGTTTTTCGTCTAGAAGTCCAGCGAACGATAACTTTCGATATCTTGTGACGGGGTGTAAATCTGTATCAGGCAAAAATTATCTGCATTTTCGTCTTATTGAAATAATTTTTTTAATATAAATTATATTTAGATATACATTTATGTATTACGTTGATACTAAATATTTTATATTTTTAGATTATATTAAGCTTCGGTCACACTTGCAAATATTTGACGATATAAGCGTAGCCGCAACTTTTGTTCGGGGTTAGTGTGATTTAACTAAAGGGTGGGCAAATTTGAGGTTGGGAAATAAATAGGCTGTCAAATGATGAAATGTCAAGAATTGAGCTGTCTCCTTTGGCATTTATTTAGTGAAGACTTGGGAAATTTTAACCATGGCACCCTGCACTCTTGAACAACAAATTTTAAGTGTGAAAATTGACTATCAAAATGGTGAAAATTTTACTGTATCATTTCGAATGATCCTGGTACATCAAATCGTAGACGTTCGCAACAATTGCATATCACCAGAGCCACTTTTGGGCAACATTTTGCACAAAGATCTTCATCTTCGCGCTTATAAAGTTCAACTCATCCAAGAATTAAAAGTAAGATTACGAGGAAAAGCTGCTCGAATTGAACGAAGTGAGACACTAAAATTTTCATCATTTTGATAGTAAATTTTCATAATTAAAATCCGTTGCTCAATAGTGTACCGTTCATGGTTAAAATTTTTCAAGTCTTCACTAAATAAATGCCAAAGGATGACAGCTCAATTCTTGACATTTCATCATTTGACAGCCTATTTAATTCCTAATCTCAAATTTGCCCACCCTTTATATTATATTGCAAAATAAAATTAATTATGCTGCAAAAAGCTATTTTTAAATAAGTTTTAATAAATTCGAACCCATATTTAAAAAAAAATATTAAAGGAATTAAAGAAAATAACATTTTAGTTTGTCTTTTGGTCACATTTTTTTCGTCAAATATGTGCCCGTAGCTTTAGATATTTTATTGTTTAGAATAGAATAAACATTTTTGTGTTTTTTGAGTCTGTGTTATTTAATTAATAGAAAATAGTGCCTTTTACTCTGTTTGCTATGTCACATGGGAGATATATGTAAATGTTTAAAAATTGAAGTTATCATTGTGAAGACTTTTTCAAAATTTCTTAATATTTAAAAGTATGAGATTTGTTTTATTTTATTAGTTTTTTTAATATATATTCCTGTAAATTTGGCTCATTAATTAAGTCTTTAAGTTAATTTGAACTCTGCCGCCATCTTTATTTATTTATTTTTTTGAAGACAGTATGATAGTTATATTCATGTTTCACTTTAAATTCGGTCTTTTCCAAATCAAACTCAGGAGGATTATTGTGTATTTCGATTTGAATGAAACATTTTCGAAACACAATGTATAAGGCATAGATTATACGTATAGTCAACTGGGCTCCTGTCAAAAAAAAAATTGACAACTCTCTTCACACCTATTGGTATTTTATTATCCAACACATTGAGAGAGGCAACTCAACACTCATCAGAGAGCGTAATTTTGCACTTGAAAATGCACTAAAATTAATTTTTTTTGCACACACAAACACTATTTTATATTATTTAAGCTTTTATTTGTTTTTTAATAAATTTTATGTTTTTTCTTGCAGTAATTTTAAAATTTTTTTTAATTTTGTTGACATTTGTGTGTTGAAATTTATCAAAGTTTTCAACCGTTTTTTTCATTCAACAGTATTGCATTTTTGTTACTATTTGGGAAAATTTTTTTAGTGCCAAATAGAAAAAATGCAAAAAAATGTTTAGCGAATAAAAATTTTTTGAGCTCAAATGCATTAAAAATGATTCTAAATTCATATTTTCATTAATTAGTGCAAAATGAATTGTATATAACAACTAGAAATTCGTGTTTAAAAAATATAAATTTTATAAAATACTTTTTGTACAACTAAGTATAATTTTGGTGCTGTGGGGAACATTTTATTTTAAACCAATACTAGTACAAAATGTTCTACTAACACATTCTTAGACTTAGGTTTTTGACAGCAGACTTAGGTTTTTGAAGTTTTAGTTGACTATCTACGTATAATCTATGGTATAAGGCAAGATAGATTTATTTACCAGGTAGCCGCAGTTCCTTGAAAATGTCAAATTATTAAAGCACGTACACAACATAACTTGAGTATTTTGATACAAAATTGACAGCTACAAATAAAAAAAGAGTAAACAGCTGTGGAATCAAGATTACCTGGTAAACAAATCTACCTTGGGTATAAGGTATGCAAATACGAATGATTTTCATTTCGAATCAAAATACATAATAAACCCCCAAGGTTATTAAAAAAATTCAGAATTTTCTAAATCAAATTGAGCATTCTACAAATCAAAATCAGCATTTTTCATATCAAATTCGGCCTTTTAAAAACCAAAATCAGCCTTTTTTGAATCAAATTCATTTGAAAAAGACTGACTTTGATTTTTAAAATGCCGAATTTGATTTTAAAAATGCTGAATTTGATTTGTAAAATACTCAATTTGATTGGAAAATTGTATTTGTTCTTTAAAAACCTGAATTTGATTTGGAAAAGGCCCAAGTTGAAGTTAAAAGCGTAACCCCCATATTCATAAATAAATAAATAAAATTTTAAATCTATTATATGTATATTATTACAAAAATGTTTTTCGAAATTTAAAGGAAGTATTTTCAATAACTAAGTAACAAATTGCCTTTTATTGATAATGAACCAATTCCTCCTTGAGAGTGTTTGTATATCCATATTACTGTATATTTATTTATTTTTATTTGTTTAATTACTTGCTTTTTTTGGGAAGACTCCAATATATTTTGTTTATGGATTTATTGTTAAGAAAGCAATTGTGTATGCGTAGGAAAATTTTCCTTTTAAAGATTATGGGATTTGCTTGAGTTATGACTGCATTTTTAAGATCATATTCTTTCTTTTCCATTACTTGGGACTTTTATAGTACTGTTTTTTTAGTTTCTTTATAAATATTTTAATTTAACTTCAATTCCTTGCTTGGATTTAAGGAAAACTTTTCAATTCTTCTAATATTTGATAGAAAACATCACTTAAATTTCAACTTAAAAGGCTTTAAACTAAATTAATTTGTATTTTTATTAGTAAACGATCATCCTCACAAAATCCTTTCTTTATAATGTCGGATATATTGGCATATTCTACAAAACCAAAACCCCTAGTACTTATACGTTCCTTTGGCTGATGAAAAGCCAAAATTTCTGGTTTAGTCATTATGGTATCATGTTGTGACAATTTCATATCTCTTGGATGGACCATGCACAATTTTATACGCCCTATGAAGGGCCAATCCAAATGTATATCATTTTCCGATTGCATTAAATGCACATGTAGACTAAGCAGGTGGGGATTTTTGGATTGAATATTAAGACGAGCACAGAATTTATAGCCATAGGGTGAGGTGTAGCATTCTCGGGAATATACCAAATTATTGGTATTTGAACGTAAATGTTCTATCAAATTTTGGAAATTTTTTATTTCCCATACTATAGTGCCACTGCTGTAGCGGGCATCTACTTGATTGCGTGTATTTGCCAATTGTTTGTTAAGATTTTCAATTTTGACATCTTGCTCACAGGCTCTTTGCTCTAAAACCACTATGCGTTGATACATAGCCTGTATTAGTTGTTCTTTGCCGCCATTGGCATATTGGGGTGGAGGAGGCAAAGCTTGTTGGGCGCCTGTATGACCATTTGTTTGGACCTGCCCCTTAGGCTGTTTTTGCGGATTCCATGTAGAAACGGCTGTTTTTTGCAAAGCTCTTAACATTAGTAGCAAATGATGCGGCATATCATCTTTTAAATGCATTTCTAAGGCATTTGTTTCGGGCCTTCCCACAAAGTCACATTTAATATTGGCAAAGGGGCATCTTTCTTCAGTTGGCTCTTCATCGCTGCGATATGGGCACTCCTGTTTGTGACGTTCCATTTCCAGAGGTGAAGCTATATAATTGCAACCTACCTTAACATTATCACACTTCAATTTGATCTGGTCAATTTCGCGACGCGTGTAATTATCTGGAAATATATCTTTATCGGCCACTATTTTCTTGTTATCCATGGGACACCATTGTCTTTGGTTTCGCAGCCATGAATCAAGACAGGATTTACAAAAACGATGACCACAGGAAGTTATTACTGGTTCATTTAACCAATTCATACAAATGGCACATTCATACCTGGCTTCGGGTTCAGTCTCCTCAGTACTGCTGCTTCTGTTGGCTGACAAGGAGTGTTTTAAATTAAGCCTCTGTGGTGGTTGGGGTCTTTTATTTAGTTCCATTTCAGCCAATTGGTCTGGCAAATGTTGTTCTTGATACTGTGCAGCTTGACGTCCATCTTGCATGTTTTAGTTTGTATTTACTTTGTGTATAAAACTTCTTTTTTTGTAAATTTTTTTAAAAAATAAACTTTGTAAAAATTCTAAAAATCAAAATCGTAAAAAAGAGAACTATTGCTAATGTAACTTTTGTGCACTTGAGAATGAAAAATGTATTGGAAATTGTAAAAAAAGAATATTGATTTCTTTTGTTTTGCTAATTAAGTTTGACAGTTATCAGGAACCATGGAAGAGATGCGTCATATGTTTAAGAGTAAAGTGTACAATACAAATTAGTAATCAAAGAAGTTGTAGCAAAATAAAACAGGGTGTGCAAGAAAAGGAAATAAGAATACATATTGCAATTACGGAACATTTCTTATAATAAATCTTAATATGTCCTTTCATGTTTAGGATTGCGAATAATCGATTTTTGATCAACCATTTTATTTCGATTATTAAATCGAATAATCGTGTCCAAAAGTCGAATATTGAAATCGATTTTTTGTGCCTATACTTGGCAGATCAGTTTTTTAGAAACCTGTAGTTTTACATAAAAAGCCAGGAGAAATATTATAAAAAATGCATTTGATTCGCAATAGGTTAATGGATTTGAAAAACGCTTTTTACAAAATTTTCAGTATAAAGTATATAGTCCATAACAAATCTAGATGTGTTTCCTGAACAATTACACATCTCTTTGTATGGATATGCAGCAAAAAGGTGAACTTTAAAAAAAATTCATATACAGCACAAAATAAGATTTTTCATTTTAAATAATAGCTTATTAACTTTTGATTATATAATACATAAAAGTGTATAAAAACATAAATTTTTGCTCAAAAAAGAAATATGTCGCCGTAAATGGCAGAAATTACGAAAAAAGTATGTATCCAGGTAAGTGATGGAAATCGAAAAATTATAAAAATTGGATAAAAAGTGTTTTAAAAATGGCCTTTAAAATTGCTTGGTTTTCAAAATCGATTCCATCACATACCTGATCGTCTATATTTCGAGAAAATATTATGTTAGCATTCTTTGTCGTTTTTCTTCATTTCGAGTTTGTAATAAGCTGACGATATGTGTATGTCATACTCCATCATAATTATTAAATAAAGACCTTAATATTGGCGTACTGTTCCCGAAAGAATTTTCCCTTAACTTGCCATTCTAGGTTGAGTGGCACGAAGAAGATAAGGCCAAATTTATTCTATTCAGTTAACGGCATTTTTCACAATGCACGATTATTTATTTATTTATTCATTCAAGTTCGTAATATACAAAGCCCATGAGGGCCAATATGAATATATATTACCCAGGCTTAGTACCTAAGTAGATTACAAAAATAGAGGGGAAAAATTATATAAAATAAATTTTTGGATAACTATATATAACAATAAGCTATTAGCCTTTTTATTTAAAGAAAAAAGAGTTGTTTAACAAATTAAAAAAATTAACACATTACTTGCCCCCAAGCATAAAAAAGGACCGTGGACTTTAACGGCAAGTTTTGTATGCCGAACTTTCAGTTAAAGCATGTTAACTTTTAATCGTTAGTGTTATAATAAAATGAAAAAAAATATGAATTCATAGCTCCGAAAATTATTCGGGTTTTAAAGTTTTAAATACAAATTTTAATTTTTTAAATGGGAAGTTACTGATTTCACTCCGTTCTTTGAAAACAGAGTTTTCATCAGATCTCGACGTTTTGTGGTCATATATAAAATATTTTTTGAAAGAAATTTTAAGCCAGCGTGTTCCGATCGAAATAAATATGTATCTAATCAGATCTTCACCTTACAAAGTCGATTACGGAGAATTTCATTAAAATCGATTGATTCGTTCGAGATATCGTTAAAATTTTTAGAAAGTATTACATATGTTGTAATTGTTCCGAAAATGATTTTCTATGTACAGTACATATTTTTTTGGAATTGAAAAATTTTGTCGATGCAATTTTTACCTAAATCGTTGTCTGAAATTTGTACACAAAGAAAAGTTCGAAAAATTTCGCGCAATTTCAAAGAAATATTAGCGGAGTTCAGTATTTGATGCAAATCGCCTTGTGAAAATGATAACGCAAAATATCGTAGTTTTTTATGATATCCAACAACAAAATACACAAAACTTCATAAAATATTTTGCATTTGCACTTTCGCAAGACCATTTGCATCAAACACTGAACTTCGTTTTTGTTTTTGCTCTACTGAAACAATTAGTTTTAAGACATAGGTCCTTCTTTATTAAAAAAAAAAAAACAAAAACAGCAGAATTCAAGTCATCTAAATTTTGTTCAAATGTTACACACTTATACCGCACACCTTGCAGCCTTAACAAAATATTTATGAATGTGTATTTTCAATGTGTAGTTTTCAATTAAAATTTTGTTCTTTATAAACTACCCTCGATATCACACCGGCATTTGTTTTTACTAAAAGCAAAAAAACAAGAAACGAGAGAGTAACGAAGAAAAAAATTTTACAATAAATCGAATACAACAACACCAATCTCACCATAAAATCAGTAAATATTTTTTTAAGTAGTCAAGTAGTGGGCCAATACTCATTGTCGTATATATAAAATGAACAATCGAATGATAACCAGGGACAGTCTATTATTGTTTGTGAACGTGAGAACTACATCGTATAGAACGAAGTCGGATAAACGATTTTCTGTTAAAAGAAATAATAATTTAGTATATCAAGAGTAGGAAGTATGTTTGAGTGTTTCTTTTATTAACGAACACTAAGTGGTACTAATAAAGCAATTAAAAACATACATATCTATAAAAAAAAGATAATAACGGACAAAATTTTGAATTTATTAATAGACAAAAAGAAATTGAGCAGTGACTGAAAATATTATAAAATGAAAAGTTTAAATATTTGGATATTCGCTACAATTTGTGTGCAATTCACATGTGCAATTTATGTTCCAGAACAAACTAGGGACAATATAAAGCTAAATGGTGGTTATATTATACCAGAAAAACAATCAATAGGGAGGGATTTACAACAAAATGTTAATAAATTAAATAACAATAATGACGATGACAATAATGATGACCAAAAAAGATTATTTACTGCACAACAGGCATTAACAAATGCACATCAACTACTACACATACCAAAGCAACAAATATCATACGATATAATTGATGACGTCGTTTTAAGCAAAAAATATCTTATAGCCAATGTATTTGAGAATTTAGAGGCACAACCAACTGGTTTATCAGATCAGCAACAACATAAAGTACATAATAATGACGATTTAATTGAAAAAATTGAAGAACATGATAAACATAATACCCTACAGCATTCGCGCCAACGCCGCCAATTGTCGGATTTTTTGATAGCTCCTAATACACGCTGGTGTGGTCGAGGTAATACTGCTAATGGGACCTATAACCATTTAGGTGGTGCTTCAATGGCCGATAAATGCTGCCGCACTCATGACCACTGCAAAGTCTATATACCTGCTATGAGCAATCGTTTTGATTTGTTTAATTACCGTCCCTATACGTTGTCTCACTGCAATTGTGATCGTCGTTTTCGCACATGTCTAAAAATTGCCAACGATGAAGATGCCAATACTATAGGAAAACTTTTCTTCAACCTAGTACAGACCCAATGTTTTGTATTGCACAAAGAAGTTATATGCCAACAACGAGCTAATAATGGTACTTGTCTAAAAGAGCATGTTAAGCAAAAAGCTTATTTAAAGAACAATAAAAAGTATTAAAATATAAAACAGAGGAAAAGAAAATGAAACAGCATTAACGAGCGCTTCCATGAAGTGCCTCTTTATAAACACAAGGCCATACGGCTTATAACCTCGTTTCAAAATTTTTCGTATAAAGCTAATACTTAAGAAACATGCAAAATATATGTATTTAGTTTCCTAATTACAACCAAGTACTTGAACAAAAAATAATACTAGATAAAATTAGCACTTACTTTTTAGCAATGGAAATAAGCTACTAAGGCGCAGCAGCTATTTGTCGCCATTTAATGCTGTAAATTAAGTCCAGCTTAAATATTTTTGTTGAGGTGAGCCTTTTTATGAATTATTTACACACAAGTTAAACTTTTTATTTCACAAACGCGTAATTTTGATACACTTTCTTTTTTTAAATTGGTAATTGATTTTGCACGCTTCTGGAAATTTTTACGAATAAAAATCCCGTTAGATAGAAAAATCTAATAATGAAGTGCTGCCAGATAGACAAATAGGTTCAGGCCTAACAGTGATGTCAATGTAATAATAGTAGTAATGGAGCAGTGATTTTAAATGAAAATAATATCAAGGCCTGTAAATTTGGCTACACACTGGGTAGTATGAATAAAAAAAGGATTTGCCTTTAACTTAAAAATTAGTTTTAAAACACAAAACTCAGGATATTATTAAGTAAAAAGCTACGAATTTTGGGTTTTAAAATAAATTTTTAAGTAAAAAGCAATTACATACTTTGTTTTATTCATTCTACCGACCAGGGTTGGCAAATAAGATTTTAAAATTGTACCAATTGATCTCTAAAATTCTACTTTTTTGTGGATAATTGTACCAAAACAGATTTTTGAAACCAGAAACATGTTTAAGTGGCAAAAGGGAAGCTGTGCTTAAGTCGGATTTAAGTATAACGACATACATAGTCTCAATAAAGTTACGAAAAATTTACCTTTACTACAATGCAAATAAATTTATAAAAAAACATTTTTTTCACACTCTAATATGTATCATGATCACTAACGAAAAAATATGTTACCACAATAAAAGAACTGCAACAAGGAAGCTTCCTAAAAATAAGCCATTAGTGTACCATTGTACTTTTAAAATCTGAATTATACCAAAAATGGTACAACTATACTGAAAATGGTACAAGCTGTACCGACTTTGCCATCCCTGCTACTCACCATCACAAAAACAAGGTTCCATTTCATAACAAAATATGAATTCCTTTAAAACATAATTTTCCACATCCATGTTTGTAGCGATTTGTGATATTTATGCTACAAACAAAACTCCTGATTGATATTTTGTATTTAAAACTATAGGGCCATTTTATATATTATAGGGCCACTTTTTGCATAGTATAGAGTAAAACGGCAAGAATATTTAGAAAAAATATTCAATAATATTGCATAATGAATGTGCCGGGCCGCTTTACATTTTTCTTAAAAAATACTTATTTTCGATGAATTAATTGGTATTCAGAGCTTTTTTCCTGCAATAATTTTCAATTTAAAGTTAATTTTTTATACCAGAATACACTTAAATTTCCTTTATGATTTTCGATAAATTTTGGTCTTTTCATTAAAATTTTTGCAATATTCTACGTACATACATATGTTATAATAAAAATAATGCAGTACAAAAATCAACACGTTATACGTGTGCATAACGGATAACGGCTTTTTATATGATAGAAAATTTGATAAAAGGGTCGACAAACCTCTTGAAAATGTACATATGTACATACTTGCAATGCCAAATACATATGTATTACATAGAATACATATTAAAAATAATATCAACAATCGTGCTATATATTAGCCATGTATTAATATAATATGTCATAAGGGGTTTAATTTTTATATTAAATTTTGGTTTTACTATTTCAGTTGCCGATAATAACAAAAATTAATTTGGAACGATTTTCCGTCATCCTACGTCAAATTTGGTTGATAAACATACCGGTTTCGGCTATGCGCCATCTTCAGTGTACTATTGAATACTAAATTTTTATTTAGTATTCAATAGATTTAGTATTCAATAGAACACTGAACATGGCACATAGCCTAAACCGGTCTGTTTAGTCTGCTTTTACACTCATCAGTTTTTCTTGAAGCAACTTTTATTTTCTAGTGAGAAAGAGCGAGAGAGGAATACATGCAATATATTCCTCTCTCGCTCTTTCTTATAAGAAAATAAAAGTTGCTTCAAGAAAAACTGTTATGTGTAAAAGCAGACTTATCAACCAAATTTAACGTGGGATGACGGAAAATCGTTCCAAATTCAAACAAACCCCGTCGGAAGAAAAACACCGCACTCTACAAAAATAAACTTTATGCTGGTCTAAACAATTCTTCTGTATTAAAAAAAGTTTAAATTGTTAACTTTTTTTATAAATATTTGTTAAAAGACACTTGAATAGTTTACCTGAATGCATTCATATTTATTATCTTTGTAAAATAGTAATGACAAAAATATGCATGTGTGATAAACAATTAAAAAATTTAAACTGATATGCAATAATTTTGAAGATATATAACATTCTTTAATACGTATTTATATTTAATTTATATTTAATATAATTAATTTAAATTTAATAGTAGAAAAACAACGAATTTATTAAATTTGTAAAATACTCTAATACTATAAGTTTATTTAAGTTATTATAAAGATAAAATAAATAGTTTTAAAGAATAGATTTTTATTAAAGTTTAAATGTTAACTGCCGTATTTATATAAACAAATTATTTGAAATGTATTTTTAATCTATATTTATTTATAAAAAAAGTAAAACTTAAATTATTAATATAGTAAATAATAAACAATAAAATTTTTAAAACTTCAAAATGTGGGACTTAATTCAAAATCTGCTAGAGGTTACCTAAAGTCTAGATAGAATCTTATACTTAAATTTCGTTTAAAATAAATTATGTTGTTGATTATACTTTGCTATTTCTTATATTTTTGGGACTAGTTGTTTGACGTATTTAATAAATTTATTTTCTTTGGACTTTGTTCGATAAGATAAACTTAATTGAAAATTATGTACACACAGGTTTTGTTTTAAACAAAATTTCTATACTAGTGAAGAACCTAGCTTGAAATATTTGTTATCATTTTATTCGCAGACCGATTCTCTGGAAACTGTCATAACAAATTGTTTATATGTTTGTATATAATATGGCTGCAATATTGTTATTGAGTTAGTTCATGGAATATTCTTCTTAAAAAGATTTTTTTCAAAAATATCTACAAGCCAAACGAAAATTAGTGACTACATTTTGAGTATTGTTTGCTTAAAACGAAATAAATATTCGTTGAGAATGGAGTTTAAGGGGCTGCTCACATATTGCGAACCCTATTTTCGAAGTTTTCAGAGAACCTCCACCTCCCACCTCGTAATGGTTTTTTTAATTCTCAGTATAAATTATTTGAACACGATATGATATGACAACACAGTATGTCATATTGTTTTTCGTCATATCGTAAAAATTAGTCACATTTAACAGCCCTGCTTCCACCCTAACGTCGATATATGAATAGGGGGTAAAAGTCGTCCAATCGATTTTATACCTCCTGAAAGTTGCCTGTAGCTAAATCATATATAAAAACATATATTTTTACGTTTTTTCGACACATCTTTCTGAGGTAGAGGGCTAACCTCAGCTGGAATTAGGAAGAGTTTTATAAATTTCATGTTGTCTGCGGAATAATTTCTGTCGCTCTGAAATTATCTCACCAATTCCAGTGAAATTTAAAACATGGATGCATCTGAGTCTGGAAGAACACATAGGTGCTATATTTTTTAATAATAGGACCACAAGGAGGAGTAAGGGACAATTCCTGCCCTTCCGAAACTATATCCAATTTTGATGATATTTAAAATATGGATAGATCTGAGTCTGGAAGGACACATAGCGTATATATTTTTTCAGAATTGAGACCACGATGTAGGGAGGTGAGGGCTACGGAGGTAAGAGGCAATATCTGCCATTCTGAAACTATCTAACCAATTTTAATAAAACTTAAAACATTATTAGATATGAGTCTGGATGGACACAAACGCTATATATTTTTTCAAAAATAAGCCCACAAGGGGGCTTTCTTTTTTTTAAGCCTTCAAGTAAAATACCGAATAAAAGAAGCGTAAAATCGAGGAGGTCCTACCATTGGTTTTATTCCAAATGGATCGTTCTCAAAAGTTTTGGCAATAAACGAAGTAACTCGAAAAAATAAAATTTTTTCGCGAATATATCGAAAACGCACTTTAAGAAAAATAGCTGAGTTTTATATTCCTCTTCAGATTATTTTAGTTTTATATAGAGGTTAACAGTTATTAGACGGGGTTTACACAGGACAATTTTTGTTGCGCAACTTTTAATTCAGCCGCGAGAAAGACAGAGAAAGAAACAGTTTTTCTTCCAGCTGATTTAAAAGTTGCGCAACAAAA
This sequence comes from Panzeria rudis, assembly GCA_956483635.1. Taxonomy (NCBI): domain Eukaryota; kingdom Metazoa; phylum Arthropoda; class Insecta; order Diptera; family Tachinidae; genus Panzeria; species Panzeria rudis. The sequence goes on from OY101451.1 coordinate 89,300,481, forward strand.
GTAGCCCTGTGTGAGCCCGTCCTAGGAAACGTCAGAAAAGTTATCAGCTGCCCTTATGGGCTTACATGGTTTGAGTTTGTAACTTGGCAACACCTATAATATCTTGACAATGAAGCTCATTTACGCCCACCTGGCAAGCATAGGTAGGTCCCAACTTAAAAGATAGTATACTTTTGGTAGGACAATGCCTGCAAGAGTCGTTAGTAATAAACCTGCGGGAAGTTTTGTACCAATTGACGTATGTACTTGTCATATGACTGGCAAAAATGGAAGTGTTGCAATATGTTCTCGAGGTTTATATTCAGAACGTTATAGTCATGATTAGTATTACAAGGAACTAGGGAAAAATCAACATCAATTTAATTTTCAACATACACAGCAGAAGTTCCTTGAAATATTAATCATGCCTGATTCTTTCTGAATATAACGTTACGCACCTTAGCCTAATAATCAATTTGGATTTAATAACAATTATAATAAATATAATAATAAACAATTCAAACAAAAATGATTTTTAATAACTTCCTTTAGGTTGAAATTCAACAACACAATTAATTAAAGTTGAACATTTAGTAATTAAAATCGTATTTTCGTTTTTTCTGTGTAAGAATGCTTAAAAAATTGATGAAACCATTGCTTAAAATTTCATGAAGATAAAATATTTAATCATTACCGTCAGATACTTTTAATTTCAAATATTAGTCAACTAATAAAATTTAATATTTTATGAGAAATTTATATATGTACATGCATATACATATATACACATATGCATATATATCGCTTATTTATTTGAATAATGTCATAACTTAAAAAGTGTTATTGAATTAATAATGCAAAATTAATGATAATATCGTTCCTTACCTATATTTTGGAAAAATTTCATAAACATATCTTGTATACTCACCTCTTGAGAGAAGAATATTCTTTTATTTTTCCATTAAACTGAAAACTTTAAAGTCGTTTTCGGCAAAACAAGTTTCTTTGGGTTATGATACTTTTGAAGAAAATGAGCGATATATGAATATTTTTTTTTTTCGTATACTACAAACAAATCATGCGATAAATTGAGTCATTTTTGATGCAAGCAATTATTGAGAATTATTTGTTTAAACATTTTTTCGGAAGAAAAGTTCTTAGAAAAATATATATTTTTGTTTTCTTTTAAGGTAAAATTATAGCATTTCGAATTCAACGTATGTGTATGTACACTATCACTTTTAGCTGTTACCATTTGCTGTATTCAAATTAAATGACGCACATAATGTATGAGATGACTATTAGTCTTACAACGGCTAATAATGAGGGTTGAGTATTGTTTATATTTTTATACGTATGTACATACATACATAGATTAAAAGGGCTCCAATTTATGTTGTTTTCATTTGCTATATTATTATTATTAAGAAAAATGTCTTGTAAGTACTCATAGAATAGAAAAACAACAACAATGAATCATTGTATAAATAGAAAAACAATAGTTAAATACTGTAAAGACTTTGATATATAATCATACACACATTCAAATAAACATAATTAACACGTCATAAGAAAAATATAAAGATGGGCTTTATTGAAGAGTTAATAATAATAATAATAATAACAATAATAATAATAATAATAATAATAATAATAATAATAATAATAATAATAATAATAATAATAATAATAATAATAATAATAATAATAATAATAATAATAATAATAATAATAATAATAATAATAATAATAATAATAATAATAATAAATGAAAGATGTACATAGTATCTGAACTAAAATATTCTTTTCGTTATTGTTTAATAAAATTACTTACACATATAATTTACTATGTGAAAATATTAAATTTACTAATAATATTAATACTAAATTAATCGGATACAATTAATTACACACAATTAAAATGTTCAGCTCTAGTTTTCGCGATATAGCGTTATGTAACAAATAAAGGCACTTGCCCGACATATATTAACATATCTTGAGAAGGATTTGCTCTATGCAATACAATAAAAAAATTCAAATTTCGACAACAAAATAATATTTAAGACGTTCAAACATTATTTCTAAATAACTAAATTTTATAAAATTATTTTAAAAACTTTATCAAAAATAAAAATTGCAACAACGAGCCAGTTTTTTGACTAGTAGCATTTAGCTTAATATACTACTAAAGAAATGAGATATTTTTTATTGAAATTGGTGCACAACTCTTGATTTTATTCACAAAAAGTGAAATTTTCACACAACAGTAATTTTTGACTTTGTGTTTGTGTTTCTTACTGTTGTATGGAAATTTAAATTTTTATCAATTCAGTTCTCCCACTAACTTGTGATTAAAATCAAAAGTTGTGCTCCGATTTCAATGAAAAGGGCTCAACTCATTGGGAATATATTTGACTACATATCACTGGGCAAAACATTAGCTCGTTGTTGTATTTTTATTTTTTTACGAAGTTTATAAACAAAAATTTTATAAAACTTTATAAAAATTATTTATTTGCTCAAACTTTTACGATATCGCCAAAACTACTGCGCAGACTTAGAAATAATTTTTGAACGGCTTAAACATTATTTTGTTTACGAATTTTGAATTTTTTATTAAACTAAATAGAGCATGGCCTTCTCAAGTTATGCTAATATATATCCTGCAAGTGCCTTCGTTCCTGACATAATGGCATATCGCGAAAACTAGAGCTGATAAGAAAATTATGATTATATATGCATTCAAAATCTGTACATGAGTTAAGTCGGTAATGGCTAACATTTTTCCAGAACGCGATGTACTGTAATTATGTGTTATCAGTATCTGGGTGAACGTTGTGAGTCCAGAAATAGTTTTATATAAGTATCTATAGGTGGGAGTGAACTACACCGAGTAAAATATTTTCCGAAAAACGTTTTTTATACTGTCAGAGCTTTGCCTCTGAAGCGGCTATTACACATCGAGCATGTTGGCGAACATTTATGTTCCACCAACCGATTCGCTCGTGCAATAAGGCAAAAATACGTGTTGTCGAGCATCCTCACGTGTTTTCAAGAATTTTTGATACTTTGGCTCACCATCGTGCTATCCAACGTGTGTAATTGATAGTTCGTCCAACACATATACAAATCTTCATATAAACAGAAAAGATGGCAACTGGTGAGCGGAAGTTTCTTAAAAGAATTTATAGAATTGTATGAAAGGGATTTGAAAAACAAGAAATAGGAAATTAATAGAATAAACTTTTTTTAATTAAATTTAATAGAATAGAAATGTAATACCTATATAAAAACAGAAATTTTAAAAATAAATAAAATTTATATTAAACATTTTATATAAAGAATTTAATTTGGAAATTTAATTTAAAATTAAAAAAATTTCAATAATAAAATAGAAACAGAACTTTAATAAAATAGAAATTTAATTTAATGAAATAGAAATTTAAAAAATAAGTTTATCGTTTTCTTTTAGGTTGTTCTTGCTTACACTCAGTACACAAATTCATACGTCTTTTCTGTTGCTCGCTAACATGTTCTACAGTGTAATAGCTCACGGACGACCAACATGCTCGACAATATGTTCGCTGTATAATAACCACTTAACGAAATATATAACAATGCTCAAAACCATCACCGAGGTAGAGAAAACCATGTCCTTTTTAATAAGTAACGGTATATATGTGACGGTGTATGACATATTATTAATAAGGATATTTGTTTTATTTAATTATTCAATATCATCGAAATAAAAAAGAAATAATTTTAGATGTATATAAACTATTCGGGATAAGCCAAAATGTTAATACTACAGAGATAGAATTATTTGTGATTTTCAATGTTTTTAATGTCTCCTGTAAAATTTGCAAAATGTGGCTTATTGTAGTGTACATGCCTCGAATATATAGATTTATTAAAGCGCTGGAATGACAACAATTTTAGATTATACGGCATTTGCAATTACATAGTTTTGACAATTGCTGCAGTATATGTTAAAATATTTATTGCTAATCGGAGTCGGATATTAAAAGCTGCATTTGGACAAATCCCTCATGTAAATGCACCTAGCTTTTGTAGGAGGTCTAAAGAAAATTGTTAAAAAGTCAGCGTGTGAAAACCTACTAAACAACTTTATACAAGAAATCACTGCATAAGCATCACTGACGAAAACGGCAATAGTGTAATTATTTTGTGAGTGTATAATAACTGAAAATATTGGAATTTGCTTTAATCTAGTTTTTGCGATGTAATCAAACATGTTAGTCTATTTAATATTGTGTTATAAAGTGCCGAAATTTTCTGATTAAAAGCTTTAAAAAAGTGTTACTTAAAGTTTTAGCATGCAATTGGTAAATATTTTTAATGGACGTTGCAGCGGTGATCAAATCTTCGCTATGAAACGGCTAGTTGCATTGTCGCAATGCTTCTCAACTCGGCCACAGCTCTATGAATTGCAAGTTTGCAACAACAACTTAACTGCAAAAAATAAAATGTATAAAAACCGCCAAACTTTGTAAACTTATTAAATCGTTAAATATTGGAATCTTGTCAAAACGAAACTCAATAACTTCGTTGTAAAGTTCTAAGTTATTTTACCAATTTTTATTTATTGCTATTATTAAAAGGGTTCCTCGTAGTAAATACATATGTAGCTGAACGAAAAGAACGAACTTGTTAATATTTTTGCTCTGAACAAAAATGAATAGTCACTAAAAAGAATGATTATGCCCAACTCTAGTGTATAGTTTTCAATTAAAAAAAGTAATATGTGGGTGCTAAAAACTTATAAAAAAGGATACGATGAACATTCTTCCAGTTGGAGCAATTTTTAAGGGTAAGTTTATTTATTCATACTTTTCTCTATACAAATTGAAATAGGTTTGTATTGGCTTCGACTTTTACATATATCATTAGAAAGTGCTTTCGTTGAAAAGGAATTTTAATGCACTTCCTAACCACGTCAACAAGACCGACTTAGTAAAAAATTAACAGCAAATGCAAAAGTGAGATATTTGATTTTGAACTCACATGTGATTTAGCTATCGCGAGTTTTCAGCACATGCGTGAATATTTCTGCTGCTTTTCCACATCTTATAGTCATAGGTACACAATTTTCGAAGTTATCTTTTAACAGAATAGTTTGACCATATTCTGAACAATTTCTTAAATTTGTTTATGACTCATTGCACACGTCTAAAACTTTTTTTTCATAAATGCCTAGACTTTGTCAGGCTTTTCCTTGACATTATTACGACAGGTTGTAAAAAGTATAGAATAACATAGAAGCCTGACTGGCCGCAAATAGTTGTCAGAAACCTAAGTCGGTTGTCAAAAAAACCTAAGTCTAAGAATGGATTAGTAGAACATTTTGTATTAGTATTAGTTTAAATAAAAACTTCCCCACAGCACCAAACCATACTTAGTTGAACAAAAAGTATTTTACAAAATTTATATTTCTTAAACATGAATTTTTAGTTATTATATACAATTAATTTTGCATTAATCATTTTTAATACATTTGAGCTCAAAAAATGTTGATTTGCTAAACATTTTTTGCAATTTTTCTATTTGGTACTAAAAATATTTATCCCAAATAGTAACAAAAATGCAATACTGTTGAATGAAAAAAAGGGTTGAAAACTTTGATAAATTTCAGCACTCAAATATCAACAAAATTAAAAAATTATTTTAAAATTACAGCAAGAAGAAACATAAAATTTATTATAAAGCAAATTAAAAAATTAATAAATAAAAAAAAAATTTTTGTGTGTGCAAAAAATTAAATTTTAACCCATTTTCAAGTGCAAAAATTGCGCTCTTTGATGCGTGTTGAATTGCCTCTCTCAAGTTTGTTGAATACACAAGACTTCTCTGATATTAATACGACGTAAAACGTATCAGATAAATCGGCAAATTGTCTGATGTTTTGTCAGACATTTTTCCGACATTTACAAGACATGTCGAAAATTCCTTTAGAATTTCCTTAAGAAATTCGTCGGAATTTGTACAGAATTCTGTTAGACCTTTCGGTATAGTTTTTAGGATTTCCTCAGACAAAGAAATCCGGCTTCCTGTCAACCACTCATGATTTTCGGTACGTTTTCTGACCGACATCAGATACGAACTCGGCATCTTGTTGAAGATATTTCTGGGTTTTTTTTTAAATTTTGTTGACTTGAAATTTAAAGCCGGTTAAATAAATATAAGTATCTTCATCGAAGTTGTATGCATATATATTTATATACTTATCTACATTTGTTTTTGATCTATTAGAGCATATTGTCTTAAGATTCCGTATGGAAACATTAACAACTTCTTTACAAAACTTAACTATTTAATTTTATTATGTATATGGATAGGGTATATACATTTATTTAAAGCTACCTTAAATTTATTTTTAACGCCGACCAAAAAAGAGGGGCGTTATAAGTTTGTAGTTTGTGTCTGTCTAATTTTGATTTAGTATTTTTTCGTTTGAAAGGTGACTTGATCGAGGTAGATCTTAACTATGTTTGAAGAAAATTGATCCAGGCGTTTAAAAGTTACCACTTGTTTTCTCGCTTTATCCTCTTGAATTTTTTGGTTTTTTTTAGTTAGAAAGGTGACTTGATTGAAAATGTTTTAGCCTATGTTTGAAGAAAATCGGTAGTTATCATACATTTTCTTTGAGGGTTTTAAAATTTTTCATTTAATGTTATTATTTAATATAGTTTTGATATGTCCTCATATTGTACTTTGTCGACAATTCGCCCTTTAAGAGGTCCTCTTGAAATTTCAACTGAAACGCAATATTTTTTTTCATCCAATTTCTTGAGAACAGCCTCACAGCCGCGATAGGCCCCATTAACAACTAAAACTAATTTATCTAACGCGGGTATTACAGTTTCCAAATGAGCCTGCAAAATATTAACAATATTTCTATATTTGTATGTAAAGCTATAAAAAATTTTTCTTCCTTCTTACCTGATCGACTTTGACTTTATCGCCCGTCTCCAAAAACTTTACCTTGGCCCTATATCTGTCTATCACTTCTTGTACTACGGCTTTTTGCTTATAGTATTTGTCTCCTAAAGATTTGCTTACAAATTTCACTATTATACCTTCATGCAGCCAATAATCCTTTCGATTTACTCTTTCCTTTTTTTCTTCTTCCATTTCGATAATTTCCCGCAAAGCTGAGCTGGATGTTGGGACGTCTTTGCCTTTACGCTTAGTTTCCAGTTTTATTGCTTTAGGTTTCTTGAAACCTTCTTCATCTTCTTCCTCTTCAAAATCTTCATTTGACCTCTTTTTCAACAACAATGCCGAGGCACCCAATTTTGTTTCAGGCTGAAACTTCTTCTCCAGACGTATATCCAATTTTAAAGGCTGATCTTCTTCTCTTTTAAGTTCAGTATACTTGTCTATTTCGTCGTTTTCTTCACTTTTGCTTTTGGTTTTTTCTATTTGTTTTTCTATAAATTCCATCATACGCTCCTCGTCATCCTTTTCCATTTTCTCCTTTTTCTCTGCGTTCGACTGGCGTTCCAAAGCTTCTGGACTGCGATCAATGTAGGTGACGAACCAACCTTTTTCTGTTTCATCCGCTATGGCTTGTCCAGTGCGTCCTAACCATTTGACATAATCCGAAAGCGTTAGCCAGCGTGTAGAATTCATATGCACATGATCTTTATCTGCTATATATTCTTGGTACACTTTGTTAGCATTGACCCGTTTCGTGCCAAAACGTCTTCGTAATAGTTCCATGTAACCATCAGAAAATTCCTTTGAAAAATTGTGCAAAAATTTGCCAGGACAATCAGCAAATAGCAATAGTTGCCTTTGATGACTCTCGCTCATGGTGTGACACTTGAATCCGTTTTCATCTCGACATTGTTTTTCACACATTTCACAATACCAACGCAATTTTTGCAAACCTTTGGCTTTCATTTTATTGGCCAAATATTTGGGGGTACCCACCTCTGCACGACCCATTTTTTATTGTTATATTTATTAAAAATTTTTAGTAAAGTTATTTTTACAACTTTTTTTACAAACGTTTTGATTCGTTTGATTAGCTTTTGTAATAAATGTAAACAAAGCAAATGAATAGTGATGCCATACAAGAAAGAAACTGCTGAACAGCTGTAATGGAAGCAAGTTTGCACTAGGGATGGGCAAAAAATAAAGATATATCGATATTTTCTTAAAAATATATCGATATATCGTCGATATTTTTAATTTCGATATATCGATATTTTTTTCCAAATATATCGGAAGTATTAAATTCGATATTTTTGGCTTTGGTTTTGTTTTTCGTGCAATTTTTAAACATTTCGGCACAGTCATCATCAAATAGAATATTACTAACAGAATGTTTTGTTTTATTTATAATACATATATTGTCTATTCGACAAAATATCATTCTTTGGATGTAATTTTGTTGATGTATGTTAAATGAAATATTGGTTTAACATTAAAGATCTTGGAAAGGGACCAACTATGGACCCAAGTCACCGGAAGCTGCCTGTACAACCTAAGGATCTTGGAAATTAACTCTTTCCAGCTTAATTATTTATAAGAAAGGTACTTTTTTGTTTTATCTAAAAAAAATTGGGGGCTACTTATGATTTATCATTGTTGAAAAAATATCGATATTTCGATATATCGATATTTTTTATTCGATATATCGCGACCTTAGTATTGTTTTGGCCCACCGACCATTTAAAAAAAAATTGAGTTAAGTATGGGGTATATATATTTTGAATGCCCTCTTTCAGAATCCAAAATCTGTTTCGCAAAATTGTTCCTGGTTTCTGAGATAACAAAAAATTTTTTTTAAATAAAAAAATAAAAATCAGAAATCAAGTAAAGTACCAAGTTTCATCAATATTAACTTTTTATTCCATGTAAATATCTTTTCTAATAACATTTATAAGCTTATTTTCAGTGAAAAGTAGAAAATTTCACCTCAATAACAAGTTACTCAATACACAGCAGTTAGTATACACATGGAGCAACAAAAGCTACTTTTTACAAATAAAATAAAAAAGTGGTTACTGGAGCATATAACAAGATATTTTACTTTCAGTAAAAAGATGTTAATTTCTAATCGGATTGATGAAAGTTCACAAAAATGTAAATTTTTCTTCTAAACATATGCCGGAAGCACTGGTGAGAATACAAAAAAATTCTATCGGATATATTTTGAGAAAACTGTATGCAAATCTTCTTTGTTGTTTTTCTCCGTTCCGACTTTTTGGCATATGGGCCAAAACAATACTAAGGTCGCGATATATCGATGCCGATCGATATTTAAAAATATACCGATATCGATATATATCGATATATTTTTTTCAGGTGCCCATCCCTAGTTTGCACATGTAGGCAGGACTGCCAAAAGACCCATTTTTCGGAAATTTGCCGATTTTTCCATAAAAAATTACCAAATGCCGATTTGCCGATTTTAGGTGAAAAAATTCCGATTTTTATCAAACCAATAAACAACACGCTAACTCCGATTTCAAATCACATATATATAAAAAAGGATATATTAAAAAAATTCATTTAATAAATGTCAGAGGCAAAAACTTATTTTTGCCTACAATATACATATATAATAATTATAATTGTTTATATTTTTATATAGAAATGCTCACCTTCATACGAAAACTATTTGATTTTGAAGGTAACTTCAAATTACTAAGTTTAACAAATCCAAATATCGTACTCAACGTATATTAATACAAGTACGCTAACTTCGCCTATTGACTATCAGCTGATTTCTACTAAATTGTCAAATAATTATTAATTTCTTTTCCATTTTATACCCAGCAAACATAAAATACGTTGTTTGAAACAAAAATGTCTTTTTTAAATATATATCTTTTTATTTGAGTATAAATTCGTATAAAGTCGAATTAATTTACAATAGCTTTCTCATTTGGAAATATGCGTAAGTCCCTGTCCATACGAGTCAATTTTTGCTGCGCAACTTTTCACTTTATGGCAGAGAGAGGTGAGAAGATTGGGAAGGGCTACAATGCCTCACGTACATGCAACTCTCTTTTGCTTTCCTCTTCGTAATATTAAGCAACAACAAACTCTATGTAAAAAAACCAAAAACTGCACAAGAATTTCATTGTATGGATACGAAAAATAAAAAATTTTTTATTTTTCCATGTGAACCAAGTTAAAATAGAGAAAGTGGTCTTAACTTTTAATTTCGTCCTGCGATTATTATAATTTTTTTTGTGTTTAGAGAGTCGATGTGTAGTGCGTTTCAAACTAGGGATGTAACAATACGCCGTTTTGCCGATCCGATACCGATACTCAAAAAGAAATATCGCCGATACCGATACGCATATTAACATTGAGTTCAAGTCTAGATTAACAAAACCCAACCAGGGCAATCTTTTTATTGTACAAAATTACAGGGTCCTTGAAAAATGGCCCCAATGAAAAATGGCGCCAAACTGAAAAATGATAAAATTAAAAATGGCCCCAAAATGATTGCATTCAAAACAACAACAAACTGTGTTGGGGCCATTTTTCATATTTTGGGGCCATTTTAAATTATTTATTTGGGACCATTTTTCCTATTTTAGGGCAATTTTTCAATTTTGCTTCGTTAGTAAGGATTTTTGCATAGCGACTTTTTAATATACCGAGAGAGAAAAACTCTTAAGCCCATCCGAAGGCCGGCTATATAATAATCTTTATTCAGCGAAGCCGTTCTTCGAGCGGATAAAATCCTTCTTCAAGACTGCCTGAAGGTAGATTATAATGGCAATAGCTAAAAAAATCTTGCTTTATGTCCCATATGTCCACTTTTTGCGTATGGCGTTATTGAAAGCAAAAACATAAGATTTTTGGGACCATTTTTCCTATTTTATGGCCATTTTTCATTTTGTGCTTTCTAATTTGGGGCCATTATTCCTATATTTTGGAGCTATTTTGCATTTTTAAGTTTGGGGCCATTTAAAGCCCGTAGCAAAATAGTTGTGCAGTAGCCTAGTGAGTAAAAAACATGACATAAAATAACACAATAACTGAAAACCGCACAAGTTCAATGCTTAGCAGACATTTAATTTTTATTTTGTTTTGTATATTCAATGCCTTCTAAATATTGAAATTTATAACTTGTTATTTGTAATCAAATGTGATAAGTACTTGCCTCGTAAAGACATCGCCATGTTAAAGTAATGTGTTAAAATGTCAAAGTAGATGTAGTGAATGATATGTTTATTATACATTTCATCTCATTACTTTGCCATCAAAACTTTTTCCTGGGTACATTGGTAAACAAAAAAAAAAAGAAAATGCAAAATGTACCTTTATAATGAGAACCACCCACATATTTATTAGTTTTACTTAACAATATAAACATTTTCTTAACACTTACTGTAGACCAAGTTTTTCTTTCAAGTTCATTTTCTTGATGAGCGTATACAAGGATAGAGAAAATTTTGCAATCTATAAGAAAAAAGCCAAAAAAAGAATGTTTTTATATATTTTGGGATTATACTTAAATAATTTTCAAAATAACTTACACTGATAAAACTATTTAAATTGATGAGAAAAATTTTACCCGCCAAAAATTCGATGGTCTGCTGTGTACGTTGCATGAAGAATATCAACATTTTGCGATATTTCTTACTTTGCTCTACCCACGCTGAATGAAAGATCTCTTCACTTAAACGATCACTGTCATACATTAAGCAATTCGAATAGTAACACAAAGGGAAAATCTCCACCACGACAGCTATAACATAAAAACAAGAGGCAACTTTTGAAGAAAATGCCTTAGCAAAGATCATCATGTTAATAAGGGTGATGCCTAAAATTCCAGCTGTTATAGTAAATTGTAAAAATATGGTTGCCGATATGACAGGCGCTATAATGTTGTAGAGTCTATAAAGAAAATAAATTTTGTACATGTAAATATATTTTTTATTGTAATTATAAACCATGTCGCACGAGTTCAATTTCGTTCGAAAACGTAATTAATAGACCTGAAGACGGTGAGCGAGCCCTAGCCGGAGAATACGCCAGTATGCCAGCGCCGCCTGACACATTTGCGTATTTTCGTTTTCTTTTTCAGACAGCAGCTGCTACAAAAATTAAGTGGATTGAATTCTGTTTTCGAACGCAATTGAACTCTATGGCATGGCCGTATGTATGTATATTAATTACACTATGCAACAAAATAAAACCTTTGTCACATGACCATTGATGACCACTATATTTTTTTGATGTGTTATGGTCCATTAACAACAAAAATATTCGAAATTTAAAATTCTATTGATACGATTTTTTTTAAATTTTTTTTTCTAAAACTTGAATTTTTTTCAAGAGCCGGTTTTACCCATTTCATCACAACTTGGGAAGGGGTTGTCGAATTTTATTACAAAATACGCTAAAAAGCTTAAAATAAAATTACCTTTAAGCTGTCATAGTAATATTTTTAATATACTCAATGGTTTCGGAATTATTCATATTGCAATGATGAAAAATATTTTATTGTTTAGACAAAATTGGAAATATTTTATTTTTTTAAAAATGTATAAAAAACGAAAATCCCAAACTGACGTAGTTGATCATAAAGCGATATATACTATAATTCTTGAAAAAACGACTAAAAAAATAGGCGTGATACTGCCCATAATTTTGATTATAATGTTGTGCTTTTACGAGAACTAATTGTGAGCGAAGCTTCATTCCACCGCTTAAGTAGAACTAGTTGAAATTGATATTTTCTTTTCATGGGCCCACTGCCCACTTTTTAATCATGCGGTTGCATTCAAACAGAAGCTTAATGTATGTGCAAAGTTTCATAGGAATCGATTGAGAAGAAATACTTGAAAAGGCATGTGTATTTACTTCGTATGGGCGTAACCCAGCCCACTTTTCAACGCGACAAATTTGGAAGTACATCCTTTTAAATAAAGGAAATCCGAAATCGGTTTATAAATGACGGTGTTTTGACGAATTAGAAACATTTTGTGAAAAGCGTTATGAAGGAGTATATAAAAAATCCAAAAATAGTAAATATGCCCCCTTTTGCATATAGTTACACTAACTCGGCATATGTTATCTTGTGGGCGTTACGTTTAAGGTGTAAGATGTGCTCAGAATTTGTATATCGCCGCTGAAGCTGAGTTTTTTGCTTCTTATTTAGGAAAGGGACAAAAAGCCATATGGGTCGATTATGGATAGCAACCGAACTTCAGATGCGTTGCCAGCCGGCAACTGAAATTTTGTGGGTGCCAGAAAAGCACTGATTTTTGGCAACTGGCAACCCAACTGAAGTTCGGTTGCCATCCATAATCGACCCATTATACCGTGAAGACGTACCGAGCTTAAATGTTTTACAGAATTGTTTATCGTGGTGTTTTACATAAAAGTGCTGAACACATTTATATTTTAAACCTAAGCCCTACAAGATATCCTATGCCGAGTCAGTATAAATAATAAGTTATGTGCAAAAGGCGGGGAAATTTAACTCCCCCTAAAATTAATCCCAAATGTAAACTTTCAAAACTCCAATACACGTTTATACTTTTTTGGTGCCCTTAGAACCTTTTAATAAAAAAAATTGTTTTTGATGTACAGTGTAAATATTCACAATTCACTTTATTATTATGAATAAAATCTTTATTTATCGATCTATTGTCGTGGAATATATCATAAATCATTTGAGGTATACGTGTAGTTTCATCATGCAGTAATAAAAATGAAAATTTTTTGCCATTTTGGTTTTTAGTGAATCAAAAAAAAAAAAAAATTTTTTTATTATTATTTCATTCTGAATAACTCTGAAACCCTTAAGCAGCATATAAATTCATATTATTTAAATTAATTTTTAGCAAAATTGGACAAGTCCTTCTCAAGTTATAATAAAACCGGCGGAACAGCTTCTTCAAAACTCATTCTTTTTGTTGCAAAAATCAAGTAATTTCACTTTATTGTGAATAAAATCAATATTTATCCATCGACTTTTATGAAATAAAGCTGACTTTATTTGTAGTATATGTGGCTTTATGATCAGATTATAAAAATGTTAAGTTTTCGGTATTGTCGATTTTTATAAATTAAAAAATTTTTTTTTCAATTTTTCCAATTTTTGTCTGAATAATTTCGAAAGGCTTGAGTACATATAATTCTTGCAAAAAAAACCGACTACAAAATGGGCGTGGCACCGCCCCCATATTTTATCATCATGTACTTTTACGAAAACTAATTGTTTGTGCGAAATTGGATAAGAATCGGATAAATAGAAGTAGTTAAAATGAATATTTACTCTTCATGGGCGTGGCACTGCCCACTTTTCTAACTGCAATGTTGTATTGTAACGATAACTAAATGTGTATGCAAAGTTTCATAAGAATCGGCTAAGCAGAAGTAGTTAAAATGCTAATATACTTTTAATGGGCGTGGCCTTGCCCACTTTTCTAAACATAATGTTGTACTATAACGATAAATAAAGCTGTATGCAAAGTTTCATAAGAATCGCTTTAGTGGAAGTTGTTAAAAAAGAATATTTACTTTGCATGGGCGTGGCACAGCCCACTTTTTTGATCCTGATGTAGTATTTAAACAGAAGCTTAATGTGTGTGTAAGGTTTCATAAGAATCGGTTGAGTAGAAGTAGTTGAAAACGAATGTGTATTTACTTTGTATGGGCGTAACCCGCCCACTTTTCAATCCGAAATTGGTTCATAAATGGCGGAGTTTTGAAGGAACATATATAAAAAAATACATAACGAATTGATAACATTTCCTCTTTTTTTTTTGAAGTCGGCTAAAAATAACATATTAGCACGGCTTAAAGGTAATTTTATTTCAAGTTTTCCAGTGGGCTTTGTAATAAAATTGCGCAACTCCTTGCCAAGTTATGATACAATCAGTAGTGAAGCAGCCTCTTCAAAAATCCCAAATTTTAGAAAAAAAAAAATATTTATCCATAGAACTTCAAATTTCAACTATTTTTTGTAGTTAGCGGACTGTGTTTGTTGGTCCTCTAACTACAGCGAATTATAGCACTACTCCTTGACATTTTTCTTGTTGCATAGTGTTTTTAGTTAGCCTAAACTTACTCAATTATATTTTTATGATCCATTATACACAATTTAAGTTCTTCTTCATTATCATCGAATGTTTTATGTGAATGGGAACATAATTTACTTATTCTTAGTCGCAAAATATTCACATGATCCCTTAAAATACACACATAAACAACAGCATAAGCATCGTTGGCGACTTGTTGAAAACAAGCTCCATCCATTAAAATCCATTCAATAATAGAAGCCACAATAAATTCCCATTTTGAATTGCGCCAATTAATGTAGGGCAAATATAGCGAATAAGGTGGATGTCCCGCCAATATGGAAACTATAAACGTAGAGGTGGCATAACTCCAAAATGATATGGAAAAACTTACCACCAAACGACGACCTAAAGTTTTCAATTTATACAACAAGAGAATTTCGTCTTCATCTCTACAACGTTCATCCAATTTGGCCATTATCGGCTCAGCTGTTAACAGATGAGGCACATAATATAGCAGCATGAAAATTTTCGTCGACGAACCAATTACATTTATGGCTACCTGTATTGATGTTAGTAAGGTATCATATTCCAAATTTTTACCCGATAACAAACTATAACTGGCTATAAAAGATAAGGGTAAAAATATTGTTACACTTAAGTGTATAAATATCGAATATATTATATAGCCATATTTATTATGATCCGTACGATAGAGACCCATGATACGAAAGCAACGATAGAGATAAGTGGTGGCTTCTTTAGTTGAAACTTTGATGTTCGCTTTAGCTTTATTGTATAAGAAAATCAAATAAATGTTTCTTAAAAAGTATTTTCTTTGAAAATCTTAAACTTACTCAGTTTTTTAACCATCAACTTTTCAGTTTTTTTACATGTTTTAACCATTTTGCTGAAAATACTAATCGCAAATGTTATGCTTGGTAGAGTTTTTATAGAAGAAAAATGTCTACTATAAGAAAGTTTAATCAAATTAATTATTTAGAAAATGCACAACAATGTTTGGGTTATAGAAATAAATTTATTTAAACTTTTTGTGTAATTAAATATTTATATGTAACATTAATAACAGAAATAAAATTGGTGTAGGTTTGTAATGAAATTTTAAAGGTTATATAAATGCATGTTAATGCATTTAACCCTAGAGTACTAACCATATTCAACATACTACTTACATATGCTACACAGAAAAAATTATCACCAAAAAATTTTCAAACAAAAGTTTGTCTAAAAATTAATTTCATTTTCAGTAAATGTTTTCTACTGGATCAGTGAAATTTTTGTTTGACTTATATTTCGGACGCAAATAAATAACAACAACAACAACAACAACAACAACAATGATAGCAAAAGGAATGCGATTGTACCAAGTTTGTTTACTGAAGATATCTGAGTGAATCAATTCGTTAATGTTATTGTGTCGATTCTCATTAAATTTTTTAGTCTGTAGATAAACAGACAGAGTTGAACACATTTGGTGTTTGTTTATAAAAATATAAATAAAATGAATAAATAAATAAATTTAACAAAGTGAAATTTCATAAATGCTTAATGGATGATGATGATGAGGACTCAGACAAAAATTTTGTTTGATATATTACAAAAAATCCAGTAAATATATTTTTTTTTGATTCAGTAAACTGCTTGGTTTAGTGTTTGTTTATATTTTTAGAAAAATTGCTTTATAAATTCAGGTAAAAATATTAATTGAGGTATTACAGAAAATCCTGTAAATATTTTTGTTTGATTCAGTAAATTATTTTGTGTAGAATTTATAAATATGTTTACACAAATTATTTTATAGATGTATACAATTTGTTTACTGACAAAAAAATCGGGGTTTTTTCAATGAAATTGTTGAGATACTTTTGTCTATATATACAAATTTGTTTGTAGGTCTGTTTCTTAACAAAATATTTACTAATTCCTTGAATTTCTTTACTAAAAATGAAATTTAGATTTTTCTGTTCTGGTTCAGAAATTGATTCTGATTTCGAATGCTTTTTTCATGTCCGTTGAAAGTATAGTAAAATATTCTGAAAACTGCTTTAGCATGATTTAATAGACTATAAATAAATGTACATAAGTTGTTTTCTTGTGTAAGACTGTCAATTATATGTTAAAACCGAAAAACGAAAATACTGTTTATACTCTCTTCATACAAAATGGCGTGTTCGTAATGCATGCTATTGATTTTCAACATTAAAAAACTATGAATTTTTCCAAAAACGAAATTAAGTTTATAAAGGTTTTTTGAAGTTTTAGAGTTCAATACAATTCAGATGTATAATCTGCGAAGTAGTTTAGCATAAGCCCCTTAGTTAATCACTAAAAAATGTCAATTAAATTCAACAAATATCGATAACACTCAATACAAATTTTTTTTGACATAAACGATGATTGATTAATGAAACCTTTTGCAATATAATACTATGTATTTAATAAAGTTCACAAAATATTTAAATATTTAAAAGTACAAACCTACGCTGTTATTTTAGTGTATGTTGTTAAGCAAATGCAAATATTCTAAAACCGTTATGAATTTAATCTCTTTTATGCAAAAACTCATAGTTTTTTAATATGGAAAATCAACAGTATGCATTACGGACACGCTACTTTGTATGAAGAGAGTAAAAACAGTATTTTCGTTCTGCGTTCTTAACACATAATGGACCGTCTTACACAAAAAAACGTATGTACATTTATTTATAATCTATTAAATCATGCTAAAGCAGTTGTCATTTTAAAATTTATGCCTTTATTTTATGAAATATTTTACAATACTCACTCTAAAACATTACTTCAAATTTACGATCATATATTGTCTAAATATGTGTTGAAAATTTCTCCTTGTCTAAAATTACATCGATTTTGTAGTTATTTTTATTAAAGAAAAAAACCTTAAAAATTAAACATATATAGTCGAAGTATAAAAAATATAACATAAAGTATAATACGGCTATGGCTGAATGGTAGATACGTCAGACTATTAGTCAGGAGGTCGGGGTTCAAACCTGCACGCAACCAATCGCTTGTTTTTAGTAAAAACATTTTTTTCAAAAATAATGCGTGTGTTATTTTAGGTCGATAATAATCGGTAAAGTGCCGCCGACTATTAACGACCTAATTTTCAACAAAAGTGTTTTAGAGTGGTCTTAACGGACACGAAAAAAGCATTTGAAATGAGAATCAGCCATATATAAGATATAAATAATTGATTAGAAATAGTAAATAAAATGTCCACAAAGCAGATATCTCGGTTAAAATTGCGCTAAAGTAAATTCTCATTAAACCGCCTTGGAAATCTTTTACATATCTCGTCCCAATTTTTCCTTTAGGTTCATATTTTCGATGAGAGTGTAAAGTGAAAAGGAGAATTTAGCAATCTGTAATGCAAAAAAGCAATAAAGAATTTTTTAAACTTCTCATTTAGTCAAAAGTAATCTTCAACTTACACTTATAAAACTATTCAAATTAATGGGAACAATTTTGGCCGCCATAAGATCCATCATTTGCTGTGAACGTTGCAGGAAGAAAATTAACATTTTCCTAAAGCGTTTATTTTCTTGTATCCATTTAGAATGAAATATTTCCTGGCTCAAAAGTTCATAGTCACAATATAAAAAATTGGCATAATAGCACAGAGGAAAAATTTCCACAACCACTGCAAAAAAATATATACTCGAAGCAATTTTGAATGAAAAGTCCTTGGCAAAGATCAATATGTTAATAAGGGTGATACCCAAAATGGCGGCTGTATAAAGAAATTGTAAAAACACGGTGGTTGAAACAATCGGCGAAATGATATTGAACAATCTTGGGGGAGAAGAAAGGAAAATTAATAAATATTCAAATCAATTAGAGTATGCAAGAAAATGAAACTTTTCTCATGACGTTTGATGACCCCTATATTTTTTCGATGTGTTATGGTCCCCTAATAACAAAAAGTGTCGAAACTTAAAACTCTATGAATACGTTTTTTAAATTTTTTTCTAAAGTTTGGGACTTTTCAAGAGGCTGCTCTGCTCCACCGATTTCATCCTAACTTCGGAAGGGGGTTTCCAATTTTATTATAAAAGCTTTAAATAAAATTACCTTTAAGCTGTTATAGTAATTTTTTTCATTACACTTAACTGTTTCGGAATTATTCAGTCCGCAATGATAACAAAATTTTTCATTTAATAAAAATTGGAAAAGTTTTTATTTTTTAAAAATATATAAAACATTGAAAATGACAAAAACTTATAATTTTTATTAGCTGACCATAAAGCTACGCATACTCCGAATAAAATAAATTTTATTACATGCAAATCGATGGATAAATATTGATTTTATTCACAAAAAAATCTATTGTACTGAATATAAGAATTGGAAATAAAAATTCTCCAATTTTTCTTAAACAAAATATTTTTATCATTGCGGCGGTTTGAATAATTCCCAATCCGTTGAGTACGTAAACAAATAATGTTTGAACGGCTTAAAGGTACTTTTATTCCAAAACTTTTAGCGGCTTGTGCAATACAATTGGAGAAGTCCTTCCCGAGTTATGATAAAATCGGTGGATCAGCCTCTCCAAAAATCCTAAATTTGAGAAGAAAAAAATTAAGAAAAAAAGAAAATTCAGTAAAGTGCGACTTTGACTCGCACACGAAGTACACTCTAAAACATTACTTCAAATTTACGATCATATATTGTCTAAATATGTGTTGAAAATTTCTCCTTGTCTAAAATTACATCGATTTTGTAGTTATTTTATTAAAGAAAAAACCTTTCAAATTGAACATATTTAGTACAAGTGGAAAAAATGTAACATAAAGCATAATACGGCTATGGCTGAATGGTAGATACGTCAGACTACCAGTCAGGAAGTCGCGGTTCAAACCTGCACTCAGCCAATCGCATTTTTTAGTAAAAACATTTTGTTGAAAAATAATGCGTGTGTAATTTTAGGCCGATAATAATCTGTAAAGTGTGGCCGACCATTATCGATCTAATTTTCAACAAAAGTGTTTTAGAGTGTAGTCAGTACGATATTAACGATTTAATGTAAAATCTGTACTGTTTCAGGTCACTTTTTCGGAAATCGAAGTATTTGAAAATGAGTTGGACCCAAATGTGGATTGCAAGAAAATAACCAGAATATGACCTTAAATCGATTTTGACTTAACTCGACTTAAGATGTTATGAGAAAACGTCACCCTTTTTCCCCTTTTTTCGTTTTGGCGATTTTTGTTTGTTTTTGGCGACTTTTTAATTTTATCGTATTATTTTTTGTTTAACTTTTTTCTGTTTTGACGATTTTTTTTCTCGCTTTTTGGCGATTATTTTTCGTTTTGGTGCTTTTTTCTTTTTAGTGTTTTTTTTTCATTTTTGGAATTTTGTTTAATTTTGGCTATTTTTTAATATTGTGTTTTTTAATTTGACGTTATTTTCGTTTTGGAGATTTATTTCGTTTTTTGGCGATCTTTTTAGCTTTGGCAACTTTCTTCGTTTCGGCGATTTGTTATTTGCGCGTTTTTTTCATTTTGGCGATTATTTTCGTTTTGGCTGTTTTTCAATGTTGGGATTTTTTCAGTTTGGCGTTTCTTATTTTAGGTTTGGCGATTTTTTTGTATATTGGCGGTTTTTTAGTTTGGTGGTGTTTTTAGTCTTTGGCGATTTCTTTCGTTTTGGTGTTTTTTGCGTTTCAGTGCTTTTTTCATTTTGGCGATTTTTTTGTTTGGTTTTGGCTACTTTTTCGTTTTGGAGTTTTTTCGTTATAGCGATTTATTTAATATTGAAATTTTTTTCGTTTTGGCTATTTTTAAAATTTTTGTTTTTTTAGCTTTCGGTTTTTTTTGTTTTGGCGGCTTTTTTGCAATTTCTGTAGTTTTTGTGATTTTTTGCGTTTTTCGTTTTGACTATTTTTCCTTTTGAAGTTTTTTTTTTCGTTTTAGCGTTTTTTTCATTTTGGAAACTTGTTAAATTTGGGTTTTTTAGTTTTGCCGTTTGGTTTTTTTGATAGATTTTGCCGTTTATCCGATTTTTTTTTCGTTTTATTGGCGATTTTTTTAGTTTTGGCGATGGTTTTTCGTTTTGGTACTTACTTCATTTCAGCGTTTTTTTTTCATTTTGACGATTTTATTTTGTTTTGACAATTTTTTTTTAATTTTGGATTTATTTTGTTTAGCGTTTTTTTTTGTTTGCTTTGGCGATTTTTTTTTGTTTTGATTTCAGCGCTTTTTTCATTTTGACGATTTTATTTTGTTTTGTTTTTTTTTGGTTCGGCTTTTTTTGTTTTTGCGATTTTTCATGTCTTTTTGGCTTCTCCCTTGAAGGGAGTTTACCCTTTAATTATTAATTTTGTTTGTTTCAAGTGTCTCATTATTACGGTTCATGACATAGAGCTTAATTTCAAAGTTACATTACTTGATAGAGTACCCTTTAATTTTTAGTTTGCTTGTTTTTTAGCATTCGTTACTGTTGTCTTTAAAATACTGCACTAGCTGTAAAAGAGTTTGCCTCTCACTAAGGTTTCCAAGATACAGCTAATTTTCAAGATAACATTAACTGATAGAATACCCTTTAATTTTTATTTTATATAAATTTCTTTATTTATTGGTGTAGTCTGTATAATAATACACTAACTTCGAAAAAGTCAAGTGTCTATATATCAAATGTCTGTGTATAACATATCGATTTCAACATATTTCGTTGCTCGCTTTGGAACACCCTTTAATTTTTAAGTTTCAAAAACTTTTAGTATATGTTCTTGTAGCCGCCACAGTTTCACATATTCTGTGAAAATTTCCGGTTCGTAAATCGTTTTTTTTATAAAGAGAAGTAACACAATCAGGCAATTAATGCCTACCAGTTAATTAATTATTATGTTACCTTCTTTGGGAAAGGAATAGTGTAGAGAGAACAGGTGGTGAGGTGGAAGAGAAATAGAAAGCTTAATTCATTTACAACTGTGCTATTGCTCTGTTTTTTGTAGAGCAATGTTGCAGCCCCTCTGGTGTCAAGTAGAGGCATTAATTTGTTTAAGCTGTGTAGCCATTTAACTAGTTCTTGTACTTCGTCGACGGTTCTGCTACAATACCGACGAAGGAGTGCGCTATGAAGGGCATTAGGATATGTTAGTATTAATCGCTGCCGGTACTGCAAAAGTCCAACAACAACCAACACAATAACACACCAACGCACATCAGAAAAATGCATGATGTTGTTGGCTTGCCTGAAACTAGTCTTGAACTCAAGAGCTCAGGGTTTGTAGTCAAACGCGCCAACTATTCAGCCAACAGCACCCTCATCCTCGAGACGGAAGGCTGTGACAGACAGACAGGCAGATAGACAGACAGACAGACAGACGGATAGATACACGGATGGACAGAGTAGCAAAAACAATAGGGTTCCTTTTCACCTTTGGTGTACGGAACCCTTAGGTGAGTATAACACATCAAAAAAATATAGTGATACTCCTTGCGCTTTTTTTTCTTGTTGCGTAGTATTTTTTTAACTATATCGAAGCTAAAAACTCACCGTATTATGTTTTGATGATCCTTAATACACATTTTAAGTTCTTGCTCATTTTGCTCCAGCGATTTATTGACATCCGAACCCAGTTTTTTTATTCTCAAGCGCAAAATACTAATATGAGCTCGTAAAACGGAGACATAAACAGTAGCATACGAATCGTTGGCAACTTGTTGAAAACATGAGCCACTCATTAATAAAAATTCTATAAAACAAGCAACAAAAAACTCCCATTTCGAATTTCGCCAATTGATGTAAGGTAAAAATAACGAGTATGGAGGATGTCCAGCAAAAGTGGAGCCAATGTAAGTAGAAATGGCATAACTCCAAAATATTACAGAATAATTTAGTACCAATTTTCGTACTAATTTCTCGAGTTTATAAAGTAATTTAATTTCATCCTTATCCACACAACGTGCATCCATTATGGCTAATAACTCTTCGGCTTTTATTAGTTTTGGCATAGAATACAGTAGTACGCTTATTTTAAACGTACAGCCAAATACATCTATGGCCACTTGTATGGAAAAAAGTATTCTGTCATATTCTAAGCTTTTATTAGCCTTTAAAAAGTAGCTGGCTATAAAGGAAATGGGCAAAAAGAAGGTTACACCGGCGTGTATAATTATGGCATATATAATATAGACCAATTTATATTTTTCTGTTGTCAGCAGGCCCATAAAGCGGAATATGCCATAGAGATACCTAAGCGACTGCTTGGTGCTAACTTTGGACTCGCAGAAGTCTACATTTGAATAAAAAGGCGATTGGAAATTGTTAAACACAATATACTAAAAATAAAAAATTGTAGGTAAATCTAACCAATTTATATTGTTTACTTTTTGTTAATGTAAATTATTGTTACAATTTTTATGAATAAACAAGGAAGGATGATTGTAAGAACATAAGCTCAAGACCAGTAAAAAATGCAAATTTTTCTGAATTGTAAAATATAAATTTTGGGAAAAACCATGTTTCATAATTAAAATTATTTTTCTAGATTAAAATTACTAAGTGGTTCAAATTACCAATTTTTATGGTTAAAATTACCAATTAAAAATAATAACAACTATAATTATAAGATGACTTGGCTGAGATGGTAAAGGCGTCCGGTTTATACATATGCGCAGGATTGTAAGAACCTAAGATCAAGACTAAAAAATTACATTTCACTCAATACTAAAATATAAATTTGGGGAATACCACGTTTCGAAATTTAAATTATTTTTGATAATTAAAATTACTAATTTAATTTTTAAAAATTTTTATGGTTAAAATTACCAAATTTTTATGGTCACAATTACCAATTTAAAAATTTAAAAGAAGCAAGTCACCACATGTCTATATTTACGTCGTGCTCTCGTTATTTAACAAGATGGCTTGGCTGAGATGGTAAGGGCGTCCGGCTTATAAACATGTAAAAAATAGTGAAAACCTAAGTTCAAGGCAAAAAAATACTTTTTTTAAGCCTTTGCAGGCATCAAACCTGCGACCTCCCAATTAATAGCTTAGCACACTATCGACTAAAATACAATTCTATTGCTTGATTTTACTATATTTTTTAGCTTCGTGCAATTCTAACCAATGAAATTGGTTAAATTTACCAATATTTTATTTTATGTGTATGTGTTTTTTTCAACTTACTTGTCTTCTTAACCAACAACTCCAGGCTTGATTTCGGTCTAACTTCTATAACCATTTTAATTTGAAAACTATTAGATAAGTGGCAAGAGATGTTGTAGATTTTATGAATGAAATATTCTTTTTCATGGTTAAGTATTAAAAAAACTTGCTTTTTATCAGTTTGACAATTGCATGTGTGACACAAAATTAGACCATGAGTTAATTACGAAAAGTTACGTTTTCTTTTCAATTTGCTTTTAATTATTAAATAAGAAATTTAATAAATATGAATTTTTTATAAAGTATAAAAAACTTAAGTATGTAGAAGATAACAAGCCATAAAATTCAGTTGTTAATAAGATATTCAGTATTTAATAATTCGTGTTCTCTAAGAGACCTATACAAGATATCAGCATATGGGCTGAATTAAGACAATCACTGGTCGACAAACCATAAGACAATATTACAAGTATCAAGGAAAAATTAATGTTAATTACACTGTACAACAAAAACAATTTTTTTTCAAAAATAACAAGCTTTCAAACGACTGATTCTGGTACAAAAAATATATGTATAAATATATATTCGTGTATCGGCGTTTTGAAAGTTTACATCCGGAATTCATTTTAGGGGGAGTTAAATTTCCCCCTTCTTTAGCAAATAGTTATAGTGATTCGGCATAGGAAACCTTGTAAGCCTTCATTAAACACAAATGAAATTTTTACTGATTTCTAGCGTTCAAGTCGAGTCTGGAGCTCTTTAAGAAAGGGACAAAAATACCCATACAGTAAAGAGTTAGAGGGTTAAAGTGTTCCACAAAAATGTTCCCCATGATGTTTTATATAAAAGTGCTGAACATGTTTTATACTTTAAACATAAGGCTTACAAGATTTCCGATGACAAGCACTAATTGTGAATAAGTACGAAATTAACCCTTAAACACATTTTGAGTTTGAATCATTTCTGGCGTTCTAATTGAGCCTGAAGCTTGGATGTCTTTGCAGACTATTAGTACAACTTTATGAGAAATATTCTTGTAGGACATTTTAGCGTGATATATGCCCGCTGAAGGGTAGTTTTGTCCCTTTTTAAAAAAGAGATAAAAAGACCCATATAAAGAAGATTTATAGGGTTAAAGTGTTCCACAAAAATGTTCCCCAAGATGTTTTATATAAAAGTGCTGAACATGTTTTATACTTTAGACATAACGCTTACAAGACTTCCAATGACAAGTACTAATTGTGAATAAATACGCAATTAACCCTTAAACACATTTTGAGTTTGAATCATTTCTGGCGTTCTAATTGAGCCTGAAGCTTGGGTGTCTTTGAAGACTATTAGTACAACTTTATGAGAAATATTCTTGTAGGACATTTTAGCCTGATATATGCCCGCTGAAGGGTAGTTTTGTACCTTTTTAAGAAAGAGATAAAAAGACCCATATAAAGAAGATTTATAGGGTTAAAGTGTTCCACAAATATGTTCCCCAAGATGTTTTATATAAAAGTGCTGAACATGTTTTATACTTTAAATATAACGCCAACAAGACTTCCAATGACAAGTACTAATTGTGAATAAATACGCAATTAACCCTTAAACACATTTTAAGTTTGAATGCTTTTTGGCGTTCTAATTGAGCCTGAAGCTTTTGTGTCTTTGAAGGCTATCAGTAGAACTTTATGACAAACATTTTTGTAGGACATTTTAGCATGCTATATCCCCGCTGCAGGATAGTTTTTTCCCCTTTTTAAAAAAGGTACAAAAAGACCCATACAATGAAGAGTTAGAGGGTTAAATTGTTACACAAAACTGTTCCTCGTGATATTTTATATAAAAGTGCTGAACATATCTTATACCTTAAACATAAGCCTTACAAGATTTCCGATGACAAGTACTAATTGTGAATAAGTACGCAATTAACCCTTAAACACATTTTAAGTTTGAATGATTTCTGGCGTTCTAATTGAGCCTGAAGCTTTGGTGTCTTTGAAGATTATTGCTAAAATTTGATGAAAAATATTTTTGTGGGGCATTTTAGCCTGCTATATGCCCGATGAAGGGTAGTTTTTTCTTCTCTTTTTAAGAAAGGGACAAAATGCCCCATACAGCGAAGTGTTAGATGGTTAAAATATTCCATAAAAATGTTCCTCGTTATGTTTTACATAGAAGGGCTGCGCACGCCTTATACCTTAAACGTAGGGCTTAAAATATAAGTACGAAATTAACCCTTAAGTACGAAATTAATCTTTAAACACATGTTAAACGTTTTGAATGATTTCTGGCGTTCAACTTGAGTCTGAAGCTTGGGTGTCTGAAGATCTCTAGTAGAATGGCAAATATTTTTATAGAATATATCGCCGCTGAAGAGGAGTTTTTTTTGACACATTCTTCAGAAAGGCACAAAAAGACCCAAACAAAGAGGAGTGCACAGAAAAAACTAAATTTCATTTTCTGTAAAGGAATTCAATGAAATAGTAAATATTTTGTCTAGAAACGGACCTACAAACAAATTTGTAAATATAGACAAAAATATCTCAACAATTTCTTTGAACAAAAACCTGTTTTTTCAGTGAACAAATTGTTTAAATCTATTAAACAATTTGTCTAAAAATATTTACAAATTGTAAACAAAATAATATACTAAATCAAACAAAAGGATTTACTGGATTTTCTGAAAAATATCAAAGAATATTTTTGTTTGAATTTATAAAACAATTAGTCTAAAAATACTAAAAAATATTCAACAAAATAGTTTACTTAATCAAACAAAAATATTTACTGGATTTTTTGTAATTATCATCATCCATTAGGCATTTTTGAAATTTCACTTTGTTAAATGTGTTCAAGTCTGAATGTTTATCTAAACACTTTAAAAAAATGACTGAGAATTAAGGCAACGACATTAACGAATTGATTCACTCAAAAATCTTCAGTAAACAAACTTGTTACAATCGCATTCCTTTTGCTATCATTCTTGTTGTTGTTGTTGTTATTTGTATGTATGTCGTCATCGGGGTTGTTTTTTACGACAAAGTTTTTCTTGTTGTTTTTGGTGTTTGCGTCCTACATAAGAGCCAAACAAACAATTCATTGATTATGTAAAGAACATTTACTGAAAATGAGATTTATTTTTAGACAAACTTTTGTCTGAAAAAATTTTGGTGATAATTTTTTCTGAGTGAGAGGTTTAAAATGTTCCACAAAAATGTTTTCGG
Source organism: Panzeria rudis (assembly GCA_956483635.1). Taxonomy (NCBI): domain Eukaryota; kingdom Metazoa; phylum Arthropoda; class Insecta; order Diptera; family Tachinidae; genus Panzeria; species Panzeria rudis. The sequence continues at coordinate 89,327,854 of OY101451.1, forward strand.
GGTGTTCTACATTAAAATACTTAACACGTCTTATACCTGAAGTGTAAGGATTAGTCTCGGTCCATATTTGCAATTTTTGTTGCATCAATTCTTCATTTTTCAGTCAGAAAGAGGGAGAGAGAAATTGATAAGATATATATTTTTATTTCAATACTCTCCCACAAATTCAGAAATTGCCGCAACAAAAATTGGATGTGTGGACCGGGACTTACAAGATTTCCTATGTCGATTCACTATAACAATGTGGAAAAAGAACTAGACGTATACTTTCAAAACGGCTGTACAAGTATACTCACGGTATCCGTTGTCAGAATCTTTGTTAATTTTTGTTGGTGTTGTACAGTGTAATCTATAAACAGCTCATAATACATTAAATAGTACAAAACACTTTAATTACACAATTAACCCTTTAAATAGTAATTTAGAAAAATAATAGATATATTAAATTAATTACACACCAATTTAACAAATATTAGATTTTAAACATTAAACACTTCCAAATTATCATATATGTTCAATTAACACAATATACACTCAAAATAAAATTATAGGTAAATACAACTAATTTAAATAGTTAACATATTGTTAATGTAAATGGTTTTTGCAATTTTTAAGAAATAACAATTTCCATTGGTTAAAATAACTTTTTCAAGTTGTAAGTAATTTCATGTCTCTATGATTACTTTGTGCTACCGTTATTCAACAAGATGATTTAGCTGAGATGGTGAAGGCGTTCGGTTCATAAACATGAAAACTTAAGCTCAAGACCGATAGATTATATTTTACTAAATTGTAAAATATAATTTAGGAAAAACGACGTTTAAAAACTAAAATTAGTTTCGATGGGTAAAATTACTAATATAATTTTTAACACTTTTAGTGGTTAAAATTACCAATTTTTATGGTAAAAATTACCAATTTAAAATAATAACAACGATAATAGTTATTTTACAAAATATACTGTATTTAAGTCAAGCAAGTCACCACATGTCTACACTCTAAAACACTTTTGTTGAAAATTAGGTCGATAATAGTCGGCAACACTTTACAGATTATTATCGACCTAAAATTACACACGCATTATTTTTCAACAAAATGTTTTTACTAAAAAAAACGATTGGCTGCGTGCAGGTTTGAACCGCGACCTCCTGACTGATAGTCTGACGTAGCTACCATTCAGCCATAGCCGTATTATACTTTATGTTACATTTTTTCCACTTGGACTAAATATGTTTAATTTTTAAGGTTCTTTCTTTAATAAAATAACTACAAAATCGATGTAATTTTAGACAAGCAGAAATTTTCAACACAAATTTAGACAATATATGATCGTAAATTTGAAGTAATGTGTTAGAGTATATGTATAATTTGTGCTATCATTATATAAGATGACAAGATGACTTAGCTGGGGTGTTGAAGGCGTCCGATTTATAAACATGAGAACCTAAGTTCAAAGCCAAAAAATTGCAAACAAACAAAAAAAAATTTAATGAAGACACTTACTGCTTAAGTCTTGGCAGGCATCGAACCTGCGACCTTCCGGTTAGTAGTTTCACACACTATCAACTCAACTACAATTCCATTGGTTGATTTTGACTGTATTTTATGGGTTGTGGCAATTCTAACCTATGAAATTGGTTAGATTTACCAATATTTCATTTTGAGTGTAGTTACTAACTTTAAAAGCAATTACAACATTGGAACACAGCACCAAAAAGATTTGACAAGTAAGAAGTATATACACCCAAATATATGTGTACATTCGTACAAACAAAAAAAGTTAGTACCCTACCCTCCAAAGATGACAGTAAGGGGCTATTCACATATTACGTATAGCCCCAAGGGGGTTAAAGATTTGTGACGGAATAAATATTTTATACTGAAAATTTTGAAAAATGCGTTACGAGGGGGGGGGGGCCCTCGGTACAAAACCTCCGAAAATAGCGTTACGTAATATGTGAATAGGCCCTAAAGCTGTTTTTAGACTATTAATATAAATTAATTAATCTGTTTGACTTCTGCAGAAAATGCAACCCTGATTTAATGTGTTGTTATTGCTTTTCTAAAACTTTCCCTAACCCTACGTCTCCACGAGCCATCGACTTGAACATGACACCGGCAGAGCAACTGCAAAAAATTGCGATGTCCATGTTCTGCCTTATCAATGTATTTGGTGGTAGTGCAATAGAAATGGAATATTTAACAATTTCTGTCTCTTTTCTTTCTTTAAAAAATGGTTGTTGACAGCGAATCTCATGGCGAACATTGATGCTCAGCCATGGACGAAACATGGACATGAGCGGTCTACATTAGCCATATGCGATGTCCGACATGATGTTCATACCAACTTCATGGATAATGTAGACCCCCAGTATAGAAGTCGAATGGCTTGTGAGATAGTCCCAAACAGGCGTAATGTGATACGAAAGCATTCGAGACTCTTAATACTTGAGTAACACCAAATTATCACCTGCTATTAAGTTCACAAACTCTGATTCAAGGGATAACAATTTCAATTACCAATTGCACCTTCTTGATGGTCCTTCGAACCGGATTCTGGTTAAAGGCGTTCAATTGCGGAAATTTGACACCGTCTACTGGTCTCACTTTAGAACCCTTTGTAGGTGGAGTTCCGAAAGTGCTCTCAGTGTAAATTCACAGAAAACGAAACAAGCAGATACAAGAAACTATATTTTCCGCTCCCCAACCCCAAATTGGTGTTGGGACCTTAGGTTGTCAGACTATACTAGATGTCTGTGTATTCACCAGCACTCCGAGCTGTAATAGCACCGCGACATCCAGTTCAGCGCTGACAAGGCCACTGTGGGTGACTTGTATGCGTGCAAAAAACAATAAAATAAAAGATCGTAGCGGGGGAAATGATTCTACGAAGAACTCTAACCAACTTTGCAATTCGAACTTACGGAAATTCCAAAATATTAGCCCCTCATTTTAAAAATGAGACAACTCCATTTTTTTTACAAAAACTTTTTTTCAAGATAATGTACATAATGGTATACTGTGTAATTAAAGGTTATCCATCCCTTCAAGTAGTGCAACGAGCAAGACGAAAAAAAATAGCTAAAACAAAAAAAAGCAAAACTCGAAGAGTTTTAAAAAATCGTCAAAACAAAAAAATCGCCAATACTTACGAAAAAATCGTCAAAACAAAACAAAACAAAATCGAACGGTGCTGTTGGCTAAACTGTTTAACGCGTTGACTACAAAGCAAAATGATGCCTGAGGTCTTGGATTTGAGACTAGTTTCAGGCAAGTCATCAACATCATGTATTTTTCTTATGTGCATTGGTGTGCCATTGTGTTGCTTGTTGTTGTTGTTGTTGAACTGTTAAAGTGATGAAGGCATATCACTCACTGGTTACTAAAAAAAAATTTTCGTTTCAGAGCTTTTTTTCATTGCTAATGTATGGAATTTCGTTTTCGTTTCGTTTTCGTCGACGATTACGTTGTCTGCTGAAACGAGCCTTAAGCAGTACCTTTAGAAATTGATACTGTTCTATGCTAGTATACGTACATCACAGCGATCTCCTTCATTGGTAATATTAGCAATTAATAAAATGGATATACGTACATATACAGCCGTGTCACAGATTCCATTCGGATTGGTTTTGATTCCGTAGTTGTCATTCCGAAAAAGTACGTTTTTGGTGCTTTAGATTCCGCTTATTTTGTATTTAATTTTTACAATGATAAAGTTTTTATACCTTGAGGCGTTTGTTTACTCTTGTTTTTGGATGCAAAGCTCACATTAAGCTTTTTATTAACATGGAAAGCTTATGACCAAATATTTATTTGACGCTCCTAAAAGTATGCACGTTTTTTAGTATTTACTGCAAATGAAGTCAGTGTTTTTCAATTCCACTTTGAAATTTGAAAGTGGTTTGATTACGAAGAAAATTCTCGTTTTTCGTTTTCTGAAGAGTTGCTTCGTGAGAAAACGAAAAACGGAATTGAAACCACTTCCGATCGGAATGGTATTCTGTGAAATGGCTGATAGTTTAAAAAAGTTAATGCGTCTACTGAACACCAGAGGCGCTGCAATAATGCTCTAATATTAACAAGGCGTGCAATAGCAGAGTTTTTTTTTCACATTTTCACCATCCGTGTTCTCTCACTATCCGTTTCCAAAAGAAGGTAACATATTAAGTAGTTAAGAATTAGGCATTAATTGCCTGAGGGTTACATCTCTTCAGACGTACATTCTTTACAACAATCAAAACTAGCTGATTAATTAAATTTATCACAAACAAATACAACATTAATTCTAAAGAAATTTCTAAGTCAAACACTGAAAACTAAAACTAAATATCCTGATATCCACTAATGTCCTGATATCCACTACATCTCAAAAAATTATTTCTTTAAATTTTGACCAAAATCCATTTGCTCGATTAAAGTGTAGAGAGAAAATGAAAATTTTGCAATCTAAAAGAAAGAAAAAATTAATCAAAGTAAAACTTTCTTCTTCTGTCGGTCGCACTTACCCCCAAACTCGTGCTCAAATTAATGGGAAACAATTTCATGGCGCTCAGTGTCATGGGCGTTTGAGAACGCATCATAAAAAATATCATCATTTTACGAAAACGTTTATCCTTCTGGAACCATTCACAATGAAATATAGCCAGTGATAATTGCTCACTGTCGCTTATCAGACAAGTGGCTTGATAGCAGCAGGGAGTTGATTGAAATAAAACGCCTATAAAATAAATTACCGAAGCAATCTGGGCATTTGTGTCGGCAAAAATTAAAATGTTTATTAATGTCGTACCAAGAATGAAAGCGGTAGCCATTAATTGAGTGAACATGGTGACCGAGACAAGGGGGCTAATAGTTCCCAACAAACTAAAAAAGAATTAACAAAAAATTAAGCCATGACATAAAAAAAAATACATTTTTTCTTAAACTAAATTGGTTCGTAACATTTTTGGCCAGAAAGAACATTAATTAATTCCACAACCTACAGGGCAGAACATAACAACGTTGTTTTCGAAAAACGAAACACTTGGCTAACAAAATTCATGTGTATTTCATATATTTTGCCACTGTTCAGGTTGTTCGGTTATATGTGAACTTAACTCTTATTTATAGTGAAAACAACATTGCACAGTGGTCAATATTGCTAAAAAGTTGGTAATAAATCTATATCTTTGAAACTTGCGATCCGATTAGAAAATGATGTGGGTTAAAATCATAGAGGAAGACATAAGCTTTATGAAAATTTAACTCTTGACCACCCTGTTGAAAGACAAGGTGGGCTACAGGGTGTCAAAGTTTACTACTTCGGACTTCAAAAACTTTTTTAATGAAAAAAATACCAAAACAATTTTAATGAAATTTCAAAATTCAAAGCCAAATATTATTGAAATTATCGAAGATATCTTGATGAAATAAATATATCAATATACTTGTAAACTTTTCAAGAAATTAAAATTCATTAAAATCGGATAATATTTGTACAAGTTATGAGGCCAACAAGGTATTCTGATGTCCGAGATAGTCAACTATGACATCATGTAGCTTACCGTGTCTATCAACAGGGTTGTCAACAGCTAAATTTTCTTAAAGCTTATGTCCTCTTCTATGATTTTTACCCACATCGTTTTGTAATCGGCTCGCAACTTCCAAAGATACAGATTTATTACTAATTTTTTTACCAATAGGAACTACTACTTTACTATGCTCTGTAATAGTCCATGTTATAGAATTAATTAACGCTGAAAAATTAAGTTGATGTTAATTTTTCCCTGGAATATTAATCAAATATTCTTTTAGAAAACAATTGGCTACACTCTAAAACATAACTTCAAATTTACGATCATATATTGTCTAAATTTGTGTTGAAAATTTCTCCTTGTCTAAAATTACATCGATTTTGTAGTTATTTTATTAAAGAAAAAACCTTTAAAATTAAACATATTTAGTCCAAGTGGAAAAAATTTAACATAAAGCATAATACGGCTATGGCTGAATGGTAGATGCGTCAGACTATCGGTCAGGAGGTCGCGGTTCAAACCTGCACGCAGTCAATCGCATTTTTTCAAAAATAATGTGTGTTTAATTTTAGGTCGATAATAATCGGTAAAGTATTGCCAAAGTATTATCGACCTAATTTTCAACAAAAGTGTTTTAGAGTGTACTAGCTTGAGTTACTCACATCTTTACATATTGATATACACTTAAGTATGAATCAAATCAAAAAAACAAAAAAAAATCAGATAAAAATGGAAATGAAAAAAATAAACCAACGGCAACGCTGGGAAGCTGCAGTTTAATATCAATTTAAGTGATATAATTCTCGTATTAAATTTTCACGAAAAAGTTGTATATGAGTGATTCCACGTAAAACGGCCCTATGCAAGGAGAAAATAATTTTCTCATTTTTAATAAAAATCTCTCAATTGATGTTTTTTAGAGAATGACAATTATAGAAAAGATAAAAAATACACTATTTAATATTTTTTAATCAATTTGAGGCACTTTTATATGATCTGGCAAGAAACATTTTGCTCTCCCTCTTTGTATGTTTAATATTTATTTCAGATTTTCTTTTATTCCCTTTCTCATTATTAATAAAAACCGTTATCTCTGCAAAGAATATACTTTTTTTGGCTTTTTATTGAATTAAAAAAAAAAATTCATCTAGAGTATTTTGCTGTCTATAATAGAACGGATAGCAAATAATTTAATGTTTTATTATTTTCTTATGAGTTTATCTTTATATTATTTATATTAATTAAATAAAAAAAAAGTTTTATTACTTAAATTTTCGTACAAGGTCACACCTGTCGGTCACACCGGTCTCATTTAAAAAATAGTTTTTTTTTATAAGAAAAATAATTTTTTGTCAAACAGTAAAGCACTTGGGACAGATACCTATACCAAAATTATTGTGTACCTTATAGTCAAAATTTTACAGAATTTATACTGAAAGTCATAATTCTCTAAAACTAAGATTTGTAAGGTCACACCTGTCACAGCTTTCTGAAGACCATTCTGAACAGAAATCGTATTCTATCAGTGTTTAACCGTTATTCAACGACTGTAAGCTTAATGTCCTTGCGAGCCGCAACGTTTTTTTAAGTAACAAATTTTATATTCTTGATTTATAACAAAAAATGTGTGCAAAATGGTCACACCCGTCTAAATGGAATTACTCATATATAAGAATTTAAATCACATTTAATAGAGCCACCTCACAAGTGGTGATAAGCAAAATACATGTGAGCACTGACGGTGGATATGTAGCGGCTTCCGAAAGTGGCGCTACTCAGTTCTGCTGTGTACGTAGAAAAATTATTCAATTCTTTCTGAATACAAGATTACGAATCTTAGCCTTATAATCAATTTGGATTCAGCAGCAAATACGTTTGAAATAATCATATTAATTAATTAACGTTAATTTTTCCTTTGATACTTGGAATATTGTCTCATGCCCAAAACTCTTTCTGGCTAAAACTGTTACGAACTTTGGCCCAATTAGCCTTTGAATTAAAAAAATAATAAAAAATCTTTCTACTTAAAGTTATAGAACAATTGTAGAGTGTTTTAAATTCACCTTAATAAATTCTGATGATCCTTAATGCACTGCACCAAATGCGCATAGTGTTCATCATTACTAATGGTCAAATCTGTACCCAATCTTCTTACTCTTTGCACCAAAATTTTCATATGCGTACGTATAATGTAGACATAAATGACAGCATACACATCATAACCAGCCTGATGCAGTATAACAAAATTCATTAAAGTATATTCAATTAGGGATTGTGTCGCAAACTCTGTCGTAGAATTGCGCCAATCCATGATGGGCATAAATAATGAATACGGTGGCTGTCCTGAAATCACCGATGTCACAAATGTACTAGACGAATACAAAGCATAAAATATCAAATAAAATAATGTCAAACGGTTGCCAATTATGGCACAATTGCGTATGATCTTATGTTCATCTTGATGTTGACATCTGGCATCTAAAATGTCCATTAATTCCATGGCTTGTCCTTGACGACGTTTCATTGACATGAGTATAGTGGAAAATTTCGATGGTAGACCACAAACATTTATGGCCACTTGCAGCGAAGTCAACAATTGTGAAGTGTTCATTTTGTTGCGTTCGAAAAAGTAACTCAAAGCGAACAATATTGGTGTTAAAAAGCAAATAGTTAGATTCATTAAAATGGCATATGAATAATATAGATGCTTCCATTTTGTGGGCTTAAGTAAACCCAAAACCAGAAAAATTTTAAATAGATAATAAGTAGCTTCACGCGTAGCCTGGAAATTATTTTTACCAACCCGAAAATTTTCGAACATGTTGTTACAAGCTGGCGAAGTTTTACTTTGTGTTTGAAAGTTCGTTATTAATTTGTGATTTTTGCTATGAAAAAATCCAGGTGCATTTTATTTGTGCATTTAGAAGAGGGCGTAGTTTTGATAAGTTTAAATAAAGGTAGAAAAGCTAAAGTCCTTTAATCATTGTATTAAAGATGAATAAACCTTTTGTGTTAAAAAAAAATACAAACCATTTTCTTACGTGGACATACAATCAATCATACCTTGATTTATATTTACATATAGTATAAATAACACTGTGCAGCACAAAAAAGAAAAAAAAAATAGCAAGGTTCTACCAACTGATCCTGGCAGAGGTCACAAAAAAATTTATACTTGTATCGGCGTTTTGAAAGCTTACGTCTGGCATTCATTTTATGGGGAGTTAAAGTTCCACTTTTTTTTTAAATTTATTTTTTTATAAGAGAAGTTACACAATCAGGCAATTAATGCCTACCAGTTAATTAATTAATGTGTTACCTTCCTTGGGAAAGGGATAGTGTAGAGAGAACAGGTGGTGAAGTGTGAGAGAGATAGAAAGCTTAATTCATTTACAACCCTGCTATTGCGCGTCTCTTCTAGGGCAGTATTGCAAGGCACTCTGGTGTTAAGTAGAGGCATTGAGTTGTTTAAGCTGTGTAGCCATATTTTATTCGTTCTTTTACTTCGCCGACGGTTTTGCTACAATACCGATGAAGGAGGGTGCTGTGAAGTGCATTAGGATATGTTAGTATTACTCGCTGCCGGTACTGCCAAAGTGATCAGTGCTATGCATTCATCACTTTAACAGTCCAACAACAATCAATGCACATGAGAAAAATGCATCATGTTGTTGGCTTGCCTTGAACTCAAGATCTGAGGGTTTGTAGTCAAACGCGCTAACTACCCAGCCAACAGCACCCTCATTATTATAGTGACTCGGCATAGGAAATCTTGTCTGCCTTACTTTTAAGGTATAAGATGTGTTCCGCATTTTTATGTAAAACACCGCGCAAAACATTTTTGTAGAACATTTTAAATCTCAGCTTTTTGTTATATGGGTCTTTTTGTCGCTTTCTTAAATAAGGGGTTAAAAAACCCCCTTCAGCGACGATATAGCGCGCTGAAATGTTCTACATAAATGTTTCGCGTTGTGCTGAACACATCTTAAACCTTAACCACACAAGCTTTATGAGATTTCCTATTTAATTTTTGAACGATTGATGCCGTTCAAGTGTAGTCTGGAGCTTAGTAATTGCAAAATAGACTTTATAACCAACATACTTAAATTCCTCTTTTGAGTTTAGAACGATGTGATCCAGTCCATCGAGCGTCACACTAGATGTTCATGCCAAGAACATTTATATATGCTCCTTTAACTCCCACTGGAGCATAGGGCGCCAAAGCGATTCCTTGGCAATTATAATTTCGGAAAGGTGGGTTGCAAACCCGCCGTTTCCTAGATTGGTGATAGGGCTGCTATCCGCGTCTTCAATCCCACGTTGCAGTCATGCTTCAGCAAATATTATTAAATGCCTACTTACTTGAGACGTCAAACATGACCATTCAGGCTACATGATTGTTCCGATTAAACCATTGACCGGGACATACTTGGATAAAAAGCGGAAGTAGTAAGCTGTTTGGACAGTCCTATAAAGGAATTGTTTCTGGACACTCCCAAGTGAATGACAATCAGAAACTTTCGGCACAAAAGGGCACCTCTTAAGAAAGTCCCATGTCCCATGTTCGAGGGTGCTGTTGGCTGAGTAGTTAGCGCGTTTGACTACAAACCCTGAGGTCTTGAGCTCAAGACTAGTTCCAGGCAAGCCAACAACATCATGCATTTTTCTGATGTGCATAGGTGTGTTATTGTGTTGGTTGTTGTTCAACTGTTAAAGTGATGAAGGCATAGCACTGATTATTTTGTCAGTACCGACAGCGAGTAATAGTAACATATCTTAATGCACTTCACAGCACCCTCCTTCGTCGGCATCGTAGCAAAACCGTCGGCAAAGTAAAAGAACTAATAAAAATGGCTACACAGCTTCAAGAAAAATAACTCAATGCCTCTTCTTAACACCAGAGGGGCTTGCAACACTGCTCTAAAAAAAAAAAAAAAAAGCGCAATAGCAGGACTGTAAATGAATTAAGCTTTCTATCTCTCTCCCACTTCACCGCCTGTTCTCTCTATACTATCCCTTTCCCAAAACAGGTAACACATTAATTAATTAACTGGTAGGCATTAATTGCCTAATTGTGTTACTTCTCTTTAAAAAAAAAGAACATTTGATTCGCAAATATTTATGCCACCCATAATTACACATGGAATAGAAAGTTCGGTCATACGTCTGTGCCTAAGCATACAGCATTGGGTCTTACGAGCATTAAACTCCACCCTATTCGCACGACTCCATTCAGAGATTGTTATAAGATCGTGAGTGTATCATTCATATTTTTTTGCATGATCCCAATCTATAACAGGTTTGGCATATTGTTGAATGAATATGAATGTCAGATGCTGCTGTCATCTGCAACAGAGTAGATATGTTTGAAAGTTTGACTGAAAAGGTCATTGAGAAAAATAAGAAATAGGGTTGGAGAAAGAATGGAGCCTTGCGGTACACGGGGTACCTCTGAATTAATCTTGAACACGTTTGATGACATCCCATCTATAACAACTCGTATAGTGAGATCTGTCAGAAAGCTCGTTATAGTTCTAGACCAGTCATCATCATAATGTTATTAATCCAGATGGGTAAGATAAATCATCCGAATGCGGAGTCAAGGCAACCAAAAGCTTTTCAATACAGCATGTTCTTATGCTTTGTCTTACATTTCGGAATTAATTAGCTTTATTTTGCTTCTTAGAAACTATTTTATATCCAATTTTTTCTCTGGCCTAAAAAACTTATGATATTTGAACGACAATTGATTGTGGATTACGTAACTACCCAAAGTTTAACGAACCTTTCTTCACAACTCAACTAGGTTGAGTTGTTAATGTTACGACCCAACTCAACCATTTTTTTGTATTATGATTCGACAACTAATTTTAGTTGTCTTCGAAAAAATTTTCGAAAAAAGGTTCTTATCTATACTCTCTGTTTTTTGAAACCCTAGTAGCCATCACAAAATATTTTAAATATTTTTAGTTTTGGCCTTACTTTTTTTTCTTGAGATTTTATGTTTTACGGATATGGCAACAATATGGGTTGACAAATGGTATAGATTGGCGCCTAAAAGTACAATTTTAAAAGTAATTAAAATTAGCACAATAGTCGAAATAAAAACCAAAAACACAACTGATAAAAAATTGAGACAACTGCTTTGATGAACTTGTATTACATAATAAGAATTTGGCAACTACGACTCAACTATCAAGTTAGTTGTGAATCATAATAGGGGCCTAAATTTCCAGTTGTTCAAAAATTAGCAAAACCAAATTACTAAAAACCAATTTTTACATTTTTAGTTTTTGTATAAAAAATAACTTTTATTTTTTTTTAAATCTTCATATTGTTTCTTTTTTTCAATTTCTATAAATTTTAAGTAACTTAATCAATAATTTTACTTAATATTAAATTTGCGAAATTTGTACATTTTGTAAAACAATTGTAAAAAAGTTTAAATTAAAGACTGTTGAAATTTTCAATTTATTTATTGAAACAAAAAAAAAAGATACAAATATAACAATGAGTATTTATGAGTAAAAAAAAAATTTTATAAATATAAAAAAAGACTAGACTAGATAAAAACTTTACTTTTAAAATGAAAAACTACAACAAATTTCCATAAAACAGTTACTGGCAATAAAAAAGAAGGAATAACCTAATATTGCAAATCATATTAAATTTAAAATGAGAGTAATTTATCTGCAAGATCTGATTTGGAAATGATGCTGATCTAGAAAAGAAGAAAATAATGATAACTTGTTTTATACCTGGTTCAGACATACGCCTTAATTGCGCAATTTAGGAATTGTACGCAATTAAGGTCTTCATTGAGCTCAATTTACCATACAAGGCTTCAATTACCAAAATTGAGCAATTAGTCCTTAATTGTTTCAGAAATTGAGTAAAGTTCGAAATGCAACCCTTTGCGACAAGTATGTTTACTGCGACGTATGTTCAGTGAGAAGCAAAAATTGTATACAGTGGCAATTGTATACACTGTAATAAGTATACAGATGGCGTTTGGAACGATTTTCCGTCATCCCACGTCAAATTTGGTTTGTAAACAGACCGGTTTCGGCTATGTGCATAGCTGCCAGAAATGACGATTTTTTACGATATGGCAAAAAACGATATGACATACTGTGTTGTCATATCGTAAGTTTTTTACGATATGACAACACTGAGGAAGCCATTCACAGTGTATGGCTTTCTCAGTGTTGTCATATCGTAAGAAACTTACGATATGACAACACAGTATGTCATATCGTTTTTTGCCATATCGTAAAAAATCGTAATTTCTGGCAGCTATGGCTATGTGCCATCTTCAGTGTTCTATTGAATACTAAATCGTTTTTCTGTTGTCCGTTGTTTCTTTTATAATTCGTTCGTATACCTAACTTCCTTCCTTGATCCCTTTGTATTCTGCTCACTCTTTCTCTCTCTCGCTCTCTCCCCCTCTCGCCTTTATATGATATTGTGTGTCTCTACCTGCTACCTGTTTCTCTTACTTTCGTCTTATTATTATGTGTGTGTGTTTAATATTTTGTTTATAATCTGCGCTATTAGTTATCAGTTGTTTTATCCCTACGTAGGTAATAATCCGTAATTGTACGTTTCTGGGTAATCCTTTTGTCTTGTTCATTTTCTACTACATTGCCTGGACTATTGTTTTCTTTTGTGTAAAAATATTTTAACGGTTCAAATTAGGGATGTAACGAATACCGATACCGATATATCGGCGATACTTCAGATTTTCCGATACATCGGTATCGGCGATATTTTACTGTCGATACGACGATACTTTGAACAATTTTTTTCAGAATTTATTTTTGCTCGATTTTACCATGAATTAAATTCACTTCGTTATTTTTTATATCTTATTAATATCAATTTTAAAAATTAATAATATTTTATGCTGATATTTTGTAAAAAAATTATTTATTTTTTGTTAGTTTTACCATGAATTCAAGTTCAATGGGGAAAATTCCATTAGCAAAAAAAAAGATACTCCAAAGAAGTCATGAAAATGTAGAATTCGCGATCTGGAAGTATTGCAAATTTGGATAATTTCTAATTAGTTTTACATATCCTTGCCATTGCAAGAAGTTCTGTTTTTCGATTACCAATTCGGTGGAAGCGATGCTAGGATAAATTTCTTTTTCGGTATTCTATAATGATTTTTCCTCAAGGAAAAAGGATACAAAATTACCCATTTTCACAATTTTTTTATGCGAATTTAAGCTCAGAACTGTATTTTCATGTAAATTTAAGTGAATAAATATAAACTTAGAAGTCTTTTAATAATTAACTATTAAGTTATTTAGAAGAATATTGGTTGATAAATGTCCTTTAAAAAAATCGATTTTTTAAAAAGCATGGCGAGTATTTTTTTAAAATTATAAAGGAATTAAACATTTTTTCTTTCTTTTCTACTAATTATCTGCATATTTTTAATATAGATATTTTGGAAGCAAAGAAAATGTAGCTCCTTAAAAATGACTTCCAATGTTTTATCAATTTTAAATATTCTCTCTTATAATGTAATTTTGTATAATAAAAAAATTGCGCTTGAGTTTTGTTAATCTAAACTTGAACTCAATTTCAATATTCGTATCGGTATCGGAATCGGTATCGGCGATATTTATTTTTAAATATCGGTATCGGTATCGGATCGGCAAAACGGCGTATCGTTACATCCCTAGTTCAAATATTACGTCTGAAGCAGTGTTTATTTGTTCATTTATTATTCTTCCGTCAAATATTTTTTGTTTGTATATTTCCATGTTCTCTAATACGTTCAGTCGCCGTCCTTTATGTTGTTTGTGTATGTAATAGATTAACTGTTTTTCTAATATGTCCTGTTGTACATTTGTTATCGAATATGTGGTTTGCGAAATTTGATTCTGTTGTTATTCCTGGTTCTCTCAGTTTCTTGTTGTAGTCTCTCATGTGCTCGCGAAATCTTGTTTTTATCTTTCTTCCAGTTTGTCCGATATAACTGTGTTGGCATGTGCAAGTTAATTTGTACACCCCTTGTTTATCCAGGAAGTCTGTTTCGTTTGTTCTGTTTTGCAGTATTCTACCCAAGTTGTTTCTTGTTTGGAATGCTGTTGTTAATGCTGTGTTTTCTAAAAAATTTTGCCAGTTTGTATGTTGATTTTCCCATATATGTACGTAAAAGTAGCCCACGTTTTCCTTTCTTGTTCCTGTTCTCTGTTTCGTTTCTTACTTGCTTGGATATCCTTTCTAATCTTGTCAACTAGGTCTTTTTTATATCCATTGTTTTCCGCTATGTTATATATTATTCCTATCTCTTTCATATAAGCCTCACGTTTTAGGGGTATTCGTTCAAGTCTCGTTATTAATTGCCTAATTGCTGCGTTCTTATGTTGTTGAGGAGGATGGGTTGATGAATTGTGTATTATTGTATCTGTAGCAGTTGGTTTTCTGTATATTTCGTATTCAACTCTATTTAAGCTCTTGTTTGCCCTAATCGTTAGGTCTAGGTAATTTATCCTTTCGTTCTCCTCCACTTCCATTGTAAATTTTATGTTCTTGTGTTGTTTGTTCAGTAGATCCAGAATTTGCTCCTCCATATTTCCTTCTAGTACGCATATAATATCGTCTATGTATCTTGCGTAGAATTTTACCCCAAAATTGCTTTTTAAGTCTTCTACGTATTTCTCTTCTAAATTTTGCATAAATACTTCCATGAGTATTGCTGATGTTGGATTTCCCATACCTAGTCCGTTGATTTGCCTATATATGCTATTGTTGAATTTGAAGTAATTTTGCTCCAATGTGGCTTTTAGCGTGTTTGCGAGTTGCACTGCAAATTCCACGTCTTCTGTTTTATTGAGTAGTGTTTTATGTAGAATGTTTATTGTCTCTGTTGTTGGGATTGATGGATCTTATATCCATCTTTTATATCAAATGAGACTAGTTTAGTATTTTCTGTTATCTGTGTGCTCCCTATCTTGTTAACTAGTTCCGTGGTGTTGGCTATTGTGTGTTTGTTCTCTAGTTCCAAGGTATCCTTCAGTATTGTTTTTAAGTATTTCGATAATCTATAGCTCGGAGCAGATTTGTAATTAATTATGGGTCTCATTGGCGTGTTTGGCTTGTGTATCTTCGGTAAAGCGATCATAGATGGAGCGGACGGGTTCATAAGTGTTAATGAATATGATATTCCTGGCGGTATAACATCAGATTATTATTTTTTGCTCTGGTAATTTCGTGCATGAGCTACGTCAAACACGTGATTTTTTTGACAAACATTATCTAGTTTTTTTCTTTTTTGTTGTTGTTGTATTCGTTGCCCTTATGCGGCCACCTGTATACTTATTACACCATTGGCAGCAGTGGACTTGTTAATTGAGTAAGCTTAATTTATTATGTGCGAACACTAAATTAAAATTAAATTGTCTCAATTAAAAATCCATGTCTGAACAGGGTATTACTAGCTAATGTAGCCTTATTATATCGAGCAGTTAAGTCATTAAAAAAAGAAGATGGTAAATATTATAACGTGGAGTATAAAATTAAAGAGTATTGTTGAGCACGGATACTCTGTACCGGCCGGATATGCCAGTCTAATCGACTGTTTTGAATATCTACTTATTTGGTGACTGCAGGTAAGTAGAAAAATAGCTAGTTAATTGCTGTGATAATGTAAGTACATTTGTAAGGGGTAGCCTTTATTTTGTTTTGAATTTCTCAAACAAAAATAAATAGTTATCGATTACAATTGTAAGTAGTTACACGTCTTAAATCCCAGTATACTTTTTTTTGCCTACTACTAAATAAAGTTTTTTGCTGCATCACTTCCAAAACATATCTTGCCTATTTATTTTGTTGTCTTCATTAGTTGGTATATATTTCTGTTTTTTTTTCTTTAATGTTTATGTTTTTATATTTTCAAATTAACTATTTTTTTTTAAGTTTACGTTGAACTTTTTCTTTATGGTTTAAATTTAATTTAACTAGAAATTTATTTGGTTTTTTCTCTTCAACACTTTCTTAACAATTTTCTATTTCATTGATTATAGTGTTTTTTTTTCTTGGGGGAAGCTACAAGTTTTCTTCATTATATATTGATTGGTCTATTAAATTGTTTAATTTTAAAAGGGGCGGGGGGCGGGGCATTATAAGATTCCTGTTAATAAACTCTGCTTTAATAATATTTGATTAAAATGATTTTAATCGTACAATAATATTTTTGCAATAACATAGAATAAATAGATTGCACCGAAGATATAGTTTGATTTCTTTAGATTTAATTTACTTTTTCTTTTTAACAAATTTAGCTAAACAATAAATTATCGGGCAAAAAATAATAGATTAGTGCTTTTTTGTTTAAATATGGAACAAGCTTAAGATAAATATTTTTTATATACTCTTAAAATATAAAGCGAACAAATTTAGAAAATAAATACAAAAAAAGCTTAAAATCTTATAGAAAAAAAAATATTTATATATGATTAATGATAATGTTTTAAAAAAGTTTTGGTCTTAGGAACAGTTTTATGTACAAAAGCTTTTGGTAACTGGAAATGGTTTCATGCACCAGTTTTTTCTTTCGTATAAAATAGGCAAGCTTTCGATAACTCTTCTATACAATAGAAACTTTTTTTTATAAGTTATCGACCACTATTTCAGAAAATGGATTAAAGGTAATTTTATTTCACATTATTTAGTCATTTATTTATCCAAATCGGACTAAACGTTCTCAAGTTATGATGAAATGTATTAGCGTGGCCGCACTATTTCGGGCGCCAGCCATATTAGTCACGCCCAGAACAAAAATGTACACGTGATAGAAAAAAACTAAAAACTAATTTGAAGTTATCGCATTAACTCTATATATTCTACATACTATTATTGAAAGGCTCAAAAAAATTTTTTTGCACACCAGTATAGTTAATCGATAGCTCTTCTATAAACCAGATAAATTATCGATAACTTTTCTGTGGCTTTTACAAGCTAACGTTAACTTTTGCATGGAAACAACTAGATATCCATAATTTTTCTATCAAATATGTATACAAATTATTGAAAACTTGTTTTCAAAATGAGCAAGTTATCGATAAATTTTCAACAGATCTAGAAAAATCTATAAAATAAACATGCTATCGACTATTTTCTATTAAATAGTTAATTTATCGATAGTTTTTTTTAAACCGCCAAGCTATTGATAACCTTTCTATAAAAAACACAAAATGCTAAAAGCTTTTTTGTAGGACAGACAAGTTATCGATAACTTCACCATAAAATGCATATAGTATAGAGAGGTTGGCTATAGAATAGACAAGCTATCGATAACTTTTCCATAAAACAGATACATTATCGCCAACTTTTCTGCAGGTTAGAAAAGTTATCGGTAACATATTCATATAACAGACTGGCTATAAAGTAGACAAGCTATCGATAACTTCTTCATAAAATAGCAATGTTGGCAAACGAAATGAATAACAAACATATCGGTATTGATACCAAATTTTTATTTCGCAATCGGTATTTGAGTTTTATCGGTATCGGTTATCGGTAATACCGATACCGAAACCGGTACAACGCAAATACCGATGCAGAAATAACATTTTATTACCAATGGCGATACTGTTATTTGTTTCGGTTGCCAACCAACCTTGTAAAATAGACAAATTGTCTTTAACTTTTATACAGAACACAGAACTTATCGATAACTCTCTTATGAAACAAAAAGAAAAATTAACAGATTTTCTAAAAATAGACATCTTATTAAAATAGCCAAGATATCTTTTTCTATTAAATAAACAAATTTGCGGCATCTTTTCTATAGAACTGACAAGTTATCGATAAATTTTTTATAAACTAGGCAAAGCATCGAAAACTTTTTATAGAGCAGAAAATTTATAGCTCGCTTTTTCGTAAAATAAATTATTTTATAGGCGACGTGCCTAAAGAAGAGCCAATTTATCGATAATTTTTCCCGTAAAAAAGTTATTGCTAACTTATGCATGGAATAGATTAGGTAAAAATTATTGTTCTGTAAAGCATACAAGCTCTTGTGGTAGCTATTCCATAAAATAAACAATTTCTCAATCACTTTTCTTCAGAACGAAGCAGTAATCGATAAGTTTCCTATAGAATTCAAAAATTATTTAGAAGGAAAGGTCAAGATATTTTTTCTGTAAAACAGACAAGTTATCGATAAGTTTTCTGAAAAATTAATGAGTCTTCGATAACTTTTCTCAAAAGCAGGCAAATTTTTAATAACTTCTATAGATTAGACAAGTTATCAGTCAGTTTTTTGCATTAAAGAGGAACTTGCTAATAATATTTAAAAGATAAGTTATCGATAACAGCACTAAGGAATAAACAAGTTATAGATAAATTTAATAAAATAAAAAAGTTATCGATAACTTTTTGTAGAATAAATAAATTCCCGATAGATTTTCTGCAGAACAAAAAAGTTATCGATAAAGAATAAACAAGTTATATATAATTTTAATAAAATAAAAAAGTTATCGATAACTGTTTGTGGAGTAAACAAATTCTCGATAGTTTTTCTGCAGAATAAAAAAGTTATCGATAAACCTTCTATCAAATTCAAAAACTATCTACAGCTTTTCTATATAAAGGACAGACCAAAGATAACTTTTCTATAAAATAATCAAGTTTTCGATATATTTTTTGAAAAATAAATGAGTTTTCGTTAAATTTTCTCAAAAATAAGCAAACATTTTTAATAACTTTTCAATAGATTAAATAAGTTATCGATATTCTACATTAGAAGAGGTAACTTGCTTATAACTTATGTTTTAAAGATTAGTTATCGCTAAGAGCACTATAGAATAAACATGTTATTGATAAATTTATTAAAGTAAACAAGTTGGCGATAATTTTTTATAGAATAAAGAAATTATCGATAACTTTTCTATAGGATAAATTAGTTCTCGATAAATGCCCTATAGAATAAATAAGTTACCGGTAATTGCTTTATATAATAACCGATTTATCGATAACATTTCTTTCTACAGAAAAGACAAGCTATCGATAACTTTGTATAAAACAAACAAGTTATCGATAGCTTTTCATTAGAAAAGACAAGTTGTCTTTGACAATTTGACCATAGCTTTAATAAAATAAACAATTTATCGATAATTTTCAACAAATTAAAAAATTATCGCTAAACTATTTTATAAAATGGACAATTATCGTTACAGAAATGATAAGTTATCGATAAATTTTCTTTATAAAAAAAAAGTTATTAATAAGTTCTTGTATGCTTGCACAAGTTTCCAATAATTGTTTTATCGATAATTTCCTATAAAATCGACGAGCTATCGCTAACTTTTATAAAAACTACACAAGTCATCGTTAACTTTTCCATGCATTCTATTGTAAATAAAACTGTTATTGAAAGTTTTCAATATTTAAGAATTTCTTTCATGTCTTTTGTATTTAGAATAATAATTGTTATAGTTTTTATTTTATTTTTATTGATGTTAGTATTAATAATGAAGCTTTTTGTTTGCCTTAAATGTTCAAATACAAGTTTATCATCGATTACATAAATTTATTATAATTTTTTACAAATATTTGTTTAATATATTCTTTATACTTTCTTATTAGTTATTGTTATGCATAAAAATTTTGAAAACGATTTTTAAATTAGTTAAATGTTAAAGTTTAATTTTCGTGAATTATGTCAGCCTTTCTTTCTTTTAGAAAATGAAACAATATTATATATTTACAATCATGCTCGATATTTTAGCTGTTGTTCTGTTTATTAGAAATATTTGGAATTAATAAGAGTATGGAAATTTCAAAAATATATTAGAATTGTTAATTCTTAAATATATGAGACGCTACGTTACATATTTGTAATGAATTTGTACAGCCGCTGTATAGAATACACAAGTTATCGATCGATTTTTCATAGAATGGGAGGGTAATCGCTTACTTCTCTTAAGAATAGACAATATACCGATAATTTTTCTTTAGAGCAGAAGTATTTTTGTTAGTATCAATATGTTTCTTTTTTTGTATGGAATATACATGTCTTCGATAACTGTTGTATAGAAGAGAAAAGTTAGCAATAACTTTTCTAGAGAATAGGAAGCCAATCGTTTACTTTTCTTTAGTAATAGTTAACACTAAGTTACCATTTTGATAACATTTCTATAGGCAAACTATCGTTAATTTTTCTAAATTATGTATTGTATGGAAAAGTTATTGATAGCTTAAATATTCTATAATAAACATATTGATAACTTATATATTATAATACATATATTAGCTATCGATATTTTTATTTTATAGATCGATATGTTTCTTAACGTATAGACGAATTATCGATAAATTTTCAATTCTAAAGAAAAGTTAACAAATATCTTCTTATTTTATAGAGAAGTTATCGCTAACTTATATAGTATATGGAAAAGTTATCAATAATTTGTTTATTCTATAACAAAAGAATAACTATTCTATAACAACCGAATGACTATTCTGCAGGCAAGCTATTAATAATTTTCTCCGAAAATAGAAATAACTTTTCTCATAATGGCAAGTTATCGGTAACCTTTCTGTTCTAAAGAAAAATAAATGATTATAGAGTAGTTATAAAAGCTATCGCTAACTTGTCTATTCTATAAAAAAAAACTATCGATAATTTGTTTATATTATAGTAAACAATATTGATAGCTTATATATATATATGTATATATAAATATATATATATATATATATATATATATATATATATATATATATATATATATATATATATATATATATATATATATATATATATATATATATATATATATATATATATATATATATATATATATATATATATATATATATATATATATTATAAATTATATAATTATATAAGTTATCAATAGTTTGTGTATTCTATAACAAACATATTGAGAACTTATATACATATTATAATATATTAGTTATCGATATTTTTATTTTATAAATCGACGTTTCTTAGACCAGTTATCGATAAAATGTCTATTCTAAAGAAAAATTAAAAATTATCTTCCTATTTTATAGAGAAGTTATCGCTAACTTGTCTATTCTATAAAAAAGCTATCGATAACTTGTATATTCTATAGCAAACATATTGATAACTTATATTTATTATAAATTATATTATTATATGTATTATGTAAATCACCGATCGATATGTTTGTCATAGCATGGGAAGTTATCGATAACTTTTCTATCGATACAGTCTTCATAGAGCAGACAAGTTATCGATACATTTTTTATTCTATGCCAAACTATACGACTATACTTCCACTTTACGGGAAAGTTAACGCTAACTTGAGTATTTCATAGGAAACTTATCGATAACTTTTATTATCTATAGCACCAAATTTACACGATGAAATATTTCATGAAATTTTCTTCATGAAACTTTTTTATATTTGCTTATTGCAAGCGCGGAAAAGCAAATGAGTTAAAGAAAACTTATAAAAGCCGTCTAAAATATTATCGTTATGCTAACAATAAAATAATCAAGTTATCGATAACTCTTCTACTACTGTTGCTGCAAGAATAGAGAAGCTATCTATAACTTTTCTGTAAAGTAGACAAGCTGGCGTTCACTCTTTTGTAGAATAGGAAGCAGGTAGTGTTTTACTTTTCTTTAAAATAGACAATTTATCAATAAATTTTCGTAGCAATAAACAACTAATCGATAACTTTTTAAAGAATAGAAGCTATCAATGTCTTTTTATAGAATCCAAATTCAATCGGTGTGAACAGGTATTTGACATATTTTCCATGTTGCCATGTTGGAATAATTTGAGACGAAAAATACAATTTTTTGTGGTTGTGTTTTTAAGGCAATTTTACATTTACGCAAATAATTTTTACATAATTTTTTTTTTGCTTTTGTATCAAATAATTTATTTTGCATGATTTTTTTTTATAAGTTTTGGTTTTATATACAACTTTTCATTGTTTTCCTTTTAAATTTAAATTGGTTTTTGTTAATACATATAATTATTTACAAAGTTAAATCTTAAATAATTTTGGCAAAAATGGAGTTTAATAATAAAAACTTAAAAATTGTAGTAGAAATATATGAAAGATTTTCGAGTAATGACGAAAAGAATTCCTTTTAAGGCTTGAATTTACTGTCTTTAGATAACTAATGATGATGATGGTTTAACTAATGATATTTATATGAAACATTCCTTGTTAAACTGTTGTCATTAGTTAACTAAAGACTGTGGATTGGAGCCTAAAGATCTTTGGAAATAATGCGGTTTATTAAAAACTTGAGAAAAGTATTAAGTCCGAAGATATGTTGAAGTAATAATTCGAATTGAAAGAAAATGCTTTCGATTTGCAAAAATTCAAATATGAAAGAAAATGCTTTCGATTTGCACAAATTCAAACATGTTTCTTTCCCAGTCGAATTACAAAGTCATTCTCCTGTGGCCCTAAGACTGTAGAGTTTTAAAAGGCTATTTAAGTCTTAAGAAAACTCTTTGGAAGCTCTGAAAAACTCCAGATGTTCATAAGCTGCGAAATATTCTGTGTATATGGTGGCCACAAAACTGGATTTAAAACTTAGAATTACATCCAAGATGCAACTGGATCTGCTCTCTAAGAAATAGATGTCGATTGGACACATACTACGGAAACCATCTTTCAATATTGCAAAGCAAGCTTTGGATTGAGACTTCCAAGGGTCACGCATGCATAAAGTTTGATGAAAGAATTAAAGTCTGAAAACGAACAATTGAGCGGGACGCAAAGCGCAGTAAATTTAATGAATTTTGTACCGCCCTTTGACTTTACAGCAATGTTTGGTTGGCTTACGTGGCTGCCTGCCATGCGCAAGCATTCAAGTAGAATCAAGAAGATTCCGTTTTCGTAGACCATTCCACTCGTCAGTGTCAAACTTTGTATGTCCGAATACAGTTCTAGGATCCGGAAGTCTGTACTAGATCCATCCCGTTACGTTGGGATGTCTAATCAGGTTAGCTAGACCAAGAATTTCTGTCTGGAGACATGCAACGCAGGGCACTCACAAATAAAGTGGAAAACTGTCTCTACCTTATTTTGTTCGCGACAACTATGGCAGAACACATTACAGGATAGTCTTATCCTGCTAGCATGTCCACCGACCACCCACAGTGTCCTCGCACTACTGTGACGAGCTTCGAGATGTCTCTACGGATTCTGTTTGTTAATTGTATTGTGCGCTTATCGCTGTAACAAGGTCACATCTTCCTAGCTATCTTACACGCGCTCAACCTGGCACATCTGTCTTCAGCTTTTTGACGATATTGTTTGGAAATATAGTTTCCACTAGTGCCAATTGGCATGGCTACCGATTCAGCAGTCGAGGCATCCATTGCAGAGCCAGCTCTGACAAGCACATCCCCATGTTCGTTGGCAGGGAAGTTGCTAAATGCGGGCACCCAGAGTGTTGTCAGTGTGACCAGTGGTGTGTACCGCCTAACTGTCCGCCTAACAGCACCCTGCCCACTTCCCTTATAGTGAACATATTAGCCTGGAATACATTGACTCCATCAGGAAGTCGGAAGGAGAGTCTTACCCGAAGTGCATCCGAGAAGACTCCAGAACCAACACCGCAGATCATTCTTGATCCATCAGTATACACTCTGAAGTTGTAGTATCTTTCTATATTACTTCCCTTCCACTCCCGGAATTAGAACTTTGAAAGCACTGTCAAAGTGCAGATGAGCTACCATGTAATCGGAGGGTTTCCTCACTGTTGTAGGTAATTGATCTAAGATCCAGTCGTTGATATCTGATAGTCTTGCCGCACTACTTGAGAATAAATCCAATACATGTAGATCATTCAAAATTAAGCTTTCTATAGCATTCAGAGCCTCTGACGAATTGGTACCCAAATAACAATATTTTTACGAGTAGCAGGACAATGTATGTACGAGGCCACTCTTGAAAATTCTGTTTTTGGCAAAGACGCCTAAAAAGTTTTTGGTGCCTCAAATCGGAAGAGCTATTAAATCTATGTAATAAACAAAGATATGAATCCTTGATATAATTTCTTTAATATATTTTCTACGAAACCTGTTAATATAGAATGGATAAAAACAAAACTAATTAAAAATTTTTGGAATATTGATAATAGACCTACAGTAGAGTTATTTTTATATATACAATAAACATCATAATTACATATGATATTCATATTGAGCCGAACGCGAACGCCTTGCTCCCGAATACCAACGATATGGCAATTGTTGCTGCTGCTGTTGGTGTGATGGATGCTGCAAAAGGGGTGAAGTCAAACCGGCTGATAGAAAATTTGGTGTATTTAATGACAATGTACTGGAACGAGCACCAGGACTACGGGCCAATTGTACTCGTAAATTGGCAAAACCCTGCTAGGATGATGGTGATGTTGAAGAAGCCGAAATATCCGCTGTATTGCGTCGTGACAAACGTCTGCTGTACAATGCCAGTGATTTGTGTGTTGAGGATGAGCTATTGGGATTGTTAAGACCTCCAGGACTATTAGCATCTAAATAAGCTTCCGGACTAAAGCGTACACGACTGTGCGATGAAATTGAACCTTCTTTGGCACTTAAATAAGAACTATCATCACTGGTATAAGAATCGGGTGGTGTAGTATTTGTAGGTGTACTATTGGCCGTACCCGTATTGCTGTTACTATTTGTAGGCTGTGGTATATTACAACCAGCCGCTGTAGTTGATGATGCTGTTCCAGTCAAAGGAGCACCATTGGGTGTTTTATAATTATTGTACTTTTTCAAAGAGGAACGCAATTTTGTACCCACTCCAGCACTCAAAACCAAGGCATTTGGATCGAAGGGCAGGCTATCGGGCCTCTCGGGCATTAAGCGTGGTATAGAAGAAGGTTTATTGTGATGAGCCTGAACAGGTGCCGGTGAAGATGGTGATGTTTTCATATTTATGGGTGACATGGGTGTGGATCTCGACCGTGCATACACACTACGTTGAGGAGTATTATGCAAAGGCGTACCCTCACCTCGTTTATATTGATACAAAGGTTTGTGCAAAGGACTTACATTAAAAGGAAGATTTTCATAATCACGCATACGGTTGAGCGTTGAAATTTCATTACGTGTATTGGCCATAAAACGATTTGTAGGTTTAGGTGAGCTTTTATACAGCTCCTGCTTAGTAGGAGGTGGTACCGCTCCGGTAGGTATAAATGAACCTGACTCTCTATAAACTCCCGCCTCGCTACCGCCATAGTCACTCGTAAGATTTAAAGTCATTGTATTGTATTCATATTGCTGACTAAGAGCTTCATCGTAGTCCAAACTAAAGCCTTGATTGTAATTGGAATTATTGGATATAGTGGAAGGTGTACGTCTATGACCAGCGGCTGTTACACCCATTTGTGGAACTCTGGGAGGTGGTGTTCTTACCACTGCGGATGAGGCCTGATGTTGTTGTGGTGCTGGAGGTGGTGGCGGTTGGAGATCGTAGCTATAGTCATAATAATTAGGCAAACGATGATTGTAATCATATGAATAGTCTGGATAGGATTTGCAATCTCTTTCGTATGTTGTTTGATGTTCGGGACGATAGGGAAAATAATGGGAGCCTGGAAAATTATTAAAATATTTAATAAAATATTTTGCTAAAATTAAAAAGATAATAATAATAACCACCTAAATAGCCCGCTCTATGCGCCCCTGCTCCATAAGCCCCACCATCATTAGAAAAACTGGGACCATTTCTTAGATAATCTTGCGGAGCATACATGCTTAGTTGTGCGCTATCTTTTACACCCACCTCACCACCCAAATGAAATCCTGTAAATGCTTTATCTATGGGCAAATTATCTTCCTGCTCGTAGTATTCCAAATTCTCCGTAAACGATGAAGTGCTTATTTTGCGCCTAGGTGAAGGTGTTGGCGGTTGAGTATGGCTACCCAACGATGAAGACAATATACCCGATGTATTATTGGTGAAATTTGATCCCAAACCACTGGTTGTTGTTGTCGATATAGTTGAAGGCATTTTGCGTATTTGTTGCTGTAAGTGCTGGCCATGATGATAATGTTGGGGTGTGGGTGGTTGTGTCACTGATTTAGTGTATTGCGGCTGAGGTATGTGTGACTGCTGTTGATGATGCTGGTGGAGTTGGAATTTAGTAAATTCTACTACACTATCTGCAGCATTTTGGAATGTGGGCTTAATTTTTTTATTGTGAGCCAAAGGTGAATCGGTGTTGCCACGCCTGGGCGAATCGGTTGTCTCGCCAGACTCATATGTCAAAGAGCTTAAGGCGGTCCTATAAAGATTTAAATAATTATGGGTAATTTTCTTGAACTGAATGGGTTTAAGTTCAATATTTAAATTTTACAACTTCAAATTATTAAGAGAGCAATATTAGAATATATGATAAGAACGCATCGGTATTGATTTCGAGGATGCTACACTACACCATCTTGTCAGCGTTCTTTGTTCATTATTACCGCTTTTAAAGATGGCTACTAGTGAATATAATGTAAGAAAAACATGGTTTTAACGACTAACTCTGGCAGCGGACACAAAAAATATAAATACGTGTATCGGCATTTAGAAAGTTTACATCTGGGATTCATTTATAGGGGAAATTAAATTTCCTCCCCTTTTGCACATAGTTATAGTGACTGGGGATAGGAAATCTTGTAAGCCTTAATTTTAAGGTGTAAGATGTCTTCAGCAGTTTTATGTAAGACAGCATGAGAAACATTTCTGTAGAACATCTTAACCCTCTAACTCTTCGATGTATGGGTCTTTTTGTCCCTTCCTTAAAAGAGGGACATAAAACTCCCCTTCAGCGGGCTAAAATTTTCTACAAAAATATTTATCATAAATTTCTGCTAAAAGTCTTCAAAGATTTCCAAACTCCAAAACAAACTGGAACGCCAGAAATCATTCAAAACTTAAAATGTGTTTTACGGTTAATTTCGTATTTATTCACAATTAGTACTCGGCATAGGAAATTTTACACCTTTTGTTTAAGGTGTAAGATATCTGCAGCAATTTCATGTAAAATAGTACGAGAAATATTTTTGTGGAATATTTTAACCCTCTACCTCTTCGCTGTTGGGGTCTTTTTGTTCCTTTCTTAATAGAGCGGCAAAACCTCCCCTTCAGCGGCGTTATAGCGGGCTGAAATGTTGTAAAAAATTTTTTGGGTATAAACTTCTACTACAGGTCTTCAAACACACCCAAGTTCCAGATGTCAATCAAAACATAAAATGTATTTAAGGGTTAATTTCGTACTTATTCACAATAAGTACTCGGCAGAGGAAGTATTGGAAGCTCTCTGTTTCAGCTATAAGACGTGTTTAGCATTTTTATGCAAAACACCAGGTGGAACATTTTTGTAGAACGCTTTCCCTCTCACTCTTTGTTGCATGGGTATTTTTGTCCCGTTCTTAAAAGAGCGGTGAAAATCTCCACTTCAACGGCAATATAGCGGGCTGAAATGTTCTACAAAACTATTTGGTATAAAATTCTTCAGCAAGTCTTCAAACATAACCAAGCTCCAGCGGCAACTTGAATGCCATAAATCATTTAAAATTTAAAATGTGTTTTAGGGTTAATTTTATATTTATTCACAATTAGTAGTCAGCATAGGAAATCTTGTAAGCCTTACGTTTAAGGTGTAAGATGTCTTTAGCACTTTTATGTCAAACACCACTTGCAACATTTTTGTAGAACGATTTAACCCTCTTTCTCTTCGTTGCATGGGTCTTTTGTCCTTTTCTTAAAAACGGGACAAAAAACTCCCCTTTAGCGGCAATATAGCGGGATGAAATATTCTCATGGTGTTTTACATTAAAGTGATCAACACATCTTATACCTTAAGCTTAAGGCTTACAATATTGCTTATGTCGAGTACCCTGAAACTCATTTTAAGGTTGGATGATTTTTGGCGGTCAAGTTGAGTCTGGAGCTTGAGTGTCTTTGAACAGCTATAGTAGAATTTCGATGAAAATATTTTTGTAGAACATTTCAGCCCGCTATATCACCGCTGAAGTTGAGTTTTTTCCCTATTTTTACGAAAGGGACAAAAAGACCCATACACTCATACAACGAGGGGGATAGAGGGTTAAAATGTTCCAGAAAAATGCTTCTCGTGGTGTTTTATATAAAAGTGCTTTACACATATTAGGCCTTAAAAATAAAGCTTATAAGATTTTGCACCCATTGGCAAAAGGGTGGGGAGTAATTTTACTCCCCCCTAATATGAATCCCAAGTGTAAACCTTAAAAACGCCGCTCGTCCATATTTTTTGGTGCCCTTTACCTTAATCAATTTGATTTTGCATATTAATATTTATTCCCAATATTTCATGATCTCTTTTTTGATGAGATTGTGTAGCGGTCTCGATATCTCTACTGGGGCGTTCTGCTAGTCGATTCAAATATTTGTCAAAAATATTTTTCATTTTGACTATTTTTCAAACTTACCTATTCCTATTTCCTGTACCGTGATACGTATTAGCCGCAAATCTACGATCTTCTCCCACCTTTGGCAATTCCATATCCATGGGAGCTTTTAAGGCGGGTACATCACTTAACAGCGTTGGATGAAATGGTGAAACATTTGACATGCGCACATCATAACCAGCTGCCACACCTGCCAGCAAAGCTGCCATATTGTACAGCAAAACCTCGATGACGGATAACTTAGGTTTGCGTACGGCATCACCGGCATATAAAGTGGGCATGGGAATATTGGAAGTAAAGCGACTTAGTAAATAAGGATTTGGAGACATAATGGGAAGATTTGGACCACCGCCCGGCAATGTCCGTAGAGGAGAACACCAATCGTCTTTAGTATTATAACCTTTAGTAGCAGGAGGCAGCATTTGAATTAAGAAAAATCGTTATTTTTTATATATTTTATATATGAAAAGTTAAATGTTAATAATGTTACTGCTGGCCTTTACCCAAGTTTTGGTTTCTTTTTTTGTTTGTTTGTTTGTTTGTTTAGGAAATGATCAAAGCTTACAAAATAAAACCAGTGTTTAATTTGTTGTTTTTAGGTTTTTATTTTTGTTGTTTTTTTAGTAAATTTTTTTTTCGTGTAAGTTTTCTTTTTTATAAAATATTTTCTTTCGTTTTTTTGTTTAAATCGTTGTTGTTGTTGTTGTTGTAGGTTTAAATATGGAATATGTTTTCTTTAATTTGAAATTTCATTTTAATATTAAAATTTAAAAAATTTTTAAATTAAAACTAAAAATTAAAATAATTTGCTTTTAGAAACTAAATAGTATAACTAACTACTTGGTCTATATATTAAATTAAAAATAATAATAAAAATAAGTATTTAATTTACAATTTTAAACAACAAAAAAAAGACACACAAAAAGCACTTTTAAAGATTTAAAAAATTTGTTACTTTAAAAAGATTTTTATGACATTTCAACAAATACAAAATTATTTTTTTTCTAAATAATACAAAAATTTTAAATAAGCTTTCAATAATAAATCACAGTTTTTTTTTCAACAAAATAAATTAAAAAAATTGAAATAAAGTTTTTTTTAAAGAATTCAAAGAAATATTGCAAATTAAGTGTAGAATTTGAAAATTCATAATTGCCATATTTGCGTTAAACAAAGAAAAAATATAAAAGTTTAAATAATAAACAAAAAATAAAATAATACAGCTTTGAAATTAAAAATAAATAGTTTCTAAAATAGAATACAATTTAAAAATTAATATTAATATAATTTAAAAATAAAAATTTGAAAAGAAATGAATTTGAACTTCAATCCTTCACAACTTCAAATTATTTGGCCTAGCAAAGGAATGACAACAAAAAGTGGGAACAGTTTGAAAATGGCCGCAAATCTTTTCGAAATGTATATAAATACGTAACTTGTTTTTTTACCTATAAACTCTATGATAATTTTGTCAGAAACTAAAATTTTAAACTGGGATTAGTTTAGTTTTTAATGGAAAGTTATTCCTCCTAATATTATCCTGAAAATTGTGCTTAACTTTAATAAAAATTATTTCTAGGGCCAGAAATAGTGAAACATTTTAAAAATTATTTTGTAAAAATGGACAAAAGCAAGTGGGAACAGTTTAAAATGGTTAGAGAACTTTCAAAAACGAATGTAAATTTGTAAACTTTGTTTTTAAATTAGAAATTTGGTGCTAATTCTTCAAAAAACATGAATTTTAAACTGGTAGTCGTGTTGTTTTAGATGGGAACAGTTTCAAATTCTCTCTAAAAAAATAAAAGAAAATATGATTAATGTTAACAAACATGATTTCTGCGCCTAGAAATATCTAGCTCAATTTTCTTTTTAAAATTAGTTACAAAAAGTATTTTAAAAAAGTGGGAACAGTTTTAAAAGGTTGCAAATCTTACCAATATCTGTGTAAATATATAATCCAAAAATCTTAAATTAAAAAATTCAAATATAACTTTTGCAAAAACATCGGTTTTCAACAAAGAATAAATAATTTTTTAGTGGGAATTATTTTCTTTCTGGTAGGGACAGCTTAATTTTTCCAGAAAAACATAATAATAGACGTTGACAAAAATTTATTTCTCGGTTCAGAAATAATTAAGTTAAAAATAGAATATATAAACAAATCTGGGAACAGTTTAAATTTGTAGTAAATCCATGTAAATACATCATGCTATGTTTTTAAACAAAGAATTTAGTGATAGTGTCGTTAAAGAATTGCAGTTTAAGCCGGGAATAGTTAAATTCTTAGAAGGATCCGTTTTGTTCTTAGTGGGAACAGTTTAATTTTCCTTGAAAATATGATAAACGTAGCTTTCAAATAAATAAATAAAAAAAAGTATTTTAACATACTAAGTGGGTAGAGTTTAAATGCAAATTTTACTAAAATCGGTGTAAAAGAAAAATTTGACGAAATTTTTTCTAAAAACGTGGATTTTAAACCGGGAATAGCTAAACTTTTAGTAGGACCAGTTTTTTCTTGGTGTTAATAGCCTGATTTTCCCTAAAAAATATGATTAAATTTTGAAATTAAAAAAAAATGATTTTAACATAAGTGGGAAGAGTTTCTGAAATCTATGTAAAAACATAATCCTAAACGAAAAATGTTATTATAGTTTTGCAAAAAAAAACTTTGATTTTAATCTGGGAATATTTACATTTTTAGTGGCAGCAGTTTTTTTTGCTTAATGGCAACGTCTCAGAAGTAGTAAAATTAAAAGGGTATTTAAATGAAGAAGGAACAGCTTAAACTCTGTGTAAATATATAAATTAAGGTTCTTAAACTAAACATTTTAATGCAGTTTTTTCCAAAAACTTTGATTTTAAACTGGGAATAGTTAAATTTCAAGTGGGCAGAGTTTTATTTCTAATGGAAATAGCTTCATTTTCTGTTAAAAATAAGACAAACAATGTCAAAATTTTTTCAGTGCTCGAAAATTCAATTTAAAAAACATTCAAACAGCGGACAGCTCAAAACAAAATTGGGAACAGTTTACAAAAATACAGCGAAAGTTAAAAATCTTTGCAAAGACATAATAGTAAGTTCTAAAATTAAAAATTATTGCGATATTTTTGCAAAAATCTTGGATATTGAACCGAGAATAGTTAGATTTTTAGTTTTTGGCTCCAACGGCTGTTTTTAAACTAAAAATTTTACGATAGGTTTACAAAAAACTTACTGCGTCATTTATAAAATATTTATTATGTTTATTAAAGGTTTATTTGACAACTAAGCTTTTAATAAACATAAAATATTTTTTATAAATAAGGTCGTTATATTTTCAACTTTCAAATTAAAAAGCAAAAATTCCAACATAAGTGGGAACAGTTCAAAATGGTTCCAAATCTTATTAAATTCTGTGTAAATAAATAATCGGAAGTTTATGCATTAAAAATTTGACGATAGTTTTGCAAAAACTCATATTTAGAACTGGGAATAGCACAATTTTTAGCAGGAACAGTTTTCTTTTTGCTAGGAACAGCTAAATTTTCTGTAACAAATATAATAAACGTTGGCAAAAAAGTGTTTCTGGGCTTAGAAACAGTTATATTGCATAAAACTATTTAAACAAAAGTGGGAACAGCTTAAAAGGGTTACAAACAGCTTTGTTTGTAGTGGGAACAGTATTCTTTTCAATGTGAACGGTTTAGTTTTCCCTAAAAATATGATTAATTTTAGCAAAAATGATATCTGTTTCTATTAATACAAATTGGTGGCACACATCAACATATATGAGGAGTCTTGTTGGGGCATCCTTCGGGAAAACCATGTTATTATGTTCTGCCGTGTATATTACAATTAATTAATTTTTCATTATTACTTAGCAATTATTTCATGTACAATTATTTCTGAATAAAGCTATCAACTCAATATGTTCCAGTACGTGCACGAAATTACCCAAACTTAACCAAAAGCTCTTTTCAATACAAAATTTGTATTTAAAAAAAGCTTTTGGATGAGTTATGGTAACATCATGCACGTACAGGAACCGTAGAATGCCTGTTTTCGTACGTACACAAAGTTACACAAACTTAACCGAAAGCTGTTTTCAATACAAAATTTGTTGTGAAAAAAGCTTTCGGTTAAGATTGTCTAACTTGGGACACGTAAAGAAACATACCTATTTATTAATAACTCCTAACACTCTGACGGTTTGAAATTCATATTCATTTCATTAAAGAAAAATTTATAAAATTATTTTAAATAAAAGGAAAATAGTCGCTTTAAAAAACTTAAACTTAGTTTAAACTACTAAAATTAATGCGGATACAAAAATGCAATCGATCGTTTATTTTTTATATTAATAAAAATAAATTGTTACTAAAACTTAAACTAAATGCAGTATGATAATTTTTTTTTGTTTTTCTTTAAACAAGGCACTTTAACAAATTAAATTTTAAAATAAAAAGTAAAGTCTTAACATCTTATATAACGGCGAAAAAGAAAAGCTTAGAAGCTTTGCTTCTTATTTTATTAGATTTACTTCTAACTACTACTTGAATTCTTAGGTACAAAAAAGTTGCTTGTTGTAGAATTTCCCTCTTAAGTTGTATGTAGTGTATCAAATATTAACTATACCATTACCTAGAGACAAGGGAAAAAATTATATGATAAGAACAACTAAAGCATAGGTTCGGTAGAAAAAAAGCTTACAGGCATACATATGTTTATTATAAGGTCTGGGTAAAATTACCCATTTCTTATGATAGCAAAATAAAATGCTTTAAAGCTTAAGCAAACTAAAGCATATTTTTTTAAACAAAGCTTTAAAAAGCTTTTCAGTTGCTTAGCTTTACTTTGGGTATTATTTGTAAGCTCTACAAGCTAAAAATCTTAAACACTTTGTTGCTTATTCTCTAATTACTTTGTTTGCTTGATATTCCCTCAAAAGCTTTCACGTTTTTTTTTGTCTTTTTTACACCATTTCCAATTGATCACAAGACTTGGTACGTTGCGGTGATATTCTTATCGAATCTCTTTGTCCATCCAAAGTATTTTGAAATAATTTATAAGAACTTTTTGATTTTTGACACTTTTTCTTGGAGCGCGTTAACGTCCCCAGACTAAAGAAATTCATTAGAGTTTTAAATTTGGCCGAATTTGAGGAATGACTTTGTGAGCCCATCTCCAAAGAGGCTGTAGGTGACTGAGAGCTTTTAGAGATTTTTGATTTCTTAACTTTATCTTTGGATTTTTGCGGTAAAATTAAGGCTTGTTGTTGCTGTTGATGTTGCTGTAGCAACTGTTGTTGCAGAAGCTGTTCTTTCATTTGTATGACCTCTGGATCCGGCTGTACATCCTGTAATTTTCTTTGAGCCATTATCGAATTTTCTACTGCCACAAAGGAGGTGTCCTTTAAGTGACGAGAACTATCGCCTTCTGAATAGTAAGTTGCAAAGCTAAAAGATTGGTTTTGTGTAGTAGAAGTGTTGGACTCGGTATGATAATCTTCCAAGGAGTTCAAAGCCGAAGAATTGTTATGGGAACTATTGGAACTGTTGTTAAACTGAAAGGTAACAACAGAAGATTTACGTGATGTTGTTTGCTGGGAATTCGAAGAATTATCCTGTGAAGAGTTATCCATAGAATTTAAGGAATTAAATTGCTCTTCATTCGAGTCACATGATCTAAATGAGGAGTTGTTATTATCTGCTGTTGTGGTATGATTGCGATAATTTTGTGTAAGCTGGGCTTTTTCGTATGCATTAGAGGGTTTGCGAAAGAAACAATGTCGTGGAAATTGAGAGCCCGAACCATTGCGATGAAATCGATAATAAGGCGATTCGGGATTTTCAGTTTCTTCCAAATCTTCAGTCAGCTGGGATGTAGAGGAATACATGGTTAAGTTGACACTAGACTTGGAACTAACTGGCTCGGTTTTTTGCCAATAATTTCCCTTATCATGAGAGCTTAAACCTCTGGCAGGCTGCTGGAGCCCAGATGTCTTATTGTTAATACAAGAAGTAGAAAATATTTCATCTAAAGATTTTTGCAAAGAAGTATAAAACAAGCGATCATATGTGGCATTATCGGGATTGCTATCGATTAACATTAAAGATCCCTGTTGCGAGCAAGATGTTATAAAAGGATTTTCCCCCACTAAAGGGGAAATATCAGGTGAAATATAAGACAATTGCTGACGTCTAGCTAGCGGTGAAAGTCTGCTATCTAAAGAGAATTTCTTTCTACCTATAGCCGGACTATTGCCCAAACTATTGGATTGCTTTAAATCATTAACAGGACTTTTATCATGATGTAAAGGGAGCTGAGAAGTGTTGCGTCTAAATGGAAAACAGCCCACCACAGTGGGTGTTATGGACTCCCTATCCGAGTCATAAGTATTTAAGGGACACTCAAAAGGCAATGGCTTAGCGGGCTTTTTAGTAACCAAAGAATCTAGACCCCCGTCATGGGATTTCGTTATTAAATGTTTCTTTTTAATTCGTTTCTTGGAACTTAAACGTAGATCATTAGCTTTGTTATAAGAGGTTAAAGCAGTGGATTTTGAGTGCGAACTAGCGCTTGAATTAACCACAAAGTTATTGTTTTTGCTATTATGATTATTACTGTGATGAAAAGCTAATGATGAAGAATTACTAGTAGTGGGAGTAGTAGTTATAGTAGTAGTAGCAGTAGTATGATTAGAATGTATTAAATTATTGCCTTGGTTATTTTGTATTAAGGTTACAAAAGATGGATGAATTCTAGATACCATGGCCATGGATGCTGTACTAGATGGTGTACCTGGTGATGATAATGATAACGTTGAAGAGCCTATAGTAGTTGTATGGATACCTTGTGCCGTAGGCGAAGTAGCCGTAAGAGTTGTAGCATTACTATTATTACTAAGATGATGTAAAGAATGATGTGTATTAAAACCATTATTGGGTGATGAAGGTGAAGTGTTGCACGAATTTTGTTGTTGTTGCTGTTGTTGTCGTATGGCGGCGGCTTTCTTATCGAGATTGGGAGCACTCTTACTAAATGAAGAGTTGCTCGTTACATTTGCAGCATGCCATTCAGTCGAATGGATGGCAGTATTGAGATTACAACGTTCTCGTTGGTGAACCGTTGAGGGACCCCAGGTTTTACCCTTGAAACCATCAGGACTCACTTGGATTTTAGAAGGTAGTTATGGCGTTGGTGTGGTTATTTCAATTACCGTTAGATAAGCGATGCAACATAAGATATAATAAATAAAACCGGAAAAGTAAAATGAAATAAAAAGAAAAAATTAAATAAAGGAATTTTAATAAAACTAAGAGAGAAAATTAAGTGTAAAAACTATAATAAAACAATAACACGAAAACAGTACAGCAACAAAGTCTTAACAATATTAAAGCAAAGCATAAATCAGGACAACAAAAGGAAAAAATGTTTGATAAATGTCATAGGTCAAAATTGGCAACATTTATTATGAATAATATAAAAAAACATAGAATAATCTATTGTATACAAACATATAAACTTAATGTAGCATTTAAAGTCTCAAACTTTTTTTATTTAATATTTTAGCATTAATTATAATATGTAATTATAATAATTAGCATAAATTAGAATAAAGTAAGTAAAAAGACACAAAAGCTAAGAACAGTACATTAATAAATCTGTACAAAAATCCAACCTAACAGAAATTCTGTACTCTAAGAGAACGAGGCGGGTACCCCAGTGCACCATGAAACTGGTGTAAATTAACCTGCATTATTCCCAGGCAGCATCGGACGAACTGCTGCGTGAGGATTTGTTCCGGAGTTAAACAACATTTTAAAAATGCCCAAAATTGCGTTATGTGAATACCCCCTAACAAATAGCGATTCAATTCAAGACCCCAATGAATGGCGTGGTATCAATAGAATGTTCTTTCTAGGATCACTTTATTGTCCACTTTAAACTGGAGTGCGAAAAATAGCCAAAGAAACTATATAAAAATTATAAAAAGACAAACTGGGATAAATTCAAAAATCTTATTCCGATGCTATTACCATTTAAAATGGTCCTTCTGATGCGCAAGAATTAGAGTACGCGGTAAAATATGCTACAAGAAACCTGACCGAGACATTTCTGAATCCCTGCTCAGAAAGACTACCTCCGCGAAAAAGCAGCCAGGCATTATGATCTTTGGAGTTACGATCACTCAGGAAGGAAAGCAGGAAAAGTTTCAATAGGATGACACGAGAAAATACATCATGTAGTTGGAAAAAATATCGCAAAGATTTCAATAGCTTCGAAAGAGAACGATATTCTGAATTCGAATATTCTCGCTAGTCTTGTGTGAGGACCCGGAGGGCGTGAGTAAGATCTCTAGGCTGGGCAAAACCATAGCCAAAGATGCCACAACAGCAGGTTTTGTGATGAAATATGATGGCAGCTCTACAGAAGAACAATCAAGAAACAGCGAAACTTCTGATAGATACTCATTTCCCACATCATTGTCTGCCTGATGTGAACAAGACAACGAGGATAATATATAATGGGTAATTCGAATATTGCAGCCATATAAATTAACAGGACCGAACGGGCTCTTCGAAACAGTTTTATATGAAACCCTTGAAGTGATCCTACCATGGGTAAAAATAATTTTTTTTCGCCAATTACAAACATACCAAAATATTTCCCAAAAGTATTGGGAAATATAAACCCTAAAACACTAGAAAGACTAATAGACATGCACTTAAAGGAAAAACTGACACACAACACGTATATCTTAAGAACAACAAGTGGATGGAATCAGCTTTGCAGTAGAATGCGAGTTCGATCGCGAACTCTCTTCAGTAAAAAGAATACACTTTGGCAGCCTTGCTCGATTTTGAAAGTGTCTTTAATAATGTAAAAATATTTTCGATCATCACCGCTCTAAGCAACATCGGTGGCCAACCCGCCATAATTCCGTGGACAGGCAATATGCCAAAAAGCAGAGTAATTAACTTTTCTCTCGGTGAAGCGATGGTAAGGAAATGTGTCACGAGGGTGCAGATCACAAGCACACGTGATACAACCGATATTTTTTTTTAAATAAAACAAACAACCCACGAAGCGACTAGCTTGTCTGCGGAAAACACCTAGGGTCTACGGCGGGAATCGAACCCATGACCTCTGGACTGACAGGCTAGCATCGCTACCACTCATCCACAAGGGTCCCCAACTGAAACTTATTCATAAATAAAATCTTATTGGATCTCAACAGAGGAGGTACAAAATTGGTGGAGTATGCTGTTGGTCCAAGGCAAATTCTTACAAGAGATTAGTAAGATCATGAAAGAAAGACAGAACTAGTTCTGCTGCCGCAAGTCAATCAGATTAAAACTTTAAAAACATATACCCAGTAGAGATTATAGCAACTATAATACTCTGCTGTTGCAGAAGATGAAATCTCAATCTAGTCCGGCGGCTGCAAGATGGAACGGGGACATTGTCGGGTGTCTACCCAGAGACTTCAAATCTAAAAAGTTCAAAATTATTGCCAACGTAATGTAAAGTTTTCCAGGCCGAGATTTACGATGTACAAAATGTCTGCTGATAGGATTTTGAAAAGGAATATGTCATCATTAAAATGCAAAATCTATGTAGACATCATGGCGGATCTCATAGCCCTGAGCTCTAGAACCACTAATTAAAGGAGCTCATTCCAACGACACAATATCACGCTAATCTGGGCGCCAGCAGTAGACATTTCTGAAACATCGAACGTGGCAAACATAGAATTGAGGCCGAGGTAGGAATCAATAAGCAACTGTAGAGTTACTAGTATTTTGTGGTCGAATACAACTGAGAAGAGAACGAATGAACCACAGATAAACGATAAAGGGAAATGCCTGGATCACTTGCTATATACATATCTAGGCCTTCAGGAAGTCCGAGACTTTCTCTTAGGGAATAGACAATTTGAAAACCAGACAGATCTTGAAAAACTCTAAGCACCCTATTCAAATTTACCAATTTCACCAAAGAATATCACAATAGTCCGTCCTCCACAGGCTTCCGAGCAAACCAACCCAAAGTAACGAAACAAAATTTTTATAAATGCGAAGGCCATGGATAATATTTAAAAAACGATAAAAGAAATAAATATCTAGAAATACCAAGGCCACAATTGGCAATCTTTGTTATGGATAACTTTTAAAATATCAAACTTTAATTTTATAATACAAAATTTCCAGCCTTTATAACAATTAAAAGCAAAAAAGTAAAATGAAATAAAAAGAAAAAAAAAATACATAAAGAAGTTGTAATAAAACTAAAACTAAGAAAATTCAGTGAAACAACTAAAATAAAACGTTAACCTAAATACAGTACATCAATAAAGTATTTACAAAATGAAATGAAAACAAAAGTCAGAAAATAGCAAACTTTTTTAGGGAATAGTTTTCAAAATATTCAAAGCATCTTGCCTTTTTTAAAATTTTTTTTATAGAACATTCATGGTGATGAATATATCTAAATATTTTAATAACATAACATATTATAAACAAAATGAAAAGGTAAAATGAAATAAAAAGAAAAAATAAAAAAAGTTGTAATAAAATGAGGAGACAAAATGAAGAGAAACAACTGCAATAAAACGATAACGTAGGGTCTGCTCGTAAATGCATAAATAATAAATGGAATTGTAAACGTCTTAAAGTGCTTTACTGGACCAGATATCGCACAAACAAATTTCAAATGCGGTGTACAAAAATGGCTGCTACTATAAAATATCATTGGCCAACTTTTATTGACATTGCAAGAAAAGTTTTGCTCGTATGATGCAAAGCAGTGATGCATTTACGAACAGGCCCATAAATACAGTGCAGCAATAAAGTCTTTACAAACTCAAGCCAAAACTGACATCATTTCTTGTGGACAATTTTTAAAACTCTGAGCAACAAACATTATAATGAATGCAAACAGGATATAAACTGAAATAAAAAGAAAAAAAAAACAAAGTCTTTCATGTCATTCGAACCCACAACTCCTACAGTGTTAGGCTAGGACACTACCAATTAGCTTTAAGTGTCTACGATTAATTTTGGTCTTCAACCTACAAATCTGCAGATGGCAGGTAAACTACATCAAGTCACATCTTGGAAGTTTTACAGGAGACCGCAAAAATAGGCTGCATATCACAAATGCTTTTAGATCTGTAGTATTAACAATTTCATCTGCACTACATATTTTATGTAACTCGTACCATTATATTTTTATGTAGAAGATATCCGTAACAAAATTACGTTATATGTATAATATTACCGTTAGTTATTAAAAATTAAGTAAAGTGCAACTTTGGCTCGCACACGAAGGGCTCCGTACGAATACACATATGTATATCCCTTTTTGTTTTTGCCCCGTTTGTCATTTTGGCAGTTTTTTCGTTGTGCTTTCTTGTTTAATTTTAGTTTTTTTATTTTTTTAAAGTATTTTTCGTTGTTTTTATGGTTTTTTTTTGTTTTGGAGCTTTTCGTGATTTTTTTTTTAATTTTTTTCTGGCGATTTTTCGTTTTTGCAATTTTTTTTGTTTTTTGCCGATTTGCTTAGTTTTGGCGATTTTTTGGTTATGGCATTTATTTAACGTTTTCACTTTCTGACGATATTTTTAGTTTTAGCGATTTATTTTAGTTGTGGCGATTTTTTCAGTTTTGGCGCTTTTTTCGTTTTTGGGGTTTTTTTCGGTTTTTTGTGGTTTTTTGACACTTTTTGCGTTTTGGAGATTTTTTTTTGGTTTTTGGCGTTTTTTTAGTTTTGGCGCTTTTTTGGTTTTTGCGTTTTTTGTTCGTTTTTGCGATTTTTTGGTTACGGCATTTATTTAACGTTTTCACTTTCTGACGATATTTTTAGTTTTAGCGATTTATTTTAGTTGTGGCGATTTTTTCAGTTTTGGCGCTTTTTTCGTTTTTGGGAATTTTTTCGGTTTTTTGTGGTTTTTTGACACTTTTTTCGTTTTGGAGATTTTTTTGGTTTTTGGAGTTTTTTTAGTTTTGGCGCTTTTTTTTTTGTTTTTGCGTTTTTTTCGTTTTTGTGATTTTTTTCATTTTTTTGGCGATTTTTTAATTTTTTGATGATTTATTTAGTTTTAGCGATTTTTCGTTTTGAAGAC
Source organism: Panzeria rudis (assembly GCA_956483635.1). Lineage (NCBI taxonomy): Eukaryota > Metazoa > Arthropoda > Insecta > Diptera > Tachinidae > Panzeria > Panzeria rudis. The sequence goes on from OY101451.1 coordinate 89,368,909, forward strand.
TTTTTCGATTTTTGACGTTTTTTTAGTTTTTTTTGCGATCTTTTTAATTTTGGTGATGTATTGCGTTTTAGCGATTTTTTTTAATTTTGGCGCTTTTTTCCTTTAAGCGCTTTTTTCATTTCAGCGTTTTTTTTCGTTTTAAAAATTTTTTTTAGTTTTGGATTTTTTTAGTTTAGCGTTTTTTAAAATTTCAAGATTTTACATATTACGGTTTCCAAGATACAGCATATTGTCTCAATTACATAGTCAAAATTACAATAACTAATAGAATACCCTTTAATTTTTATTGTTTTAAATATCGGTGGTAATTGGTGTAGTTTATTCTACAGACTACTCCAATTAGCACTTACTTTGAAAATTTAAAGTGTCTATATAATTATAAGTGTCTGTATATTACATTAGTATTTCAACATGTTGCGTTGCTCGCTTTAGAACACCCTCTAATTTTTAACTGTCATATATTTGTTGTTGTAGCGGCCGAAGTTTTACATATTCTGTGAAAATTTCAGGTCCGTAGCTCTTACGGTTCCGAAGATAGAGCAGATTGTCTAAATTACATAGTAAAATTACATTGACTGATAGAACAGCCTTTAATTTTTATTGTTTTAAATATCGGTGTTAATTGGTGTAGTCTATTCTACAGACTACACCAATTAACACGAACTTTGAAAATTTAAAGTGTCTATATATAAGTGTCTGTATATTACATTAGTATTTCAGCATGTTGCGTTGCTCGCCTTAGAACACCCTTTAATTTTTAGCTGTCATATATTTATTGTTGTAGCGGTCAAAGTTTTACATATTCTGTGAAAATTGCAGGTCCGTAGCTCTTACGGTTCCCGAGAAAACAGCCTGTGACAGACAGACGGACGGATAGCGTAGCGCAAACAATAGGGTCCCTTTACACTCTTGGTGTATCGGAACCCTGAAAAGGCCTAAGTGGTCTCTATCTTCCAGATGGTTTTGAGCAGTCTGCGTCCCTTGAAACATAAGACTTACTAGAATTTACCCATCGATAGAGAAAAATATGCTGATTCCAACGGTATAAAAAACGCATTTTGAAAAAAAGTGACTTGATTTACCTCCCACCCGCAGAAATATATCTTACTGCAATGAATATAGCCCAGTTGAATAACAATCATTCAGTTAGTTTGTTCAAAAATCCTACAACATCTTACACTTCTTATTTTCTCTCATATAACAACTTATTTTTTAAATTCCTGATAAATTGCCGGTCTATTGTCTTAAAATCTACTTACGTGCCACTATCCTCAGACCAGATATGGCTGGTGAACCCGGTGGTGTTGGCACCACACACGCCTGATCTCTTATTGTTGTTATTGTATGACGAAATTCGGTTGGCAAGGATATTTGCACTGGATCCTTTTTAGGTTTAAATTTAAATTTATTACGTCGCTTATTTGGTTTCGGTATAGTTTGAGCAATTATCAATTCACGGCCCATTAGTTCTAGCTCACGTTCACGTAATTGTTGTTCAAACATTTTCAAATTGTTGGCCTGTTCATGCTGTTGCATTTGTATAAGACGCAGCTGTTCCTCTTTGTTGCGCAGTTCCTATAACAAAGAAATGTATTAATTAATAATAGGACGAAAAAAAGAATATTTTTAAATAAAAAATTATATGATAAATTGGACAACATTGAAGCATAGAAACAGCACAGATATTTAGAAAACAATTAGCAAAAAGTCTTAAATCTTAAATGGGTTAAATCCATTTGAAAATCAAATAACTCGTTTTTGAAACCATTTTAACTTTCATCCTGATTACACTGCACAGCACAAAAAAAAATTACAAGATTCTAACGACTGATTCCGGTAGAGGGAGGGCACCAGCAAAAATATATACACGTATCGGCGTTTTGAAAGCTTACATCTGGGATTTATGGCAGGGAGAGCTAAATTTCCTCCTTTCGTACATAGTTATAGCGGCTCGCCATAGGAATTAAATTATAATATGTTCTCAGCATTTTCAGGTAAAAAATCACCAGGAAAATTTTTGTGGAACATTTTAATCCTCAACACTTCGCGGTATGGGTCTTTTTGTCCCTTTTTTTAAATAAGGGATAAAAAGCACCCCGTCATCGGCGATATACCGGGCTGAAATATTCTGCATAAATGTTCCTCGTGACGTTTTACATAAATGTGCTGAACAAATCATATACCGTAAGGCTTACAAGATTTCCTATGACGATCACTAATTGTGAATAAGTACGAAATTAACCCTTAAACACATTTTTAATTTTGAACGATTTATGGCCTTCAAGTTCTATCTGGAGCTTGAATGTATTTGAAGACTTATAATAGAATTATATGGCGAATATTTTTGTAGAACATTTCAGGGTGCTATATCGCTGGTGAAGGGGGGTTTTTGCACATTTTTTTAAGAAATCAAAAAAAAGGCCCATACAATGAAGAGTTAGGAGGTGAAAATGTTTAAAAAAAATTTTTCGTGATGTTTTACATTAAAATGCTGAAGACATCTTACACCTTAAACGTAAGGCTTGCAAGATTTCTTATGAGCGCTAATTGTGAATAAGTATGAAATTAACCCTTATACACATTTTAAGTTTTGAATGATTTGTGGCATTCTAGTTGATTCTGTAGTTTGGATGTCTTTAAGGACTTATAGTTGAATTTGATGCCAAATAGTTTTGTAGAATATTTCAACCCGCTATATTGCCGCTGAAGGAGAGTTTTTTGTTCCTTCTGTAAGAAAGAGACAATAAGATCCATACAGCGAAGAGTAAGAGGGTTAAAATGTTCTACAAAAATGTTTATCATGAAGTTTTACATAAATGCGCGAAACACATCTTATACTGCACAATATTTCCTATGCCGAGTCACTATTACTATGTGCAAAAGGCGGGAACTTTACCAGAATCAGTTCTTAGAACCATGTAATGATTTTTGTTGTGTTGTACAGTGTTATATATGTACGTCCATGTCGAATTTTCTACTATAAGAATTAATCATATATTAAAGAAAATATGTTAATTTATTCTATAATCTAGCAGAAATCACCGAAACCGAAAAGTCGTGTCTAATCAGGACGTCGTTTTCATTCTCAATGAATTTAAAACTACTTTAACTATAATGGCGCATAATCATAGTGCTAAAGAAAGTATACTTTATGAATTTAAAACCAGTATTGCCATATAAAATACTAGTTTTAAACTCCTAAAGTATACTTTATTTTGACTATGATTATGTGCCAATTTCATTACTTTAAAGATTGAAAAGATTACAAAAAAATAAAAAAAGTGTTTATACAATTAAATGGAAATTTAAAAATACACTTTTGAAATTATGAAAATCTCTTACCTCTTCGATAGATTGAAAGCGCTGATATTTGAATTTATTTTAATAGGATTTGTTTCAATGTTAATTGTTTTTTTGGACGCAATTAAAGAACACATATGTATTTACATTTTTTAAAATTCCATGAAAATGTTTATGTTTTAATACCAAATATGATACCACAATAATTATATAAAAAATAACGAATAACAAAGAGGGGAAAAAAAGGGAACAAAAGAAAGGTTAAATATGGAAAGACATGAGTTATATAAAATTTGTATATCGTCTTGGTTATATGAAATTGAGAAAATAAACGTAAAACAACATTAAACTACTGATATACTAACAATAAAATACTTATTATTATAAAACACGCAAAAATCTAATAAATATTAATTTAGGAAAAGCAATCATAAAGAGTGAGAGAGAAAGAGAAAGAGAGAGAGAGAGAGTTAATAGCATACCTTTTCTTTTAAGCGCAATTCATGTAAAACTTCAGCAATTTCCTTTTTCCAACCATCTTGCATGGTGTGGAAGGATTCTTGGGGTGTAGAAGTAAAACCGGAACGTGCTATGTCTTCTAGATTTAGTAAAATGTCTTTGAAACCAGGACGATTATGGGGGTCACTCTCCCAACAGTCTAAAAATTAAAAGTGATAGAAAAGTAGTGTAAGGAGTTGCTACTACTCTTTTAATTATATAAAAATATAGTTTACTTTTCATGAGTTTGCCCCAGGCCTCAGGACATGTTTTTGGTATTGGCAATGTAAGGGTATTGACGGCCACACCATAAGCCACCGATAAAGAATCAAAACCTTTATAAGGCGTTTCACCCGTTATTAGTTCCCATAATAAGACACCATAGCTCCAAACATCTGAGGATCTAAAAAACAAGACATTAGTCTATTTAAAACGAATATAAATAAAAAAGCTTAGGAAAAGTTTAGCAAGGTCGTGTAAGATCTTTTAAATTACACTGTACAACACAAAAAAATTATATGGCTCTAAAGATTGATTCTGCCAGAGGGTACCAAAAAATATATAAGTTCATCGGCGTATTGAAAGTTTATATCTGGGACTCATTTTACCAACCGCTTAAACAAATATTTTTGTCTGGCACTGGCTGGACTTAAAAATTAAAATTTTAGAGTTATGATTTGATTACTTATTGTTAGTTAAATTTTATTGAAGATACAATAAATAAATATAACAAAAAAAAATTTAGGGAGAGTTAAAGTTCCCCTCATTTTGCCCATAGTTATAGTGAGTCGGCATAGGATATCTTGTCTGCCTTATGTTTAAGGTATAAGATATGTGCAGCACTTTTATGTAAAACCGCACGGGAAACATTTCTGTAAAACATTTTAACCCTCTAACTCTACGTTGTGTGAAATTTTTTGTACCCTTCCTAAAAAAGGGGCAAAAAACTCCCCTTCAACGGCAATATAGCGGGTTGAAATGTTCTAGAAAAATATTTGCCATAAAATTCTATTATAGGTCTTCCAAGACATCCAAGCTCCAGACTTAACTTTAGCACCAGAAATCACTCAAAACTCAAAATATGTTTAAGGGTTAATTTAGTATTTAGTCGCAATTAGTAATCATAAGAAATCGTGTAAGCCTTACGTTTAAGCAATAAGATGCGTTGAATTCTTTTTGTGTAAAATATCACGGGGAACATTTTTGCAGAATATTTTAACCCTGTAACTCCTTGTTGTTGTATGGGTCTTTTTGTCCCTTTCTTAAAAATGGTGCAAAAAACTACCCTTCCACGGCAATATAGCGGGCCGAAATGTTCTACAAAAATATTTATTATAAAATTCTACTATAAGTCTTCACAGACACCAAAGCTCCAGACTCAACTTGATCGCCAGAAATCGTTCAAAACTTATAATCACCATTGTCGTGAATAAATGGCGAACATTTTGTTCACGTGAACTTTTTCCAATGAACAAAAAATTTTGAAAAAAAATTTTACAAAATAGCACACAAACACAACAACAATACAAAGTTTGTGATCGCAATTTTAGGGAAAGGGGAGAAATCTCACGTGAGATTTTATTCGCGATAAGGGTGAATATGTTTGAGGGTTACTTTCGTACTTATTCACAATTAGTACTCTCCCTTATTTAAGAAAGGGGTAAAAAGAATCATACCGTAAATATTTAGAGGGTTAAAATATTCTACAAAAATGATTCTCGTGGTGTTTTACACAAAAAAGTGCTTAACTTTCCAATTGTCAATACACGTATATATCTTTTGATGCCTCCTATGAGAATCAGTCGTTAGGACTTTGTAATATAAAAAAAAAAGTGTTGCAGTGTTGTTAAGATTGCAAAAAAAAAATTCATTGTCTTACTTGGAGTAGGTACCCCGACTTATGACCTCGGGCGGCATCCAAGCATAAGTACCAGCTGCTGACATACGTGTGGTATTGTACAGTTCCCTGGCTAAACCGAAATCTGTAATTTTCAACGTTTTCTTATGCAAATTATCGCCCTCTATAGCTTCAAATATTAGAACTGGAAAAAGAAAAACAAATTTTTATTTATAAGAATACGCCCCAAACAAGTAAAGTATTCTTGCTTCACTCACCATTAGAACTTTTCAAATCTCTGTGTATCACCGATATTGGTGCTTCATTGTGCAAATAGTTCATGCCTTTTGCAATTTGTATGGCCCAATTTACCAAGACGTCGGGCGGTATTTTTCTACCCGCTAATATACGATTTAAACTGCCGCCACGTGCATATTCCATGACTAAACATAGCTTGGGCGGTTTGAGACACACACCTCTTAGCGAAACAATATTTTCATGTTTTAAAGCCCAAAAGAGTTTCGCTTCCTGCAATACACTGTCACGCATTGTATCCATATCCTCGTCAGCTGTTTGTCGTGCCGCCTTAACGGCTACTTCTTCATTGCGATAATAGCCACGATGTACTTTGCAAAAACCACCAACTCCAACGACTTCTTGTACATCGAGTTCTTCATAATCGATTTCGTGCGGCTGTATATCACCAATAGCTGAAGGCACATTTATCATCATTGGATCTTGATTTGTAACAAAATTACTGGGAAATATGCCGCACTGTAACAAGAAAGCAAAGACAAACATATGAGATTTATTATTAAGAACCAAATTTGCAGAATGTTAACAGCAAAAATAAAGATTTTATTTTAAAATGTTTGTTTAGCTTAAGCAGGCTGCCAATTTTTAATAACCTTCCCACTTGGAACCTTTTGTTAGTTTGGGATGCCTGAAATGGATAAGAATGAAAATTCCCTAACTATTATAGAAGCTGGGTCGGTGTTAAACCAAGTCGAGCGCCGAATAAATGAATTTATTCGCTTTATATTGTTTTCCCCTAGGTCTGCAAGTTCGAGAAGTGACGAGCTTCCAAAGTTTGACGCTCTATTTCTAGACAGAGAGGAGGTATTCAACAGTTTCTTCCTTCTCCTCCTCGTTCTGTCAACATCTGCTAAAGTCCTTGTAAGGAAGATCCAATCTCCTAGCATTAGCACCGATAAAACCGTGCCCGCTATGACCGCTACGAGTATGAATAGCTATTGACTAGGAAGCCCCAGTATGATTGCAGATCTGGTGAGTCTTAAAATTATAGCAAGCTGGAAAAGAAATCAATTTGTATTCTGCTATTTAAGAATAAACCATGTAAACATTCTAAAAAGACATACGGGGGAAATTTAAAAATCTTATGCAGACGCTATTACACCATGAAAAGCAGCCTTCTGATGTAGAAGAATTAGGGTCCGCCGTAATGTATGCCACGAGCAAATTGAACGAGGCTTTTCGGAATTCCTGTCAAGAGCGGTCACCTCCGTCAAAAAAACCAGCCAAGGATGGTGGTTTCCAGAGTTACGATTACTCAGGAGGGAAAGCAGGAAACTTTTTAACTAGGTGAAAAAAGAAAACATACCAGCTACTACATAGAACGAATACCGCACAAAGATTGCAATAGCTTTAAAAAAAGAATGTAAAAGAGCGAAAGAGCAGGGTAACGAGTGAGTTCTCTACGTTCCGCAAAACCCATTAAACCAGACTTTCTGATGAAAGATGATGGTAGTTTCGCAGAGACAAATCAGGAAAGAGCAGAACTTCTGATAAGAAACTCATGTTCCCCGCTAACCACATCACAGACTGCCTGCATGGGCGTAAAGAAGCTAAGGATGATAGCATGGGCGATTCGAGCATTCCAAGGACATTTATCAACCTGCACCGATCGGGGTCTTCCCAAAACTTTTACATGAGTCCATTGAAGTGATCCAGCCATGCCAACCTGGTATGGTGCAACCGATTTTTGTAGGTTTCATCAAGGAAATAAGGTTGTATATTGAGAAAGAGTATTATACAGGGCAAAAATTAAGGAGTACGTGTTTCAGATCTTATCGAAGACAATCACAACACTGGGCTTCCGACTGAAAGTACATATAATTATACGCTACGGCCATGCTTACTAGTCTGACCTAATTGATTTTTAGGGATGGTGTTACGATATCTTAACTCTTTCCTATTTTTCTTTATGAAAATTGCTATCAATTAGAATCTGTCAAAATAACACTGTGCAACAAAATTATTTTTTTTTTCAAAATTACACAGTTCCAACAACTGATTGTGACAGAGAGCACCAAAAAATATTTATACGTGCAACGGTGTTTTGAAAGCTTACATGTGGGATTCATTTTATGGAAAGTTATATCTCGCCCCCCTTTTGCACATAGGTATAAGAAATCTTGTCACCTTTCAGTTTAAGGAATAAAATGTGTTCATCACTTTTATGTAAAACACCACGAGGAAAATTTTTGTAGGACATTTGCCAGCTTCAGACTCAACCTGAACGCTAGAAATCATTCAAAACTTAAAATATTTTTAACGGTTAGTTTCGTACCTATTCACCACAATTAGTACTCGGTATATGAAATCTTGCAAGTCTTACGTTTACGGTGTAAGATGTGGTCAGTATGTAACACACCACGAGGAACGTTTTTGTAGAATAGTTTAACCTTCTAACTCTTCGTTGTATGGGAATTTTTGAACTTTTCTTCAAAAAGAGGTTGCCATACAATTTTACTATGGGTCTTCAAAAACATTCAAGCTCCAGACTTAACTTGAACGCCAGAAATCATTCAAAACTCATAATGTGTATAAAGATTAATTTCGTACTTATTCAGAATTAGTATTCGGCATAGGAAATCTGCCTTACGTTTAATTTATAAGGTGTGTCCAGAACTTTTATGTAAAGCATCACGAAGGGGAGTTTTTAACCGCTTATTTAAAAAAGTGCCAAAAACCCCATACCGCAAAGAGTTAGACAGCTAAAATGTTCTACAAAAATGTGTCTTGAGATGTTTTCCATAAAAGTGCTGAACATATCTTATATGTACATACTTTAAACATAGCCTATGGCGAGTCATTATAAATGTGTGGAAAAAGGAGAGGTCGAATTTAACTCCCACTAAAATGAATCCCAGATGTAAACTTTGAAAATGCAAATAAGGGGCCATTCACATATTACGTAACGCTCCAGGAGGGTTAAAGATTTGTTACGGATTAGATACTTTATACCGAAAATTTTTTAAAAAGCGTTACGAAGGGCCGGGGGGCGGGGGGACTAAAACATCCGAAAATAGCGTTACTTAATATGTGAATAGGCCCTAAATACACGTATTTATTGATTTCTTTGCAGGCTCTGCCAGAATCATTCATTAGAACCTTGTAATATAAAAAAAATTTATGTTGTTGTACAGTGTATTTTGCAATTTGAGTGTTGATTAAAGCCTCCTTACCTTATCTCCAATTTTTCCAATCCACCAACCCTCATCTCCCGAAACATTAGGATCCGTAGACAAAACCAACACCACTTGACCTCTTTGCAAAGTCAATTCGTCCTCACCCTGGGCTTCATAATCATACAAAGCCGTCCAAAGACTACCACCCGGTGGTATGCTCTCACCCTGTTGCGATTGTGCATTCTGTGTGGTGGTGTTTGTTACCGAAGAATACACCACACTGCTATTTGTAATTGTATTGGCCGCCATACCGTTTGTTTTACCATTTAATGTTCTGTTAGTTTCTTTAGACATTTGGCTGACATTATTTGTGGTGGTGGTGGTGCTTGTTAAGGAGGAGCTAGTGCTGATGCTGGTAGTGTTCTTAGAACTAAGCGTATTTTGTGGATTTTTATAACCATTGTAGGGTTTCAATTTCGTATTGTTGCTGTTGCTGGGCAATTTGTGGCCATTTATGCCCGATGACGAGGCTGAATTGTTAGTTTTATTGCTGGTGGAGTTGGCGGCGTGGTTGATATTATTTGAGCTGCTGATGTTGGTGTTCGTGATTGTTGTTGTATTGGTGGCATTCTGATTATCTGTTTGTTGTTGTTGCTCTTCGCTAATTGCGATCATTTGTGTAACGTTGTTATGACGTACCGGCATTAAATGTTGGGAAAAACACGCAAAACGATATGGATATCACAACAACAAAAACAATCAGCTTATTGTTTTGGAAATTTCATACAAAAACATTTACAGCACTTTATTTTGCTTCTAACAGTCCTTTCTTCCGTCTGTTTAGGTTTTTCTTAGTATGAATTTTATTTAATTTAAATTTATATAAAATGTTCTGCTTTTGTTATTAATTCCAACGAGGGTTCTCTTTCTGGCCAACAAGAATATTATGAGCAAATAAAAACTTTTATCAAGTTTCTTTTTTTAACTCTTAAAGACTTTGTTAGTTTTTTATTTGGTTCTCTTGTTGTTGTTGTTTTATTTGTTTCTCTTGTTATTCTAACACTTGATTATAATTGTTCTTGTAGTAGTTGTTATTGTTTTTGAAGAGTTGTTGCTGCTGTTGCTGTTGTTGTTGTTGCTTTAGCTTTGGTTTCTGTTGTTGTTTTAGGATAATTCGTTCGTAATGCTGCTGCTGCTTCTGTTGTTCGTTATGCTGTTTTTCAATGTTGTTGACACTTTTATAAGCCATGCGTATTTTATAATTTATTATAATTGTTTTTTCTGTTCGTTTCCCTTATTGCTTGCCTGTCTTGTACTTCGGATGTATCGTTCTAATGTTCTGCTGCTGGTTAAATATGAAGAGTCTACGGCAGAAGAAAAGAAATAAATATTTTAAACAAATATGATATTTACAATGGATACATAAAGACGACAGACATATAAGTTAATCTATTGATTAAACATAAAAAAAACGTAAAATAATTATTGAGGCATTTCCTTTTTAAAACTTATACCGCGTTTGTTAGTTTGCTTTTGAAAGGCGAAAACTTGTTTCAAACATTTTGATAAATTTTAATTGATAAGCAAAAATAAAAAAGAATAATAAGGAAATTAATGAGGTAGTTTGTAAGGAATAGGACAAACTTAATTCCTTCCAACCAATGTGTCCCGATTACAGTCTATCCTATTTAAAATAATAACCTCACCTGCACGTGGTACATCTGCTCTAAGAAACTAGTCTCTGTTAACCGACCTTGATTGGAATAACCCTAAGCATGTAGTGACTAAATCAACTACAGTAATGCCAGTTTGGAGGTGATGCTGGCAGCCCCAGTTCCAGGATCGGATGCTGTAGCCCAACAAATTGCACATCTTAAATAAAATCAGATTACCGAAACCGCAACAGGGATGAATATGCGGGTATCCTGCTATCATAATAAGCTACAAATGCTCTAATTAAGTGGAATCCATGATCAGACAGGATAATAATAGCATGCTTCAGAACACGCGCTGGAAACGCGACTTTCAGACAATGCTATGATCCAACTGAAAATGCAGATATTGCTATGTTAATGAGAGATTTTAACGATCAACTGGGATCAGACAATCTACAACGATAACATGCGATGGGATGACATAGCGTCAGAAGAATGAATAAGAATGGCGAATAATTTATAGAAACATGTCTTAGCAACAAATTGGTAGTAGGCCGAACCATATTTCCCCGTAAAAACTTACACAAAGTGGCGCGGATGTCACCGGATAATCCTACGGAAAACCACATAGATGATGGCTATGTATCAGTAAGAAATGAAGGGGATATTTACTCGATATGCATAATAAATGAGGAGCAGATTATGCAAGTGACCACCACCTTTTCATTGGTACAGATGTGTTCAACATCAGTACCGCCATTAAGGCCAAACCTGACGGTGATCTTAACACCGAGGAAAATTGAGTATTCACCACCAGACCCCGAGTTTCGCCGAAGGTAGACCTGTGTGACTCGCAAGGAATACACAGGTAGTAACTTCTTGTGCTTGGCCGCCTACCATGCAAAAATACCCTGTTAAAGTGTTTGAGCTACCTAAACTAATACTATGCGATGCAGCCGAACTTAACTAAGGAATAACCAGCAAGCTAGAAGTGTACCACAAAGGCAGGCGACAGCTATACTGGCCTTTCGCTAGCACCACCGTTGCAGCCACTGTTGGCTTAGCAGCAGCATAGACAGTGGCTGGTTGTCCGAAGTCCAACCAGCCACTTGCATTGATCGAGCATCAGTCTTTAAACCAACACCTCTCCCAGCTATTTTGGTAGCAACCATAGCCATCACGTGGACTCCCAAAGGAGACCTCAAGCAACAGCTGGTCACAGAATCATCTTTCATATTGAGGTAAAACAAAGTCCGCCAGTAGGTTGTACAGGATGCCAGTTTCAAGATCGCATAATGCAGCCGAACTCAACTAAGGAATAACCAGCAAGCTAGAAGTGTACCACAAAAGCCAGGCGACAGATATACTGGCCTTCGGCTAGCACCCAGCTACAAAGCATCACCGATACAGCCACTGTTGGCTTAGCAGCAGCATAGACAGTGGCTAGTTGTCCGAAGTCCAACCAGCCACTAGCACTGATCGAGCATCAGTCTTTAAACCAACACCTCTCCCAGCTATTTTGGTAGCAACCATAGCCATCACGTGGACTACCAAAGGAGACTTCAAGCAACAACCGGTCACAGAATCATCTTTCATATTGAGGTAAAACAAAGTCCGCCAGTAGGTTGTACAGGTTGCCAGTTTAAAGATTAAAAAAAAAAAAAAAAAAAAAAAACCAGCCCACTTGGGTCCCTATAGGTCCCGTTGTATTAAAAAAAAAGTCCGCCAGTATATCTATCAAAATAGGAACAGAGTATGCCTTTCGCGAACATTATCGCGATTGGCGAGCATCATTTCTTTAACCCTCTAGAAGGTAGATCATCTGTGGGTCTACCGGTTCCCGTGGTACCAGTGTTAAGTAACTGACCAAGCCTCGAAAGAAAACCCCTAGAGGTTAAGTTTCTATCGACTTTGGTCTTAGGGGAGAACTTAGGTGCCTGCCCACCTTCTTCCAGTCTCGCATAGGTTAACATATTTCCTTTAAATAATTATATGCACGCTCGTTGCTCTGTTTTTCCAAAGATTGGGTAGTAATTCATAAGTTTCATGGATAATTGGCTAATGTTAATGCTCGGAAAGACCAATTACCATTTTTCCCAGCAAGCACAGCACCAAGGTGTTGGAAATCAACAAGATGCAGATCCGTACCCCCGTCTCAAGGTCGCAGCTGCCAAGAAAGGTAACATCGTTCACAAAAAAACTCGTCGCACACAGAAGACTTCTTACAAAAGCTGCCAACTAACATCTTGGACGTAAGATAACAAGCAGAAAGCGGTGGATCTCTGATCTGACGTGTGAATTGATAACCAAAAGAAAGTAACTTGCAGATCGTCTAAACATGAGCAAAACACGAAATGAGAAGGCCACAATACCAACAGAGGATTACGAAATTGACAAACAAGTGAAGAGAAATGCACATGAGGACAAAAGGAGACGGTACAATAGCTTGGCAAAGGAAGCAGAATTTGCAGCCACTCACAATAACAAAAGAGTCTTTACAAAATTACAAAACAACTCACAAGCAGAAATTTTGCGGGGTGTATGGAATGGAGAATTTACTACTTCGAGAAGCTAACAGATGGAGACATGGGTGGAATAATATTAAGCCTAGCTCTTATCCACTGATACACAGAAACACGAGATCTGTGTGATTGCGAATGTCATGCCGCCAGAGATGATATATCAAAGAGCACACCAGCTGAGATTCCAGAAATAATTGAAGCCATCAACAGTAAAGAGTATCAAGACGCCAGTATTGCACAACATACATCCCAAATTAGTGAAGAATTATTATTGTATAATAGAATAAAAAGATTTCGCGACTCCAACAGCTAGAAATGAAATGGTATTGTACTTATCAATAACTTGGTCCACATTTTGATCTCAGTGCTTTTTACGCCCGAAATTTCTGGATAGGAACTTGGCCTTAATTTCACATTTATGGCTTTGTGCGGATTATATTTAACGTTTACAAATCAAACTCTTTTCGTTTTTATTGAAAGCATTCTTTTACATAATTTTATCCCCACAATTTTTTGCACAATTTGCTGCATGTTTTTTGTTTCGTTTTTAATAACAATAAATGTCAGGTAATGTGACAATAAGTACGTGCCGATTTAAGGATTAAGCTTAAGATTTGAAATACAATTTGCAAGCACATGCTTACACAGCACCTACAACATAAAGGCGTCAGCGGTCTCATCACAGAAAGTTTGAAAGGGAAGTTAAGCCACCGAAGTTTGAATCTGTGTATTTAGTATTTATTGCAGTATTCATAAAAAATTAATTTGCATGGGAAATTGGTTTTAAGAAAAATTTTTTATGGACATTTTTATTTCAAACCCAACTTATTTTTTATGATTACGCCTGTTAATTTCTTGGCTTCAATAAAAATCACTCTATAATAAAATTAATCTAAAAACACATTGAGACATACATAAATATTTCAGAAAGTTCTCTTTTATAATTCGCTCTCTCACTCGTAATGCCACATGCCATCTACGAGCGATTTTCAGATAAAAAGCTGCTCCATATTTATATCTGTTTATTTCACAAATATCAAAAAAGGACACTTGCTTACATTTGTAAAAGGTCGAATGCTACCACCTTCTCTAATTGTAGAACTGTCAAAAATTATTACGAATATGTTGCGGTTAATAGGATAACTCTTAAACGTAATTGCGTAAGCGAATTACCTGAAACGACCTCCTACAAAACTTCTTTATTTCTACTGTTGACCAAAAAGTATTTTTTTAAATTTTATTTCTAATTTTTGTTAATTTATATTATGGCTTACTTCCCACTTACATACATATATCGTCACAGAAAGTGCAAAAGCCCCTATCTACTAACATTTTAAAAGTTTTTAAAGGTTTTAAATTTCAAAGTGGAATCGAAAAACACTTTTTACAGACTTCATTTGCAGTAAATAATAAAAAACGTGCATACTTTTAGGGGCGTCAAATAAATGTTTGGTCATGAGCTTTCTATGTTAATAAAAAGCTTAATGTGAGCTTTGCATCTAAAAACAAGAGTAAACAAACGCCTCAAGGTATAAAAACTTTATCATTGTAAAAACGAAATACAAAATAAACGGAATCTAAAGCAACAAAAATTTACTTTTTCGGAATGACAACTACGGAATCAAAACCAATTCGAACGGAATCTGTGTCACGGCTGATAGTTTCCATTTAAACAAGTCTTATGCTTCTCCTGTAAAACTTTTAAAATGTTAGATAGGGCTTTTTGCATTTTCTGTGCCGATATGTATATAAATGAACATAGATACATATGTACATATGTTTTTCAGTTGGGTAAAATCCATTTAACTAGATTAATTATCTAAAAAAAAATCGGCCTGAAATTTTGTACGCCTTCCAATCAGAATGTAAAGAAACGAGAGTGAGAGACTATAAAAACAATGAGTTTCTTTTTAGTATTTGCTATTTGTTACAATAAAAACACAATATGACAGCAACAACATCAAAAGAAAAAACCCCTCCACTAAACTCAAAGCTACAACAACATGGACAAAATAGAAAATAAATAAAAAAATAAATTGCAGCAAAATCAGTGTTGCCGATTTCTGCGTAATTATCAAAAACTGATGCAAGATAAAATTTTTTCGCAATGATTTTGATTAATATCACCGCGTTTTTTGGTCGCCGCTCACTACAACAGATAAGCATACGTTCTGACGATCACGACTAATTACTCCTAAAGGTCGCGTTTTGTTTGACATACTTGCTAAAATGGCAAGAATTGATGTTGAAAAAGTTACTCTGTTCGTTAACCACTTCAAAAGGTATTTACTCCAAACATATCTACCGATATATAGTTGAGCTGCCACCAGTTGTCACTGAAACTGTAGTACCCCTGAGATTTTAGGGACAATGAAAATGCTATTGCTGGCTTGAGTTCGAAAAAAGCCACAGGTCCTGATGAAATCACTAACAAGATGCTTTTAGAGCAAAAAGGATAATTCTTTCAATTTTTAATACTATTTAGCGCCTAGAACACTATCCAACGGAATTGAAGATTTCATTAATTGTCATGATATAAAAGCCCGGAAAAAGCCATTCGAAAGTGGAATCTTAAAGGCCTATAAGCCTTTTATCCAACATGTCGAAATTATTTGAAAAACTATGCATTAATAATCTGTCTTCCATTCTAAATGAGATTGTATGTATTACAGATCATCAGTTTGGTTTCAGGAGACAACATAGCACTGTCGAACAAACGCTTAGACTCGTGAATGTGGCTAAAAAAACGTTCGAACAAAAGAAATACTGTTCTGTCCTGGCATGACGTATTAGTCCAGATACTAAACCAAAAGTTACCCTCCAACATTCCAAGCTATACACGAGCCTATGCATTATTAAAGAAGGTAATTTACTGAGCTCATCACAGCCCATTTGAAGGCAGAGTTGTTCAATTCAGTATTTTAGGTCCGTTACAATATTTGATATATGATTCCGGCATGCCAACATAGTAGATGATACATCTTTTTTTCTAAGCGTCAACGAAAACCCTCAAGAGGCATCACGAAAATTACAAAAATACATATCACATTTGGAAAAATGGTTAGAACAATGGAGAAATGAAAAGTTAATGAACAAAAATGTGTACATATCACGCACAGGGAAACATGACCACCTCTTTAAAATGATAACCAGAATATACCGCAGCCCTCCGAGGTTAAATATATTGGTACTCACCTTGATCGTTTTGAAAAAAAAACGTTCAAAAAGAACGTCTTGGAACACCGTGTAGGACGGAAGTTCCTTAAGTCTTATTTGCATAAAAAAACTATGTTCTGCTATGTCATGATTGCATAAGATGACATGACTTAAAACGGCATGGCATCATATGACATGCTATGACATGGCATGACACGAAATCACATAGTTAGATCTGGCATGATAAGGCATGATATGACATGTACATCTGAGGAGGTACTATTACACCTCAACTGTAGCCGTACTACACTCCCCCATAACCAGCAGCGACCACGTCTCAACTGATTAAGGAGCAACCACCGGGCAACTGTCTAAGATCGAACAGTTACATTCTAAAATATAAAGACCACACTCGGCTGAGAAGGAGACACTCTTGATCTCAGCCGAACACGAGAGACGTAAGGTAACCAAAGAAACAACTCTTGAACCTAATATTTTGTATATGACATTTCATCAGATGAAATGACATGCCATGGCATGACACGAAATCACATGATACGATATGACATCATAAGGCATGACATGACATGTACATCTGAGGAGGTACCACTACACGTCCTCAGCTGTATCAGTACCACCATCCCCCATAACCATCAGCGACCACGTCTCAAAAGGTTAGGAAGCAACCACCGGGCAACTGCCTAACATGTAACAGTTACATTCTAAATTAGAGAGACCACACTCGGCTGAGAAGGAGAGACACTCTTGCTCTCAGCAGAACACAAGAGTTGTAAAATAATGAAACAACCCTTAAACCTAATATTTTGTATATGATTGGTTGGGCTTATTATTAACAATTTTAGATTAAAGATTTTAATACTTATTGTAAGTTCAATTTAGAATTGAAGATTCAATAACTATGAAAAAAAGAGCGCATGGTGTCTTGGGACACCGCGTAGGAAGAAAGTTCCTTGAGTTTTATATACCTAAAAAAACTATAGTTTGTATTAGGTCATGTTCGCATAATATGACATGACATGACAAGACATGGCATCACATGACATGACATAATATGGTCATCTGAGGAGGTACTGCTACACCTCCTGCGATGTAGTAGTACCACCCTTCCCCTTAACGACCGACGACGATGTTTCAACCGGTTTGGGAACAATCAACGGGCATCTGCAGGGGTTACCACTGGAGCAGAATTTCGTGTCCTAAGGACATGCACATTAGCCCCAGAATTCGTAATCAACCTTGCTGGTGAACTGCCGGTCTCCAATCTTCCCTTGAAACGTTCATTCTCAGTTATGAGAACCTAATACTACACCGAAATTCTAGTCAGCTTACGAGCCAGCTTTCCATTTCTATCTATTACATCAGTGACACTTTTCAACCTTATTACGGAATCACCACTGTCATTAATCCTACTGACATTAGCAGTCAGCCTTTTCTTTTGCCGCTTGTTCCTGCTACCTGAGGCCACGGCACTCTTATTAGAATCAGTGTCATTGAACACTTCCACCTCCTGAGCCATAGCATTATCAGCACCACGGACATCAGCCGGCGTACCAGCTGCACTAACCAACGTATATCACCTGAGCCAACAACAGCAGGACCAAAAAATACTAGCGGAAGCAACTAAAGCATTAACAGAAATAGCAACAAAAGCTGAAAAAGCAATAGCAGCAGCACCACGAATAGCGCAAGTAGTAAAATTTGCAACAACGACATGCTGGGCATCAGCGCGCCTGGTCTTAGGCGGCGATGACTTAGCAGGCCTCTCCCTATCACTCGCTATCCGCGTCAAAATGCCTCACTTTCTTAATGGCAGCAGGCGTCGGCATAGCGTCAGAGCTCGCAATATACGAGTTTCCCGGAAAACTTATTTAAAAGGAAATTCCACCTACCTTAATAATACTCATCAGTAGGAAGATAACAGTTAGAACTTCCAGATGATGAGAAGAAGACATTTTAAAAAGTCATCAGCAACTAAACCAATTATCACTTGGACGGATTTAGATCAAGACTTTTTAGCTTAATTTTTTTTTAAGTTTATGATCAAACAGAGTATAAAGATGTATCTTGGGATAAAAAATAATCCAAAAGAAATTTACTTTCTTAGGCAATATCTTTTGGAGTTGTTACTCGTTTAAACGTATTTTAATCCTAAATCCAGCATAAGACGATACTTATTGCCAATAGTTAGCAGAGACACCTTCAGCATGAACCACTTATCCAAGTCACAAGCCACTTAGCAAGGACACAAACTAGGTTGCATGTTCTAAAAAACAGGGCCGAAAATCCCCAAAAATCCCCGCCACTTCCCCGCAAAAATACGACTGCACTGAAAAATCCGCAGCGGCAACACTAATCACCAGCCGGAATTTTAAATTCCTGATGGATTTGCACCTTCAACTTGAGACATCTTGTCAGGTGAGTCAGCGGAGTCTCAAAACAAGAACATTTTCATTTTGTTTTGCATTTTCGTTACCAGTATATTTTACATGTAACTGGTTCACGTTTAGGCAGGCGCGGATCCAGCTTGATCTTTTGGGGGGAACCTCTAAGTAAAACATACTATTTTTCCAAACTTCTTTTAGAAACTCAATAGAAATATACTCGTTTTGTAGGGGGGGGGATATCCCGTTGTCCCCCTTTGTATCCGCTCCTGCGTTTTGGTAAGGCTAAACTGGGTGGTCAAAGACCTCGCATAGACAGATGACAAAAATCATGTAAGTATGGCAGCCTAGTTCGTGGTCCCCGTTGCGAGTGATTACCAAACAGACTTAACAAACCTCAGCTGTCTACACTTTTCCACTCTCGATACAATTTCAAGATTCCGGAAAGTGTGAGCACCAAGGCAGTTATATATTGTGCGGCTTAGAGCCGGTCAGTGGTACAGTAGATATTCTATCGTCTCAATAACCCCAGGTTCCTTACAACATTTCCTCTGGTTACACATATTTGCTTCATGTTAAAAAAACAATTTTTTTTTATCTTCAATCATTTTCAACATGGAAATAACGTCCATGTTTTTGAATAATGTGTTAAATTGGTTGTGTAAAATGGAATCGCAACTGCGGCAACACTGGGAAAATCCCATAAGTCTGAACAAGAAACATGGCACAACACTCGTTTAAATTATTTATTTACACACAAACGTACACACACGAAACGACAAATATAAAATGTGATTTGTGATGATCGGATGGCAAAGGAGATGGTACAAACAAGAACGGCCATAGAAAATCATACGAACACACAAACAATAACAATATAAAGCAATTAACGATAAACTGGAGATGGAAACGAAATAACGAATAATAACAAAACAAGATTGACGATATTGAACATATATTTTTTATATATATATTTTTTTCGGTGAGTGAATCTATGTGTATGTACATACGAATGCTTGCGTTTGTGTGATTGTTTTGTATTTGTTTTTTAGTTGAATGTTGAACTTCATGGATACGAAATGAAATGGAATGAGATTATTTTTTTTATGTTTTTGCTATTCTCATATGTTTTGTTAGGCAGGCAGCAGCCAGCGGGTGGGGTAGTTTTTCTTCAACTAAAAACCTTTAAAAAAACACCAACTTTTTTTGGCTTTTACACAAATTTTGTAATTTAAAACATTAAACATTTTTTTTTAGCACTTTATTTTAAATACTCGCACACTGTTTTTCTTTATACTCGTAAAAAGATTATTACATATTTGAAAACGAAGAAATTTCTTTTTTTTTAGTTCTATAGACACGCCTACATTTATTGATATTTCACAATATCCTTACAGCATATTAAATCGATCGACATGAATTATTAAACATATTTGTTAGAGATAGAAGCTTTTAAATGAAAACTTTTTGGGAAGTTTTTGAGATTTTAAGGTTTTATTGTATTAAACTTAATAAATTGATTTTTTCAGCGGCAACTTTGCAGCTGCATGAAATTGGCTATTATTATTTTGCTTTAGTTGGTTGGATTTTTTTTTATATCAATAACATATTTTAATTGTAACACCTTAAACTATTAAACACTAAGCCACACACATACAAACGCACACTCGCTTAAAACGTTTTAAAAACATTCGTGTATCTATGTTGGAACAAATTACAACAAAAAGAAAAAAAACGTATCTCGAAAATGCCTCTTAAAAGAAACTAGTTGAAAAAATTTCATGATGTTGGTCTTATTACATGTTATAATAAAAAAAAATTCTTCTTGCTGCTTCTTCTTGTTATTTCTTATTTTTTCTGTCAGCAACTTTTTTTCTTTTCTTTTTTTTTGTTTTTGGAATTTTCGTTTTCTAATTTCAGTCGTTTTTGTTGGCGTTTTTACACAAGTTTTTGTTTAATTTAAAATTTTTCTATTTCGTTGTTATTAATTAAAGTTAATTTTTTAATCGTGTTTATCGAATTTTTAATGCGAATTTTAATCATTTGCAATTTTTTTCCATTCTTTTGATGTGTGTCGTACTATTTTTTTCTTTTAACTAAGTGCCGTTTCTCTCTATTTCTCTTTTTTTACGATAGCTGTCATTGCAATGCCACGGTGTGTTGTATTTTATATGACAGTTCTTAATAATTGGAAATGACAATAGAGGGAGCTAGCTGTTGGCATAAAAATTAAAATAGAAAAAAGAAAAATAATTCTAACTTATTATCATGGCATCATTTTAGAAAAGATTCAAAAATAAGTTGTCTATATAATTTTAAGTAAATTTGATTAGAAAGCTTAAATAAGTTTCAATTAAACTCTTTTCTTTTGGAAAGAAATTTTAATATAAAACCAGCAATTTCGAAAAAATTTCTTGAAAAAATTCATCAAAGATAAAAACCTTTTTCTATGGAAAGTTTAGAGATAAAAAAATTCACATAGAAAATTTAGAGAAAAAAATATTTTCCATAAAAAAGTTATCAAAAAAATCTAAAGCAAATATTATTTTCCTCCATTATCTATTACACTATACAACAAAATCATTTTTTTTAATAAAAATTTTCTTTAGAAAATTTATCAATGACAAAAACCTTCTTCTATGGACAGTTTATAGATAAGAAAAACTTGTAATAAAAAAAATTTATCAAAAAAATGTTTTCTATGGAAAAGTTATCAGTTTTATTATTTATTACACTGTACAATAAAACCGAAAAATTCTTAAAATGACAAGAAGTTAACGTCTGATTCTGCGAGAGGACACCAAAAAAAGTATATATGGGTGATTCTCATTCTAAATATATATTTTTTAGTGTGTGTGTGCGCTCTTTGAAGTGAAAACTTCTATAGGCACATTAGGCAATTTGTTTCTATGAATAAAATATTTTACTTTTTCTATGGGTAAAATGTTTCATTTTGGCATCACCCACATGCTAATAACCTTAGTTATCCCACATATGGGGAGCTGCTACATTTAGAATCCTATAATTTGGTGTATGTTACTTTCATAATAAAGTGGGGCACTCAAGCAGAACACTGACGGGACAGGAGCGGGCAGAAGGATAGCCCTCATACAAAAAAAAAATGTACATATCCAATGTGTGGAGAGCTGCAATAGTTAGAGTCCTCAAATTACCTGTAGGTTACTTTAAAAATAATATGCTTAGGTAGGCATGAAACTGGCGGGCTAGGAGTAGGGAGAAGGAAGGGTACCCCTCATAAGAAAATATGTAAATATCCATTGTCTGAAGAGCTGCAATAGTTAGAGTCTTCAAATATACTGTAGGTTACTTTAAAAATAATATGCTTAAGTAGGCAGGAAACTGACAGACTAGCAGCGAGGAGAAGGGCACTCCTCATACAATAAATTTTTAGTTATCCCATATCTGAAGAGCTGCAATAGTGAAAGTCGTCAAATTAAGTATATGCTACTTTTAAAATAATGTGCGTAATTAAACAGAAAACTGGCGGCATAGGAAGGGGAATAAGGGTAACCCCCATATATAATTTTTTTTTGTTATCCTATATCTGGAAAGCTGCAATAGTGACAGTCCTTAAATTTGCTGCATGTTACTGTGAAAATAATGTGTGTACACAAGAGTAAGGCTAGAGGACTAGGGTACTCCTAACATGAAAACTATTAATTACCCTACGCGCGCGAATTATAAAAGATTAAAAACAGAGATTTAGTAGTTTTAAGTTTTCACTTCTGTCGGCAGGCGTCAATAACTGCATTTTTTTTATCAATGTAATTAAATGAAATATGAGAAGGTAGAATTTATTATTTTCGCCTTATTCAATGTATCATGAAATAAAATGATATTTTTCGATTTTTTAACCGACTTTAGAAAAAGGAGAAAGGTTATTAATTAGTCATGTATTTTGTTTTTATGTATGTTCCCTCAAAACTCCGCCATTTATGAACCGATTTCTGATTTTTTTCTCTCTATTCAAAAGGATGTACTTCCAGATTGGTCCCGTTGAAAAATGGGCGGGGTAACGCCCATACAAAGTAAATATACATTTGTTTTCAACTACTTCTACTCAACCGATTTTTATAAAACTACACACACATTAAGCTTCTGTTTAAATACCACATCAGGATTTAAAAAGTGGGTTGTGCCACGCCCATGAAAAGTAAATATTATTTTTCAACCACTTCTACTAAACCGATTCTTATGCAATTTTGCATACACCTTTAGTTATCGTTACAATACAAGGTTATGTCTAGAAAAATGGGCGGTGCCACGCCCAAGAAAAGTTAATAAGCATTTTAACTACTTCTACTTAGCCGATTCTTATGAAACTTTGCATGCACATTTAGTTACCGTTACAATACAACATTGTGGCTAGAAAAGTGGGCAGTGCCACGCCCACAAAAAGTAAATATTCATTTTAACTACTTCTACTTATCCGATGCTTATGAGACTTAGCACACACAATTAGTTCTCGTAAAAGTACATGATGATAACATATGGGGGCGGTGCCACGCCTATTTTGTAGTCCATTTTTTTTTTTTGCAAGAATCATTTAACATTTTTGTGTATTGAGCGTTACATCGCGGTTGTTCCGAAATATTTTTTTACATAACGCTCAACACATTTTTATACGAATTAAAATTTTTTTCTGAACAAAAATTATATATTGAATTCAATGCAATTCAAACGTATAATCTTCGATGTCTTTTAAAATAAGTTCTTTAGTTATTCACTAAAAAATTCAATTAAATTAAAAAAAATATGGATAACACTTGGTACAGTTTTTTGGATACGAACGATGATTGATTGATGCAATATGCAATACTATTAAAAAAAGTTCACAAAACTTTTAAATATTTAGAAAAACAAACCTACTCTGTTATTTAAGTGTATGCTGTTAATACAATTTTGAATAATTAAACTGAGTAATGAAGCGCATTAACAAAGCGTAACGCTCAATACACAAGACTGCTTACAACAGCAATTTAAAAATTGAAAATTCTAATATTTTAAAAAAATTTGATGTCTGAAATAAGAGAAGTAAATGCAAATTAAATCTCGTTTTGTAAAAAATGCATACTTTCTTAATGTGGAAAATCAACAGCATGCTTTACGGACACACCATTTTGTATTAAGAGAGCTTAAATAGTATTTTCGTTCTTCGTTTTTAACACATAATGGACAGCATTATACAAAAAAAAAACTCATGTATATTTTTTTATAATTTATTAAAAAACTACGAGAAACATTTTTGTAAAAGTCTTCGGAATATAGATCTTTTTGTTCCTTTGTTCAAAAAGGGGCAAAAAACTCCCCTTCAGCAGCGATATAGCGGGCTCAAATGCTCTAAAAAAAAGTTCCTCGTGTTGTTTTACAGAAAAAAGCTGAACACTTCTTATACCCAGAACGTAAGCCTTGCAAGATTTTTTACGCTGAGCGCTAATTGTGAAAATAAGTACATAATTAACCCTTAAACACATGTTAAGTTTTGAATGATATCTGGCGTTCAAGTTAAGTCTGCAGCTTGGACGTGTTTGAAGACCTATAAGAAAATTTTATGGCAAATATTTTTGTGGAAAATTTCAGCCCGCTATATCGCAGATTTTTGCACTCCTTTTTTAAAAGAGGTACAAAAAGACACGTACCGCGAATAGTTAGAGGGTTAAAATGTTCTACGAAAATGTTCCCCGTGGCATTTTACATAAAAATGCTTATGACATCTTATACCTTAAACGTAAGGCTTAGAATGTTTTCTATGCTAAGTACTAATTGTGAATATATACGAAATTAGGCCTTAAGCCCAATATGAGTTTTGAAGGATCTCTGGCGTTTAAGTTGAATGTGGAGCTTTGGTGTCTTTGCAGCCCTATAGCAGAATTTTAATGCAAATATTTTTGTAGAACATTTGTTTTTGCTATATCTCCGCTGAAGGGGAGTTTTTTGTCCGTTCTTTAAGAAAGTGACAAATAAACGCATACCGCCAAGAGTTAGAGGGTTAACATATTTTACAAAATTGTTTCTCGTGGTTTTTTACATAAAAAAGCTTATGACATATTATACCTTAAACGTCAGGCTTACAAGATTTCCTATGCCGAGTACTAATTGTGAATGAGTACGAAATTAACCCTTGAGCTCGGGGTGCCTTTGATGACTTCTGGTAGAATTGTTTGACAAATATTTTTGTGGAATATTTAAGGCTGCCAAGATTTTCGATGCCGAGTAGTAATTATGAATAAATGCGAAATTAACCCTTAAACACATTTTAAGTTTGGAACGATTTGTGGCGTTTAGGTTGAGTCTGGAGCTTTGCTGTCTTTGAAGACCTATTATAATAGAATTTTGTGGCGAATATTTTTGTAGAACCCGTCAGCCCGCCATAGCGCGGCACAAAAATACCCATACCGCGTAACAAAAAGACCCAAACCGCAAACAGTTAGAAGGTTAATTCGTTATACAAAAATATTTCTCGTAGTATTTTTCATAAAAATGATGAACACATTGTATACCTTAAACGCAAGGATTACAAGATTTCCTATGCGCAGCACTAAATGTACCGCAATCTGTAGTTTTTTTTTCCATCAAAAAACAGTTATAAAATTGTTCTGCATACAATACTCCAGCACTAAGCACTTGGGAACTCCCGCATTACTTCCTTCCCGGGGTTGAGGGATTGAACATTTTGCGGAATTCTCGGGAACTTCCGTAATATCTGCTACTATGAAAACACAGCACCGTTGCCTTTATCTTTTACTTGACATTTCATAAAGTATGGCAACTATAATTTGTTAACGGTATTGCAGACTTGCTTTTTTTTGGGTACAGAATTGGTTGTTTGTTTAAAAAACCATTCTGAAAGCAACGCCTTTTCTTTTCTTTAAGATATTTAAAAAAAATTCAAATTTATGCTTAATTCTCTGTTTAAATAAATAAAGCAAGTAAATTGGATTACATATTTTACAACAATCATATGTTTCTGCCAACAACAACAACAACAACAACAAATCATTATCCACAAATGGGAGATTTAAAAAGAAAAGAGAGAATAAAGTCTCCACTTAAAATAGCGGTTAATATTTATATACAATATACACACATAACTGTATACAGCATCTTGTTGTGGCCAGGGCTGCCAGATTTTTTCCGATCTGTTTCGCCAAATTGATTTTAAAAATCGCCAAAAAGGCGCCAAAATTAAATTCATGAAGTTTTTCTTAATATAAATTTGATAATAAATTTGTTTTTATATACTACTTTTTTTAATGTAAATTTTTATAAAATAATCCTATAAAAATTTATCAGAAAATAGCCAAAGTAGAAATAAAATCGCCAAAAATTATTTTTTGGAAATTTTTCTCATCCAAATTCAAAACGCTTTAATGATTATGATAATTAATAACTATAAGAAAAATTATTAAAATCATATTGTTTTAATTTCTTGCAGACGAGCTTTGATGGGATTTATTTTTGAAAATACTCTTTCAACGAAGTAATTTTCCTTAATTATATAAAAATTTTGAAGTTCAATTTTGTAAAAAAAAAAATAGCCATAAAATCGCCAACAAATTTATTTATGGCCATAACAATCGCCATGTCTCGCCAAATAAAAACAAATTAGACGTCAAACAAAGTTCAAAAACGCCAGGTTTGGCGAGAAATCGCCATATCTGACAGCCCTGGTTGTGGCTAAGAGACTCATGCATTCTCTTGACAATGTGTGAAGGTGGTGTTGTTGTTTTTTTTATATCTACACTTGCAGGATGTATATTGTATATATCCTGTGTGAGCATCCATTGTAACATGAGTATTTTTTCCGTTTTTTTTTCTTCTTTTTGTTCTTGAATCTGTATTTTTGCTACTTTTGAGCCCATAAAAATTTCAGTTGCGCGCAGACTTTTGGATTAAACGTGTTCGGTGAAAAATCTTAATTAAAAATATTTTATAAAAAAAAATATGTGAAATTTTTTTACTCTATTGCAAAAAAGTTTATATATAAAAAAATTAAAAATTATGCAAAAATTTGGACAGCCTATGAAACCAAAAGTAATTTAAAGAAAAAATAATCTTATATAAAATTATATATCAAATGAAATGAAAGAAAGAAAATCTGTTTTATATAAAATGGACAAATTTTGTATTTAAAGCTTTAAAGAGTGGGTGTAATAGAATATAAAGAAGAAAAAAAATCACGTTTAACTTGCGTTTTTTTTCTATTGTATATTCTGTCTAATGAAAGAAACCTCCCAAATGTGTATTTTATGTTATGGATGGAATATTTTTGTTATTGTTGTTGTCTATAAGAAAAAAATATATAAATTCTATTATCTAAACTTTGTCGTTATTTATAAAAAAAGTATATGTATTCTCTCTATAAATCAAGCTACATACTAAGAAATTTTCAAACCCCCTAGAGATACAATTAGAATGATTGTATTAATTACATTAAACAAAATCGGCTTTGAGAAAAAATTTGCCTTGACACTTATTTTTTTTTATGTAAGGACCTTCAATATTATAATAGACAAAAAAGTACAAATGGGAGATTTTCTTATATATGTTATTTTAAAGATAAGTAATAAAATTGAAATAAAGCTGAGAACATTCATAACTTGATTGCGTTATAATTATAACGTAAAAAAAGTTTAAAATATTTTAATAAGATAAGTACAAAAGGCCGCCAATGAATTATTTTTGCAAACGCCGCCTCCCTTCTCCACTGACCGAGAAAAAAAATAAAACTCCATTATTTTTATATTACCACATAGGTAAATATGTTGCAACCAATACAAGCTATATTTCATTAAAATCGATCCGCAACTTTTGATTTTATTCACAATTAAGTGAGAGAAAAATTCCCTATTAGAAATTTCTCGATAAAAAATTCCCCATAGAAAATTCATCGTTAAGAAAACTTCGCTATAGAAAATTTCTCAATAAGGAATATTATATCAAAAACACTTTATCGGTTAGGAAAACTTTCTTTTAAAAATTTATCGAAAAAAGTCAATAGAAATATTATCGATAAAAATGTTTGATAGAAAAATTTTACAACTGCTAATTTATTGACTAGAAAAATTCATATAAAAAATTTATATTTGAAAATTATATTGACAAAATTTATCGATAAGAAAAGCTTTCCATAGAAAATTTATCGCAAAATAGTTTGCCATAAAAAACTTATCGATAAAAACTTTTATAGGAACAATCTATAAGAAACATTTAATGAGAACATTTATCGATAAGACAAATTTCCATTTGCTGGAAAAACTTTCTATTGAAAATTTACCGAAAAAATGTCAATAAAAGAGCTATCGATAAAAAACTTTAATGTTGAAATCTTATCAATAAGACAAGTTCGCTATAAACAATTTATATTTGTTATTTGTTTTTCGACAACAAAAAACTTTCTATTTGAAAAAACATTTATCGATAAGAAGAACCTTCTACAGAAAATTTATCGACAAAACAGTTTTCCATAAAACACTTATCGATAAAACATTCTATAGGAATATCGATAGGAAAAATTTCATAAAGAAAATTCGTCGATAAAAAAGTTCTGTAAGAAAACTTTTCAATTAAAAATTTACCAATAAGAAAAATTCGATATAGAAAATGTATATTTGAGTGATATATTAAAAAAATATCGTTAGCAAAAATTTTCTTTAGAAAATTTATCGAAAATGGTGTTACATAGGAAATATCGATAAGGAAAATTCGATAAAAAAGAATTCGCTATAGAAAATTTATCGATAAGAAAAGTTCACTATGCAATATTTCTTGATCTAAAAACTCGTATTTAAAATATGTATCTATTAGAGAATCTATTGCAAATGTATCGAAAAAATTCTAACGATAAAGCTTTATAAAAAAAAATGTACCGATAAGAAAACTTTTCAATTAAAAATTTATCGATATGAAAAATTCTCTATAGAATATATTCGTATATTATATTAAAGAAAAAATTATTGATAAGAAAAACTTTCGGTAGAAAATGTATAGAAAATGATTTTTCATAGAAAACATTGATTAAAAATTCTATAGGAAATATCGATAAGAAAAATGTTTTATAGAAAATTTATCGATAACAAAAAAATGTCAATAGAAAAGTTTTCGATAAAAGGAATCGCTATAGAAAATTTATCGATAAGACAAAAATTCTCTATAGAACATTTATCGATCTAAAAATTATATCTAAAATATATATCGAGTAGAAAAACTTTCTATTGAAAATTTATCGAAAAAATGCTAACGATAAAAAGTTGGAGATTTTTTTTTGGGAATTGCTAAACAAGTTCTATAAAAAATTTAAAAGACAGACAGTGAGAGAGAGAGAGAGAGGGAGAGGAAGGAGAGAGAGAGGCGGACGGACAGGACAACAAGTCAATACAATAAGTTTTCCATATCGGAGTTCATGGGTACCGAAAACACAAAAAATTCAAACGAATTGATAGCAAATAAAAGTGGTCTGTTAATTTGACCAAACCCACGTACATACCATACATGTATTTCGGAGAATTGAATCTAAATCTGAGGTCCGTTTGGCTCATACACCCTCAAAGTTTCAAGTAAATTGCAAAAAAGAATGCAGCTATTTTTAAGATTTTTAGCAGTTTTTCGCAATTTACTCGAAATTTTTGAGGGTATTCTAAATTTTTTTAAACTTCAAATTTAATACAAAAAGCAGAAAGGCCGCGTTTTAAAAACGCCCGTTTGGGCTCAGCCTTACAAAGTCGATTTGGAACAGGGATTCCCTTAGCCGTTTTTCCCTTTGACTTTTAAAAACTATTAAAACTGCTTAAATGCTCGTTAGATTACCCGTTTGTAGAATTGCAAGAGTTTTCTCTCGAATATTGTATGAATTTCTTTTAACAAATTTTACAATTTAACGCTCTATTTTTTCTTACTATGCCATTAACTTGATTTCAATTTTGCTCTAATTTGATTCTAATCCCTCGCTGTAACTTTGCCAATCTCTAATATGGTTAAGCCCAAACATGTTGCTTTTAAGTAGTTACAGCTTGAGCTCTTACAGCTCAAAAACTTCAAGTACGTTTTGCTGTTTATTTTCTACTCTCTCTGCCGCTATACATGTCTTTTTGGCCAGCCCTCCCTCCGTCTCAAAAATCTGCTATATCTCAGTCATTTGCTTTGCAAAATCTTTTTTTTAAATATAAAATTTTACACAGTTTAATTTTTGCACGCATTAAAGTATGCTACACAAAATAATAAATAACATAAAGTAAAGTATAATACCGTTAGTAAGCATGTATTGGGGTGTGGGTGTGTTAGTGAGGAAATTACAAAGAAGATTCTATGCGATTACCTAGCAAACTCAATGTCTAAAGCTTGAAATACAAAAAAAGAAATTTTTCAAATAATTTAATTAAACCGATTATTGTAAAAATTTTCACTTATGTATATTGGATTGCCTTTGTTGGAAAAGTGGGTGGGCAGTGCCACGCCCATACTAAATAAATAAATCATTGTTTTTCACTACTTTTACTAAGCCGATTCCTACCAAACTTCTGCCACAAATTGAGTTCCGTCGATAGGACGTACATACAATTTCATGATAAGAAATGTGGGCTTTGCCACGCCCATACAAAGTAAATCTCAATTTTTAAATACTTCGACTTATTCGATGCTTGTGGAAATTTTCGCACACATTGAGCTCCCATGACAATAAAATTTCTTGTTTAGAAAAGTGGGCAGTGCCACGCCCATACTAAGTAAATCATTGTGTTCAACTGCTTTTACTAAACCGATACCTATCAAACTTTGCACAGACATTCAGTTCCCCCAAACATACAATATTATGATTAGAAATGTGGGCTGTGCCACGCCCATACAAAGTAAATACCTACATACTTATACTTATGAAACTTTGTGTACACATTGAGTTCTACCGACAATATAATTTTATATTACAAGTCGGCAGAGCCACGCCCATACTAAGCAAATTAATGTTTGAAGCTACTTGTAGGGTTTCTTTTACAATCCGGTAATTCAAAGCTGCGTAAATTTAAGAGTGTAGTACATTTTTGTATGAATTTTATATTTTTGCAAACAGATACTTCAAATTGAATTAACAATAATTGAGATTGCTAATCTTAGAAGAGATTTTACAAAGAATATTTTCAATTAATAAAAAACTATGGGCAACGTTCAATACATTTTTGAATAGATATCATTTTAGTTCCAAACAGACACTACAATTTGAATTAAAGATTGTTGAGAAGGACACACCTCTGGGTGTCTTACAAATTATATTTTTAGTTAATAAAGAAATGTATGGGTAACGTTCAATACAGCTTTTCATGAACTCCATATTTTTTCCCAACAGACAATATCAATTGAATTAACTGCAATTGGAATAAATATGCGTTAGACACTTAAAAATATTTTTGAAAATTAATGTAAAAATTTATGGGTAACGTTCAATACATTTTTGTAGGAATTTTGCTAATTTTTACAAACAGACACTCCAAATGAAATTAGCGAAAATTGAGTAATACAATCTTCATAAATTTTTAAAAATAATATTTTCAATTGTAAAAAAAAATTGTGGGTAACGGTCAATACATTTTCAAGTAATTAGCTAAAACCTACATATAATTGAGATGGGCAACCTTCTAGGAGTTTTAGAAATTGTATTTTTAATTAATATAGAAATTTATGGGTAACGCTCAATACAGCTTTTCATGAATTTCATATTATGTCCAAACAGACACTACAAATACGATTATTAAGATGAATATGCGTCAAGGAGCTTAAAAATTTTTTTTAATTCATAGAAAAATTTATGGGTAACGTTCAATACATATCTGTAGGAACTTAATTAATTTCTACAAACAGACACTACAATTTGTTCAATTGGCAAAAAAAAAATTATGAGTAACGTTCAAGACATTTTTGTATAAATCTCAATTAATTAAAAAAAACTTAAATACAATTGAGATGGACTATCTTCTGGGAGTTTTGCAAATTATATTTTTAGTTAATAGAGAAATGTATGGGTAATGTTCAATACAGCTTTTCATGAATTCCATATTATTTCCCACCAGACAATACAAATTAAATTAACGGCAGTTAAGATGGATATGCGTCAAGGAGCTTTAGAAATAATTTTAAAAATTACATAGTATCTATACAAATTTATGGTAACGTTCAGTACATTTTTGTATGAAGCTAATTAATGTTTACAAACAGACAATACAAATTAAATTAACGACAATTGAGATATACAATCTTCAAAAAGTTTTAAGAATAATCTGGTATGTGATGGAAATCGATCTATTTCATATCGCTCGATTTCAAAAAACTAATAATAGCCAAATATGTGTTATGTAAATCGCACGATACAGTAAAATAGAATTTAAGATCGAATAAAATATTCTAAGTCTCAAAAGCAATAAAAACATCAATAAGTCATCTTTTAGAACATTTTGTTTTTTGAAATCGATACGATTTGAAATCGATCGATTTCCATCATATACCAGAATATTTTCAATTGCTAAACAAAATTTGTGGGTAACGTTCAATACATTTTTGTATAAATTTAATATTTTTCCAAACAGACAGTACAAATTTAATTTCACAACAATTGCAATGGGCGAGTTTTACATATAATATTTTTAGTTAATACAAAAATTGTTGGGTAGCGTTCAATACATAGTGTATGAATTAAATTTTTTGTCAAACACACATTGCAAATTGAATTAACATGAATTGCGATAGATAAGCGTCAAGGAGTTTTTCAAATAATATTTTTAATTAATACAAAAAATTTATGGGTAACGTTCAATACATTTTTCTATGAATATCATTTTTGTAGCATACACTGCAAATTGAATTAAATACAATTGAGAGAGGTAATCTTCAAGGATTTTTATAAATACAAATATTTTCAACTAAACAATATAAAAAATTATGGGTAACGTTCAATACATTTTTGTATAAATTTAATATGAATAAATTGAATTCACAATAATTGAGATGGGCAATCTTTAAGGATAAGATTTTCAATTAATATAAAAATTAACGTTCAATATATTTAATAGGATACAAACCATGATCGATTGATGAAACATTTATTAATACAATAATATTTGATCACTTCACAAAACATTTAAATATTTAAAATCACAAACGTATATAAACGAAACGTGTAAAACATTTCTTTTATTTGATGCAATTTGGAGCAACTTCACTGAGTAATAAAGCATCCTAAGAAAAGGCAACGTTCAATACAAAAATTTTCGGTAAACAGCATTTATATAATTGAAAAAAAAATCAATTGAAAATATTGCAAGTTACATATATGCCGGCATTTGCGCATTCAAATTCATTTTAACCGGCTTATATATCATATGTAGTTCCAACAGTTATCAGCTCTGAAAGATTGCTAATACCCTTTGAGTCCCCTTGACATTTTGGAAGCTTAGGTCCTCTCCCGATTGACTTTTTGTATACATCAGCTTAAAAGTTTTAGATTTATTACCCACTGCCTTAGCGAATGAAAATCAAATTTGTGCTTACTGGGTATACTGCATATTTGTGTTTGCTTGTGTCTGGATGTGTGTGTGTGTGTGTTTGTGTGTTTGTTGGCTTCTTTACCGTTGTTTGTACGTAAACGTACGGCAGTCGCAACCAAATGAAAATTTGATGTTGAGGATTAATTGTTGACGAAAATGTGTAGTTGTTATCCCACGTTGTTGTTTGCTAAATAGACATGATGCGCCTACATGTATGCAAACATGTATATGTAACATACATGCATACATATGTACATATATACGTAACGTTACAACAATTTTAGCGACTACGTAATTACAATAATAATTGCAAATAATCGCGAGTGAAGTTTCAATTATAATGCTATCAGGGAGAGAGTAAACGGTATAAATATATGAACGTTTGTAACTACCCTGAAGGAAATGTCGATAGTAAAAGTGTACTTTACTATTAACCTTGTTACCAGTACTAACTCACTAATTGTACCCCAGACAATGTTCTGTGCTATAGACATTTAATATGTGCTTGTCATTGAAATTCCACTAGTGACATCGGAACTATTGACTTACTATGGACTAGTTGGTTCTTATGGGATCACATTGAGACATTGTTACCACAGATTCACTAGTGTATTTTAATGATTCTAGTCAACAAGTATAAAACTTTTTACTAGATAAGACAATTATTGAATTAGATTCTTAAATGAAACAATAAAAAATCGTTTGTAGCTGTCTTCTCTTTCCATTAACTGCAAAAAAAGTGTAGACGATTCGTTGACAATGTCACCAAAAAGTCACCAAACTTGTCGACAAAGGTGGTGACTTGGAGACACTTGGCTCCTGGCTTCCTTCAGGGCTTGTACATATAGGCAGATGTGTGCATGTTCATATGTATGTATGTGTGTGTGTGTGTGTGTGTGTGTGTGTGTGTGTGTGTGTGCGTACTTCCTCGCAAGTTAATGGTTGTTTAATTTTCCTATTTAATTTTTATGTCAAACGAAAATTAAACAACAATTTTCCACTGCTTCCTTTTTGATAGGTAATTGTTTAGTACAATTTTATGTACATATGTATATGAAGTCTTTAGCATCAAATTGTTAACATGGTTCTAACGACTGATACCAACAGAGGGCACCAAAAAAAACATAACATACGTGTATCGGCGTTTTAACAGTTTACATCTGAGTTTCATTTGAGAAGGAGTTAAGTTTCCACACTTTTTCACATAGTTATAGTAAGTCAATAAAGGAAAACTTGTAAGCCTTACATTTGAAGTACAAGATATGCTCACCACTTTTATATAAAACACCACGAGCAACATTTTTGTAGAACATTTTAACCCTCTAACTCTTCGCATTTAGGGTCTTTTTGTTCCTTTATTAAATAAGGCACATAGAAGTTCCCTTCAGCGACGATATAGCGGTCTAAAATATTATACAAAAATATTTGCCATGAAATTCTACTATAAATATGTCTTTAAAGACATTCACGATCCAGACACAACTTGAACGCCAGAAATTATGCAAAACTTAAAATGTATTTAAGGGTTAATTTTGTACTTATTCACAACTATAGCAAATCTTGTAAACCTTAGGCTTTAGGTATAAGATGTATTCACCACTTTTATATAAAACACCACGAGCAACATTTTTGTAGAACATTTTAACCCTCTAACTCTTCGCATTTAGGGTCTTTTTGTGGCTTTATTAAATAAGGGGCAAAAAAACTCCCCTTCATAGGTGATATAGCGGGCTAAAGTATTCTACAAAAATATTTGCCTTGAAATTCTACTATAGGTATTTGAAGACACCCAAGTTCCAGAATGAACTTAAACGCCAGAAGTCATTCAGAACTTAAAATGTGTTCAAGGGTTAATTGCATACTTATTTGCAATTAAGACTCGGCATAGAAAATCTTGTAAGCCCTCGCTTAAGGTATTAGATATGTGCATCTTTTTTATGTAAAACATCATGAGGAATATTTTTGTAGATAGTTTTAACCATCTAACTCTTCGTTGTATGGATCTTTTTGTCCGTTTCTTAAAAAAGGGACAAAAAACTCCCCTTTAGCAGCGATATAGCGGTATGAAATATTGTACAAAAATATAGATCGGACATATTCAGAAATATCACAGAATACCATTCCGATCGGAAGTGGCTTCAGTTCCGTAAGTTTCTTCTTCAGAAAACGAAAAACGAAAACATTCGTAAAAAAAAAATTCGTAATCAAACCACTTTTAAATTTCAAAGTGGAATTGAAAAACACTTTTCTACTGACTCCATTTACAATAAATACTAAAAAACGTGCATACTTTTAGGATCGTCAAATAAATATTTGTTGATGAGCTTTCCATGTTAATAAAAAGCTTAATGTGAGCTTTGCATCTAAAAACAAGAGTAAACAAACGCCTCAAGGTATAAAAACTTTATCATTGTAAAAACGAAATACGAAACAAACGGAATCTAAAGCACCAAAAATGTACTTTTTCGGAATGACAACTACGGAATCAAAACCAGAATCAATTGTTAGAAGTTTGTTATTTTGACAAAAAAATTTTAAATTATTGTACAGTGTAAATAAAAATCTCCAAGTTAAAAAAAAAATAAGAAAAGAATAACATATAAAAATACATATGTACACTGCAAGTGAGAATCTCGGATATACTGTGTGGCTTCAAGGTAGCAGGCGACACTGAAACTTATTATTTTGCATTATACTATTTTTGTTCTCCGAAAACTTTAATGTTCCTCCTGCCAACCTGCAAAATTTTATGAGTTTTTCTTAACAAGTATTATGGCGTTTAATGTACTCTTTTTTTTTGCCCCATATCTATTATAAATTTCTTTTAGTTTACACAGTAATTTATTTCTTATCCCAAGCAGCCAAACCATTAAACGTGATGCTAATAAGCAGTTAAGGTTTTTTTTGTGCATTAAATAATAAAGCACGTTTTTTTTTTGTTTAATACTTTATGGAGCCTTCTCCTCCCTCCTTTTCCCCAGCATGTTTAAAAATTCACTAGCATATGCTTTAACAACTGTCATTTGCCTGGTTGGGTGACTGGCTAACTCTTTAAAATATAATAAAAAAAATACTACACAGTTTCATTTTATACGCACTAAAGTATGCTACACAAAATATTTATATAGTTACTAAACATATTATAGTATAAACTACCCAGTAGCTAAATTTAGAACTAGATACGCTTTGGGACAGTCTTATAGTAGTTGTAATGACACTAGTCAAAATACAACAGTCATATAACTAGTTGTAACAAGACTAGTAACGATACTAGTAAAAAAGGACAATTATATAACTAGTTGTATCGAGACTAGTAACGATACAAGTCAAAAAAAGGACACATAATTCAGGTATACGTCTTACGCATAAAACATATTTTTAGCTCTTAAAAATAAGTAGAAAGTGGCTCAGTGGGTAGAGTACTTGCCTTGAAATGTGAGGAATATGTGTTCGTACCCCGGCTGAGCCAAAGTTTTTTTCAAAGAAATACAAAACGATAAATAAAAAAACTAGTAAGAGCACTACTTTACAACAAATGGTATTCCAACTGGGATATAACTGTATACAAATGAACTAGTTGTGCTCCTATGACAACCTAAAGCTAAAATCGATAGTTCCATATATGAAAAAAGACAGATAGGCAACTAGTCTGATTTAAAAAGCAACTAGTATATTTCTAAACACATACTAGTCATTTTGTCTGCAGGGTAGCTGCTACTAAGCATTCGTGTCCGTGTGTGTGTGTGTGTGTTTGTGTATGTAAGGACTTGAAAACGAAGGTTGTCGTCTGTTACATGTGCCAACTGCAACCACAAAATCAAAAAAATTTTTTTTAGCTTTTTTTTCTTTCCAAAATTAATTTTTTTTATTTATTTATTTGTTTGTTTTCGCTGTAAATATGAATGAGTCTGTTAAAGAAGCCAACAAAAAAATAACTATAAATGCTTAACATTAAGTTTTTCATATATGTACATATTTGCGGTTTCTTACTTATTATAGCTGCTATTTCTTATTAATGTTGCTTTGGAAAAATACAAGTTTTTGCTTTCCCGTATATTTGTCTTGTTTAACACGAGTGTTCAATTATAGACTTCGATATGCACATATATACATACTTACATACATGCATGTATGTAAGACAATTTGCAAGTGTGTGTGCATTTTTTAACTGTACTGTTGTTAAGGTACAGATGCAGACGAAGTAAATATTTGCTATAATAACCGTAGGCGCGAAACTAAAGGCAATACACCTTTGTCTTTAAATTATTCAGCATTTTGCCATAACCTCAAAAGAGAGATGTTTTCCAATCTGATTTGGAATCTCTGAACATGAACATGGCATTCATTTAGTTTTCTTAGAAAACGTTTTTGAAATATTCGCGAAAACGTGTTTTTCTGCAGTATTTTTTTTAGCTTTTTCCAAAAATCTTGAGAACTGTTTATCTGAAATATGAAAATTTTGCACTGTTGCATAGACATGTCCTTCCTCTTTCAGAAAATATATAAACTGTAATGATCGAATCAAAGTGCATTAAATTACAGGCCCTAAGATTTGCAAAAAAAAAATTAAATTTTTACGTTTTTTTAAAATCCAAAAAAAAATATTCTAAATTTTTTTACCCATTTCTTAAATAATATTTTGTTCATTGTTTTGTAAACTAGTGTTATTGATGTCATATAAAATTAACTTTCTTTTTCTTTAACTATAAATGCGGGATTTTTTTAGGTTTAGCTTTCCTCTGTATTGCTTCAGGTGTTAACTTCTGTTTAGAATTTTGGCAAAGTAACGTTCAATACGTTATTGCCTTAATATCATATTGTTTCCAAATATTCACTGCAAATTGAATCAACAACCATAGAGAAGGACAATCTTCAATTTATTTTCTACTTATTTAAGAAACTATGGGTAACGTTCAATACATTTGTGAAGATACAAACCATAATAGGTTGAGCGGCTATTCACATATTACGTAACGCAAGGGGCTTTTAAAGATTTATTATGGATTACATCATTTATACTGAAAATTTTGTAAGAAGCGTTACTAAAGGGGCGGAGGGCTTAAAAACTCCAAACATAGAATAAATGAAACCTTTTCCAATATAATAATATTTTATACGTTCCGAAAACTTTAAGGAACTTAGAATCACAAACATACGTTCTTGTTATATTTGATGTTTGCAATGCAATTTCAGAAATTGAAATATGAAATGAAGCATACTAAAAAAATAGTAACGTTCAATACACAATGGTAGACAATAAATAACTGAAAAAATGTTTACTCTATGATATCTAAAAATATCTTGCACATTCAAAATCGTATTAAAAAAAATTTAGCAAAGTAACGTTCAATACATTCGAAAATGTAATCTATTTTTTTGCAAACACATGCTAAAATTTTAATAAATCGATAGATATGGATAATCTTCGATGAATTTTAGAAAAAAATTCCCTAATTATACCTGCAAAACTTTTGAAATTACTTTCATTAACTGTTGGTAACTTTCAATACATATTTTTATGATAAATTTTTTTTATGGTGCAAACCATGATCAATTGATGAAACCTTTTCCAAGAGAAATTCACAAAACTTAAATATTAAAAATTAGTGATTTTTAATATTTAATATATAATATTTTGAATATTTAATCGATGACTTAATACAGAAAAGTCGTATCTAATTTATTCTCTCAAAATCGCGCTTTAGCCTTTTCTGGCAGACAACTTTTAAATTCGCGCTCCTTAATTTACACCATTTTGGAGATACTTTAACCACCGTCCTACTACTGACCATGTTTTGCTCGAAAGGGAGTTCGCTCTACTCTAGCGCACTAGGTATAAGAAAATAAATATTTACACCGTTTGGGAGCTACCTTGACCTCCATAGATACTCAGTTACTTACACAAAATTTTTAAATAATAAACATTTTGTCCGCTTGGGAGGTACCTTGACCTCAATAGCTACCCAGTTACTTATACAAAATGTTTAAATAATAAACATTTTGTCCATTTAGGAGGTAGCTTGTCCACTGTCCTACACTCTTGGCCAGTTTTTTATTCGAAACTGTACATTATCAGTTAAGTTCCCCAAATAGAGTTTTAAGGTAATACATTTTTACTCTGTTTGTGAGGTACCTTGTCTACTGCCCTAATCCTGGCCATTTTGAATTCTATAATTAACATTAGCAACTCATGAACATGCACTCTGTGTCAGCTGCTTTTAAGAAACATAACAGATTTATGACCACTCAAGAACATTTTTTTCTTCATGTCAGCCTTTTAGTTTCTATTGAATTTTTTAAAATAAGTATTTACTCCATTTTGGAGGCACCTTAACCGTCGTCCTACTACGGACTATATTTTGGTCGAAATTGCATATTAAATCTGTGCATAAAATCTTAAGATTCCCTCTACTCTAGCTCACTAGGCACAAGGTAATAAATATTTACACCTTTTAGGAGGTACCTTCCCCTCCATAGCTACACATTTGCTTACACAAATATTTTAAATAATAAACATTTTGTCCGTTTGAGAGGTGATACTTCGTCCACTGGCCTACACTTTAATTCGAAACTGTACATTAGCAATTGAGTTTACCATGCAGAACTTGTTTGTGAGGTACCTTGTCTACTATCCTAGTCCTGGCCATTTTTAATTCTATAATTCATATTAGCAATTGAGTACCTCACATAAAATTTTAAGGCAATATATTTTTTTCTTCGTTTGTGAGGTATCTTGACCACTGTCCTATTCCTGACAATTTTTCGATGATGCTGCACACTAGCAACGGGCTTCCTCACATAAAATATGGTGGTACATAGTACATATTTATTCCGCTTGTGAGGTACCTAGCCAATCGTATTATTCCTAAACATTTTTTGTTTCATATTCACATACAATTAGAGAAGATAATAAATGTTTGCTTCGTTTGTGAGGTACATTTCGTACCTTCCTAATCCTGAACATTTTTTATTTGACAATACACATTAGCAATTGAGTTTCCCACATAAAATTTTAAATATTTTCTGCTTTTGGAAGGTACCTTGTGCACTGTGCTACACTTTTAGCCACTTTTTTAATTCAACAATATAAACTAGCATATGAGTTCCACACATGGAATTTGAAGGTAATACGTTGTTACTCAGATTACGAGGTTTCATGGCCACCGTCATACTTCTGAGCATTAACCCTTGCTCCACCCATGTGTATTTTTTAAGAATAAATATTTTGTTTAACTTGAAGAGAACCTCAAATTGTGAAATTAAAAAAAGCTAATGATGAAATAGAATCAGAAAAAATAAAAATATTAACCCTTGCACTACCCATGTGTATTTTTTAAGAATAAATATTTTGTTTGACTTGAAGAGAACCTCAAATTATGAAATTAAAAAAGCTAATGATGAAATAAAATCAGAAAAAATAAAAATATTAACCCTTGCACTACCCATGTGTATTCTTTAAGTCTTAATATTTTGTTTAACTTGAGGAGAACCTCAAATTATGAAATTAAAAAAGCTAATGATGAAATAAAATCAGAAAAAATAAAAATATTAACCCTTGCTCTGCCAATGTGAATTTTTTAAGAGTAAATATATTGTTTAACTTGAGGAGAACCTCAAATCATAAAATTAAAAAAGCTAATGATGAAAAAAATTTTTAAAAAATAAAAATATGCTATAAATAAATAACTAAATTAAATAAAATATGTGTGGAAATATAAATAGAAATGTACTAAATTGATGACAATATTGACTGCGGCTTATTTTAAACTTTGTAAATGATTTTGTTTTTATACCTTTATTGTTATTTAATGATGATAAGTACACTGTAGTGCACAAAGGTGTTAAAAGGGTTAATAAAAATCTTTTACTATTTAGTTTCGGGTAGGATTGAGTAGATATTTTGAGAAATAGTGGTTACGTCTCATACACATATTTCAACAAATATTTTCCTCGTCTGACCATAATTTTAGTGTTTCACAAAAGCCAGCGATTTGTTTTTTTTTGTTGCTTTTTCTTGCACAATTTGCTTTACTCCTGTTTGTTGTTGCTTCATATAACTGTAATAATAAGTTTTCTGCCATTTAAAAATTAATGTTGCTTCTATTGCTGCTGCTGCTGTTTATATCACCGATAATGACCTAGTCCTATTTTTTGTAGATTCTTTTATTTTAATTTTTATTTTTTTTTTGTACTGAAAACAACAACAGGAAAACATTTGACACTCTGTAATAAATCATTTTGGCAGCATTTTCATTAATTTTTACAGGCATTTTTGGGTCGTTTACACATTTTTAATAACAAAACTTTTGACATTTTTTATAGATAAGTTTTTAAATTTCAAATGTTTAATAGAAAGTTGAAATTTTTGCAATTTATTTCTTGATTTAATAATATGTAACACTATACAACACAAAAAAAACAATATAGTTCTATCGGCTGATTCTGGCAGAGAACATTTGCCAAAGGGGCAAACAAACTCCCCTTCAGTGGCGATATAGCGAGATGAAATGTTTGGCAAAAATATTGGCCAGGAAATTTTACTGTAAGTCTTCAAAGACACCTCAGCTCCAGACTCAACTTGAATGCCAGAAATCATAAAAAAATTAAAATATGTTTAAAAGTTAATTTCGTACACAGAAAAAAATAGACTAGAATAATATTCAATAAAACCATGTTATTGAAAAAATATGAATTTCAATAACATTTGTCATTAACTTAATACAATATTTCTTGGTATTTATTTCTTTCCCATGCCAGTTATTTCGTTTCTTTTCATACATAATTACTTAAAACAAGTTTTATCTCATAAACAAATAACTGGGATATAGCTCAGCTGTAGAGAGTATGCTTTACGTCCGCGAAGCCCACGTTCGTATCCCAGCCATGTCAGCATTTTTTTTTAATTTATATTTTTTTCTTTTGAAATAATTTTGTTAACAATATAGCGGAATTCTTTATCACAGGAAATTAAAAAAAAATTTAAATACTGGGATTTTTGTTATCAAAAACGAAACTTATTTTTTTCTGTGTACTTATTCACAATTAGTAGTCGGCATAGAAACTCTTTTATGCCTTACGTTTAAGGTATTAAATGTGCTCAGCACTTTTATGTAAAATACCATGGGACATATTTGTTGTAGAACATTTTGATCCTCCAGGTCTTCATGGTATGGATCTTTTACTCCCTTTCTTAAATAAAGCCCAAAAATCTCCCCTTTAGCCGCGACTTAGCGGGAAGAAATGTTTTACATAAATGTTGCTCATGATGTTTTATATAAAAGTGCTGAACACATCTTTTACTTTAAACATAAGGCTTACAAGATTTCCTATGCCGAGTAATAATTGTGAATAAGTACGAAATTAACCCTTAAACACATATTAAGTTTTGAACGATTTCTGGCGTTCAAGTTGGGTCTGGAGCTTGGATGTCTTTGAAGACCTATAGTAGAATTTCATGGCAAATAATTTTGTAAAACATATCACCGCTGAAGGAGAGTTTTTTGCGCCATTTTTTACGAAAGTGGCAAAAAGACCCATACAACGAAAAGTTATAGGGTTAAAATGTTCCACAAAAATGTTTCTCGCGGTGTTTTACATAAAAATACTGAACATATCTTATACCTTAAGTATAAGGCTTAGAAGAT
This sequence comes from Panzeria rudis, assembly GCA_956483635.1. Taxonomy (NCBI): domain Eukaryota; kingdom Metazoa; phylum Arthropoda; class Insecta; order Diptera; family Tachinidae; genus Panzeria; species Panzeria rudis. The sequence goes on from OY101451.1 coordinate 89,411,900, forward strand.
TTCCTATGAAGAGTCACTAGAAATATGTGCAAAACGTACATATACAGTGAAAGTTCGATATAACGAACTTTGTTATAACGAAAAACTCAATATAACCTGTGTTTCATTGAGTCCCTTGAGAAAACCTCTTTATTGCAAAGTTTTTCATACAAAAATACACTAAAGCTATAACGAACAAATTCTAAGCAAACAAGCCTCTATATAGCAAAATATTCATTCAAATGCCTCAATATAACGAAATCAGAAATAATCCTAAATGGTAAAGTCCCTTTATAAAAACAGCGAAGTGTAAACATATCTACAAGCGCATTTGTAAAGCCTCTATATAACGAAGTACTCGTATAAAAGCCTCTATATAACGAAGTAAGAATAAAATTTAAAGCAACGAAAACCATAGTTATAACGAATTTATTTTCGTATTTCTTCAAATTTCGTTATATCAAGGCTTTGCTGATTATATTTACAGCGAAGCAATAGCTATAACGAAGTATTTTCGGATCCCCTTGGAATTCGTTATATCGAAGTTGTACTGTGCTATATTTTTTTGGTGCCCTCTGCCAGAATGAGCCGTTACGACCAAGTTATTTTTTGGTGTTGCACAGTGTATTTTGTCCGGTGAGGCAATATATTGAATTTTAGGGACTTTATTTTTTTCAGATTCGGCTTTTTTCTTTTTTGCGTTTTTCAGTTTTAGCGATTTTGGCCAACTACATATTTTCCGTCTATCGATTTTTCTTGTTTTCGGGTTGTTTTTCCCCGTTCTAGCGTTTTTCCATTCTGAAGATTTTTTCGCTATAGTGACTTTTTTCCAGCTTTAACAGCTTTTTTCCTATTGGTGATGTTTTTCCATTTTAGCGATTTTTTCCGATTTGGGACGTTAGTCTGTATTTCGAAACGAAAGCAAACGCTTTCGCCGGGCAATGTAAATAAGATACAAACTCCAACAGTTTTCTTTTCGAATAGAAATACAGACTAAACCCTCTGGTGGCTTTTGCAGTTTTATCGCTTTTACGGTTTTTTTTTATTTTTCCCGTTGTGCTGATTTTTATCCGAATTTTAGTTTTAGCGCTTTTTCCTTTTTTGAGCGATTTTCCTATTTTGGATATTTTTTAAATTCATTAAACACTTTTCGTTTTTCTTCAATATTTTCGTTTCATGTTTTCGTTTCATGATTTTATATATATTACCTCCCGTGATATGATTAACGTCCCAAAAGAGAACTTCGTTCCATAAAATATTTTGTATACAAATTAATATCTACTAAAATTACATTTAAGCCGATATTCGGGAAATATATTTTGTTTTCTTGGTTGTCCTCTTCACCAATAACACTCATCTGCAAAGAACATTCCCTTTAAATACAAATTTGTGTAGTATAAAGAGTTTGATGCGCTAAATTAAAATCCGTTTTCAGTTTTGTTTCTATCATCTGCAGATTTTTCAACGAGTCTGACTAATATTTCCACTAGGGAGATTAGTATATTTCGCACTAACTCTAAAAAAAATAAAAACAGATTTTAATTTAGCACATAAACTCTTTATATTCCACATATTTTGATTTAAAGGACTAAAAATATATATATTTTTTTGGCGTTTTTTTTTGCCAGTTTTAGCGCTTTTTTCGGTTTTTGGTGATATTTTTAGTTTTAGCGAGCTTTCGTTTGGCTTTGACATTTTTTTGATTTTGGCGCTTTTTTCGGTTTTTGGCGTTTTTTTAGTTTTGGCGTTTTTTTTGTTTTGGCGTTTTTTTTTGTTTTGGCGCTTTTTTTTCGTTGTGGTAATTTTTTCCATTTTTGGCAATTTTTTTCGTTTTTGACGATATTTTTAGTTTTAGCGATTTTTTAGGTTTTAGTGCTTTTTTTCGATTTGACGACTGTTTTCGTTTTTTGGCGACCTTTTTTGGTGATTTTTTGCGTTTTGACGACTTTTTAGGTTTTTTTGGCGATCTTTTTTGGTGATTTTTTGCGTTTTAGCGACTTTTTTTTAATTTTGGTGCTTTTTTTCTTTAAGCGCTTTTTTTCATTTTGGCGATTCTTCGTTTTGGTATATTTTTAATTTTCGAATTTATTTTAGATTTAGCGTTTTTTAAAATTTGAAGATTTTACCTCTTAAGGTTGCTAAGATACAGCAAAGCGTAAGTTAAAGAATTAAAATATAAATAAAAGAAATTAATTAAAAAATAAAGATAATAATCTTAAAAATGTGCTTTTGCTCCTGTCTTTTTGCGATATCGAAATTTTTTCGATATTGGCTCACTTTTGGTATTGCTAACAGCTGTTTTACACTATCTCACAAGCTGTTTGACTTCTGTAGAAAATGCAACCCTGATCTAATGAGTTTATGGAAAGTTTTAAAAAAGCAATAACAACACATTATATCAGGGTAGCATTTTGTGCAGAAGTCGAACAGCTTGTATAATAGTTTCAAAACAGCTTAACGAACATTCGAAATCGAATGTTTTTTGAAACAAAACTGAGCGACAGGTAAACTTTTTTCGATTCATTTTTGAGTGTTATTCGGAATTGATATCATTAACGAAATACTTGGTCAAGTGGGTATGTACACACATACACACACATGTAATTCCCTATACACTTACTACATATGTACCCATACATATAAGAGCACATTTAATATACTTGTTATTTCCGTTTCCTTTTGCCTGAGTACATTTTTCATGTTTTGTTTTTCCTTTTGTTGAAGCTGCAAATAAAAAGTTTATGTTGTTGTTAAGCTAACGGGATATTATGATGAGAACAAGTGGGAGTGGGAGAGCAAGAGCCAAGCAAGTGCATAAAACTCGTTGTGTTTGTTGTTATAATGCAATCAAGTGTGTGTGAGCGTGTATGTCTGTGTTTTCTATTACAAGCAAATAAAAAAAAAAATAAAAAAATAAAACAACAATAAATTTCTTTATAGTTTTATTTTATTTCTTAAGATTTTTTGCCTGTTCAAATATTTTTTTATTATTTATTTCAATCGTTTGCTGCTGTAAAATTGTTTTTTTTTGGTTAAAAGCCAAGTGAGTTACTTATGAGGCACCTTGAACCACAAAAAAATGCACACACACACACACACACACACACACACATATACATATTTATAATAAAAAATAAAAACGTGTAGTAAAATAAAACTTGCATAAATATTGAATGTAAATATTATACAAGAATATTAAATACAAACATAAAGTTGTAGGAAAGAACTTGCAAACAAAGTGTTATACGAGGGTGATGACACGCCGATAGTATTACTCTGCTAGCCTGAGGCGAAGCAACCTTCAATATAAAAAAGTGCTAAAAAAGCTGTTCAAATAAGCTGAAAATAGTTCGATTTAAAGATAGTAATATCAGTTTTTTTTATAGTGAACTCAGTGTAATTGCACTGGTCTTCATAGAAAATGGCCTTTAAATAAAAATATATGGAATACAAAGAGTTTAATGCGCTCAATTAAAATCCCTTTGCAGTTTTTTCCTATCAGATTTTTTTTGGTGGGCTTGACTAATATTTGCGCTAGATGCATAAGTATATTCCACCATAACTCGAGAACGGTATGCCCGATTTCGTTCAAAGAAAACGAAAAAATATTCCCCACAAAATTACCTTCACACTTTCTTAATATAGTCTTAAGATTTTATCAATATTTTCTGAGTTATTCACACAAATTAGTATGGGAAAAAATTAACTTTCGTATAAAATAAAAAAATTTTTCTATCTAAAAACTCATAGAAAATTTTTAACTGTAAAAACTTTACCGTTTAACTATTTTTCTTCAGGGCAGGTGTCTTATGAAAAAAATAAGCTATATACCATGAAAATCTTTTGATAAATATTGATTTTATTAACAATTAAGTGAATACACCCAAACACTTAAAAGTTACTTTTGTTAATAAATTTTAACCGTCTGGCTTCATTTATATAATTGCTAATACAATCAATAATTATCCATAGATTTTCATGACTTATGACTTATTTTGTTCTTAAGACGACTATCCTTCAGAACAATAGTTAAAAGGTAAAATTTTTGCAGTTTTAAATTCTTTTTATGAGTTTTTAGTAAGAAAAGTTTTTTAATTTTACACAAAAAAGCACTTTTTTTCGATACTAATTTGTGAATAGCTATGAAAACGTTAAACAAATCGAAAAACTATAACAAGAAAGTATGAAGGTAATTTTGTCATTCATAGTGTGGCGTTTTGTTAATCGAAATCGGATATACCGTTCTTGAGTTAGGTTGAAATATACAGATGTACCTAGTGGAAATAGTAGTCATAACCATTAAAAAACTTTTACGTGATATACAAACATTGAAAAGTGATTTTAATTTAACGCATTAAACTATTTATATTCCAGAAATGTTTATTTAAATGACCAAACAAATTTTTTTGCAGACCATTCACACGTCTATTGTAGCAAAAATCCTCAACATTCTCTTCCCAAAAATTAAAAAAATACATATAAATAACTCTTGCAAAAAAACCGACTACCAAATAGGCGTGGCACCACCCCCCATATTTTATCATTATGTACTTTTACGAGAACTAATTGTGTGTGCGAAGTCTCATAAGAATCCGATAAGTAGAAGCAGTTAAAATGAATATTTACTTTTCATGGGCGTGCCACCGCCCACTTTTCTAACCACAATATTGTATTGCAACGATAACTAAATGTGTATGCAAAGTTTCATAAGAATCGACTGAGTAGAAGTCGTTAAAATGCTTATTTACTTTTTATGGGCGTGGCACTGCCCACTTTTCTAAACATAATGTTGTATTGTAACGATAACTAAAGTTGTATCCAAAATTTCATAAGAATCGGTTTAGTAAAAGTTGTTGAAAAATAATATTTACTTTGAATGGGCGTGGCACAGCCCACTTTTTTATCCTGATGTAGTATTTAAACAAAAGCTTAATGTGTATGTAAAGTTTCATAAGAATCGGTTGAGTAGAAGTAGTTGAAAACGAATGTATATTTCCTTTATATGGGCGTGACCACGCCAACTTTTCTACGCGACCAATCTGGAAGAAATTCTTTTTGAATAGAGAAAAAAATCCGAAATGACGAAGTGATAACCTTTCTCCTTTATTTTTAAAGTCGGCTAAAAATGGCTAGAAGCTTAAACTAAAAATTCCTGTGCGTTTTTCTTCTTGACCATATAATTGTGGCACCTGCCTCGTTCATCTTAATGTTCATCTTAAGTGTATTGTACGTAAATGTTATTCATTTTTATACTTTCTTTATCGTATAAAAAAAAACCAACCGAACATGTACAAGAAGTCTTGTAAATTTGTAAGACTCCTTCTATTTGCTTTCAATTTATTCGTTTAGTATTTTATATTTATCTATTAAATATACAGAACATATAAGAAAAAATTGAAATTATTGAATGGCCAGTTATTTCCTTTATTTTTGGTTTACAATAATGTAAATAATATTTAAATTCTTCTTACAGAGTATGAGAGAGAGAGAGAGAGTTTACCAATATTATGCAGAATGTCCTGTAACACATGTTTAGTAGTTGTACAATAAATTCAACAGGATAATTTTATTGTTTTTTATGCAAAACAAAGGCTTTTTCATTAATAAAAAGTTTACGTCTGGCCTTTGGGGAGCTAAATTTTACCCCATTATGCGCATTGTTATATTCAAACGGCACAGGAAATCTTGTAGGCCCTACATTTCAGGTAGAAGATGTTTTCGGCTTTTTTGTGTAAAACATTTTCATGGAATATTTTTACCCTCTATCTCTTCGTTGTGAGGGTCTTTTTGTTTCTTTCTTAAAAAAGGTGCAAAAACTCCCCATTATTGGCGATTTACCGGGCTGAAATGTTCTACAAAAATATTTGCCCTAAAATTCTACTATAAGTCTTCAAAGACACCCAAGCTCAGGAATCATCTGGAACGCCAGTAATGATTGAAAACTTAAAGAGTGTTTAAGGAATAATTTTGTTCTTATTCACATTTGGTACTTGGCGTAAGAAATCTTGTAAGCCTTACGTTTAGGATATAAAAAGTGTTCAACATCTTTATGTAAAACACTAAAATAAATATATTTGTTGAACATTTTAACCCTCTAACTCTTCGTTGTATGGGTCTTTTTGTTTCTTTTTTTATTGATATATCCGGCTAAAGTGTCCTACAAAAATATTTGCCATAAAATTCTAAGTCTTCAAAGACACCCAAGAGCTCCAGAATTAACTGCAACGCCAGAAATGATTGAAAACTTAAAGTGTGTTTAAGGGTTAATTTTGTCCTTATTCATATTTGGTACTTGGCGTAGGAAATCTTGTAAGCCTTACGTTTGAGGTATAAGATAAATGTGCAGCATGTAGACAAAGAAGTTCAACCCTCCGCGCAGTCAAAATTTTTTTGTCTATATGCTTCACATTTATCTCTAAATAAAAATATAATTTAATTGAAAAATTAAATTAAAGCGGAACTCAAGCCAAAATAATTAAAATTTCTTTGTATATAAACCCATACAGTTCGACTAAACTCATAACTTAATTGTTAAACTCTAATGGCATCTAGCAAAATGATGTACATTCACACACACACTAGTACTTGTAATTATCAATGATAATTCATACCAGAATAGAGAAATAATAAAAAGAAGCTTAACACAAGACAAAGAAAAAACTGAATATCAATAACTATCAAATGAAATACAGCTCTAAGAGTGACAGTATGAATTGATTAAAAGTAGATGATATTCAGCTCTTGACTGCAAACACCCGACTTTGGTTGAGTGATCTAAGCGGTAAAGAACTCTGATGAGATTAGCGGGAGCTATCGAAACGTCAGTTCAACCCTCCGCGCAGTCAAAATTTTCTTTGTCTATATGCTTCACATTTACCTCTAAATAAAAATATAATTTAATTGAAAAATTAAATTAAAGCGGAACTCAAGCCAAAATAAATAAAATTTCTTTGGATATAAAATTTTATGGCAAATATTTTTTAGAGCACTTCAGCGCGCTATATCACCCCTGAAGGGGAGGCTCTTGGGCCTTTCTTTAGAAAGGTACAAAAAGTTCCATGCAACGAAGAGTTAGAGGGTTAAAATGTTTTACTAAAATGTTTCTCACGGTGTTTTATGTAAAAGTGCTGAACACAAGTTATACCTTAAACGTAAAGCTTATAAGATTTCCTATGCTGATTAATATTTGTGAATAAGTACGCAATTAACCCTTGAACACATTTTAAGCTCTGAACGATTTGTGGCATTCACGTTGAGTCTGGAGCTTGGGTGTCTGTGAGGACCTATAGCAGAATTTTATGAAAAATATTTTTGTACAATGTTTTAGCCCGTTATGTTGCCGGAGAAGGGCAGTTTTTTGCTCTTTTTGGATAAAGTGGCCAAAAGACCCATACAACGAGGAGATAGAGGGTTAAAATGTTCTACAAAAATGTTCCTCGTAATGCTTTACATAAAAGTGCTAAACGCATCTTATACCTTAAACGTTAGGCTTTTAGAATATTTCCTATTCCGGATACTAAATTAGTACTACTAATTGTGAATAAGAACGAAATTAACCTTTAAACACATTTTCAGTTTTGAATGATTTGTGGCGTTCACGTTGAGTGTGGAGCTTGGGTGTCTTTGAAGACCTCTATTAGAATTAAATAATAAATATTTTTGTAGAATATCTCAGCCCGCTATATCGCCGCCGAATGAGAGTTTATTGCAGCTTTTTAAATAAACGGATTTAAAGACCCATACAACGAAGAGTTAGAGGGTTAAAATGTTCTACAGAAATGTTTCTCGTGGTGTTTTACATTAAAGTTCTGAACACAAGTTGTTTCTTAAACGTAAGGCTGACAATATTTTCTATGCCGAATCACTATAACTATGTGCAGAAGGAGTAATGAATCCCAGATGTAAATTTTGCAAAAGCCGATACATGTACGAGGGCGGATTGATATTGAAGCTACCTAAGTAGGAAAAAAACATTTATTTTTATTTTTAAACCATTTATTTCTCAACATAGTCTCCTTTTAGCTCAATACGATATTCCAACTTTTTTATACCATCTGAATAATACGATTTTGGGAACCCCTCAAAATACGCGTTAGTTTCGGTAATCACTTCTCCGTTTGAGATGAATCTTTTTCCTGGGAGCTATTTTTTCAAGTTTGGAAACAGGAAAAAGTCACTAGGAGCTAAATCTGGACTATAAGGTGGACGATCAACCAATTCGAAGTATATTTCACGTAATTTTAGCATCGTATCTAATGCTGTGTGAACCGGTGCGTTGTCTTGAAGAAAGAGCACTTTTTTCTTCTTTAAATGTGGTAGTTTTTTCTTGATTGCATCAATCAATTGATCCAATAATACACGATAATACTTTCCTGTGATTGTGGATCCTTTTTCAAGATAATCGATGAGCAATATTCCGTGTGCATCCCAAAATACAGTGGCCATAACCTTGCCAGCCGATTTCACTGTCTTCGCCTTCTTCGGAGCACTTCTACCAGCTTCCACCCATTCTTTCGATTGATTTTTGATTTCAGATGTGTAGTGGTGGATGCACGTTTCATCAATAGTTATTAATCGACGCCAAAAATCAACAGGATTACGCTTTATCATGTCCAAACACCGCTGTGAAGTGGTCTGTCGAACTCGTTTTTGTTCGACATTGAGCAAATGCGGCACCCATTTTGCCGATAGCTTTTTCATATGCAAATGTTCATGCAAAATGTTGAACACACGTTCATATGATATGTTTACCATTTCAACAATCTTACCTAACTTGACTCGGCGATCATTCATAACGATATCGAGGATTTTCTTGATATTTACTGCAGTAACCACCTTTTTTTGGCCTTCCTGCTGATGGTATTGTTGCTTGCAGTGCTTGTTCGGCCGCGTTTGAATTCAACAATCCAATATTTTACCATGTAATATGACGGGACAGACTCACCGTAATGTTTATCGAGCTTTTCTTTTGTCTCTTTGGCCGTTTTCCCTTTCAGATAATAGTACTTAATCACTGCACGAAATTCAGTTTTTTCCATTTTTCAAGAAACACAAAAGTTGATTACTTCAAACGACTACAACAAATAAACTAATCGATGAATTTGGGTGAAATTTTAACAGCTGACGTTTGACAGATCGCAATTTCTAAAAAAGAAGTTTTTGTGTTTGTGCAGCGATCTAGCGCTAGATAGCTTCAATATCAATCCGCCTTGTATTATGTTTTTGGTGCCCTCTACCTGAATCTGACATTAGAACCTAGTTATTTTTTTTGTGCTTTTCTTTTTTCCCTTATTTTCTCCAAGCCGAAACTTTGGTTCGGAGTAACAAATTTTTTTTGGTAATTTTCGATATAAGTTTGTGTTAAAATATAAATAAATTGTTTTGCTGTCCACTTGGATTTATTAAGACTTAATGATGAAACAGAACTGGGGCTAGACGAGTTTTTCCATACAAATTGACAGTAATCGTACGCCTTAAAATGCAGTCATGAGATAGAATCTATTTTATTTTGAGAACGTTTTTTTCTCATGCTCTCAGTTTTAGCCACTCATTCTCTCAACAATGTTGCCGTGCTTTAATAAAGTTTCATGCGAAAATAAGAACAAAAGAAAATAAACAATAATAAATATGAGAGCATTGCCGTCGATTTAGTTTTGGGCCTGTCTATTTGGTAGCGTTTTTGTCTGAAGTTGCAGACTTAGATCTATTTCATCATTTATTGTTTTCAACAATTCATGTGAATGTTTTTTTTCGTCTGTATTAGACGTTTGCTCATAAAAAAAAGTTTGAAATTTTCTAACTTGTATTTATAAATAAATAAAAAAAAGTTTTTTAACCACAAAAACGAAAAGTTTTTGTTTAATTCTTGTTTAAACAAAAACCCCATCCATCCATGCTAAAAATATACATTTAACATTACAAAATCTAATCTTTTTCAAATAAATTTTTTACTTATATAGCTGAAAAAATAAGTGAATAAAAAAATAAAACTGTGTTTGTGAAAAAATTTTCGTTTTTAATTTAAATAAAATTTGCAGAAATTAAAATGAAATAAATAAATTTTTTATTGTTAAAAATATTTGAACAAAATGTGGATTAGCTAGTTGGGAAAATGTGTCGTTAAATATTCAAAAGTGTTTTTGTTGTTGTGTTGGTGGCTATATTAAAGCATTTTCATCAGCTGCAGCTTTATCTTCGTGCTTTCGCCATTCACCATCACATGCACCTTTAAGGCGTCGTCTTTTTTTTTTTTTGCAAAACCAGCATCAGTATAGCAAACATCCTCCTTCCTACTGGCAGTCATTCGTAACCATAAGCCAAAAACGAATTTACCAACTGTGGTGGGGTTGAGTGTGCTCATACATACAACCACTTATCACTCACCCACTCACTATACGCCCGCTTAAGTGTTTCTGTAACGTATGCGTGTATTTGTTTTAGTTATTTGCTTCTACTAACTGTCGACAAATTTTTCTACGCGAGTTTCCTTTATTCAATATAATATTCGCAAGCTTATAAAAAAAAACTACCACTTTCGGTTGTGTTTTTAGCTTGTGTTTCCGTTGTTATTGCAATGCAATCGAATACAAGTCGTGCTACTTTAAGTGCACAATCATCGGGTACACCTTCAGCATCAACTATATCATCATCTGGCAAGGTAAGTGTTACTTATATGTATAAAAACTAAATTTAATATACATACTCTACAGCAGCGTTGCCCAAGCCCTATGCGCTTGGTGCTCATTTGTTTTTGTAAAAGCACTTTGCTATATGCTGTGTGTTTTTTTATACACACATACAGCACTCAGCACTTGCAATACGTGTGTTTGGCTGTGTGTTTTTATACACACAAATACACAAACAACTTTGCCTTATTAGTGTTTTTGTCTTTCTTCACTGTATACACGAAAGTGCAAAGCAACAACAAATAAATATATGAAATATTTTTTTCTTTGTATAGATGGGTTTTTACAACAAAAAATATTGAATTAAAATTAGTTTTTCTTTAAATGTATTGGTGTTTGCTCTTCCATAAGAAACTTTTGGGCACCCCTGCTCTACAGTTTGCAAGACCAATATCTAAATAATCATTTTAATTGTTATTTAGGGGGTTACAGAAACTAGAATTTTCTTAGGTTTTAAAAATTTTACGAAATTAACCCCTGCACACATTTTAAGCCTTTGAACGATTTTTGGCGTTCACGCTGAGTCTGAAGCTTCTTGGGTGTCTTTGAAGACCTATAGTAAAATTTTATGACAAATATTTTTGTAGAACATTTCAGCTTGATATATTACCGCCTTAAAGACCCATACAGCGAAGAGTTAGAGGGTTAAAATGTATCACAGAAATGTTTCTCGTGGTGTTTTACATAAAAGTGATGAACACTTATTATACCTTAAACGTAAAGCGTGCAAGATTTCCTATACCGAGAAAAATTTCATAGTAAAATCGTTGAAAACCAGGTTAATTTTACATTTTTTGGTAGTGATTTTGCTTCACAGGGGTTTCGTGTTAATTCAAATTGCGGAACTATCTTACTGACGACAGGGAAATTCAAATAGGCATTTTTTTTTATTTTTTTTGGAAAATTTTGGGGAGAAAGGGTACCCCCATACGAGTTAATTTTCAATTAAATTCGATACGTTTATTCGTACACACAGAAAAATTTCCATGTAAAATCGTCAAAAACCAGGTTAACTTAACATTTTTCGGTAGTGATTTTCCTTCATAGGTGTTTCATGTTAAATCAACATGATTTACAATAATCTTGAAAGAAAATTGTTCCTTTTGCATTAACTATATTTCATGTTGATTTAATATTCCAGTACAGTTAAATCAAAATGAAGTTGATACTGAAATAATACGAAAAATCATATTGAATCAAAGTAATTTCGAGTTGAAACAACGTGAATTTGATATTGGATCAACACGAAGAATCATATTGAATCAAAGTTATTTCGAGTTGAAACAACGTGAATTTGATATTGGAACAACACGAAGAATCATGTTGAATCAAAGTTATTTCAAGTTGAAACAACGTGAATTTGATATTGAAACAACACGAAGAATCATGTGGAATTAAAGTTATATCAAGCTGAAACAACATGACTTTAATGTTGTTATTTTATTATTTATTTTACTTACGTGATAGTCATCAGAAAAATTTTCGTTGTAGCTGACTGCCCCAGCCAAGATTTGAACTCGTGCCACCTGCATGACAGTCCACGCGCTAACCACTGCAGCCACAACAGCTTCAAACTTTTCTTTACTTATACACTAAATAAATATCATCGTATGTAAAAGTATGATTTAAATCATTATTTAACATAAAACTTATTTGAAATTAAAGTTATAGTCATGTCCATTGAAAATGAAACTTAACGTTTGTAACAAAATTGTTTTAACGTTGATTTAAGGTTAGATTAATTATTTTCCGTTTAAAATTAATATGAAACAATGGTAATTTTAAACCAGCAGCAGTAAATATTCGCTGGTAATTCATTTTTTGTCGCATACATAGACGTAAGAATGTAAGAATAAACAACAACAGGTCACACAACTAAGCAGAACAGTGAATTGTAGCAATGAACAAAGCAAGTAAACACTAACACACTCAAACGACAAATTATTTCTTGTAAATTTAATATGATTTGCAATCAAAATTGCGGCATGTGGATTTTACATTCCTTTTTTTTCTGTGTGTAGAATAACATGCGAATTCCAGCAAAATAATGGTGGTATACGAGGGGAAACGGGTACCTCCCATACGAGGTAATTCATAATTTTACAATATCTGTACAACTATAAGAGTAAGGCTCTTAAAATTTGGTATGTGTAATTTTTAGAATAACTTCCAACTTCCTGCAAAATATTGGTGGTATACGAGGGGGAAACGGGTACCCACCATACGAGGTAATTTTTGATTTTCCAATATATGTGTACAACTATAAAAGTAAGACTCTTGAAATTCGATGTGTGTTATTCTTAGAATAATATGCAACTTCCAACAAAATATTGGTAGTATACGAGGGGTAAACGGGTACCTCCGAGGTACCTCCGAGGTAATTCTTAATTTTCCTTTATCTGTACAACTATGTATAAGAGTAAGGCTCTATAAATTCGATACGTTTTATTCTTAGAATAACATGCAAATTCCAGCAAAATAATGGTGATATACGAGGGGGAAACGGGTACCTCCAATACGAGGTAATTCTAAATTTTCCAATATCTGTACAACTACAAAAGTAAGACTCTTTAAATTCGATATATGATAATCTTAGAACAACATGCTACTTCCACCAAAATATTGGTGGTGTACGAGGGGCAAACGGGTACCCCCCCCCATACGAGGTAATTCTTAATTTTCCTTTATCTGTACAACTATGTCTGTATAAATTCGACACATGTTAATCTTAGAACAACATGCTACTTCCACCAATATATTGGTGGTATACAAGGGGGGAAACGGGTACCCGCCATATGAGGTAACTTTTAATTTGCCTATATCTGTACAACTATAACAGTAAGGCTCTTTAAATTCGTTATTAATATTTCCATATCAGCAGGACGTGGGCTTCTCTTAGAATACGGAGCCCGAATACAAGGTAATTATTAATTATCCTATATCTGCACAACAATGGGGCAGCGAAGCACACCGGATGGGGCTAGTTTACAATAATCTTGAAAGAGCACTTTTTCTTTTGCATTAACTATATTTTATGTTGATTTAATATGGCAGTATAGTCAAATCAAAATGAAGTGGATACTGAAATAATAGGAAGAATCATGTTGAATCAAAGTTATTTCACAATGAATCAAAGTGAATTTAATATTTAAACGAAGCATCATGTTGAATGTCACTATTTTATTAATGTAACTATTTTATTAATTATTTTACTTAAGGCATGTTAATTGAGTATTTAAAAAAAATTTATTTCAATATAAAGCTATAGTCATGTTGATTCAATATGAAATGTAACGTTTATAGAAAAGTTGTTTTAACAGCGAAAAATATTCAATCAAAGATATTTATGGTGAGATTAATAGTTTTCCGTTTAAAATTAATATGAATCAATGGTAATTTTAAAACAGCAGCAGTAAAATTGCGCTGGTAATTCGATTTTTGTCGACTATTTGTCGGCTATATAAGAATAAAGAACAACAAAACAACAACAAGTCACACAACTGAGCACAACAGTGAATTGCTGCAATCAACAAATCAAATAAATACCAACACACTTAAACAGCAAATTATGTCTTGTAAATTTCATATGATTTCCAATCAAAATTGCGTCATGTTGATTTTACATTCCTTTTTTTTCTGTGTGTATAAGTATGTGCAACAGAGGGGGGGCCTTAACTCCCTCTAAAATAAGTCACAGATGTAAACTTTCAAAACGCTGATATATGCATATATTTTTTTTTTGCCTCTGCCGGGAATCAGTCGGTGTGTTATACAGTCTAATCAGCCTGTTTGCCCTTTCTTCTTTATTCCTTTCTTCTGTATTCCTTTCTTCAATGAAATGAAATGAATATTAATTTTTCTTCTTATCTTAAGCAAATAAAGGAAGTAAAATTAAAAAGCTAGCCAGTTTATAAAGATTATTATGATGTAAACGGAAGTTTTTTTTCTTACCTTTCAGTGTCTTACTAATTTGTCATGAACTTTTTTTTGTTGTTGTTATAAACTTTTCTCCTGAGTTCTGCATAGTCATTAGATGCTGCTTAAGAATTTCAAAGCCTTCAAGCTAAGTAATCAATTCATATTTTTCTTTATGTAGCCATATTGTCTTCCTATATCCTTTTAACATTTTAAAAAATCCTTATTTTCTTTAAATTCTTCCTGCTACGCATACTATTGTACGTGTATATGAACGCATCAGTTATAAAAATCTCCGTTTCTCATTAATATCATGATATCGTCTTCTCAAATGTATAGGACTTCCTTAATCAAACTTCCGTTGTTGGTTATTTTTTTTTCTCTCTCTCTCTCTCTTCAAATTCGTTTTCGCATTTTCAATGCATACGAAAACCAACGCAATTTGCAAATAAAAGCCGAGAAATATGCTTTAGTTTTTAATGCATTAGAAAGGGAGAGCCAGCACAAAGAGCAGATGTTGGTTATTATTAAGTGCGTGTGTGTGTGTGTGTGAGTTTTAATGCAACTAACTACACAGCGGCAAATGGAAGGAGAAAAGTGGCCTTCTATAAGGCCTTATTTAGCAGTCTTTAGTACTTACACTCTCATTGTATATTCATATCTTTTGTACACGCGATGTCATTGCGCACCAAGGCCTTCTTCGACCCATTACTCAGCAGGCCTACTCGAAGGCATTCTTTAGCAGGCCTATTTGCAGGTCATAGGTGGCATGCCTGAAAGAAAGCCTGGTCTGGGAAGGTCCGTTAAAAATTAAATGGTAGTACATTTTTTTATTTCGAACTCCTTTTTATTCATAGCTATTTTTTTATACATATGGGAAGGGGGGGGTGGGGGTTAAATTTCGTATATTTATTTGGAACGAATTGAACATGATGTAGTAGCTGCAACATAAATGACATAATAGACACATACGTATATGATGCCTGCTGTACGCAAATTTCAGTCTTATATACAAATTATTTGCGAAAATAGAATACGAGAATTTTTATTATTTCTAAAGAACATTTTTTATTAAACAAAACGAAAAATCTAAAAATAGAATACTCCTTCCTAAATAAACCAGTGTAGAGGCCTTCTACAATCCCTATCCTTAGAAGGCAGAAAATAATTAGTTTTGGATCTTAAATTCAGGCCTTGGAAGGCCTGTAAAAAGGCCTGTTTAGTGAATGCCTTGTAACTTTTACCGCTGAGTAGTTACTTTATCCTGCAATTTTATTGGCCTCAATTAAAACTTAAAGTTTAAATTTTTAGTTTTGTGGTTACGAACGTGATATTTTCCGGTTTTCTACTGCTTAAAGTAGCAGTTGGTGTTTTTTGGAAATTTCGAAAAGAAGAAGAAGAAGAATTTATGATTTCACAAAACCAAAAAGATTTGAAGTGAAAACAAATAGAATAAAAAGTAGAATCCAAGTAACGAATACTTGTATAACACTGGACAACACCTAAGAATTACATTGTTCTAACAATTGATTCTGGCAGAGGGCACCCAAAAAGTATATAAGTATATCGGCGTTTTAAAAGTTTACATCTGGGATTAATTTTAGGGGGAGTCGAAGTCCCCCATTTGCCCATAGTTATAGCGAAACGGTATAGGAAATCTTGTCAGTCTTACGTTGAAGGTAAAATATATTTTTATTATTTTTTTTCGTCAAACACTACTAGAAAGATTTTTATGGAACATTTTAACCCTCTATGGTTATTTTTGTCTCCTTCAGCGGCGATATAGCGGGCTCAAATGCTCTACAAAAATATTCATCATAACATTCTACTAAAGGTCTTCATATTCATCCCAGCTATAAACTCAAACTGAGCGCCAGAAACATTTCAAAACTTAAAATGCGTTTAAGGGTTAACTTCGTACTTATTTTACAATTAATACTCGGCGTAGAAAATCTTGCCAGCCTTTCGGTTAGGGTATAAGATGTCTTCAGCACTTTTATGTAAAACACCATGGGAAACATTTTTGTAGAACATTTTAACCCTCTAACTCTTTTTTGTATAGATCTTTTTGTTTATTTCTTAAAAAAATTGTCAAAAACTCCCCTTGAGCGGCGATATAGTGGGATGCAATGTTCTACAAAAATATTTGCCATAAAATTCTACTATAGGTTTTCAAATACACTCTAGCTCTAGACTCAATTCGAACGCCAGAAATCGGCTAAAACTCAAATGTGTTTATGGGTTAATTTCATACTTATTCACAATTAGTACCCGTTATTGAAAATCTTGTAAGGCTTACATTTAATGTATAAGTGCTGAGCACACTTTTATGTAAAACACCACGGGAAACACTTTTGTAGAACATTTTAACCCTATAGCTCTGGGGAGAAAACTTCCCATCAGAAGTGATTTAGTGGGCTAAAATGTTGTACAAAAATATTCGCCATAAAATTCTACTATAAGTCTTTAAAAACCTACAGACTCAATTCCGACGCCTGAAATCTTTCAAAACTCAAAATGTGTTTAAGGGTTAATTTCGTACTTATTCGCAATTGGTCACACGTATATATTTTTTTGGTGCCCTCTAGCAGAATTTAAAAAAATATTGATTTTGTTGTACAGTGCTATCCAGTAACCAAAAAAGGTTTAAATAATCTTTAAACCGATTTCAAAAAAAGGGGAAAGGTTATCAATTCGTCATGTATTTTTTTATTTTTTCAAAACTCCGCCATTTATGAACCGATTTCGGATTTTTTCTCTTTATTCAAAAGGATGCACTTCCAGATTGGTCCCGTTGAAAAGTGGTTGGGGTCACGCCCATGCAAAGTAAGTACACATTCGTTTTCAACTACTTCTACACAACCGACTCTTTATACACAGTTTACACACACATTAAGCTTCTGTTTCAATACTACATCAGGATATAAAAAGTGGGCTGTGCCACGCCCTTGTAAACAACTTCTACTAAACTGATTCTTATGAAACTTTGCATACACCTTTAGTTATCGTTACAATACAATATTATGTTTAGAAAAGTGGGCGGTGCCACGCCCAAGAAAAGTTAACAAGCATTTTAACTATTTTTACTTAGCCGATTCTTATGAAACTTTGCATACAAATTTAGTTATCGTTACATTACAACATTGTGGTTAGAAAAGTGGGCAGTGCCACGCCCATGAAAAGTAAATATTCATTGTAACTACTTCTACTTATCCGATTCTTATGAGACTTCGCACACACAATTAGTTCTCGTAAAAGTACATGATGATAAAATATGAGGGCGGTGGCACGCCTATTTTGTAGTCGGTTTTTTTTGCAAGAATTCTATTGTACATTTTAAAAAAAATTTTTTAAAGACCTGTAGACATATAAATTAGTGAAGCGAAAACTACTGATTAACTGAATATTTTCTTGTTGCAATTATTCATTATTATTCTATATCATGAGATACTTATGCATGGTATGCTTGTATGCTGTTTAAAACACATACATACGCATATATTTCATTAAAAGTTTCCTTTGAAATTCTTGGCGTGTCTTTCTAGATAAAAAATGTTTTTTTTTTCTAAACAAATGTTAGCGATATCCTGACATTGCATCAATTTTCTTTTGCAAGACTTTTCTGTAGAAATCATCATCAAACTAAGAAAACTATCATAAATTTTTTTCATCTAGACAAGCATATTACTATGACAGCTTGTTTTCTGTTATTTTGCTATAAATGAGTACAACAGAAGAACTATTGCCGCATCTATCTCTAATACACTCATACTGGCTGCTTATGACTCAATAAATATTCAATAGCTTTTATATCAACATCACCACGTATTTTTTTTCTACATACTTCTAACCACTGATATTGTCAACATATATTGTAGTATTTTAACTTGTCATCATCTTTACAAACTTCCTACACATCCAAAGCATAGGCAGTCAACTACCATTAGGTCACATTGTTCCCTTTAGGTCTTGTTGTTGCTTTCCATAAAATTTCGACATTTACATTCAGGCACTCAGGTTTTTTTTTTGTTGAAATCTATGTATTTTCGAGCTGTCATTTTATTGGGAGTAGTTATGACAAGGGTTGTCATTGGGTTTGTCAGTTAGATGATGACATAACGGAAATTATCAGGCAATTTCCTACAGATCTGTTGCAGGAAAACTAAAAAAGTGTTGGAAATGATTGATAAGCTATTGACATAAATCCATAATCTTTTATATAAAATTAATAGATTTTGTGAAAGTCAATCTTTTTATTTATGTATCCTTAGTCAGCTGCATATCCAGGGAGAGTTAAAAGGGATATTTTCCCCCTCCACACAAAAACTGATAATATATAACTCACTTCTATTCAGTTTCTAAACGAAACTTTACAAAATGGTACGTTTTATTAAAATGTTACAGTTTTCTAATACATATTTATTTGCAAATACATAATCAAGTGGTCGATTAAAAAAATGGTTGAGTAGGCGGTTGCAAAATAATTGATTTTGCCAATTGATTGAAAATAATCGAAAAAGCTGTTAAAATCTCTTTCTTTAAATTTTTTGGTATTTATTTGCAAACAACTATGAAAATAATCGGCTAACCAAGTTTGGCATGTACTCTATTAAAAGCTGTTTAACGTTTTTAATATTTACTTGTAAACAATCAAGTAAACGAATAAAAATATCTTCGGGTAACCGTTAAAAAATAATCGGTTTGCAGATTGATTGAAAATGTCTGAATGGGACCTAAAATCTGTGTAATTTTTTTGATAAGAATTTGTAAATAATCTAGTAACCGAATAAAAAAATAATTGGTTAGACGATTGATTGAAAATAATCGAATAAAATGGCCGGGTAAATGGTTACAAAATAACTGATTTTCCCAATTGATTGAAAATAATCGAATGAACACTATTAAAATCTGTTTCACTTTTTTGGTATTTATTTGTAAACAACCATGAAAAAAGTTATCAAGTAACCGATTAAAAAATAGCCTTTTAACCGCTTGATTGAAAATAATCGGCTAACCAAATTTGGCATGTACTCTATAAAAAGCTGTTTAACGTTATTACTATTTACTTGTAAATAATCAAGTAACGGAATAAAAATATCTTCGGGTAACCGTTAAAAAATAATCGCTTTGCAGATTGATTGAAAATGTTTGAATAGGACCTAAAATCTGCGTAATTTTTTTGATAAGAATTTGTAAAAAATCAAGTAACCGAATAAAAAGTAATCGGGTACCCGTTAAAAAATAATCGATTGAATAATTGATTGAAAATAATCGAATAAAATAGCCGGGTAGATGGTTACAAAATAACTGATTTTGCCAATTGATTGAAAAATAAACGAATAACCGAGTATTACATGTCAACTATTGAAATCTGTTTTACTTTTTTTGGTATTTATTTGGAAACACTAAAGTAAACGATAAAAAAATATATTAAGACACCGATAAAAATAACTTTATAACCAATTAATTGAAAATAATGGACTAACCGAGCTTGATATGTTATCTATTAATTTGTAAACAATGAAGTAACCGAATAAAAAGTTCTTCGAGTGAAAATATCGGGTAAAATAATCGGTTCTCTGATTTATTAAAAATACTCGAGTGTGACCGGAAATCTGTTTCACTTTTTTTTGTTATTTATTTGTAAATAATCAAGTAACCGAATAAAAAATTCTTTAAGTAACCCTTAAAAAATAATCGGTTTGCCGAAAGATTGAAACTATTTGAGTGTGGCCAGAAATCTGTTTAAATTTTCTAATAATCGAATAAAAAAACCATTGCGTATCCCTTAAAAAATAATCGGTTGCCGACTGATTAAAAATAATCGAATAGCCGAGTACTACATTTAACCTATTGAAATCTGTTTTTGTAATCTATTAAAAGCTGCTTCACCTTTTTTGGTATTTATTTGTAACTGATGAAGTAACCGAATAAATAAATTATCGGGTAACCGAGTAAAAAAATAACCGAGGAACTGATTGACTGAAAATAGTCGAATATTAAAAGCTGTTTCATATGTAAATAATGAAATAATCGATTAAAAAATAATCGGTTTGCCGACTGATCAAAAATATTCGAATAAGCTAGAACGATAGATATGTATTCTGTTAAACGCTCTTTCACTTGCTATTTAATTGTAAATAATCAGGCAATCGATTAAAAAAATTACACTGTACAACAAGATACATTTTTTTTCTGACAACTGATTCTGATAGAAGAGCATCAACAAATATATAGTACGTTTATCGGCGTTTTGAAAGTTTACATCTGCGAGTTATTGTAATTGGAGTTAAATTTCCCCACTTTTTGCATATATGTATGTAGTTATAGTGACTCTGCATAGAAAATCTTAGAAGCCATACCTTTAATGTATCAGATGTTCTCATCACTTTTATGTAAAACACTACCAGGAACATTTCTTAAAAATGGGGCGAAAAACTCTCGTTCAGCGGCGATATAACGGGCTAAACTGTTCTATAAACCGTCTCTAAAATGAATGCCAGATGTAAATTTTCAAAACGCTGTAGCACTTTTTTATTTTTTTTCATGCCCTCTACCAGAATCAATCATTAGAACTTTATATATTTTTTGTGTTGTACAGTGCTATCAGTTAACCAACTAAAAAAATTGTTGGATATAATTTTTTTTTGTTCTTCATAAGTAATCAAGTAAAAATAAAAACAGATTATTTGGTAACCGTTAAAAAAATAATCGGATAGCCGATTAAAAATAATCGAATAATCGATTATTCAAATATTGAGCTTCTTTTGTAGCTTTTTTTAATCTATCATTTTAAATCCTCCTTTAAAATCTTTTTAGTTGTAGTTTTAATTTTTTTAAATCATTTTTTTCCTATTTCCTTTTGCATTAAAATGTTGATGTATTGGGTTCTACATTTCAAATCTATTTCATGTTTCCTATTTGTTATGTCTATCTTTGTATATCACTTGTTATATACAATTTCCACATTGATTTACAAAAAAAAATTTTTTGTTCTTTATCATCAATTTATATCCAGAATCATTCGTACATTCACTTTTTTATCTCTCTATGTTTTGTTTCCTTTAATGCTCTTGTGTGTTGGTTTGTATGCATGCTTATGCATGAAATGTGTCTCTTTGGTCAGATATTTTGTTTGTGTTGTTGTTGTTATTGTTAATGGAAATAGGTTTTCCTTTCATTTAGTTGTGTTATATGTTTTGCAATTTTCACTTGAAATGACATGAAGGTTATGCATGTGTCAGGCAGGGTATTGTATATATTTATGATTCTTTTTTCTTTCGAAATTTCTAGATTCTTTTTAAGAACAATTTCCATAAAGAATAAAAGAATAACTTTGAAATATTTCACTTTGATAGAAAAACAAAATAATCTTGTGATATTAATAAGTATTTGTTTTATTATAATAAATTTTGTTATTGTTGAATAAGTGTGAAAAAGGTTATAAAAAAAGAAATGCCAGAACGTTCCCAGATTTCTTGTGACCTTTGCATGATTTCTTTTGTTAAAGGATTTCTATTATATTTTTAATTTGAATTCATCTTTAAAGAAAATTAAAGCTTTTGGTTTGATCATTAAGCTTAAGAGTTTTCTTTCCACATATATTTCCTTTTACTCTCTCCCTAACGGTTAAGCTGTCTCTCATTTATAAAGCATTATTGCAAGTGTCAAACTGAAACAATATTTCCGTTTCCGCTAAAAATTACTATACAAAAACAACTTCTAAGGGAAAAAAACTGTTTTTTCTTGTAAGAATATTAACTGTCAGGCATTTTTTTCTTCTATTTTTTAAATGAACTTGCAAATGCCTGCAACAATGGCAGAAGTAATAAACAAAGAAGCTTTTAAGCAAAACATTTGCTCTCATACATTGTCAGCAAAAAGGACGAGCAGCCACATTGCAAAGACTACAAAAACAACAAAAGG
The DNA here is from genome assembly GCA_956483635.1 of Panzeria rudis. Lineage (NCBI taxonomy): Eukaryota > Metazoa > Arthropoda > Insecta > Diptera > Tachinidae > Panzeria > Panzeria rudis. The sequence goes on from OY101451.1 coordinate 89,434,405, forward strand.
AATTTTTGCAACACTTTCAGAAAACAATTGAAAATTTGAAGACATTCTTCCCCAAAGGCAGAAATTTAAAAATAACTACAATAATAAAAAAAAAATAATAATTATAATAAGAAAAGTGTATGCTTTTTAAAAGATGGCAGGAAGTGTGTGAAAAATAAACAATTAACCCATTAAGAACAAAAGATTTAAATAAGGGAAAAAACTAAAAAAGACCTTTTAGAAATGTATGTAGAGCATTTTAATTAATGCGATATTTTACAAAGAAAACAGCAAAAGTATTAATTACACTGTGCAACAAAAAAAATTACACGGTTCTAAGGGCAAATTCTGCCAGTGGGTACCAAAAAAATATATACATTCGTATATAGGCGTTCATTTTAGAGGGAGTTAAAATCCACGCTTTTGCACATAGTTATAGTGAGTCGGCATAAGATATCTTGCCAGCCTTATGTTTAACCTTTAACCTTCAAGCTCTCCGTTGTATGGGTTTTTTTGTGCCTTATAAAAGGGGCGATAAACTCCCCTTCAGCGGCAATATAGCGGATTGAAATGTTCTAGAAAAATGTGCGACGTATAGTAGAATTTAATGGCAAATACTTTTCTAGAACGATTGAGCACGTTATTTTGCAGCTTAAGGGAGTTTTTTACCTCCTTTTTAAGAAAGGGTCAAGACGACCCATACAGCGGTGAGCTAGAGGGTTAAAATATTCCGCAGAAATGTTTCTCGTAGTGCTTTATATAAAAGATTGTAGTACATATTGTACCTTAAACGTAAGGCTTACAAGATTTCCTATGCCGAGTACTAATTGTGAATAACAATGAAATTAACCCTTAAACATATATTGTGTTGAATGATTTCTGGCGTTCAAGTTGAATTTGGAGCTTCGATGTCTTCGAGGACTTATAGTAGAATTTTATGGTAGATATTTTTGTAGAATATTTCACTCCGTTATATCGCCGCTGAAGGGGACTTTTTTGTCCCAGTTTTAAAAAAGGGACAAAAAGACCCACACAGCGAACAGTTAGAGGGTTAACATTTTAAGCAAAAATGTTCCTGGCAGTGTTTTACATAAAAGATTGTAGCACATTATACCTTAAACGTAAGGTTTGCAAGATTTCCTATGCCGAGTACTAATTGTGAATAACAATGAAATTAGCCCTTAAACACATTTTTAGGTTTGAATGATTTCTGGCGTTCAAGTTGAATTTGGAGCTTGGGTGTATTTGAGGGCTTGTAATAGAATCTTTTGGCAAACATTTTTGTAGAACAGTTAAGCACGCTATACCGCCGCTGAAGAAGAGGTTTTTACCCCATTTTTAAGAAAGAGACAAATAGTCCCATACAGCGAAGAGCTAGAGGGTTAGTTCCACGAAAATTTTTGTCGTAATGTTTTACATCAGAGTGCTGAATACATGTAATACCTTAAACGTAAGCCTGCCAAGATTTCCTATGCCGAGTCACTGTAACTATGTACAAAAGAGGGGGTAGTTTATTTCCCCCTAAAATGAATCCTAAATGTAAGCTTTCACAACGCCGATGCAGGTTTATATTTTTTGGCGCCCTCTGCCAGAATCAGTTGTTATAGTTATTACCTTGTTATTTTGAAAAAAAATTATTTTGTTATACAGTGTAATTTGATATTCTTCCTATATCTCTCTTGATAGAGTTACTTTGGAAGTCATTGTATAAATTCACGATATTACTATGTATGTATATACTTAGCTACTGACTAGATGAGCGATATTTCTGTACCTGTGATTTAATCACTGTTACAGAAAAATCACGAATCACAGTTGTGACAAAATTTGTCAAGTAGCTGCTACTTGCAAAGTCGTTCTTTTCTATTTGTTACCTACACAAAATTATGATATTTCAGTGTATAACTTTTTTTTTTCGTACAATAACAATAAACGAATAATGTTGCTATTTCTTGTGTTCTCCTTCCTTATTAGTATTTCTTTTCAAAATTCAAAGTATATTTTAAGGCGTATTTAAATCTGCGTTGATATATTTCTTCAGAAAGAAAAAAAAAAACAGAACCAAAGTTTTTGCTGTAGAGATGCATGTGTGTACTTGATAATTACATTGATATATGAAACTGGAAACAGTGATCACAGTCACAGTTTTAAGTAACAGTGATTTTTAAATCACATTCCCTGTTCACGATGATCTTTAAAAATCACGGGATCGCTCATCTCTACTAGTGACGTCTTAAATTGATTCCTGCTTGTTTAAACAAAAAGTAAGGCTTTTAACCCTTGCACCTCTTAGCCGTTAGAAAAAGTTTGCTTTAATTTTCTACGGCACCATACGTTGTGTCTCGAACTTTGTCTATAGCACTGCTTTGCCTCTACTAATGCCTTTACAACACAACTTATGTTTGCACTGCAATAAAATTTCCGTTTTTGTTAATTGCTAACAAAATATTAAGCTTAAATGAATCCCAGCCAATCAAACCAATTGCTGAGACAGAAGGAAAGGTTGCCTGCTCATTATACAGACACAAGTTTAAAATAATTCACTAAATGACGACAAAGACAAAAAAATCAAAGGGCGCTGAGTTCAAAAGCCTGCTTGTTTTTCTGTTTTGTTATGCTTTGCAAAAAGACCTTAATATTAAGGATGATGATGAAAACGTTAAAAATTTTAGCGACTTTACATTTTTGTATAGCCTTTTATATTTTAGTTACCAAATGGTTGCAAAATGCTTAAGAAAAAAACCCGAACAATGACAACACATTTGTTATGCCATGATAATGATGATTAAGCTGACAAAAGGAGCAGCAGGCAGGCAGGCAGGCAGGCAGGCAGGACAGTTTCATTGTCACTTTATAAAAACTGTACAAAAAGGAAGGAAGGAGGAGTGAAAGCAAATTATAATAAAGTGCAGAAAATATAAAGAAAAAAGGATATAAACTACAGGATTTTAATACAAAAAATATTTTCAAAGCAAACATTTGGCTTAACAAATTTAAGGACAATATTAAGAATAATCCTTATACAGCAAAAGTTTCAGAAAAATATGTTCGCCAAAAAAACTTCATAATTTATTACGAGTTTTGTCATTAGTTTTTAAACAACTCTTCACTTTTTTTTTAAATTCTGCCACTTAAAGTTTTCTCCCCAATGAACAAAGAAAAAAATTTCCTACAAATTGTTTGAAATTTATAGCCTGTTCAGCTACAAATTTGAACATGTTACCCAGGGAGTATTGTTCAAAATTTTGTGCGGTATACTTGCTATTAATTGCAGTTGTATGGCATTCAATTATTCACGTGCGTGTGCGTGTGTGTGTGTGTTTGTGAAAGCAGCATGTGTGTGTTTTTATATTATTATGTGTGTAGGCAGATGGGTGTAAATACTTAATAAACATCCTCTTCTAAAACACATTGGGTCGTAAAAGTACTTTAACAGACCGTACAAAAATCTTAGCAAACAAATGCAAATATTTTTGATAGTGGTACTGCTGCTGTTATGCTGTTCATGGCTAAAATTCAACATAAAGACACATATAGTTGTTTGGCGTGTAAAAAATATATTTATTTTATAGTGGATTTTAATTTTAAAGCGCAGGATCCTCCAAGAACAACTCTTAAAATAAAGTCTCCACAATTGAGGGTTGCTATTCTCTCTCAGAAATGTTGCTGCTGTTGTTGTTGTTGGTGTTGTTTTAGTTGTGTGTTGTGGGTTATAATGAAAATAAAAGTTTTTAATGAAAATCTTAGAAATGTGTTTATGTAAGAGATGGTTAGACAGGCTGCTGGAGAACTCCGAGGGGGGAATAGAGCAAAAAACTGTCTATAGTAGAGAATTAAAAATAATAAATATTAAATGCTTTATAAAAAAATTATATATATGTTCCGATTGTTCCTACGAGGAGCATAGGGCCTCATAAAAACATTTTTTTGCAGTTCTTATCGCTTGAAAAATGATTTTTTTCCAAAAAATATTTTTGGTACTTTTTTGAAAAAATTTCATTATTTTGCTCATTTCTCTTGCACAAAATTTTCTTATTATGATTTTCTTATTATAATAAAATATTTATATTTCATTTATAATGAAATAAATATAATTGAAATATAAATATTTTATTATAATAAGAAAAATTTGTGCAAGAAAAATGAGCAAAATAATGAAATTTTTTCAAAAAAGTACCAAAAATATTTTTTCAAGCGATAAGAACTGCAAAAAAAAAAAAGACGTAAATAAAAGTAAACATATCAATTTCATGTCTCATTCCTACTAAATAGAACAAATTCAAATGAAAACGCCTTGTTTTTTATATCAAAAGTATGTCTACAAGTTGTTTGTCATTCGTGACTTCTTTTTAATATGAAACGAATTATAAATGACAATTAAATTAAGAATTTTAGTCGAACTGTTTGGGTTAAACCCAAACAAATATAATTATTTTGTCTTGTGTTCGGCTTTAATTTAAGTTTTCAATTAAATTTATATATATATATATATATATATATATATATATATATATATATATATATATATATATATATATATATATATATATATATATATACATATATATATATATATATATATATATATATATATATATATATATATATATATATATATATATATATATATATATATATATATATATATATATATATATATATATATATATATATATATATATATATATATATATATATATATATATATATATATATATATATATATATATATATATATATATATATATATATATATATATATATATATATATATATATATATATATATATATATATATATATATATATATATATATATATATATATATATATATATATATATATATATATATATATATATCTTTAATATGAAACTGCGACGAGTAGGCCGGGTACTTTCGAGACCTATAAGTTCAACCCTCCACGCAGTCAAATTTTTCTTTGTCTAGATGCTTCCCTAATTTATCTCTAAATATAATTTAATTGAAAAATTAAATTAAAATGATACTCAAGCTAAAATAATTAAATTTCTTTAGATGAAATATTATTGTTCAAGAAAAATTAATTGGGAAATGGAAAATAATGAAAATAAAAAAAAAAAACAAAAAATATTTTTTGAAAAAAATACAGTTTTTCTTGGGCAAAAAGCCTCTTGAGTGCGATAAACAAATGCTAAAAAAGATAGACGTAAATCAAAGTTTCGTTTTATATATAGTGTATTCTTATAGCCACTTTAATAAGAAATATTAAAAATAAAAAAAGTTGAGAATTAAAAGGTGTCCCAATATGTAGTGTAACTTAGACCTTCAGTTGTATTTGCTTATACTTGTTAGATCTAGTATTGTTTTTTGGCCACTACGTCAATAAATACTAAAAGTAAAGGAAGTTACAAACTAAAGGGTGTCCCAATATGGGCAATGTGATTTTGATGTTGACTTGTATCTGGTTGAACTTTTTACAGGGAGTTTGTTATTATGGGCACCATAACAAGTAACAAAAAATACCAAAAATAAAAGAATTTAAAAATCAAAGGGTGTCCCAATATGCTATATTTGACGATGATTTGTATCTAATTGAATTTGTTTATAGGTAGTATGTTATTATGGGCACTATAACAACTAAAAATTAAAGAAACATTAAAAATTAAAGAAGTTAAAATTCAAAGGGTGTCCCAATATAGGCAATGTGATTTTGACATTAAGTTGTACGTTGGGTTGAACTTTTTCCAGGGAGTATATTTTTATAGGCACTATAACAAGTAACAACAAATACCAAAAATAACAGAATTTAAAAATCAAAGGGTGTCCGAATATGCTATATTTGACCTTGATTTGTATCTAATTGGATTTTTTTTATAAGTAGTATGTTATATATAACAACTATAACAACTAAACAACTAAAAATTAAAGAAACACTAAAAATTAAAGAAGTTGAAATTTAAAGGGTGTCCCATTATGTTATGTATTTCTGGCGTTGAGTTGTATATGTTCGAAATTTTATAAAGATTTTATAAAAATAAAAGGAGTCAATATCAAAGGGTGTTCCAATATGTTATGTAAATTTGAAGAAGAGCTGTATTTGGTAACTTTTTTACGGTCAGTGTGTTATTATGGCCACTACAACAACAAAAAATCGGTTAGGTGAGATTACCGTAATCGAACATACGGATACATGATTTTTATTGTATTTATTAAGATAAAATATTTTAAATGAAATTTATTTGCTGGTGTTTAAGCATTGTCTATATGCAGCATTTCATTGGTGCTTTACCAAATCATCAGTAGACTTTAAACACAATTTTGAACACTTACAAACCCTTTATCTAACGATTTGGTAAAGCACCAATGAAAAGCTGCATATAGACAATGCTTAAACACTAGCAAATGAATTTCATTTAAAATAAAATTATGACAATATGTCAAATAACTTCCATAAAGGTTTAAGATAAAATATTTACGAGCAGCGAATAAAAAGAAAAAACTGCTTTTTTACTAAGATCTCAAACGGCAACGCTGATTTTGAATTTGTGCTAACTTTTTTAATTTGTTTTCTAAGTGTGTGTTTTTTTATTTCTCTTCTAGTTAAAGTTGTGACAAAAAAATCTTTACAACAGTGGGCATGATATTTTCATTTAACACATGAAATTATTGTTAGATGTTTATTAGTTTAGTTTAATAGATGTTTCTTTTGTTGTTTCTATATCTCAGCTTGACGGAAATAAAACAGAGTTTGTGAATTGTGGTTATTTTTCACAAACTTTTTGCTCTTGCTAATTGTTCGTATTATAAAATTACGTAATAGACTTTGGCAAGTGAAAATGTAAAAAAATTAAGCAGAAACTATACCATCTTTTATGCAAAAATTGTAAATTTGATTTGCTTGTTAAGAAGATTACAAGGAAATTGGTTTAAATAAGAAACAAATTTTTAGTTTTTTTTTGGTTTTTATTATGTAACTGCTAAGTAATTCCATTTAGGCGGGTGTGACCACTTTACACACATTTTTTGTTATAAATAAAGAATATAAAATTTTTTACTTAAACAAAGCTTGCAACTCGCAAGGCCATTAAGCTTAAAGTCGTCGAATAATGGGTAGACACTGAAAGAATACGATTCCTGCTCAGAAAGGTCGCCAGAAAGCTGCTACGGGTGTGACCTGACAAATCTTAGTTTTAAAGAATTATGACTTTCAGCATAAATTCTGTAAAATTTTTACTATAACGTACACAATAATTTTGGTATAGCTGCCTGTTCAAAATGTTTTTAGCTATATTACGTATTTACTGTTGGACAAAAAAAATCAGTTTTCTTAACAAAAAACTCTTTTTTAAATGTGACGGGTGTGACCGACGGGTGTGACATAATACAAAAATTTAAAAAATTCGAAGAAGTAGAACTTTTTATTGATTTTATTAATATAAATAATAAATTATTTGCTATCCGTTCTATTATAGACAGCAGAATACTCTAGCTGAGTATTTTTTTTTAAATTCAATAAAAAGCGAAAAAAGTATATTCTTTTCAGAGATAAAGGTTTTTATTAAAATAATGAGAAAGGGAAGAAAAGAAAATGTGAAATAAATATTACACATACAAAGATGGAGAGCAAAATGTTTCGTGGATGATCATTAAAAAGTGCCTCCCTCAAATTGCTTAAAAAATATTAAATAATGTATTTTTTTTCTATAATTGTCATACTCTAAAAAACATCAATTGAGAAATTTTTATTCGAAATAAGAAAATTATTTTTTCCTTGCATAGGGCCGTTTTACGTGGAATCACTCTGTAAATGTTTCAAGGGAAAACCCTTGACGTATGAGTGATATTTAATTAAATTACATCATATAACTCATACGTCCAATTAAGAAACAATAAAATGCTGTTATATAAATTTTTTTTTATATTTCAAAAATTAGTCCAACTAAAGTTTTTAGACCAAAAAAAAAATGAAAATTCAAGTGAACATATTTACTTGTGCAATTATTTAATAATTAGATTTTCTCATGGTTTACCTACACACAGACACAAACACACAACGGGAGAGATAGATGGAGAGAGAACGAGAGAGCAATAAATTTTAAGTTCAATGTTAACATAGACAATTGTCTAGCTTTCATAACAAGTAATATTGCAGCTCACACATATACATCCTCTTTCCCTTTCACACACAAAGCCACTTTAAATCAACTGGTTTTTTTTACTTTGGAAACAAAATATATTTCTACATTCATTTTAAATAGAATTCAATACAAATAAATATTTTAGTGGAGTTTGTGAAATTGTATTTAATGTAAATGTGTTTTGTGCATAACAGATGTTTTTTTTGATGGTTTGTTTAAATGATTGCCTGAACCAGGGAGGGTGAGTGTAAAGTCATGTGTAATTTTTTAAGTGTTTCACAGTTTTTTATAAGTCAGTGTGCTATAAACAAAAACAATAACAAGGGAAATGGCAATAAAAATTACAGTGACAGGTATTTTTGTTTTGCAATTGTTACAAATCTTTTTTTGTGTTTTTTCTTGAACAATTAATTAAGGGAGAAGTTTCAAAAGATTTGGAAAAATATAACGCCAAAATTTATGAATTTTTAGCTGACACTGTTTAACAAAATAAAATTTTTGTTAACGATTGATTCGGCATAAGAAAGCTTGTCAGCCTTACGTTTAAGATATAATATGGGGTTGGCACTTTTATGTAAAATATCACCAGAAACATTTTTGTGGAAAATTTTAACCCTCTAACTGTTTGTTGTAGGGGTCTTTTTGCCCTGTGGCTGAGTGGTAGCGATACCAGTCTGTCAGTCCAGAGGTCGTAGGTTCGATTCCCGCCATAGACCCAGGGTGTTTTCCGCAGACAAGATAATCGCTTAGCGGGTTGTGTTTGTTAAAAAGAAAAAAAGAAAAAAAATTCATTTGTTTTAAAATATATTTTAAGTTTTGAATGATTTCTGGTGTTCAAGTTGAGTTTAGAGCTTGAGTGTCTTTGAAGACATACAGTAGAATTTTATGCCGAATATTTTTATAGAACATTTCATTGAACTATATTGCCGTTAAAGGGTAGTTTTTTGCTCTTTGTTTAAGAAAGGGACCAAAAGACTCATAGAACGAATAGTTAGAGGGTTAAAATGTTCTACAGGAATGTTTATCGTAGTGTTTTACATAAAAGTGCTAAACACATTTTATAGCTGAAACGTTAAACTTAAAAGATTTCCTAAGCCGAATGACTACAACTATGTTCCAACGATTTTAACTCCCACTAAAATGAGTCCCAGATGTAAACTTAGCAAACGCTAATACAAGTATATATTTTTCTGGTGCGATCTACCAGAATCAGTAGTTTTTATTTTTGTTGCGCAGTCTCAGTTTATCTAACACGAAAAACACATTAATTTCGCATACAGTTTAGGATGTAAAATTTTCGACTTTAGCGACCTCTAGTGTCGGTAAATTCCTTAAATCGAAAAGAGAACTTGTAATTTTTTTGTGTAAGCTATTGTTTTGCGAATCCAATGCCACTCTAATTTTTTAAAGATCGGAAGTAATTTTTATTTCACTGATTATTATCTATGAAACTAAACACTGTGAGGCTGCTCCAATGCTGTTGCCATAAGTTGAGAACAACTTGTCCAATTTTATTAAAAAAATACATCAAAAAATTTTAATTTTAATACCTTAAGTCATGCTACTATCATATTTTTATAAATAGTCAATGGTTTCGGAATTACATAGAATGAAATTGTGAAAAAAAAAATTTTTTATTGCAAAATTTAAATATTTTTATATATATTAAAAATTCGAAAACGGTCAAATATTTTGACTTTTATTACCGGCCCATGAAGCTATGTATACCTCAAATGAAATAAGCTATTTGCCATGGAAATCGTTGGATAAATGGTGATTTTATTCATAATAAAGTAAAGTCGTTTAACGGAATTTTTTAAGAATTTGACAGAGGCTGACCCCACATTTTTCTAATATAGGCCCCTATTATGATTCGTAGTTGTCAAATTCTTATTATGGACTACAACTTTCATCAAAGTGAGACAACTGTTTTTTGTCAGTTGTGTTTTGGTTTTTATTTCGACTATTGTGTTACTTTTGATTACTTTTAAAATGGTGCTTTTAGGCGCCAATCTATCCCATTTGTCAAGCAAGCAATATATTGTTGCCATATCCATAAAAAATAAAATCTCAAGAAAAAATAGGTAGGCCAAAACTAAAAATATTTCAAATATTTTCTGATGGCTACTATGGTTTCAAAAAACAGTGAGTATATAGATAAGAACATTTTTTCCAAATTTATTTCGAAGACAACTAAAATTAGTTGTGAATCATATTACAAAAGAAATGGTTGAGTTGGGTCGTAACATTGACAACTCAACCTAGTTGAGTTGTGAATCATAATAGGGGCCACAATTTTTTTTTTTACATGGGTAACGATGTCGCATTTATTCAAAAAAATCTTTTAAATCCAAGTGATTTTATTAGGCTAAAGTTCGTAGTGAGATATTCAGGAACAATTAAAAAATGTTCAATATTACAAGGAACAAGGAAAAACTAACATCAATTAATTTTCAACCTACACGCCAGGACAGAATGATGTTGTTTTCGAAAGTGGCCAAAGTCCCATAACACTGTTCAGCGAAAAAAAACTTTAAATAAAAATATGTAATTTTTGATTTGTAAAAAATATACAACGAAAGTACCTTTTAAGCAAACGTCTGGATGTATTCACTTAATTGCTAATAAAATCGACATTTATTCATCGATTTTCATGATATATAGCTTATTTTGTTCTGTCCTTAAGAACAATAGCTAAAAGGAAAATTTTTTTTAATTTAAAAATTTTTATGAGTTCTTAAAAATAAAAAAATGTTTAATTTTGCATGAAAAAGCACGTTTTTCGTTACTAATTTGTAAGTAACTCCGAAAGCCCTGATCAAATAAAAAAACTACATATCTTAAGAGAGTTTGAATGTAATTCTTTCTGGCATATTTTGGAGTTTTGCTAATCGAAATCGGGCATAAAGCATTTATGCAACTATTGGAGATTTTAGTCACGCTCATTAATAAAAAAAAAAAACAATCTTTACGTGATAGGAAAAAATTGAAAGGGGGTTTTTATTAAGGGCATTAAACTCCTCATATTTCACATATCTTTATTTAAAGGAACGAAAAAAAATTTTTTTTACAGACCAGTGTTATCAGTGCCCATGTGTACCGCCATTTATCACCACTTGTTAGGTGGACTCCGCTGAAAGTGATAGCAATTTTGATTTCTACAAATATAATCATCAATTTGCTTACGAGAATTGCATCACTACTAAATTGATATCAACTTAGAACAAAATCCTTTGTTCCCTTTGGTTTATTTTCATCATGAAGCAAATTTATATATGTTCAAATCACTAACGAGCTGCTTATTTCTATTATAAAAAGAGCACTTTAAAAATTTAGTAGTTTTTATTCTGAAAAACGTTTATTGAACACTCCTTTCTAATATATATTTTTTTTATATTTCTTCTAAGCCTGTAAAAGCATACGCATAAATAATAATCACAATAAATACTTCAAAGTTATTTAAAATAATGGATTTTTGTGTTCGACAGTTTTAAAAATAAAACTTCTTATTGTTTGTCGTGATTTATTGTTAATCCATTATTCGTACGAGTATAAATCCAGAAATTCACAATATCACAATACTCCTCTCCTCCACCCTCATAGTAAATCTCTGTTTCAACTTTATTTTCTAACAACTCAGAGTGCTATAGAATGCCATACAATTACAGACCTACACATATATTTTCCACTACTACTTAAAAAACAAGAAAGGAAATTTAGAAGAAGAAAGAAATTTTAAGTAGCGTTGCCACAAAGAAATTATTTTTAACAGAATTTGCTTTAAAATCTAGTATTTTTCTTTTTATTCAATTAAATAAGATATTGGATATATGGATAAAATTGATTAAACATCGTACAAAAATATTGAAATATTTTAAAGTGTTAAAATATGTATTGAATGATAATGTTAACTTTACGATTTTCGCCCAATCGAAAGGAAACGATAACACTGTTTATGATACATGCACATGAAAAATACCCCTGTATTTTGCATACTAAATATTGCATCAACAACAACAACAACAACAACCCCACAACAACATCTGTACAATCATAACGGGTTTTTATGAATTGGAGAGTGGGAGTGGGAATAATGAATATAAGAGTTAATATTGTACGTGTACCAGAGATGGCAAAGTTGGTACAATTGTACCATTTTTGGTACAAATTGTACTTTAAATGTACAATGGTACACCAATGGCTTATATAGTACAATTAATAATGCCTGTATTTTTTAGAAAACATGCTTATTGCTCTTTTATTATCACAATATCTTATCCCTTTTTTTTTTTTAAAGAGAAGTAACACAATCAGGCAATTAATGCCTACCAGTTAATTAATTAATGTGTTACCTTCTTTGGGAAAGGGATAGTGTAGAGAGAACAGGTGGTGAAGTGGGAGAGAGATAGAAAGCTTAACTCATTCACAACACTGCTAATGCGCGTTTTTGTATTAGAGCAGTGTTGCAAGCCCCTCTGGTGTCAAGTAGATTCATCGAGTTGTTTAAGCTGTGTAGCCATTTTATTAGTTTTTTTACTTCGCCGACGGTTTTGCTACAATACCGACAATACTTTTTATCTGAATATATAAAGCAGAGCCCCCCAAACGTGACTGAGCGCTTTTGTTCATGTGTATGTTCTTTCTGCTTTTTATGTATGTTTGTTGTTCTTTTTGCAGTGCAGTTCTTTCTGCTTTTACTTGTGTGTATTTTTTGCGTACACATGTAGGTCTTGCTTCGATCAATGCTGAACGTCAAATGACTCGCTTTGTTTGGCCATAGCAACAACAACGAAACAGCCAAACACACAACATCACACATACTTTGTACGAAGTAGCTGACGTATACGTGTGTCACCATAACGTCGACTGCGCAAGCCCATGGGCTTGCAAATGAAATTTTGCGTGGCTATGATATAAAGATATCATATAAGGTTAGCTCACAAAACGTAGTCACTAAAATTGCAAGCTCTTGCTGGTCATGATATTAAAGTCTATTTATTAAAGTCATGATATTAAAGTCATGATATTAAAGTCTAAAAATTATATATTTTTTGTATATGTTTCTTGGTTTAAAAATCCTTTTTGGTACAATTAAGCTCAAAAAAGTACAATTTTAGACTACAGTTGGTACAATTTTAAAATCTCATTTGCCATCCCTGACACGTACTCCTTCACGGTATGTACGTACGTTGGTTGGTTGGTATACGTGGCTGCCTCCTGCACGCAAGCAATCAAGTATAATCCGATTCCTACACTCGTCAGTGTCAACCCATGTTGGTTCGAACCCAGATCTCGGATCCGGTTTTAGCTACTAGATCCAACCTGTCGCATTGAGATACCTAATCAGGTCATTTAGACCAATAGCTCTGGTATGTTCGAGAGATATCGTTATCGAAAATTATGAAAAAACCCTTTTTTAATTCCTCCCAAAAATCTATGGATTTTCTAGCACTTTTTGCGTTTAGTTAATGGTGTCTCTATTAGTTTTTAGGGGTCCGTACACCAACACCAATTAACACTGATATTTAAAATAAGACAAACTAAAGACAAAAAAAAAAAACAAGTCCAGTTTACGGAACATAGCGACTGTTACATCTGGGAACCATTATTGCGAAGATTTGAGGAACCAATTTTTAATGCTTCCATCTGTAAAAGTCGCTGTGTTCCGCACACTGCGCTTTTTTTTAGATTTGTTTATGCAGTCGGGTTTTTAGATTTTTTAAATTTATGTCTTATTTGTTTATTGTTATCTTTTTACCTACGCAGTCGGGGGGTTTTTTTTTGGTTGCGACCAACTTTAAACCGTTAAAGATCCTTCGAAATTAAAAATCATAAGAGAAACCTAACGATGATTTTAAAATACCTGTGGAATGATACCCATTTTGATATAGTTCGCCGACTCTTTATTTTTTCGTATCCACAAAATGGCGCCTGTTGACTGCCATATTGAATTTTGGCTACTGTGATATCTTTAGTGACACTCCCGTGATTAAGACAAATCGAAAAAATCGCTAAAACTAAAAATATTATCAAAAAACGAAAAAATCGCCAAAAATGAAAAAATCACCAAAAAAAAAAAACAAAAAACGGCAAAACTAAAAAAAAACCGACAAAAACCAAAAAAACTCCCAAAACCAAAAAAAAAGTGTCGAAACAAAAACAAAATTGCTAAAACTAAAAAATCACAAAAAAACCGAAAAAAATCATTAAAATCAAAAAAGCGCCAAAACTAAAAAAAGCGCCAAAACTCAAATAAATACAAAAACTAAATATATCCTGGGGTGTGCTGCAAAACTCGTGTTTTGAAATAGTGCGATTTCTGAAAACGAAAAACAGTGTTCTGTTAATAGGACGATTTAGTGCATTCGAAGTTAAGTTCGTATAAAACATCATTACAATCTAAGGCACTAAAACCAATTAAAAAGCAGCAATAAGTCATCTTTTTAGTTTAAATTTTTGCTGGAAACTAGGCGATTTCAAAACGCACGTTTTACAGCACATCCCCAATCGTCAAAAAGCAAAAAAAACGTTAAAACAAAAAAAAAACGCCACAACTAAAAAAAATCGGCAAAAAACAAGAAAAAAATTGCAATAAAAGAAAAATCGTCAAAAAACGAAAAAAATCGCCAGATCGAAAAAAAGTGTGACAACGAAAAAAAAAATCGCTAGAACTAAAAAAATCACCAAACACCGAAAAAAATTCCCCAAAACCGAAAAAAGCGCTAAAACTGAAAAAACTCGAAAACTAGAATAAATCGCTAAAACTAAAAACGTCGTCAAAATGTGAAAAAACGTTAAAACAAAAAAAAAAAAAAACGCCAAAACTAAACAAACGCCAAAACTAAAAAAAATCGGAACAAAAAATTGCAATAAACGAAAAATTGCCAAAAAAAAAACTAAAAAATGGCAGAACGAAAAAATCGCTAAAAATAAAAAAATCCCCAAAACCGAAAAAAGCTCCAAAACTGAAAAAAAATCGCCACAACTAAATAAAATAAATCGCTAAAACTAAAAATATCGTCAAAAAGCGAAAAAAGCGTTAAAACAAAAAAAAACGTTAAAATTAAAAAAAAATCGCCAAAAAAAACAATAAAAAATTGCAATTAATTAAAAAATTGTTGAAAATCGAAAAATCGCCAGAACGAAAAAAGGAAAAAATCACTAGAGCTAAAAAATCTCCAAAAACCAAAAAGAAAAAATCCCCAAAACCTAAAAAAGCTCAAAAACTGAAAAAAATCGCAACAACTAAAATAAATCGCTAAAACTATCGTCAAAAAGCAAAAAAAAAACGTTAAAACAAAAAAAAAAATAAACGCCGAACTAAAAAAACGCCAAAACTAGAAAAAACGCCAAAACTAAAAAAATCGCAAAAAAAAAAAATTGCAATAAACGAAAATTTGTTAAAATTTGAAAAAAATCGCCAGAACGAAAAAAGGAAAAAATCGCTAGAACTGAAAAATCTCAAAAAACCGAAAAAAATCCCCAAAACCGCAAAAAGCTCCAAATCTGAAAAAATCGCAACAACTAAAATAAATCGCTAAAACTAAAACTATCGTCAAAAGGCGACAAAACGTTAAAACAAAAAAAAAAGAACGTCAAAACTAAAAAAACTCCAAAACTAAAAAAATCGCCAAAAAAAATTTGCAATAAACGAAAAATTTCTAAAAATCGAAAAAATCCCCAGAACGAAAAAAGGAAAAAATCGCTAGAACTAAAAAATCTCAAAAAACCGAAAAAAATCCTCAAAACCGCAAAAAGCTCCAAATCTGAAAAAATCGCTAAACTAAAAATATCGTAAAAAAGTGAAAAAAACCATTAAAAAACGTCAAAACCAAAAAATCGCCAAAAAATAACTAAAAAATCACGATAATGAAAAAAGCGCCAAAACAAAAAAACCGGAAAAAACAACTGGTATAATAAAAAAAAACTAAAATTAAACAAAAAAGCACAACGAAAAAACTGTCAAAATGAAAAAAATGGGCAAAAACGTACGGAGGCCTTAGTGTGCGAGCCAAAGTTGCACTTTACCTAATTTATTAATATCTTATAGCGCTTGAACCACCTGAACAAAAAATACTTAAAAAACAAACTCACTATAAATATTATTAAATAAAAAAAAGTATGCACTAAAATTTCTTTATAGATCAAAAACAGCATAAAAGACGACAATTACTCAGTTTAACACAGAAATAATAACAAAAATTGCTCTTGATATCACAAAAATTCTTAAAAAAATAAATAAATAAATAAATAAAAATTGTAAAAATAAAAAGAAACCTTAAAAAGGACTCTTGTTAAATGTCCCAAAGAGAAGATGGCAAAACTATAGAATGTTTTTATTTTCTTCACAAAAATATCAGAATAAAACTACAACAAAAAGTTTCATTTTGGCATTTTGCCAAAGTGTAATATTTACAATTGGCGCCTCAGTTAAATGTTGGCAGCAAATACACTAACCTGGCTTTTAGTTCACAGGTTGGAACAAGCAGCAATCAAATTTAACCAGAACATAGAGATATACTAGGCCTGCTGCCCCATTTTGTAGATTCTGCAAAAACGAACACAAACTGTTGAAACTAAAGTGTTTGCCTTGTTGTCATTCTTAAAAAAAAACAAGATAAAAAACAGAAAATATAAGAAGGTGCTGATGAATACTAATGGCTGGAATTGTTGTTAAATTATTCAAGTTGTTGCTGTGGCTGCAGCTGCAGCTGTTGTGACTATGCTGCACCTGCCTTTGGTGGTTTGACTACATAAATGTCTTTCTAGTGATGACAATTTTCTATTTCTTCTGTTCAGCCATTGCAATTTTGCATTGCAAATAGTGTTTGCTCAACTTGATTTGTTTTTATTTAGTTTTTTTAAAATATATTTTCTATAGCATATCTTCAGGGGCTTTGGGTGTATGGATGTTGTATGAAATTCATTTGACTGCAGTAACAGTAGACAGATAGTTTTTGTGTGTTTGTATAGGGGCATTTCTCTCGTCTTTGCTGTTTGCCATTGACTGCCGTCGTTGCATATTTGCGTTGGTTGATTTTTTGTCACAAAAACACGAAAAACTGTTGATCTCAACAGCATGATTTTAATGGTGCTTTTAAGCACCAACTAGGAAAAAATAATCAAAATAACAACAAGGAAATGGTGTTAAAGAGGCAATTGATTGAAAAATATTTTTTATAAATTTATAGATATTTTAATAAACTTAAATTTAATAAAGAACAGTACTTTTAAAGGTTCCGTACACCAAAAGTGAAAAGGAACCCAATTGCTTTCGCTACGCTGTCCGTCCGACGTGTGTGAAGATAAATATGCCGAGTTAAATATGTTTTAACGTAAAGGCTTACGTTACAACATATTTAGGTGTGAAGATAAATATGTTATGACGTAACGAAATTGGAGTTAATAAGCTAATTGGGAAAAAACATATTTAGGAAGTTTTTATAGATGTTTTTATTCGATTCTATTGGAATATAATTATATTTAATATAATTATAATTCTGACAATGTATAATCTCTGAGAGATTTTGGCCAAAGTGTGGCCAAATGAAGGGTTGGCATGCAATGCCACCATATGGGAAATGACTACTAGGGTAGTTTCTACGTTCAATTTCATTGGAGTCCCCGAATTGAGTTTGTGAATAATTTTACAGCTCACTTAAACTAATTTTTGTTCATACGGGTAAGAGTTTAATATAAAAGAGCAAGTTTTCGTACTACTAGTTAGTCTAAGTCGATACTTGAATTTATACAAAACTACAAGAACAATTTAGATAAAATGCACTTCACATCGCAATAGTCCGCTGCTAATGTGACGGCAAAGGTTGCCACAATATAAAAGAAAATTAAACAGCTTTTCATTTTATCTAAATTATTCTTGTAGTTTTGTATAAATTCAAGTATCGACTTAGACTAACTAGTAGTACGAAAACTTGCTCTTTTATATTAAACTCTTACCCGATGGCCTTGGTAGTTAATGTTTTTTTTTTAATTTGATCTTGTATTTAGCTATAACTTTAATATTAAATAAATAAATAACAAATAAATATTTTTGTCATTTCCTTATCGATACAAGTGTTTTAAAGAACAATTAAGGCCATGTTCAAACGTTATGTTTGTTATCTATTTAGAAACGCAAATTGTTTTGTTTAGCCTTGATGACTAGAAATTTTTATGCGAACCTATTTGGGGTCCAACTTGAAACCAAATTGGTATGTGAGGCAAAAACGTACTTGGGGCCTGATGGGTGAGTTTCCTGTTGGAAAAATATCGAAAAATCGCAAAAACTTGCTTAAATCGGAAAAATAGCAACAACAAAAAAATGCTAAAGCTGTCCTAAGGACAAAAGAAAGCAACAATCAGATCCATAGAAAATGAGCAAAAAATGCAATTAAAAATCTGTGGCAGATTTTAACAAAAAGTTCCCAATAGTTTTCCACTTGGGAAACATGGAATACAGAACACACCCGATTGCTTTTTTCTTAAACTTTGACATTTTATTTTAAAAATGTTGGAGGCAAACATTTTTTTTAATGTTTCACAATATTTACGTATCACTGACTATTTACATAAAAAACATACTATTGTTATTTATAAACTGCTTTAAAAACTAGAAATTTAATTTTAATTAATTTAAAAAAAATATAGCGTGCTTCTATTGCAACGTACTTCTTCTTACTTTGATGGCTTTGTTCTGTCAGTTATGCTTAATTTTCAACATTTTGACGTTATCTAGGCATACAGCTTTGTGAAAAATAATAGTAGCGCTGCCACAGGGACTTGATTTTTTTTTATTTCATAGAGTGTACACTAAAAACTGAATACAAAAATATCTGTATGGCATCGCTAAAAATGTATTCTAACTATGACGAAATATATTCGTCATAGTTAGAATACATTTCTATGAATTTTTGGAAGCTACAGTTATTTAATTACAACCGCGTGCTTTTTGGTCTGTGCACAATAATACACTGATAGAAAAATCGTCATATGCCTGATGTTTTCTGACATCAATGCTATGTCAAGTGTCTTAATTTTCGACCGCATGACACTTAACATCATGGTATCATCAATGCAATGACACACTGACATCAGAGAAAGGACGAATTGACATCAATTTTCTGTCAAAATGCCATCAATATGATCTCGCTGATAGAAACCCCGTCATAGCGCTGGTGTGGCCAAAAATGAGTTTAAATGAGCTGTAAAATTGTTCACAAACTCAATTCAGGGATTCCAATGAAATTTGTTGTAGAAAGTATCCTAGTAGTCATTTCCTTTATGGTGGCATTGCATGCCAACCCTTCATTTGGCCACTTTGGCCAAAATCTCTCAGAGATTATACATTGTCAGAATTATAATTATATTAAATATAATTATATTGCAATAGAATCGAATAAAAACATCTATAAAAACTTCCTAAATATGTTTTTTCCCAATTAGCTTATTAACTCCAATTTCGTTACGTCATAACATATTTATCTTCACACCTAAATATGTTGAAACGTAAGCCTTTACGTTAAAATATATTTAACTCGGCATATTTATCTTCACACACGTGTCCGTCCGTCTGTCTGTCTGTTTGTCTGTCTGTCTGTCTGTCTGCCACAGGCTGTTTTCTCGAGAACCGTAAGAGCTACGGCCGCTACAACAACAAATATGTGACAGTTAAAAATCAAAGGGTGTTGTAAAGCAAGCAACTAAACATGTTGAAATACTACAGACACTTTAAATTTTCAAAGTAAAATAGACCAATTAACACTAATATTTAAAACAATAA
This sequence comes from Panzeria rudis, assembly GCA_956483635.1. NCBI lineage: Eukaryota > Metazoa > Arthropoda > Insecta > Diptera > Tachinidae > Panzeria > Panzeria rudis. The sequence continues at coordinate 89,454,281 of OY101451.1, forward strand.
CAATTAAAGGGTGTTCTATCAGTTAATGTAATTTTGACTATGCAATTTAGACAATTTGCTGTATATTGAAAACCGTAAGAGAGAGGCTCTGAAAATTAAAGAAAAAATAAAACTAAAAAATTTCAAAATTAAAAAAATGTCAAAACGAAAACTCGCCAAAATAAAAAAAGCGTTTAAAAGAGCATAAAAAAATAAAGCACCAAAAGAAAAAAATCGCTAAAACGCAAAAAATCACCACAACTAAGAAGATCGCCAAAAAACTTTAAAAAAATGCCAAAAAGCTGACAAAAGTCGTAAAAAAGCACCAAAACTTGAAACAATCGCTAAAACTAAAAATATCGCAAAAAAACGAAAAAAGCGCCGAAAATGGGAAAAAATCAAAACGAAAAAAGCGCCAAAACAAAAAAAGTGTCAAATCCAAAAATAAAGACCCAAAACTAAAAAAATCGCCAAAACGAAAAAAGTGTGAAAACCAAAAAATCGCTAAAACTAAAAAATCACCATAAACCGAAAAACCCCCAAATCAATAAAGCGCCTAAACTTAAAAAAGCGTCAAAACTAAAAAAACTCGTAAAACCGGAAAAAAATTCCTAAATAAAAAAGCGCAAAAATTGCAAAAACCGCCAAAACTAAAATAAATCACTATCAAAAATTATCGTCAAAAAGCGAACAAAAGTTTCAACAAAAAAAGGACCAAAACCAAAAAAATAGCTAAAACTAAAAAATCGGAAAAAACAAAAAGAAATCACAAAAAACGACAAATAGAAAAAAAAACTAAAAAATCACCAAGATGAAAAAGCGACAAAACAAAAAAAGTGTAAAATCCAAAAACAAAGCGCCAAAACGAAAAAAAGTGCGAAAAACAAAAAAAAATCGCTAAAACTTGAAAAATCACCAAAATCGAAAAAACCCCAAACCAAAAAAAATCGCCAAAACTGAAAAAAGCGCCAAAACTAAAAAAAAGATTACGAAAAAACGGAAAAAAAATCCTAAATAAATAAGCGCAAAAATTGCAAAAAACGCTAAAAATAAAATAAACCACTAAAACAAAAGTTATTGTCAAAAAGCGCAAAAAACGTTAATACAAAAAAATATATATATATAAACCACGAAAATAGATAAAATTAAAAAATCGGCGAAAAACAAAAAAAAACCCAAAAAACGACAAATAGAAAAAAACGAAACAAAATCACCAAAATGAAAAAAGCACCAAAACAAAAAAAAAAGAAGAAATCGCCAAAAAAAACGAAAAATAATAAAAAAAATAAAATAAAAAACTAAAATTAAAAAAAAATAAATTGTCAAAATTAAAAAAAAGGCAAACATGTGCATTCGTACGGAACCCTTCGTGTGCGACCCAAAGTTGCACTTTACTGTATTTACTATTTTTTTTTGTACCAAAATTGGCCTAGGATATCCTCAATATACTGTAAAAGTTTGATAATGGGATCTCCATAAGTTTAAGAGTTATGCGACCGTGCTGTTGGCTGAATGGTTAGCGCGACTACAAACCCTGAGGTCTCAAGTTCAAGACTTGTTTTGGGCAAGCCAACAACATTATGCATTTGTCTGATGTGCGTTGGTGTGTTATTTGTCACTTTTTGTTGTTGGACTTTGGCAGTACCGGCAGCGAGTAGTACAAACATATCCTAATGCACTTCAAAGCACCCTCCTTTGTCAGTATTGTACCAGAACTGTCGGCGAAGTAAAATAACTAATAAAATGGCTACAAAGCTTGAACAAATCAATGTCTCTACTGGACACCAGAGGGGCTGCAATACTGCTCTACAAAAAAAACGTGCAGTAGCAGAGTTGTAAATGAATCAAGCTTTCATCTCTCTCCTACTTCACCACCTGTTCTCGCACACTATCCTTTTGGTAAAGAAGTTTGATCTCAGTACTTTTTACGGCCGAAATTTTTGGATAGAAACTTGGCCTTATTTTCACATATATGTTTATGTGCGGATAAATGTAATTGAATCCTAAAATTAAACTTTTTTGCGTAATTTTCTTTCTAAAATTTAACTCCCTTTAAAATCAATCTGAGATTTTAACTTTCGTCGATGCACGTGTATATTTTTTTGGTGCCCTCTACCAGCCAGAATCAGTCGTTAGAACCTTGTTATTTTGAAAAAAAATTCTTGTTTTTGTTGTACAGTGTAAATAGCAAACCTTGAGTTTTTTTTATTTATTTTAAAATCTTAATTTGAAAGTATACTTTTGGGCATTTTTAAGTTCTTTAGTATAAAATTTCTATGTAAATTAATGCTTTCCATACACATTTTTCAAACGTGCTGGCTGTTTGGGTTGTGTAGATAGACAACATTCATTTCAAAAAGTATATAAATTATTTTTATTGAATATTTTTTTTATTTATATGTATGGCCAGCCATTAAACTTAAAACGAGACCATTCTTTTAATTACATTCATTCATTTACATTTTTTGCTTTAATGATTGCAGCCTTTTTATTTCCTTTTTGAGACAATTAAAGCAAACAGTAAGTCATTCCATTCAAATCTTTAGTCGTTAGCTATTAATTTAAATATTTCAACTACATATTAAAATAAATGAGTGACAAAATGTGTGTGTCTCTTAAAGCCAACATATATCCTCGGCCAATAACTCTTGAGTTTTGGTAATATGCCCTGACATTAATTAAGCAGACTTTAAGCACTTTTAAATAAATTATGTTCTCAAAAAGTCTTAAGTCTCTTGGCATATGAATATAAAATATAGTATGTACTATAAGATGTCTACATGTTTAGCAGGCTGTTTCTCACAACTTTTTCAAATATTCTCCCTGTTTCTGTTTGTCATTCTTAGAACTGCTGGCAAGGCACGTAAAATTTTTTAGGTTTAATTTGCCACACTATTGGTGTCGTCGTGTCATTAAAAATCACTTAAAATTAAAAATTAAATTTTAAATAATTTTAAGTGGATTTAATTAGTCAAGTAAAAAATGTTTTAATATTGCAATAAAGTTTATTTGGAAAACATGTCATGAAATTTTATGAAACGTGTTTAACCCTGTAGTACTCAAATACAGGAATATAAGACCGATTCTCTTGCTAGCTATATATGACAACGTTTTTATTTAGAAATTTTATAATACATGTTGTTCTTTGCCTAAAGAAGTCAAAGCAAGAGTAAACCAGCGACTGAAACTACAAAAAATTAGCGCGATCGGTAACACTAAAACAAGTTATACACAATAATTCTGAAAAAAAACCGACTACAGTATAAACAGTTTCGAAAATCGGTATGCAAATGGAGGAATTGTGCTCTAATGAATATTTTTGGGTGGAGGCGTGGAAGACTTGCCTCATCGATTTTCGTAGAAAAATTATGCCACCAAACTCTAAGCAAACCATTCCAAACAAAAAAGATTTTTGGAAGTCAGCCCATAAATGGAGGAGCTATGCGATAACCAATATTTCGGGGAAAGGGGGAAAAATTATGGTACCAACCTGCAAGGGGGTTTGCAGCAAATTTCCCAACTGATTTTCGAAAAAAAGCTATGGAACAAAACTGTAGTCAAACCCTTTCAAACAAAAAAACAATTTTGAAAATCGGTTCACAAATGAAAAAGTTATGCATTGGGGGGGAATTAGTTTCCCCCTCCCATTTTCGAAAAGAATTGTGGGGCAAAACTACTAGCGAACCGTTGCAAAAAACAGAAGAATTTTGAAAATCGGTTCACAAATTACAGAGCTATGCATGGGGGAGAACAAATTCCCCCCCCCCCCCCCCCCCTATTTTCGAAAAAAATTTTGGGACCAATTTTTGTCACACCCTTTCAAACAAAACAATCATTTTGAAAATCGGTTCACAAATGACATAGTTATGGATTGGGGAGGGGGGCGGAGGGGGAGGAAAATTTCCCCTCCCATTTTCGAAAAGAATTATTGGGCCAAACTGCTAGCAAACCTTTTCAAACAAAAAAAAAATTTGAAAATCGGTTAACAAATGACAGAGTTATGGATTGGGGAGGGGGGCGGAGGGGGGAGGAAAATTTCCCCCTCCGATTTTCGACAAAAAAATTTTAGGACCAATTTTTGTTAAACCCTTTCAAACAAAACAAGAATTTTGAAAATCGCTTCACAAATGACAAAGTTAGGCATGGGGTTGGGGGGGACGGGGTAGCAAATTTCCCCCTACGATTTTCGACAAAAAATTTCCCCCTCCAATTTTCGAAAAAAAATTTTAGGAAAAATTTTTGTCAAACTCTTTCAAATAAAACAAGAATTTTGAAAATCGGTTTACAAATGACAGAGTTATGCATGGGGTGAGCAAATTTCCCCCTCCGATTTTCGAAAAAAGATTATAGGACCAAACTGCAGGCAAATCCTTTCCAACAAAAAATTATTTAAATCGGTTCACAAATGACAGAGTTATGCGTGTAGAAACATAAAAAAGTAAAAAAAAGAAAGAACATACACACGAATTGATAACCTTCTCCTTTTTGGAAGTCGGTTAAAAATAAGGCCGGCGTAAGTCCAAATGACTAACATTAGTTAGTACTCCAGGGTTGATGAAAAATAGTACTAGAAAAAGTTCTTCTATTTAAGCTTTGCATAGTGCCAATATCAAATTGGGCTTGATAGTGCGACAGTAACAATAACTGTCACAATTTCTCGTATAAATGAACTGCTACGGCAGTACTATCACGACAGTTACTGTCATGGTGTGACCAGGGCTTAATAGTAAAATTGTACATAACATATTTTGTAGGATACTTCAGTACTAATTGTGCATAAGTACAAAATTAACCTTTAAGGACACTTTAACTTTTGCCTAATTTCTGACGTTAAAGTTGAGTTTGAAGCTTTGGTATCTTTGAAGAATTTTTGGTAGAATATATGCCCCCTTTTCGTGAAAGGGACAAAAAGACACCCATATAACGAAAACTTAATTGCTTAAGTTTTTCTTTTAATTTTAAATTTAATGCGATAAATTGATTTTTAAATTTCTTTCCAGCAACAAGTTGTTGAATTATCCGGCTATGTGATTATATTAGTGGAAAATGCTGAGGGTAAAATCAAATTATATGGTTCACCACCCGATCGTGATAATTTGGAAGTGGGCGATGAGATACTCGAAGTTAATGGTTTAACATTGAATAATATATCGCGAACAGAAGTAATACGACACATACATGATGTAAGTTGATTGAATACACGCTGCTAAACGTATGACACATCTTATTAAATTTCTTTATATTTTCTTTTACAAATTCTTTCAGTGTATTAAATCGTGTACAATTTGCTTGCGTGTACGAAAGAAAAATGATTCCAGGCTGGGTGAGTAGAACAATTAATATTAAGTTAAGCATTTTAAATGAGATTTTTCGAAAGAAAAAAGATATTTATATATAGCAGATCTATTTTAAAATAATTAACAATTGAAGGTATTAAAAGCAAAAAGGGGTACAAGTGCCAAAACTAAAAAAATGAGTTATATGCAGGAGTTAATACTTAATACCATCTACAAAAAATTCAGACCTGTACGATAACTTCAAAAGATGGTATGTATTAGAACTCAAAAATGTTATGTATAAAATGCATGGGAACAAACAACTTTGAAGCTTAATTACTTAGAATTTTACTTTTTACACTTGTCTCTCTTTGCTTTGAAGCCCCTCAATTATGAAAGTTGGAATAAACATTTGGGTAAAATAGTCTTTACATTTTTTTTCGCTAAATATTTGTTCAGGCTTGACCATAACTTAAGAAACAATATGGCATTCCTACAGGAAAGTCTACTTTTTGTCACGTACGACAACAAGCAATTAACGTTGTATTTGAGAACCATGTGGCTTCATTTTTCTTAAAATTTCACTTAATGTAGAACTATTTACGGCCTACACAAATATATAAAGTAAAAAAAATATTTAATTTTCTTTTAAAAAAACAAGCATAATTGCTGGGTGTCGTACGTGACAAAAAGTGGAACTTTTCTGTGGAAATGCCCATATATATTTTTAAGTCCAACCTCAATTAATAACGCTTTTGCACTAGAAAAGTTTACTTTGCAAAGCTTTAATTCAGCTGGTAAAAAGAGAGAGAGAGAGAGGAATATTTTATCATCTCTCTATCTTTCTACTAGCTGAATTAAAACTTGCAAAGTAAGAACGCTGATGAGAAAGGTGGTAAAAGTGAACAAGAACGCTGATGAGACGGTGTAGCGGCCTGTCGAAATCAGGAGTACTGATCCTTTCTGCTAATCTGATTTGAATATTCCAACACTCCACTCTTAATAAAAATAATTTGAATTTACATTAATTCAGAAATATTGAACTAGAAAGCCGAAATAATAAAAGTTTCAGACTTATACCTATTCAGTTCAAAAATAAAAAATTACGTAAAGACAAGATACGAATTTATGTAAAAAACTGGCGGGTTAGGTGAGATGGAGGGGTACTCCCCATACAAATTAATTAATAATTACCTACTAACAGGAAAGATATAACAGTAAGAATCTTGAAATTTTGTATGAATTAATTTAAATACAAGCTCCAAAGTTGGTGAAAAAGCTGGTAGAGTAGACGGGGGGAAAGGCTACTCCACACCCCGTCTTCTTTGCAATTAATTTGGACTAAACTTTTAAGAAATAACCTATCCTAACCTGATCCTGCACTTAAAGAGTTTTGTTCATAGATTCTGTGAATTTTGACATTAATCCAATTAAAAATTTTATTAAAACTCAACCAATGTCACGCTTCGTTGGATTGATTAATGAAACAAGTATCCTTAAAATTATTTTAATGAAAATTTTATTAAATATATGAAATAATTTCATTAATCCAATGCAATAGTTCCACTAAGCTAATTAATATATTTCATTATATTGATAAATTATTTCATTGTTTTAATGAAACAGGTTCATCATTTTAATGAAATTATTTCATTATTTTAATGAAATTCTCTCATTATGTTAATGATATTCTGTCATTATTGTAATGAAATTATTTCATTGTGTTAATGAAAATATAACATTGCTTAGTGGCCTCATTACACTTATCTCTTTTATTAACTATTTTAATTTATTGACATTTCCATGGTTGAAATATGTACGATAGACGCCAATGAAGATAAAAAAAAATTTGTAACAGTATCCAACACAGACTCTTGATTCTCATCATTTGCTTTAGAGGCGACGTCTTAACTACTTCAGCCAACAGCACTGTCAAAACAATGTGTCTATGAGAGTATAATTATAAGAAAGAGTACAACAACAAAAACATATAAAAATATTTTTTAATTAGTCGAAAAATACTAACAAATATTAAACAAAATAGTTTACTTAATCAAAAAATGAATAGTTACTGGCTTTTTTGTAATATATCAAACAAAATTTTTGTCTGCGTCATCATCATCCATTAAGCATTTATGAAATTTCACTTTGTTAAATGTGTTCAAATGTGAATATTTATCTAAAGACTATAAAAAAAATGAATGAGAATTAATGCTACGACATTAACGAATTGATTCACTCAAAAATCTTCAGTAAACAAACTTGGTACAATCTAATTCCTTTTGCTATCATGGTTGTTGTTGTTGTTATTTGTGTGGGGTTGTTTTTTTATGACACAGTTTTTCTTGTTGTTTGTGGTGTTTGCGTCCTAAATTAGAGTCAAACAAACAATTCATAGAGTCAAACAAACATTTTATTGATTATGTAAAGAACATTTACTGAAAATGAAATTTATTTTTTGACAAACTTTTGTTTGAAAATTTTTTAGTGATAATTTTTTCTGTTTCGAAGGTTATCTCACCTTTCCATGTATATCGTAATATTTTCAGAACAGAGCTATCTATGTTCAGTGCTGCTACTATACCTCGGAAAGTGTAATATAGCTTCGTTACCAGCTACAATTTGGTGCCATGCTATCTGAGTTATAAAGCTCTACCAACACTTTGAAGTTGGGAGAAGCACAGAGCGTTAAGAAGAATAAACTTTTAAGGAGCAGACCATTAGCATGTCATATGTTATGCTTTCATTGTAGGGGCTTAAAGGATGATTCTCGCCCTTAGGATGTAAATCGTCTGATAGACTTCCTTATGACTTTTGGGAAGTTATTTCATTTTCATATAATAGCAGAATCGCCGAGTAAACTTTTCTTCTATTTTAGTTTTGGGAAGTTATACAGGGTGTTTTTTTTAGAGGTATAGAACTTCGAATTGAAATAAAACACAAGAAAATCGTTTTAATGTCCATCAATTTGGCTTTATTGGAAGGATAATTTTATGCCATTAATGTTTAAATATGTGTTCAAATATGAACATGAAAAATAATTTACGAAAAATATATATGTATATAAACATATACCTACACACAACAATATTTTTACAATGTGAATTTGTTTGTACTAACTAACATTTATTTGTAAGCTTATCTCAGTTCTAATGTCTGTTGAATGCTTGTGCCTAAACGCCTGGCTTATCTTAGTTTTTAGTTTGTATTTATTGTCTTAGTTTTAAGAACAAAGAGCAGCGTAATTTTTAGTTCATAATTCTTATCTTAATATTCAATGTTCACAATAGATTTAAGAAATATTCAATAGATTTCAAAATTGTATAAAAGAGCCAAATTTTATAATAATAAATCAGTACTGAAAAGTATTCGCTAGTGTAATCATTTACAATATGATTTCGGGCATGTGACCGCCGCGGCTGGCTCGAATAAAGCCAATTCTACAGGTCCAATTTTCAACCACTTTTTCGAGCATATGGGGCCGTATGTTGGCAATAACGCCACGAATGTTGGCTTCCAAGTCCCCTAACGTTTCTGGTTTGTTGGCGTAGACGAGCGACTTCACATATCCCCAAAGAAAATAATCCAATGGTGTCAAATCACACGATCTTGGTGGCCAATTGACAGGTCCATTCCGCGAAATTATGCGCTCATCGAATGTTTCCTTCAATAAATCGATTGTGACGTGCGCTGTGTGGCATGTAGCGCCGTCTTGTTGGAACCACAACTCATCCACATTCATGCCATCTAATTCGGGAACAAAATAGTCGGTTATCATGGCTCTATACCGGTCTCCATTAACGGTAACTGACTCTCCAGCATTATTTCGGAAGAAGTATGGCCCAATGACTCCACCAGCCCATAGAGCACACCAAACAGTCAGTTTTTGTGGATGTAATGGCGTCTCAAGGGTCTCATGTGGATTCTCTTCACTCCAAATGCGGCAATTTTGCTTGTTGACGTAGCCATTCAACCAAAAATGAGCCTCATCTTCGCGAACTGAACTTCGCGAACTGAACCATTATTTTCGAAATAAATTTGCACGATTTGCAAGCGTTGTTCTTTTGTCAACCTGTTCATGATGAAATGGCAAACCAAACTAAATATTAATCACTTGACAGCTGACAAAATGGCCGCCAGTTAAAAAAGTGATGCCAACTTAAAGTTCTATACCTCAATAAAAAACACCCAATATTACCTGGGGAATTATTTCTTCCTACCTTTTTCTCTAATTTGATTTCGTAGATTTTACTGCAAGCCAATTTTAATTAATTATGTAAATATATTTATAAAACAGAAGATTACTTTGACCGCATGCTATACTAGTATATAATTTTATTTAATTACTAATTAATTTATTTATTTACTTTCTTGTATTTGTAAGCTCAAAAACTTTTCTTTTATACATATTCCTTTAACTTTATCGTTCTCTTTTTGTATTATAATGACAAATTACCTTCATTAACTTAAATCACAATTTGAATAGTTTCAAAGGAATTTTTTTTATAAAATTACTTTCAAATACCCGAAAGTGGGGGAGGTGGGGAGTACAAACTTTAAACATTCCATTAAAAAGCAAAAGTAATAAAGAGACTGGTAAAAATATCTGTAAATCTCTAAATTCAGTAACCACAAGTAGAAACCAAAACCAAAAACCCACAATCAAACCAAAGGCAAGGTCCTTTAAACTTACTAACACTGCAATAAAGCAGTATGTATTGTTAATGCAAGAAAGAGGTCCTTTTTAGGCAAATGACATTTCAACAACAAGAAGAAGAGGAAGAAGAAGAACAACAACAACTACAACTGTAACAATGAACTTTAGAAATAAATATTTGCCAACAAACAAACAAAAGTACATACCACTTATGTACATGCTTCAAATACGTTTGCATTCTGTGGTTGTTGGAAAGGGAAATTTACGAGAATATGATAAAGAAGACAAAGGCTAATATCACCATCTCCGTGTTTATTACGGTAATTCTTAAACTCTTTTTTTGTACCTTTCGCCTAGCGGAAATAAAAAAGTAAATAACTGTATTGTCATCAATTCATTTGGCACTCCACTCCATTCATTGTTATTTACGAGTAAGCCAAGATACGCTAGTGTGGGTGTAATTTACCTCTCACGTACTCTGGAAATAACGGCTTAACACAATCAAATCTCCTAAACAAGTATGTATATATTTGTGAACAGAGTAAGAAGTCGGTTGTAGCGAGAAAATGCATTAACATTCAATGTTCCTATTAAAGTTATTTTTGTTCTTGGTAATATTAAAGAGTTTTTTAAATGGGTCAATTATAATCAAAACGTACATAAAGTGATCCTGTTGTTTAATTTTTAACGTTTCTTAAATTTACCCGATATACTTACTACTCGGCTTACGAGAAAACTGATGAATAATACGAAGTCACATTTCGACTCTGCAAAAAATTAATGTATTTATTTTTTTTAAATTCTTTTATTAAGTCTGTCTTGACCGTCATTAAGCATGAGCCGATTTAAAAATTTTGGCCAACATTTTGTTGATATTAAAAATTTGTTTTAGAGTTACGTAAAACAATTCCATTCATGTGCGTAGTACAGATGGGTAAGTGCAAATATATCACTATACATATGGGAATTTTCAAAGGAAAGTAAAATTTTACGTCACGTGCGACAACAAGCAATTAAGTTTGCATTTTAAAACCATGTAGTTCGATTTATCTTAAACTTTTAAATTAATGTAGAACTACTTACTGCCCACACAAATATAAGAACAATTAAAAAAACTTTCGTTTTCTAAAAAAAAACAAGCAAAATTGCTTTGGTGTTGCACGTGACAAAAAGTGGACTTTCCTTTGGAAATGCTCATATACATATTTATTTCGATGTATATTTCAATATCGATTAGTATCGATAAAAATATCGATATTTCGATATATATATATCTATATTTTTCAAGCATGATTATTCATATATACTGCCAAAATCTAAAAATCTGGATTTCTATATTTTTTTAGGTACATCTTAAAAATGACGGTCAAGACATTAACTATTTTTTAATTTTCTTTTTAAGAATATTACTTTACAATTTCACTTAAAGTCCAAATGAATGAATGAATCAAAACCTCTGAAATAATGACTTTAAGCTTCAGTTTTTTTTTTTAAATTTATGTTTTCGGTTTTCAGAAAAATTACATGACGGTCAAGATATTTTTATACGTATTTTTAGAAACAGACGTAAAATAAAAATTTTGCTTAATTTTTTTCTAAATCCTTTAAATTTCCTTTTTTTAACCAAGCACTTTCTTCTGAACTTAATGCACTTACTTCAGTTCAATATGATGACTATTTCATCAAATTTGAAGGAAAAAAGGATGACGGTCCTTTAAAATTCCTAGTCCGGGCTTAGAATGTTTTGGGAATAAAAGCAGAACAAATTTGAAGAAATAATAATTTGAAGAAATAAAAAGAACAAATTTTGAAGAAATAATAATAATAAAAGAAAATTGAAATAATTCTAACAAATGATTCTGTTAGAGGGAACCAAAACATAATATACGTGTCGCGGAGTTTTGAAAGTTTACATCCGGGATTCATTGTAGGGAGATTTAAAGTTGTCCCCTTTTGCACATAGTTATAGTGACTCGGCATAGAAAATCTTGTAAGTTTTACGTTTAAGGTAGAACAAGTGTTCATCAGTTTTATGTAAAACACCATGAGAAATATTTTTGTGGAACATTTTAACTCTTTAACCCTTCGTTTAATGGGTCTTTTTGTCCATTTCTTAAAAAAGGGGCAAAAAACTCCCCTTCATCAACGATGAAGACACCCAAACTTCAGCCTCATCTTGAACGCCACAAATAAGTCAAAACTTAAAATGTGTTTAAGGGCTAATTTCGTATTTATTTACAACTAATATTCGGCATAAGAAATCTTATAAGCCTTGCGTTTAAGTTATAAGATATGCTGAGCTTTTTTATGTAAAACACTCTGAGGAGCATTTTTGTGCAACATTTTAATCTTTTAGCTCTTCGTTTTATGGGTCTTTTCGTCCCCTTCTCTTAAAAGGGGCAAAAAACTCCACTTCAGCGGCGATATAGTTGACGAAAATGTTCTACAAAAATACTGGCCATAAAATTTTAGTGGAGATCTTCAATGACATCCAAGCTCCAAACTCAACTTGAACGCCAGAAATCATTAAAAATTTAAAACGTTTTTAAGGGTTAATTTCGTACTTATTCACATGTAGTACTGTGCATAGGAAATCTTGTCCGCCTTGCGTTTAAGGTATACAATATGTTCAGCACTTTTATGTAAAAGAGCATAAGCAACATTTCTGTGGAACATTTTAACCCTCTAACTCTTCGTTGCATAGGTCTTTTTGTCCCCTTCTTAAAAAAGGAGCAAAGAACTCCCGTTTAGCGGCGATATAGCGGGTCAAAATGTTCTGCAAAAAGATTTGCTATAAAATTTTATTATAGGTCTTTAAAGACACCCAAGCACCAAACTCAACTTGAATGCCAGAAATCATTCAAAATTGAAAACGTCTTTAAGGGTTAATTTCGTACTTATTCACATGTAGTACTTTGCATAAGAAATCTTGTCCGCCTTGCGTTTAAGGTATACAATATGTTCAGCACTTTTATGTAAAAGAGCATAAGCAACATTTCTGTGGAACATTTTAACCCTCTAACTCTTCGTTGCATAGGTTTTTTTGTCCCCTTCTTAAAAAAGGAGCAAAGAACTCCCGTTCAGCGGCGATATAGCGGGTCAAAATGTTCTGCAAAAAGATTAGCTATAAAATTTTTTTATAGGTCTTTAAAGACACCCAAGCACCAAACTCAACTTGAATGCCAGAAATCATTCAAAATTGAAAACGTCTTTAAGGGTTAATTTCGTACTTATTCACATGTAGTACTTTGCATAAGAAATCTTGTCCGCCTTGCGTTTAAGGTATACAATATGTTCAGCACTTTTATGTAAAACAGCATAAGTAACATTTATGCGGAACATTTTAACCCTCTAACTCTTCGTTGGATGGGTCTTTTTGTCCCCTTCTTAAAAAAGGAGCCAAAAACTGCCCTTCGGCGGCGTAATAGCGGATCAAAATTTGCTATAAAATTTTACTATAGGTCTTTAAAGACACCCAAGCTCCCAACTCAACTTGAACGCCAGAAATCTTTCAAAATTGAAAATATTTTTAAGGGTTAATTTCCTGCTTATTCACAATTAGTACTCTGCATAGAAAATCTTGTAAACCTTACGTTTAAGGTATAAGATGTGCTTAGCACTTTTATGTAAAATACTTTGGTAAACATTTTTGTTGAATATTTTAGCCCTCTAACTCTTCGTTTTATGGGTCTTTTGGTCCTTTTTTCAAAACAAGGTACAAAAAACTCCTCTTCAGCCGCGATATAACGGGCTGAAATGTTCTACAAAAATGTTCTTCGTGATGTTTTACATAAAAGTGCTTAACACATTTTATAACTTAAATGTAATGCTTACATGATTTCCTTTGCCGAGTACTAACTAGGAATAAGTACGAAATTAACCTCTAAACACATTTTATGTTTTGAATGATTTCTGGCGCTCAAGTTGAGTCTACAGCTAGGGTGTCTTGAAAGATCTATAGTAGAATTTTATGGCAAATATTTTTATAGAGCATTTTTGTAGAGCATATTTTTGTAGAGCTTTTTTTGTTCTTAAGCGATTAATTTAGAATTTTATAGAAAAATGCACTATATCCAATGCTGGATGTAGCGTGCATGCTTTCATCGATTTAAAATTTCAATTGCAGTAATTTTTGAAGTCTATTGTTTTGAAATGTGGTAAAAGATAATTTTAAGTGAAATTTATATGCTGGTGTTTAAGCATTGTCTATATGCAGCATTTCATCGGTGCTTTACCAAATTATCAGTAGACTTCAAACACAATTTTGAACAGTTACAAACCCTCTATCTTATGTACAGACTTTCAAAAACCATTTGAGAATTCACTAATATGAAAATGATTTTCAATAATAAGCAAAGTAGGCTTTGAAAATTATACAAAACCCAGTAAATAATTTTTTATGCGATATGAATCTATTTTATTTTTCTACACCTTTACACAATTAGAAATCCATTGGATAATTTTCAAAGCCTACTTTGCTTATTTTTGAAAATCATTTACATATTTGTGAATTCTCAAATGGTTCTTGAAAGTCTGTATATAAGATAAAGGGTTTGTAACTGTTCAAACTTGTGTTTGAAGTCTACTGATGATTTGGTAAAGCACCAATGAATGAAATGCTGCATATAGACAATGCTTAAACACCAGCAAATAAATTTCATTTAAAATGTCAATAAATTTCATAAAGAAAAACATAATTTTTAGTTCTGAAAAATTTTTCAGAAAAACGTCCAACATTTAAGCTTTTTTTCAAAAATTCAACCATTTTCCCCTCTCATTTCAAAGTCTTGACTTTGATTTTTTTCACGATTGCATGAATTGAGATAATTAAAACATTTTTTTTCTCCATATTATCAAAGATTGTGGAAAAAATCATAAAATATTTGTTGGAAAATTTTGGCTATACTATTACCAAAGATATTTACGAAATAGGCAACAAAATCGAGACCATAAGCCCAAATTTTAATATTCAAAGCCAAATATCTTTGAAAGTATTAAAGATATCCTAATGAAATAAAGTGTTTTATTTTTTGTCTATTCATAAACTTTACAATAAGTTTAAATTTATTAAAATTGGATAATATTTGTAAACGTTATGAGGCCAACAAAGTTTTTCCAGGTAGTGAATTTTGACACACTGTAGCTCGCCGTGTGTCGCAAAAGGGGCATACAAATTTTAAAAATTTTTAAAGCTTAAGTCCTCTATGATTTTTACAAACATCGTTTTGTAATCGGATCGCTAGTTTCAAAGATACACATTTATTACCATTTTTTTTTCCAATTGGAACCACTGTGCGACATTTGTCATATAACGTAAAAGTAAAATTTTCTATCTGTGCTATTTTTTTTACTCCATACTATTTAAAGTGTGTACACTTAAAAAGATAACATTTTAAGCCCTACAATTATACATTCCTCATTTTTCAATTCACTTGACTGACATATGAGTGATTCCACGTAAAACGACTCTATGCAAGGAAAAAATAATTTTTTTAGTTTTAATAAAAATCTCTCAATTGATGTTTTTTAGAGCAGGAGAAATATAGAAAAAATAAAAAATACATTATTTAATATATTTTAAGCAATTTGAGGCACTTTTAAATGATCATCCACGAAACATTTTGCTCTCCCTTTTTGTATGTTTAATATTTATTTCAGATTTTCTTTTCTTCCCTTTCTCATTATTAATAAAAACCTTTCTGTCTGAAAAGAATATACTTTTTTCGCTTTTTATTGAATTGAAAAAAATACTCAGCTAGAGTATTCTGCTGTCTATAATGGAACGGATAGCAAATAATTTATTATTAATATTAATGAAATCAATAAAAAGTTCTCTTTCTTCGAATTTTTTAAATTTTGTTTTAGGTCACACCCGTTGGTCACACCAGTCACATTTTAAAAATAGTTTTTTGGTTAAAAAAACTGATTTTTTGTCAAACAGTAAATACGTAATACAGCTAAAAACACTTTGAACAGACAGCTATACCAAAATTATTGCGTACGTTATAGTAAACATTTTACAGAATTTATGCTGAAAGTCATAATTCTTTAAAACTAAGATTTGTAAGGTCACACCCGTCGCAGCTTTCCAACTGTACCGTTCTGAGCAGGAATCGTTCAGTGTTATACCCGTTATTCAACGACTTTAAGCTTAATGGCCTTGCGAGTCGCTGCCTTTTTTTAAGTAAAAAATCTTATATTCTTTATTTATAACAAAAAATATGTGCAAAGTGGTCACACCCGGCTAAATGGAAATGCTCATATACCTTTATTTGTCCTTTAAACGGAAATATTATTGATGCTTGGCCAGGTTTTTGGAGGGGATTTTCTATTGCAGTTGGCGAACAACCAAAATGAAACGGAAGTCTATATTTACAACAAAGTGGACAACAAACATCATGCAAAATAAAATGCGTATCATATAAATTCACCTTTTTTCCTTTCTGCTGACTGACTGGTTGGTTGTGTTTTTTGTATTATTCATTCATTCATTCATTCGTTCATTCAGCGATTTTGCTTCTTTATGGTTCAATTCATTTGTCAACACACACAATTCCAACAAAAGTGTTGACACACATTTGTTAAGCACTATCAGACAAGCCAGCTAATTGCCAAAAACAAAAAAACGAAAATCTAGTTTAAGTCTCATACATGTCACTTAAAACGAAAACTGAATAATGCTCATTAATCATGGATGTGCATTAGAAATGGCAATCCAAAGAACATACTCGTAATAGAATCGAATGGAGGAGATTTTTGAAATCTTTGAAATACAAGTGTGTGCATTTGTTTTTCCTCACAAAATTAAGTTCATTTTAGATGCATTTTTTTGTTTTTTTGTTTTTGTTAGTAGCTTAACGCTGTTGGCTGTTTGACTATTGTAGTCTCTAGGTCATGTGGTTTATTTAGTGGGTGTGTTTTCAAAACAATTCAATTTAAAATATAAGTGAATTTTTTTCGCAACGGGTGTGTTTAAGTTTTTTTTTTCATTATTATTTTATGCATCAATGATTTTTGTAGTAAATGGGAATTTTACAACAAGTACAATAGTTCAAAACAAGTATTGAAATATAAATACGTGTCTAATGTCTCAAAGCTCTCATAAAAACTTTATTCAGCAAACGAATTTTATCATAATAACTTCATACAGCTAAATAGGAAATAAGTAAAACAAAGTAATGCATTATTTGACTATCCACACTATGCAACAAAAAAAATTTTATCCTGACCTTTGATCACCACTATATTTTTTGATATGTTATGGTCCCGTCCAATAACTACAAAAACAATCGAAATTTAAAATTCTATGGGTACGTTTCTTTTTTAATTTTTTTTAAAAAATTTAAGATTTTTCCAGGATTTTTCATCATAACTTGGAAAGGGGTAGTCCAATTTAATTACAAAAAACACTTGAAAACTTGGAATAAAATTACCTTTAAACCGTTCTAATAAGATTTTTTATATGATCAATAGTTTCGGAATTATTCAGGCCGCAATGATAAAAATATTTCTTTTTTATGCAAAATTGAAACGTTTTTATTTTTTTAGAAATTCATAAACAAAAAATCGAAAATGGTAAAAACTTGACATTTTTAGGGTTCCGTACACCAAAACTGTAAAGGCACCAGGTGCGGAACCAGCTCTATTTTTTTTGTTGGGGGGGAACTTCTAAGTAAAACATACTATTTTTCCAAACTTCTTTTAAAAACTCTATAGAATTTACTCCTTTTGGGGTGGGAGAAATATCACCTTTCCCCCGCCCCCCTTGTAACCGCGCCTGAAAGGAACCCTATTGTTTTCGCTACGCTGTCCGTCTGTCTGTCTGCCACAGGCTGTTTTCTCGGGAACCGTAAGAGCTACGGACCTGAAATTTTCACAGAATATGTAAAACTTTGGCCGCTGCAGCAGCAAATATATGACAGTTAAAAATTAAAGGGCTTTCTAAAGCGAGCCACGAAACATGTTGAATAAAAATACACAGACACTTATATATAGACACTTTAAATTTCCAAAGTTACTGCTAATCACTGTAGTCTGTAGTCTATTCTAGACTACAACAATTAACACTGATGTTTAAAACAATAAAAATTAAAGGGTGTTCTATCAGTAAATGTAATTTTTACTATGCAATTAACACAATTTGCTGTATCTTATAAACCGTAAGAGACAAACTCATGAAATTAAAAAAAACGCTAATAATAAAAAATTCAAAAATTAGAAAAATGTCAAAACGAAAAATTGCCAAAATAAAAAAAGCGCTTAAAGAAAAAAGCACCAAAATTAAAAAAAAATCGTTAGAACGCAAAAAATCACCAACAGTAAAAAGATCGTAAAAAAACTCAAATAACCGCCAAAAGGCGAAAAAAGTCGCCAAACGAAAAAAGCACTACAACATAAAAAATCGCTAAAACTAAAATTATCATCAAAAACGAAAAAAATCGCCAAAAATGAAGAAAATCACCAAAACGAAAAAAGCGCCAAACCAAAAAAAAAAAAACGCTGAAACAAAAAAAAAAAATCGCCAAAAACCAAAAAAAAAATCGCTAAACCGAAAAAAAGTGTCAAAACAAAAAAAGTCGCTAAAACTAAATATATCATCAAAATCTAAAAAAAGCGTAAAAAATGGATTAAAACCACCGAAACGAAAAAAGCGCCGAAACAAAAAAAGTCAAAACTAAAACAAAATCGCCAAAAAACGAAAAACTCGCCCAAAACCGAAAAATGTGTCAAAACCAAACAAAAAAAAAAAACGCTAAAACTAAAAAATCACCAAAACCCGACAAAAAAATCACCAAAAACTGAAAAAATCGCCAAAAACCGAAAAAAGCGTAAAAACTGAAAAAAGCGCCAAAACTTAAATAAATCGATAAAAATAAAAATATTGTCAAAAAGCGAGAAAAAAACGCTAGAACAAAAAAAAAATATCAAAATAAAAAAATCGTCAAAACTTAAAAAATCGGCAAAAAAAAATTAAAAATCGCAAAAAAAACAAAAAATTAGCAAAATGAAAAAGTGCCAAAACAAAAAAAAAAAAAAAAATCGCCAAAAAAACGAAAAAAAGGTACAAAATAAAAAAACTAAAATTAAACAAGAAAGCTAAACGGAAAAATTGCCAAAATGAAAAAAGGGAAAAAAAACGAAAAGGTATATACATATGTGTATTCGTACGGAACCCTTCGTGTGAGAGGCAAAGTCACACGTTACTTAATTTATTATTAACTGATCATAAAGTCAAATAAACTACAAATAAAATAAGCTTTATTTCATGAAAATCTATGGATAAATATTGATTTTATTCGTAATAAATTGAAGTCACCTAATTTTTGCAAAATTGGCGAATATTTAAACTGTGCAACAAAATCATTTTTTTTCAATATGAAGGTTCTAACAACTGATTGGTGTAAAAGTCACAAAAAATGCATACGTGTATCGGCGTTTTAGAATTTAAGATTTTGACAGTTTTTCTAGTTAGGAGGCAGACCATAACACATCTGTAGTGGTATTCTTTGGCATTTTTCTTGCTGCATAGTGTTATACGTAGCTACTCTAGCATATGATAAAGAACTGGGACTTAGCTTAAAAACGTGCAATTCAGCTAGATAAAAAAGCACTTAAGGTAAAGAAAGTTCGATTGTGCCTCAATTTGAAGAAAATCTGTCCACCCGTTATGAACTTTATCATCCATTTTCTTCGCGGACTTTTAAAATTTTTAGTATCATGTTATTTGTTATCTAGTAGTTTTTTCTTTAACAATTTTTTAGGGGGTGTATTTTTGCTTGTGATATGTTTTGTTGTTCTGGCTGTACTTTTATGATAAGCTCATTATCAAATTTAAAACTAAATGTTTATATTAAATACACTGAACTGAGCACTTAGTTTAGAAATATGTATTCTTAGAGTTAACGCCCTTTACTTTTATTCTGTTGGTGGTTGCCTTTACTTTTATTCTGTTGGTGGTTGCCTTTACTTTTATTCTGTTGGTGGTTGTATGCTAAAATAATGCTAGAATGTTCATTATATCAACTTAAACAACAAGTCTCAAATGAATTGAAAAGTGTAGAATTTTCTATTGCTTATTTTTTAATAATTTATAAAAATTAAATAAAAATTTTAATATTAAAGTTTAGTACAGTTTTCATGCTGCTAAATCAAATGCTTCTGAAAATTAGACTATTTTTAAAAAATCTGCTCATCTGGCCATATTTTAGAAAGGGCGGGGGGTAACAATTAAAAGCCAGATTAATTATATTAAATATATCACCCCTTTTGCACTAGCAAAGTTTACTTTGAAAAGTTTTAATTCAGCCGTTAGAAAGACAAAGAGAGGAATACTTCATCTCTCTGTCTTACTGCCGGCTACTTTCCGCGTTATGTCATTGGGCGGTCACTTTCGGCCTTATGCCATTGGCAGACCACCTTCGGTCGACAATTTTCGACCGTCCACGTTCGGTCGCTATGTCAGACGCCCCCTCATCTTTATCGCCGTTCGACACACTCCTCCTAGTCACCGGACCCGGCGCCATGACCCACACCAAATATAAAAGTTATAATTTAAAAATAAAAATTTCACCTACTTTGATGACACCAAGTAAACGAAGATAGTCATTTGAACCTCTAGACGGAAAAAGAAGATGATTCGTTAACAAAAAACAAGTATCGTTTCGAAGATGCTTAGGCGATACTTAAGCGATACTTATCTAGAATTTAGCCGAGACACCTGGTTTTTAGCCGATGCACTTTTACTTAGCAAGGGCACCAACCATTAGCCAATAACAAATCTAATCCAAGGATTCCCAAAAACTTGGACAAAAATCTCCTCTAAATCCCTGGAGTTCCCGGACTCCAAAAAAGTAGGAAAAAAATCTGCACAAAATCCCGGAAGTTCCCTGGATTCCCAAAAACTAGGTAAAAAATCTTCCTAAAATGACAGAACTTCCCCGGAAATCAACGGCAACACAGGAAACAGATAAAACAAAGAAGGGGGAAAACTGAATTTTTAAGGAATATAGCGTTTGTCGTTACACGTAAATCTTGCCACTCGTTCCACGTATTTGTTACACGTATTTTTTCATAAAAAAATTTTTTTACACCCCCCTCCCCCCCCTCCACATCATAGAAGACATTTATATACCTGTCGGATTGTTTTTTTAAGGTTGCCAACACTTTACTGCACAAATGGCGATAAATTCAAATCTTGCGTTAATTTTCGGACACCCTATATAACGTGCCATATGGAACTTCGTTCCAATAAAGTTTTTCTTGATGAATAAGGTTTTTGGTAGCTGAATTGTAGATTTGACCCAAAAGTTTGCAAAATTCAAAGCTTTTCTTGTGAATGTAAAAGAAAAAAATTTGTGCTGAATCGGAATTTTGTTAGCTGAATTGGAGTTTTTGAAACTTATATTCATGCTACAGTTCGCTTGAGAAATTAGGTGATATGCTTGTTTAATTTACTTGCTGAATTAGGTTTTTATTTGATAAATAATAGTTCTAGTTGTTAATAAAGTAAAATTTTCATTGCTGAATAAAGTTTTTGGTAGCTGAATTGTAGATTTTCACTAAATGTTTGACAAATTCAAAGCTCTTCTTTTAACTGCTTATTTTTTATATGCTGAGTCAGACTACCTTAGCTGAATTGCACATCTTTTCGTGTTTATATTTTATACATCACTATTTAATTTGCTAGCTGAATTGGGCTTTTATCGGGCAAATAAAAATGTTTACAATTATAAAAATAAAACTTTCGTTGCTGAATAAGATTTACGATAGCTAAATTTAAGATTAAAGCTAAAGCTGTACTAATTCTAAGTGTTTGTTGAAATTTAGAGACAATTTCGTTTGCTGAATTAGATATTTAGTGGCTGAATAGCAGATTTAGTAGTACTTATATGTTATGTTTAAACTTGCTTGCGGATTAACGTGATAGTTTCTTTTAATTTGACTGAATTTATGTATTTGAAAATAATTTTTTTGTTTTGCTGAATTGCTAAATTATTCTTATTTTTAATTCATGATTATCTTGTGTGTATAATTCAATTTGCTAACTGAATTAATTTATTATTTGCTAATTTAAAATTTTCGTTATATAAAAAAATAAAAAACTACCTTGCTGAATGAGAATTTTGTTTGCTGAATTAGGTTTTTGCTAGCTGAATTGCAGCTTTTTTAAGCCGTATTTTAATTTAGTATTTCTGTTAATCAATATAGCTTTTTCTTGAATAAATCTACTTGGAATTCAATTTTCTAACTGCATTAATTTATTATTGGCTAACATACGATTTTTGTTATAGAAAAAAAATAAAAACTATCTTGCTTAATAAGGTTTTCGGTAGCTGAATTTGACATTTAAACTTAAAATTATACAAATTATAAGATTCTGTTGTGATTTCTGAGAAAT
This sequence comes from Panzeria rudis, assembly GCA_956483635.1. Taxonomy (NCBI): domain Eukaryota; kingdom Metazoa; phylum Arthropoda; class Insecta; order Diptera; family Tachinidae; genus Panzeria; species Panzeria rudis. The sequence continues at coordinate 89,476,590 of OY101451.1, forward strand.
TTTGTTTGCTGAATTAGGTGTTTGCTAGCTGAATTGCAGCTTTTGTTGTGCAGTATTTGAAATTAGTACATTTGTTACTTCATATAGCTTTTGCTAGCACAAATTTATTTGGAATTGATGAATAATTTATAAAATATTCTGTATTTTGCTTCTATTTTGCATATTTTAGCCATTCTGCTTAATTTTTCTACAAATACGTAACACTGTATTTTGAGTTAACAATTACAATCTTAGTTATTAAAGAGAAGGCATGCAGCACTCTCTAATCTGTTTTTGTGTTTTCATTAGTAATTAATGTTATTAGAGTTTTTATTTTTGGAAAAGTAAATAAGAAAAATATTTTCTATTTAAATTTTGTTAATTCATTTAAAAAACATGTAAATTAACGATAATTAATAAGCAAATAATAGCAGTTAACAAGTGTTTTCTTGTATTTTTGTATGTGTATGTGTAAAGGTATTTGCGATAAACGAAAAAAGAGAGAGGTATGCCGAGAGACTGGTAGCTGGAGCTAGCGAATGAGAAAGCTTAATACATACTAGCTGAAGAATACCTTCAATGATAAATATTAGGGATGTAACGATACGCCGTTTTGCCGATCCGATACCGATTCCGATACTTAAAAATAAATATCGCCGATACCGATTCCGATACCGATACGAATATTGAAATTGAGTTCAAGTTTAGATTAACAAATCTCAAGAAGAGCAATTTTTTTATTATGCAACATTACAGTGTAAGAGATTATTAATATTTAAAATAGATATTAATACAGTATATAAAATTGGAAGTAATTTTTAAGGAACTACATTTTCATTGCTTTCAAAGAATCTATGTTAAAAATATGCAGATAATTAGTAGAAAAGCCAGTACAAATTTGTAATTACTTTATAATTTTAAAAAATACTCGCCATGCTTTTTAAAAAATCGATTTTTTAAAGGACATTTATCAACTAATATTCTTCTAAATAACTTATTAGCTTAATTATTAAAAGTCTGCTAAAAGTTTATATTTATTCACTTAAATTTACATGAAAACACAGTTTTGTGTTTAAATTCGCATAAAAACAAACAAGTTCTGAAAATGGATAATTTTTCATCCTTTTTTAACCGACTTCCAAAAAGAAGAAGGTTATCAATTCGTGTGTGTTTTTTTACTTTTTTATGTTTGTACACGCACAACTCTGTCATTTGTGAAGCGATTTTAAAAATTATTTTTTTGCTGGAAAGGGTTTGCCTGCAGTTTGGTCCCATAATTTTTTTTTTTTTTGAAAATCGGAAAGCGAATTTCCCCCATGCTGTCATTTCTGAACCGATTTTCAAAATTCTTGTTTTGTTTGAAAGGGTTTGACAAAAACTGGTCCCAATTTTTTTTTGTCGAAAATCGGAGAAGCAAGTTTGCTCCCCCTCCCCACCAATCCATAACTATGTAATTTGTGAACAGCTTTTCTTTATACTGAAGTCGGCTTTTTTTCCAGAATTATTTGAGGAATCATTATAGAACACCGAAAAAGAAACTTGTCCTAACATCACTTCAAATTCGGTGATTGGTAATGGAAAAAGAGAATTTCTTGCAATGACAAGCAAATGTGCAACTAATTAGAAATTATCCAAATTCGCAATATTTCCGGATCGCGACTGCTACATTTTCATGATTTCTTTATAATGTCTTTTTTTGCTGGGAATAAGATTTAAAAAACAATGAATTGAATTTGAGTTCATGGTAAAATTAACAATAAATAAATTATTGTTTTTGCAAAATAACAGCGTAAAATATTATTAATTTTTAAAGTTGATATTAATAAGATTTAAAAAATAACAAAATGCATTTAGTTCTTGGTAAAATTAACAAAAAATAAATAAGTTGTTTAAAAAAAAACTGAAAAATTTTTTTTAAGTATCGTCGTATCGACAGTAAAATATCGCCGATACCGATGTATCGGAAAATCTGAAGTATCGCCGATATATCGGTATCGGTATCGGTATTCGTTACATCCCTAATAAATATAAATACAAAATAAAATTGTTGAAAAGTTTTCAGCTGTGTCATTTATTGGGATCCACACTAGAGAAGACAAAACAAATCATCAATGTTGACTGACGTTAACGTCAACGTAATGCTATGATGTGTATGTGTAGGAATGTGTTTTTACCTTATTGTTTAAATATGTATGTGTGTTTGTGTGTGTGTCTTTCTCCGTTTCTCGGGCGCTGCTGCATGCACAAGCAATGCTAATTGTTTATTCTTTGTTTGTTTGTTTCATATGTTGGGGACTTTGTTACCGTATGGTGGGGATCGTAACGAAGATAAGACAGACAAAACAGAAATACAAATAAAAGAAACATGAGAATTAACCAACAAAAACAACAATAAAATTAAACAAAAACCCATACAGGTTCTCAGTTTTAACTGAAATAATAACAACTAAAATGCGCGTTAAAATGATAAGGTTAATAATTTGATATCAATGTGATGTTTGTAGAGGTTTTTAATACGAAGGGTAGTACGAATAAAAAAATACATATGTATTTGCTTTTTACTTAAAAATTAGTTTTTAAACTCAATATTCTGGAAAGTATTGAATATAAAACTAAGAATTTTAGGTTTTAAAACTAATTTTTTTAGTAAAAATCAAATAATTTTTTTTTTCATACTGCCTAAAGTTTAAAATTTTATTAGCTTAAATCTATAAATTAGTTTTACGTAATCTTTTATTTTTGAACTGAATAGGTTAAGTCTGAAAATTTTCATTATTTCGGCTTTCTAGTTCAATATTTTGAATTAATGTAAATGCAAACTATTTTTATTAAGAGTGGAGTGTTGGAATATTCAAATCAGATTAGCAGAACGGATCAGTACTACTGATTTCGACAGGCCGCTACACCGTCTCATCAGCGTTCTTGTTCACTTTTACCATTTATGAAGGTGGATGCTTTTTACAAGGAAACATCAGCTATTTAACTAATTTTTGCCAGCAAATAGAATACAAGAAGTCTTGTATTCTGTACTGATCCGTTCTGCTAATCTGATTTGAATATTCTAACACTCCACTCTTAATAAAAAAATTTTAATTTACATTAATTCAAAATACTGTACTAGAAAGCCAAAATAATAAAAATTTAAATCTATAAAATTAATAGGCAACACGATTTCTTGTGATCTATTTTATACTTGTATTATACAGCCGTTTTAGACAATATATATACAATTTTTAAGGTATTTATTCGCAGATGTGCACAAAATATATTTTATCAAAGTCAGCTCAGTATTTTGGAAGCTCTATACATATGGTTAAAATGGCAAAAAACAATAACAATTCGTCCCACACTACACAAAAAAAATTATCACCAAACAATTTTCAAACAAAAGTTTGTCTAAATATAAATTTAATTGTCAGTAAATGTTCTTTACATAATCAATGTTTGACTCTTATTTAGGACGCCAAACACAAAAAAAAACAACAATAAAAACTGTGTCGTAAAAAACCACCGCGATGACGACATACACACAAATAATAACAACAACAACAACAACAACAACAATGATAGCAAGAGGAATGCAATTGTACCAAGTGTACTTACAAACGATTTTTGAGTGAATCAATTCGTTAATGTCGTTGCCTTAATTCTCATTAATATTTTTAAAGTCTTTACATAAACATTCAGACTTGAACACATTTAACAAAGTGAAATTTCATAAATGCTTAATGGATGATGATGATCCATACAAACAATTTTTTTTAAAATATTACAAAAAATCCAGTAAATATTTTTGTTTGATTAAGTAAACTAATTTGTTTAATAATTGTTAGTATTTTTACACTAATTGTTTTATAAATTCAGGCAAAAATATTGTTTGATATTTTTCAGAAAATCCAGTAAATCTTCTTGTTTGATTTAGTAATTTTTTTTATATACAATTTGTAAATATTTTTAGACAAATTATTTTATAGATTTAAACAATTTGTTCACTGAAAAAAACATGTTTTTTTTCAATGGAATTGTTGAGATATTTTTGTCTATATTTACAAATTTGTTTGTAGCTCCGTTCGTAGACAAAATATTTACTATTTCATTGAATTTCTTTACAGAAAATGAAATTTTGATTTTTCTGTGTAGCTCTCTGCTGTGAATTCGTGTTGTTGTAGGAAAAGCAGGCAACCAAAAAGATGAAAAAGCGTTCACTAAAGCGTGGCTATTTTTCAAAGTGTTTTGAAAAAAAAACGGTAATAAAACTTTATCGTATTACGTATGATTAATATGGCAGTATGTATTATCATATTACTCATACGTATAAAAATTTTGCCCTAAATATTGGAAATTCGTATATTCTTTCGTAAAAATGCCCGTTCAATATATCGTTAAAATTTTTCAACGTCAGAGAATTTCCATGTGTTTTTTAACAAACGTACTATTTTCATGCGAGTAAATAGAATGCTTTTGAAAATCAAAGATATTTTTAGAAAATCTGCTCTTCTGGCCACATTTTGAGCCCGCGGATAGTAATTAAAAGCCGAATAATTATATTAACTATATCTAATATAATTTATAAAGAAATTTGAAAAACACGATAGGCGTTTTTCGCTTCTTAAGCGATGAATTTAGAGTTTGGTACTAAAATTTACTACTTAGGTCCAATGCTGGATGTGGCGTGCATGCTTTAATCGATTTGAAATTTCAACTGTAGTAATTTCTTAAATCTATTCTTTTAAAATATTAAAAAGCAAAAATTTGTGGTTTTGAACATTTTTTGAGAAAAACGTCAAACAATTAAGCTCAATTTTTTTTGGCAAAATCTTTAAATAATAAAAAGTTTTATTTCTTCTAATTTTAAAAATTTTTGTATTAGGTACCACCCGTCGGTCACACCCGTCACCTTTTAAAAATGGTTTTTTGCTAAGAAAACTGATTTTTTGTCAAACAGTAAATACGTAATACAGCTAAAAACACTTTGAACAGACAGCTATACCAAAATTATTGTGTACGTTATAGTCAAAATTTTACAGAATTTATGCTGAAAGTCGTAATTCTTTAAAACTAAGATTTGTAAGGTCACACCCGTCGCAGTTTTCTGACGTTCATTCTGAGCAGCAACGACTTTAAGCTTAATGGCCTTGCGAGTCGCAACCTTTTATATTTTTTTATTTATAACAAAAAATATGTGTAAAGTGATCACACCCGGCTAAATGGAACTACTCAGTTATAATTTAAAAACTAAAATTTTACCTATCTTCAGGACACCCAGTAAACGAAGATAGTAATTTCAACCTCTAGAAGGAAAAAGAAGATAGTTGGTGAACAAAAACAATTATCGCATGGAAGATACTTAGGCGATACTTAAGCGATACTTAGGCGATAAGTCTCAAGAATTTAGCCGATACACCTTGTGCTTAGCAGAGAAAGCTTCGGTTAAAAAGTGCAAAAACCTGGTCCAAGGAATCCCAAAAACTTAGACAAAAATCTCCACGGAATCCCGGAAGTTCCCCGGACTCCCAAAAATTAGGACAAAAATCTCCCAAAAAATTTAGAAGTTTCCCGGCTTTCTCAAAAATTAGAACAAAAAATCTCCAAAATCCCAGAAGTTCCCCGGATTCCCAAAAATTATCACAAAACTCTACCTAAAATCTTAGAACTTCATTGGAAAACAACAGCAACACCGAAAACCGTGAAAATAACAAAGCGGTAACACAGCTTTTAGAGAAATTATACCTATGCGCCGGCCTGTTGCCTTCGTTTTGAATTGAAAATACGTGCAATTCTTACCAGTAATCGTTACACATATTTATTACACGTATTTTTCATTACAAAAAATTTTTTTACCCCCCAGGCTAGAAAACATTTATATCATATGCACAACGTGCCATAAGGAGCTGTGTTCCAAAAAAAATTTTATTTTGTTGCATAGTGGAATAATTTGTTTTGATAACTTTCTTTTAAAATTTAACTAAAAGTAACAAGTTGAGCTTTTGAAAACTAATTGAACTAAAACAATTCAAGCATAAAACAAAAATGCTTAAAAGCTCATCATAAAAACTACAATTTAATTTAGAAAAACTTAGCGAGTAACCTTATCGTTTACACGCGCACTTTACAGTCAACTAACCGCAACACCAAACACACTCATTTTGTTCAAACGTTCAGTTTAGTCTTTGGCTACAGCAGCTCAGACCCTGAACGCGTTTTTTCAATACGTATCGCTAACGATCGCCAAGTTAATCAACGAGAGCTTAAATTGAAAAGTTTAATAGAGATTTTAAATTTTATTTAAACGAACGTAATAAATAGAAAAAAGCTATTAAATTAAAACAATTAAAAGATTAAGCTAAAAAATATGTAAGATTTTTTTTCTCATTTACAATTTGCGAGTATCAACGTGAAAACAAAAAGTTTCTTTTAAAATCAATAGTTCAATTTTTCTTTGCTGTCTTGTCGTTCTTCTTCTTCCTCTTCTTCTTCTTGCTGGACGTCGTGTTAACCAAGTTTTGTTTAAATGTATTGAAATCTATACCTGGTTTTAGACAGGTTTATACTGAAATATTTTACATATGTGTGAGTGTTTATGTGTGGCTGTGTTTGTGTATGTATATGGGTTTGCATAAGTAGTTGTGTATGTGCGTATGCGCGACCTGTTTTATATGAATTCTTTTTGCTTTTGTTGTTATTGTTGTTCTTGTTGCCATTGTATATTGATATTTTTCAATTTCTTTTATTTTCTGCTTAAGAGGAAATCGAACCCAAACATACGAACGAACATACCAAAGCTTATAGTCAATTTAAAAATAACCAATAACAACAACACAACTAAACAAATTGAAAAATTTAATTAAGTGAAAAAGTATTTGAAAATTAAATTAAATATCTACGGTTTATTATTTTTTTTTGCTTTGTTATAAATGAAGCAAAAAATTTGCAAAAAAAAAAAAGATTTGCGAAATTCGAGAAAAAAAAAATAAACAAGCTTTTAGAGAGTTTTGAAGCAGAAAACTAAAAAGAATATTTAAAAATTAAATACAAAAAGTTTTAAATACATATATAAAAATTCAAAAAGAAATTTTGAAAAATATTGCAAAACTGATAAAACAAAAATCGGAAAGTTTATTAAAATACAAAAAGAAATTTATGAGCTAAGAAAGATAAAAAGTATAAAAATGAATTGAGGAGAAAACGGTTAATAAAAGTTTTTATCACAAGCTTTTTAAAATAATAAAATTCAAAATATCATTCTCTATTTTTAGAAAACAAAGTTTCGGGATTTTCAAAGAATTTAATGAGAATTAAATGAGAATTGAATTGAATGTGTTCAAACTTTAAATGTGTTTAAATCGTCATCATTCAATTAATTGTTCTGTTAAACAGCATAAAACTAAAAAGTAAGATTCAAAATTTTGAAAAATTCCGTTTGATAAACAAGCCAAAACTGCGAATTCAATTAAATTCAGCTGAAAAAAATACTATTTTCAAGTTCAATTTAAAGGTTTTGTGAAGTGTAAAGAAATTTTGAGAAAAAGAAGAAAATAAATAAAAAATTTTGAATTAAAAAAAAATCAAAGTAATTACTATACAAATCAATAAAGCAGACATCACAAGTTTCCGTATCTTCATCAATTTGGCCACTTAGAGTAAGTTAAATCTTTAACATTTTTTTTAGCAAAATAATAAATAAAATTGTGTGATTTTGGCCGAACTGTATTAATTTTCAATCCAAAGCAAATTTGGTAGTCTTTAATTTAATTTTTATGAAATAAAATTATATATTAGCTAAAGGCTTTTTATAATATTGTATATTTTTAGCAAATTTACAACTAAATTTTCAAAAATTTAAATACTATTCTCCTACGGTCTATAATAATGACAAATTTCTTATGAATTTCACTTAAAATTTACAATTCAGCTACGTTAAGTGCAATTCAGCTAGCCTTTTTATAGTCCATTTTCAAAGAAATACTTACTATAATATAGATTAATAAAAGAAATCTGAATTCAGCAGCTTAAAATATAATTCAGCTAGATTTTTCTCTGTAAATTTCAATCTATAAAAATTCTAGTAGATCAGCAATACGTGTTACATTAAATTGAGGTATATTGAATACAAATCAGCTTATATATTTTCAACCACGTTCTATAATAATGACCATTTGCTCACAAATATCACTTAAAAATTGCAATTCAGCTACGTTAAATGCAATTCAGCTAGACATTTTATAGCTCAATTTTAAAGAAATACCTATAATAGCATGGCATTACGAAAGAAATGTTAATTCAGCTGCTTAACATATAATTCAGCTAGATTTTTTCTGTAAATTTCAATCTATAAAAATTCTGGTAGATCAGCAGTGCATGTTACAGTAATTTGAGGTGTAAGAAATACAATTCAGCTAAGTTCTTTTTAACTACAGTGACAAATTTCTTATGAATTTGACTTAAAATTTGCAATTCACCTACGTTAAGTGCAATTCAGGTAAACAAGAAATACTATAATAAAGATTAATGAAAGACATCTTAATTCAGCTGCTTAAAATATCATCCAGCTAGATTTTTTTCTTCTGAAAACAATTTCGATCTATAGAAATATATCAGCAGAATACATGTTACATTAAATTGAAGTAAATTAAATTCAATTCAGCAAAGGTTTTTTAACTACAGTCTATAATAGTCAAATTTTTTGTTATGAATTTTACTTAAAACTTGCCATTCGGCTAAGCAAATCGCAATTCAGCTAGACCTTTTTCTAGTACATTTTCAAAGAAATACTTACTATAATATGGATTAACGAGAGAAATGTAAATTCAGCTATTAAAAATATAATTCAGCTAGATTTTTCTGAAAATTTTAATCTATAAAAATTCTGGTAGATCAGCAGTGCATATTACATTAAATCGAGTTGTAATAAATACAATTCAGCTAAGTTCTTTTTAGCTGCAATATATAATAGTGATAAATTTCTTATGAATTTCACTTAAAATTTGCAATTCAGCTACGTTGAGTGCAATTCAGCTAGATATTTTGTATCCCATTTTCAAGGAAATACTTACCGAAGTATGGATTGCCGAAAGAAATGTTAATTCAGCTGCTTAAAATATAATTCAGCTAGATTTTTCTGCACATTTCAATCTAAAAAAAATCTGGTAGATCAGCGCTGCATATTACATTAATTCGAGGTGTAATAAATACAATTCAGCTAAGTTCTTTTTAGCTGCAATCTATAATAGTGACAAATTTATTATGAATTTGACTTGAAATTGGCAATTCAGCTACGTTAAGTGCGATTCAGCTAGACATATTATAGTAAATTTTTAAAGAAATACGTACTATAATATGGATTAATGAAATAAATCCTAATTCAGCTGCTTAAAATATAATTCAGCTAAATTTGTTTTCTATAAATTTCAGTTTATAAGCATTCTAGTAAATCAGCAATATATGTTACATACGAAACTAGCTGTTAAAAACTCTTGAAGCTTTGAATGATTTTTTTATAAGAGTGTTTTAGAAAAGTATTGCATTATGTATGTTTCCATTCTTTAATAGAGAAAATATAATAATTTTTGTATATGTTGTCAAGCAGCATTCATTCAATCTTTTATATGAATTGCAATTATAGTAAAAACAATAATTTAAGAAGTTCTAAAAACATGTACACTCTTGCAAACCCCAAAAAGATACTCAGCTTTTTCGTTAAACTTTGCAAATAGAAAATATTTTCATAAACGTGCCCCACACAAAAGTAATGGAATGTAAACTGGTTGTAACAAATAAACATTTTTGGACACGACACTCAATACCAACAAAAATTTTGCAATTTAGGTGGCTGGCTGGCAGCTTTGAGGTATGCATGCAGTCCACAGCAAAAAACATTGCACATGCACAACAACTACACTGTCTTACAAATAAACAATGTATGTATGTGCAAAAGCATTATAAGAATTATAGTCTAAAGTTTCTACTTCAAATTTCAAATAGACTAAAGAAAATATTTAAGGGGTGTTCCCTTTTGCACTGGCAAAGTTTACTTTGCAAAGTTTCAATTCAGCCGGTAGAAAGACAGAGAGATGTAGTAATCTTCTCTTTGCCTTTCTGCCGACTGAATTAAAACTTTGCAAAGTAAACTTTGCTAGTGCAAAAGGGGTGTAACAAGAATATCTCCTTTAGCTGCTTCTTTTTTTGGAGATATTTATTATGTACCAAGAGATATGATGAATAAAGTTTAATTTGGCATGAAGTAAATTTTATTTTTTTTTTTGCAAAAGATTGAAAATTTGATATAAAAGTTTAAAATTTCATTAATTTTATATTATATATTAAAAACAAAGAGATAAAATTTGTGATGGATATTTTGTAAAAAAATAACTAGCTGAATTGCAATTAAAGGAGCTAATTTGTATGTTAAATATTGCTTTTAAAACTATCCGGAATAAAGGTCTTAAAATTATGGCAAAAAGTGTAGCTGAATAACATTTGAACCCATTTTCGTTGAAAACACTGGTGCGACTCATTCTGGCAGAGCGGACCGCCCTTTCAGAGTAAATATTCTTTTTAAACTACTTCTACTTAACCGAATCTTATGACACTTGACACACACATTAAGCTTCGCTATAAATGTAATATTGTAATTAGAAAAGTGGACAGTGCCACGCCCATACTTAACCGATCTAATGAAACTTGGCATACACATTAAGCACCAGCATAAATGCAATTTTATGATTAGAAATTTTTTTTGCGATTTTGATCTTGAAGATGAAGTTTTTTTTTTGATTTTAATGTTTACATGTTTTGTTCTTTATGACAAGAGCTACAACTTTACCTCAGAGACTAGATCAAAATTCCAAACGGTTTGCAAGATATGAGCCTGAGAAAATGATCAGTTTTTTGCAAAAAACGACACCAAAAAAAGTGCATGACTTGGGGCAAAACTGGTCTTTTTCTTTTTTTTTTTTGTCTTTTTGGTGTCCGTATATGGCTATATTTCCATGACTTAAAAAATTACACACACAGTGTCATTTAATAAAATATTATAATTTCTAATACTTTTCAAAAATTTGATGTTTGAAGAAATAAGAGAAGCAAATGCAAAATTTTCTAAAACCATTATAAATGTACTGTCGTTTTTGGAAAAATGCATACTTTCTTAATGTGGAAAATCAACAGCATGCATTACGGACATGTCATTTTGTATGAAGAGAGTAAAAACAGTATTTTCGTTCTTCGTTTTTAACTCATACATTTATTTATAATCTATTAAATCGTGCTAAAGCAGTTTTCATTTTAAAATTTATGCGTTTATTTTATGAAATATTTTACTATAATTTTAACGGAGACGAAAAAAGCATTTGAAATGAGAATCGCTCAATTCAAAGTTTAAAACAATATTTTCTTTAAAGCTAAAAATTTTTATAAAAACATTTATTTGAATTGGATCTTAAGAGTATTTCTCTGAGTGTATTTCTATATTATTTTGCTTTTCTTTTTAAAATTTTGCACATTTTTCCTTTTTTTAACTTCTTCAGAGTTTATCTTTCTAGCTGTTGTGTTGTTTGCTATTTTTTTTTGAGCTTGGCACGCAATGCTAGTCTTCTCTACCATAAATAGTTTATAGAGTTTGGTGTTTGTTATATTCAAAGTTTGCGTTTTTTTCTCGCTATTTTAGCCAACAGTTCCGATTCAATGGTTGAGTATTACAACGTGTTTTTTTTTTGGTTTTTTAAAATAGTTTTTTACGCCATTTGTTAAGTATTTGTATTGCGTTTTCAAATTTTTCTTCTAAATCTGTGGAATGTAGTATGTTTCATGTTGCAAAAAAAAAAGAGAAAAAAAGGAGCATTAACAAATAAGTAAAATAATAAAAAAAAAACAAACAAAATCACGAAAAGTAACCTTAACAGATCATGTTACTCGTTCAGTTTAATTTCATGCTGTTCATTTTTTTTGTATAACTTTTGTACAATGTTGTTTAGCTGAAGAAACAAAGCGAAGTATTTAATGTACTAGAAAACATGCAGCCCACTTCTTTTGTGTTTGTTTTTCGTTTTGTGAATGAAAAGTATTTTATGAATAGTGCTTATGTCTGTATGATTCGTTGTAAGTTTACTAACAAACTCAAAACAAAATACTCTAAAGATTTTTTTCAAAGGAACTATATTTTTTGGAAGTTCTTTATGATTACACTGTACAACACACAAAAAAATAGCATGGTTCTAACGACTGCTTCTGACAGAAGGCACCAACAACTTTTATACGTGTATTGGTGTTTCGAAAGTTTACAACAGGGATTCATTTTATGGGGAACACCCAACCCACATTTTCATCTAAATAATAGTTATAGTGACTCGGCATGGGAAATCTTGTAAGCTTTATAGTTAAGGTATAAGATGTGCTCAGCTTTTTTTTTATATCTAAAATACCACGAGAAACATTTTTGTGGAAAATTTTAAACCGTTAACTCTACGTTGTATGTTCAGAATGGTTGTCAGAAAGGTGCGACGGGTGTGACCTTACAAATCTTAGTTTTAAAGAATTATGGGTTTCAGTATAAATTCTGGAAAAATTTTTACTATAAGGTATACAATAAATTTGTTATAGATATCTGTTCAAAGTGTTTTTAATTGTATTATGTATTTATTGTTTGACAAAAAATTATTTTTCTTATATAAAAAACTATTTTTAGCGTGAGACGGGTGTGACCGACGGGTGTGACCTAGTGCGAAAATTTAAAAAATTCTAAGAAATAAAACTTTTTAATGATTTAATTAATATAAATAATATAAAGATAAACTCATAAGAAAATAATAAGATATTAAATTATTTGCTATCCGTTCTATTACAGACAGCAGAATACACAAGCTGAATATTTTTTTTTTAATTCAATAAAAAGCAAAAAAAGTATATTCTTTTCAGAGATAAGGGTTTTTATTAATAATGAGAAAGGGAATAAAAGAAAATCTGAAATAAATATTAAACATACAAAGAGTGAGAGCAAAATGTTTCTTGCATGACCATTTAAAAGTGCCTCAAATTGATTAAAAATTATTAAATAGTGTATTTTTATTTTTTCTATAATTGTCATTCTCTAAAAACATCAATTGAGAGATTTTTTATTAAAAATTAGAAAATTCTTTTTTCCTTGTATAGGGCCGGTTTACGTGGGTGGAATCACTCATGTGTGCTTTTGTACCTCTCTTAAAAAAGAGACAGAAAGCTCCTCTTCAGCGACGATAATGCGGACAGAAATGCTCTACAAAAATGTTCCGTGTGGTGTTTTACATAAGAGTGTTGAACATATCTTATACCTTAAACGTAAGACACAAGTTTTCCTATGTGCAGTACTTATTGTCATTAAGTACGTAATTAACCCTTAAATACATATTAGTTGTTTAATGATTTTCGGTGTTCAAGTTGAGATGGGAACTTTAATGTCTTTGAAGACCCATAGTAGAATTTTATGGAAAATATTTTTGTAGAACATTTTAGCCACCTATATTGCCGCTGGAGGGAAGTTTTTTGCCCCTTTTTTAAGAAAGAAACAAAAAGACCCATAAAATGGCGAGTAAGAGGGTTAAATTGTTTCACAAAAATTTTCCCCGTAATGTTTTACATAAAAGTGCTGAGCACATCTTGTACCTTAAACGTAAGACTTACAAGTTTTCCTATGTGCAGTACTAATCGCGAATAAGTACGAAATTAACCCTTAAATACATTTTAGGTTTTTAATGATTTCTGTAGTTGCGGTTGCGTCTGGAGCTTCGATGTCTTAGAAGACTTACAGTAAAATTTTATGGCAAATATTTTTGTAGAACATTTCAGCCCGCTATATTGACGTTGAAGGGGAGTTTTTTGCCACTTTTTTAAAAAAGGCACCAAAAGACCCGTAAAACGACGAGTAAGAGGGTTAAATTGTTTTACAAAAATGTTCCTCATGGTATTTTACATAAAAGTGCTGAACACATCTTAGACCTTAAACGTAAGATGAACAAGTTTTCATATGCGCAGTAATAATTGTGAATAAATACGAAATTAACCCTTAAATACATTTTAGGTTTTTAATGATTTCTGGCGTTAAAGTTGAGTCTGGAACTTCAATGTCTTTGAAGACCCACAGTAGAATTTAATGGCAAATATTTTTGTAGAACATCTTGTCCCGTTATATTGATGCTCAAGGGAATTTTTTTGCCCCTTTTTTAAAAAAGGCGCCAAAAGACCCGTAAAACGACGAGTAAGAGGGTTAAATTGTTTTACAAAAATGTTCATCGTGGTGTTTTACATACTAAGAGTGCTGAACGCAACTTATACCCTTAACATGATATTTCGAATTTTTCTTATGTGAAGTACTAATTGTGAATAAGTACGATATTAACCCTTAAATACGTTTTGGTTTTCAATGATTTCTGGCATTACAGTTGAGCCTGGAGCTTTATGGTCTTCGAGAACCCATAGTAGAATTTTATGACAAATATTTTTGTACAACATTTTAGCCCGCTATATTGGCGCTGAAGGGGAGTTTTTTTTACCCTTTTTTAAAGAAAGTTACAAAAAAGCCCATAAAACGATGAGTAAGAGGGTTAAATTGTTCCACAAAAATGTTGCTCGTGGTCTTTTACATAAAAGTGCCATACACAGTTTATACCTTAAACGTGATATTTCCAAGTTTTACTATGCGCAGTAATAATTATGAATAAGTACGAAATTAGCCCTAAAAGACATTTTACGTTTTGAACGATTTCTGGCGTTCAAGTTTAGTTGGGAACTTTAGTCTCTTTGAAGACCTATAGTAGAATGTTATGGCAATTTTTTTTTCTAAAACATTTTAGTCGACTATATTGCTATTCAAGGGGAGTTTTTTTTAACCTATTTTAAGAAAGGGACAAAAAGTCCCATACAACAAAGAATTAGAGGATTAAAATGTTGGAAAATAATGTTCTCCGTGATGTTTTACATAAAAATCCTGAGCACATATTATAGCTTAAACATAAGGCTTACAAGATTTTCTATGCCAAGTCGCTACAACAATGGAAAAAATGGGGAAATTTTACTCCCCCTAAAATAAATACCAGATTGTAAGGTTTTAAAACGTAGATACAAGTAAATAACTTTTCAATGCTCTCTTTTAGGATCAGTCGTTAATGAATTTTTTGTACCATACAAAAAAACCCACAACAAAACAAGCGTGGCACTTCCCACTTTTTTTTTACCATAATGTTGAATTTTCACGAGAACTAATTATGAGTGAGTGCTAAGTTTCATAAGAATCGGTTTACTCGAAGTAGTTTAAAACAAACATTTACTTTGCATGGGCATGGCACTGCCTACTTTTCTAGTCGTAATTTTGTCTTGCCCCGGATGCTTAATGTGTGGGCAAAAATTCATAAGAAGCGGTTAAATAGAATTAGTTGAAAAAGAGTATTTGCCATCTTTCGGCGTGGCACTGCCCACTTTTCTTACCATAATGCTGTATTGT
Organism: Panzeria rudis; assembly: GCA_956483635.1. Classification (NCBI taxonomy): domain Eukaryota; kingdom Metazoa; phylum Arthropoda; class Insecta; order Diptera; family Tachinidae; genus Panzeria; species Panzeria rudis. The sequence continues at coordinate 89,492,038 of OY101451.1, forward strand.
CACGGTTCCTGACTCGGTTTAGCAAAAGTTGTTGACCACTTTTTCATCGAAAAAGTGAAAAAATTTTCAATTTTACAAAAAAATAAACTATTTTTTTCAGTCCCCCTTATTCTGTAACTATCTTTGGATGTCACATCAAGACAATATCAAAAATGGGACTTTTAAGTATTCGTTGTGGACAACAATTTACTACCGGTGACAGTTTATTACTATTCTCTACGGCCTAGAAAATAGCCAGAGACTGTTAAAAGTAGGGATGTAACGATACGCCGTTTTGTCGATCCGATACCGATACCGATATTTAAAAATAAATATCGCCGATACCGATTCCGATACCGATACGAATATTGAAATTGAGTTCAAGTTTAGATTAACAAACCTCAAGTGCAATTTTTTATTATACAAAATTACATTATAAGAGAGAATATTTAAAATTGATAAAACATTGGAAGTAATTTTTAAGGAGCTACATTTTCTTTACTTCCAACAAATCTATATTAAAAATATGGAGATAATTAGTAGAAAAGCAGGAAAAAATTTTTAATTCCTTTATAATTTTAAAAAATACTCGGCATGCTTTTTAAAACATCGATTTTTTAAAGGACATTTATCAACTAATATTCTTCTAAATAACTTAATAGCTTAATTATTAAAAGACTTCTAAGTTTATATTTATTCACTTAAGTTTACATGAAAATACAGTTCTGAGTTTAAATTCGCATAAAAAAAATTGTGAAAATGGGTACTTTTTTATCCTTTTTCCTTGAGGAAAAATCAGTATAGAATACCGAAAAAGAAATTTGTCCTAGCATCGCTTCCAATTCGGTGATTGGTAATCGAAAAACAGAACTTCTTGCAATGGCAAGGATATGTAAAACTAATTAGAAATTATCCAAATTTGCAATTCTACATTTTCATGACTTCTTTGGAGTATCTCTTTTTTGCTGGATAAAATTAACAAAAAATAAATAATTTTTTTACAAAATAACAGCATAAAATATTATTAATTTTTAAAATTGATATTAACAAGATTTAAAAAATAACGAAGTGTATTTAATGCATGGTAAAATCGAACAGAAATAAATTATTTGTTAAAAAAAAAAACTCTGAAAAAAATTTTTAAAAGTATCGTCGTATCGACAGTAAAATATCGCCGATACCGATGTATCGGAAAATCTGAAGTATCGCCGATATATCGGTATCGGTATCGGTATTCGTTACATCCCTAGTTAAAAGTAGTCAATTGCTGTCGACAACGAGTACGTAAGTGTACTATTTTTGATATTGTTTTGACGTGACGTTGACAAATAGTTACAGAATAAGGGATAGTATTTCGTTCTGAATAACTCTGAAACCTTTAGGCATATAAAAAATAGTGCTAAAATTACAATTATTTAAATTAAATTTTAACAAAGTTTGACAAAGGTTTCTTTCTCAATCTATATTAAAATCTTTAGAGCAAGCAGCCTCTTCAAAACTTAATTTTTGGCAAAACTCAGCTATTTTCACTTTATTGTGAATAAAATCAATATTTATTTATCAATTTTCATAAAATAAATCTTATTCTATTGGTAATATATATGGCTTTCTGGTCAGTTAATAAGAATCGTAAGTTTTTGCCATTTTCGCATTTTTATAAATAAAAAAAATAAAAATAAAATTTTTAAATTTTGCAACAAAAAAAATGTTTTCCATTATTACCATCTGAATAATTCCGAAACCGTTGAGTATATAAAAAAATATTATTAGAACAGCTTAAAGATCATTTTATGTCAAGTTTTTTTATGTGTGTTTTTTTTCATTTTGTTGCATAGTGTTATTAGAAGTGCATTACTTAAAGAATTTGTGGCAAAAACGTTAGCTGAAAAAACATTAACGGACAACAAATTTTAAATTCATTTTTAAAACTCCAGCTGAATTGTCTTTTTCATATCTTAATTCAAGCTTTAACTTAAAGTTAACTTTCAAAGTTGACGTTTTCTTCAATAAATCAGTTGCTTTCATTATTAAACTAACTCAGCGTAAAATTATGTAATCATGAATGGCGTAAAACGTTAATAAATACAAACGAAAAAAAAAAATATGGTTCAATGAAATTTTGTAACATTATGATTGCAAAATTGCAGTATATTTTTACTACCACTTTTGGTTTTGGTGTGTCCCATTTATGATTCATGCTTTGCAACGAATAGTCAGTCCCACATGGGGTACAAAGTGCAAAGTAAGAAAAAAAATAGTTTATTTTTTGAAGAAATGTAAAAAAATAGAAATGAAATTTTCATTTCAAATTTACAAAAAAAAAATCTGCTTGTTTTTCGAAACGAATTTAAAAACTTTTTATGTTCGATAAAAAAAATTGTATTTCCCATAACTTGTATTTAATATATAAAACTGCTGGAAATCACATTAATTTTAATTGTTTATTTGCTGTTAATTTCACTTGAAAACTATCAAATTAATTAAGTTTCAAAGGCAGAAAATTTAATTTTTTTTAAATAACCTTCACATCATGGGAACAAACTCACAAATGAATTAAAAACGAATTAACAATAAAGAGACTGAAACAAAAATTTTTTACTAAGAACATTTTTATCACATAGAAAAGTAATTAATTAGGTGATGCACAAACAATTGCTTAATTCCAAAAAAAATAATAAAATTAGTTTTTAATATTCCAAAAAAAAAAAACAAAAGAAATTTCACAAATTAAAAACACTTTTGTTTGGGATGTTATTGTGCGCTATGGCCATATATTGGTTTAACCGATAGTTATTATCAGGGCTTGGACTTTCATGCAAATGCATGTTTTTTGTGGTGATAGATAATGCGGTTTTGACTAATTATCTATGCGATTCATTAAATTTTAAGATTTTTAGTTGCATATTTTTGCATATTTTGGTGGTAAGTGCATATTTTTGCATATGTTGGCAATAAGTGCATATTTTGGTTCATATTAATAGTAATAGGTCGATTATTGATGGCAACCAAGCCTCAGTTGCGTTGCCGGTTGCTGAAAATGATACTACTGATGGCAAATGGCAACTGAAAGCTAAAAGTGACAGCTCTGTGACAGTTGCTCTTTTGTGCCTTTTGGCAACCATTAATTTTCAGTTGCCGACAAGCAACGCCACTAAAGTTCGGTTGCATTAAATAGTGCCCCTTATTACGGTTGTCGTAGTCGTAGTCGAAATCAAACGACTCCAATGTGAAACATATAGCGAGCGTTGCCACATTTGATCGATTTCGTCACGACTACGACAACCATAATAAGGCTGAATATAACCAATTATGTTTGTTTTACGTTTTTTCTCTAATAATAATAATAATAAATAAAAAAAATAACATTTTCATACACAGAAAAAACTAAATTTCATTTTCTGTAAAGGAATTCAATGAAATAGTAAATATTTTGTCTAGGAAAGGACCTACAAACAAATTTGTAAATATAGACAAAAATATCTCAACAATTTCATTGAAAAAAAACCAGATTTTTTTCAGTAAAAAAATTGTTTAAATCTTTAAAACAATTTGTCTAAAAATATTTACAAATTGTAAGCAAAACAATTTACTAAATCAAACAAAAAGATTTACTGGGCTTTCTAAAAAATATCACACAATATTTTTGTCTGAATTTAAGAAAACAATTAGTCTAAGAATACTATCAAATATTAAACAAAATAGTTTACTTAATCAAAAAAAAAATATTTACTAGATTTTTTGTAATATATCAAACAAAATTTTTGTCTGGGTCATCATCATCATCATCATCATCATCCATTAAGCATTTATGAAATTTCACTTTGTTAAATGTGTTGAAGTCTGAATGTTTATCTAAAGACTCTAAAAAAAGAAATGAATGAGAATTAACGCAACGACATTAACGAATTGATTCACTCAAAAATCTTCAGTAAACAAACTTGGTACAATCGCATTCCTTTTGCTATCATTGTTGTTGTTGTTGTTGTTCTTTGTGTGTATGTCGTCATCGGGGTGGTTTTTTACGACACAGTTTTTCTGGTTGTTTTTGGTGTTTGCGTCCTAAATAAGAGTCAAACAAACAAATCATTGATTATGTAAAGAACATTTACTGAAAATGAAACTTATTTTTAGAAAAACGTTTGTTTGAAAAATTTTTGGTGATTATCGGGCATGTTCTGAAAATCACGGTGATTTCAAATCGCGTGATTTCTAAAGTAAACTGTTAATAGCTGATTTGTTAGCGGGTTTTTATTGTATTTTAAGTTTTTGTCATTTACAATAGAACATTTTAATCGAACTTCCAACGCTGTAAATCGTCCGATTTGCGAAAGCAATAATTTAGCCTTTATTAATTTTTTGAAATCATCGTGATTTGGCATCTCGTGATTTACAGAACAGGGCCGAATTTTGTCTGTGTATTGATTAAGTTTTGGTACTTTTTGGTAGTTAAATGCATATTTTTAATTTTTAGGTGCATTTATTTATTAAGCGCTTAAAATCAATTTTTATTTGCATGATAGTCCGAGCCCTGGTTATTATACAACCAGGATTTCTGGAAGGCAAACGACACAACACAGTGGTTCCATTTTGAAAAAAAAGCGTAATAAATCTGAATCTTTGAAACTTGAGATCCGATTACAAAACGATATTAGTAAAAATCATAGAGGAGGATTTAAGCTTTAAGAATATTGCAGTTTGAACCACCCTGTTGAAACACACGGTAAGCTACAGGGAGTCAGTCAAAGTTGACTATTTCTGGCATGAAAAATCTTGTCGGCCTCATAACTTTTACAAATATTATCCAATTTTGATTACATTAAACTTTATGTAAAGTTTATAAGGCATGGCTAATTTTCCGATCAGTAACCTGTAGTAAAATGCCTGACCTCAAGTTATGTGACCTACCATGCATGCATGGATGGCTATGTTATGTTGAATGTAGTCTAACCGCCATCAAAAAAATTTCATTCATACATTTAATTCATTTTGTCTTTAACTTTTTTTTTGAATAGTTTTTTCTATTAAGACCTCCAAACACCATTTTTAAGCTGTTAAGCTTATCATAGGCTTCGTTAAACATTTGAAACACTATCGCATTGTGATTGCCACCAATGCTGCTGTTGCACTACAAGTTGTTGCTTTTTTTGTTCGCAAAATATTCTCTAAACATAATAGTAACGGTTGTAAGATTTTTCTTATACACAGATACGACGACTTTAAATAAACGTTACAAACTGCATTTATTTACGTGATTAATGCCACAATTTAAACAGGAACTATTCTTTTAGATGAAAAGCAAAAAGAATCTGTTGCAAACAGAAGAAGAAAAGATTAACATGCAACATGAAAATATGTTTCAGTGTTTTAACTGAATATAAGACTAAATAAAACACAATATGTAAAACGGTTTATAGGAAATAATCTCTATAACTAACTTGATATGTATAAAATTTTATAAGAAAAAAAAAAAAAAAAAACGTTCATAAAAATCGCAACAAGAAAAAAAAAGAAACCAGAAAGAGGTTAAATGTTGCTAAATTGTTATAAAAAACAAAACACAACGGCTACGTTTATAGGTTTGCATTAAAACAGGGGCACACATTTCATTGTTTTCAAAACGTCTATGGTCTTTCATACACATAAGGCCGAAAAAAAAACTATTCCGCTTTTTTGTTTCTTTCTTTTATTACCTCTTATTTTTCTTTTTAATTAACATTATTATTTTCTGTGATGTTTTCTTGGCGAAAATTATGTTAATAATGTTACTTAAATGTTTATGTATAAAAAGTATTTTGCAAAAAGCAAAAAAAAAGAATCATTTCTAGCTAAAATGATTAATTCCCATTTAACTTGTTTGTAATTTCCGCTTGTTAACATACTTTGTATGTCATAAAATTAAAAAATAAAAACAACATTTTGAACTAATTTATCTAAACGGCAAATGATTTAAAGGCACAAATGAAATAATGAGGCGAAGCTCAGCATAAACTCTTTACAAAAGGCCAATTAGAAAAAATAGCTTTAACAAGATAAGGTAAGGTTGACAATCAGAATAGAATTGGACTCACTTAGATTTTTAAGTCCATTGTAATACCATAGATGTCTGTTTTCCCAGTTTAGATCATTTTGATATTCTAAAAACTAACTCTACATCAACGAGTATTTAATTATCAAGTGAATGCCGGTGCAAGCGATTTTATTACAATATGGCGCCCAACGTGGGGCTTGAATTTAATTTTTCGTGTGAAATTGTCAGATCAGAATAATGTAAATAATAACAATACGCTTATGCAGAGCTTCCATCGTATAACCAGGAGTTTGCAATTAAGATTCTGTGTAAAACATTTTAACCCTCTAACTCTACGTGGTATGGATCCCTTTCTTAAATAAAAGCAAACAACTCCCTTTCAGCGGTGATACCAAAGAAAACTGCAATTCAGCGATGATTTATTAGTTAAACTGAAAATTCGGTAATGGCAAGATTATAATAATATGCAACTGAACAAAAAATACATTTCAGCTGGAGGCTTTTCACGGAGTTTAACTAAAAATAAAACAGGAACTTCAATTCAACCAAGTACTTGGGTCTAAATTTAACACGGAGCTTAAAATAGCCAGAAAATGCTAGATATTCTGCCTAGTTAACTCAAAATACTGAAATTCAGCTATGGATTTCTGTCAAAGTTTGTTTAAGAACTGTATTACATACATGAAAAACCATCTTCATTCAGCTAAGAAAAGTTAAATTTAGCTAACAGCTTTAAAGAATTTAGCAATAAAACAAATCTAAGAGCAGGAAATACTGAAAAAAAATAAATTTTAGCTAGATCTTTTTGTACAAATTCAACAAAAAATTCAATAAAAACTTAAAAACCAAACGATTTTTCTATTCAGCTAAGAAAAATACAATTCAGCTGGTGAATTTAATGTAAGAACTTGACATTTCTATATGATTTTTCTATTTAGCTTAAGCAAATGCAATTCAGCAAAGCGTTTCGGATTAAGTTTAACTAAAAGTTAACTAAAAGCTTGAAAATCTATATAATTTTTACATTTTAGCTTAGAAAAATGCCATTCTGCTTGGAAAAATGCATTTCAGCTAAAGCTTTTTATTTAAATCTAGCTAAAAATGATTAAATAGCTTAAAGATTCTAAGAAGCCCGCATTTAAGCTTAAGGTTTTTCAAAAAATTCCATAATAATATAAAAACCAAAAATGTCTTTGTATTCAGCTAAGAAAAACACAATTCAGCAGGTGTATTTGATGGAATTCAACTAAAAAACTAGCTAAAAACTTCCAATTCATATATGATTTGTCAATTCAGCTAAGAAAAATACAATTCAGCTAAGTGGTTTTGATGAAGTTTAACTAAAACTTAACTAAGAGCTGTAAGATCTACATAATCTTTCAATTCTGCATGGAAAAATGCAATTCAGCTCAGAAAAATTCAATTCAGCTAAATGTTTTTAATGAAGTTTAGCTACAAATGATTAAATAGCTTTAAAAATTAAAAAAAACCGCATTTAAGCTTAAGTCTTTTCTAAACTCAATAATAACTTTTAAGCAAAAAAAAAAGAAACAATTTGTATTCAGCTGAGAAAAAATCATTTCAGCTGATGGTTTTGATGGAATTCAACTAAAAAATTAGCTAAGAAATTGAAATTTCTAGATAACTTTTCAATTCAGCTACGAAAAATACAATTCAGCTAAGGATTTTTGATGAAATTTAACTAAAAGTTAACTGAGAGCTTGAAAATTTATATAATTTTTCAATTCAGCTTAGAAAAATGCAATTCAGCTAAGGTTTTTTTTATTATAATTTAGCTAAAAGGTATTCTTAAAGTCCTAACAGTTCAATAAGTTAAAAGCAAAAACAATATTTGTATTCAGCTGAGAAAAATGCAATTCAAGTGGTGAATTTGATGGAGTTTAACTAAAAAATTAAGTAAGAACTTAAAATTTCTATATGAATTTTCAATTCAGCTTAGAAAAATACAATTCAGCTAAGGATTTTTGATGAAGCTTAACTATGAAGGTTAACTAAGACCTTGAAAATCTATATAATATTTTATTTCAGCTTAGAAAAATGCAATTCAGCTGGGGTTTTTTTTCATAAAAATTAACAAAGAACTTGAAAATGCTACATAGTTTTCAAAATCAGTTTAAAAAACCCCCATCATTCAGCTAAGGGTTTTGCAGGAATATTACTAAAAATTAGGCAATAACTTGAAATGTCTTATTCATTTAACTTTATTTACCGCATTTTTAGCCAAAGTTAAGAGGGTATACATACTTTTCAGTCATAATTGTTTATAAAAAAAATTTTGCTTATAATTATTATAAGCTGCATAGTTATGAAATTACGTTCCTATTTCTTAATTTATATTTCCCAAATGAAAACAAATCTATGTTATAACCAAACAAAACGTTACGGTTAATATTCTATTTTCCAATCCAATTAAAATTGTGTAATTCCCAGACAATTTTGTGTATGTAAGCGTTGTTTATGTAAAGCCCTTAATAACATGTATGTTTGCATGTACTGACTATTATATATGTCATTATGTATTCATATTTAGAAAGTTCGAAATCAGTTTATAACAAAAATTGTTAGAGAATTATTGTGTGTGTTTGTTTGATTATGCAAAAAAGGTCGATGTAGAATATGATGATGACGATATTGAGTTTTTTTTGACAAACTAATTTATATATGTATGTACCTATTTGAGATTAAATGACTAACAAATTTACGAGATAGAGAGTAAGAGAGGAAGGAAATTATAACGGAAATTATTAAAGAGTTTATAGTGTATTTCCGTTAAGGTGATTCAATTTTTCAATACTTAATTTAATTTTCATAAATTTGTTATCAATTAATTTCATTTCATCAATAAGACAGACTTACAAATTGAAACTTTTTAATCACGTGCAGATTTTTTTAATGGGCTTGACTAATATTTCCTTTGAGGAAATCAGTATATTTTACCTTAACTCGACAACGGCACGTCCGATTTCGATCACCTAGACGCCAAAATATGCATGACAAAATTAACTTCAAACTTTCTTAATATAGTTTTTTCATTTAATCAACGCTTTCAAAGTTATTCACAAATTGGAATCGAAAAAAGCGTTTTTTCATGCAAAATTAAAATATACGTTTTCTTTCCAAAAATTCATAAAAAATTTAAAACTACAAATATATTTCCTTTTAACTATTATGCTTAAGGATAGGTGTCTAACGAACAAAATAAACCACATATCCTGAAAATCTAAGGATAAATGTTGATTTTATTAGCAATTAAGTAAAAAACGTACTTTCTTTCAAAAATTTTTTTCAAAAGAAAAATTTAAATTTATTCCAGAAAGTACCTTTTAGGGCCAAATTTACAATTTTATAGTTAACTAACGATTTTTGATATAAATATCATTGGTTAAACCACCATCATTAGTTAACTAAAAACTATTAGTTTAAGCCTTAAGTGTTTGGGTATATTCACTTAATTGCTAATAAAATCAACATTTGTCCAGCAATTTTTAAGAACTATGGCTGGTTTTGTTCGTAATAAGTACTGCTTTAAGAACAGTAGTTAAAAGGTAAAGTTTTTGTAATTTTAAAGTTTTTATGAGTTTTTAGAAAACAAATTTGTTAATTTTGCATGAAAAAAAAAAACACTTTTTTCGATACTAATTTGTGAATAATTAGACATGCCCTAGTGGAAATGTTAGACATCCCCATAAAGAAAAAATCTGTAGGTGATTGGGGAAAAAACTGCGGACACTATATTTTTTAAAGCATTAAACTGCCTAGAAATGTTGTACTTTTGTGCAAAAAGTAATGTCACTGTTGGTCTGTGTAGTTTTGCTTCTTTTTTAAGTTTTATTTAACTTTATTATCTTTTAATTACAAAATTATATTTTACTTGAATTTACTTTTGAGTTAATGGCGTTCTGTAATTGACAAATTGCAAAATTATTTTGTATTTACTTTTTTGTATATCCATTTATCTGGTTACTTTTTAGAGTTTTGTTGTTTAAATTGTAAATTTAATAAATACCATATAACAACATTTATAAAATTGTTGTCTATTTTGTGCACAAGTGTTTCATATTTCATAACATGTATGGCAGGAAAAAAATATAAAAAAAGAGATTTAAAGGACTTAAAACAAGGTCTAGTATTTTTTAATAAAACTTTTTGTTATGTCTGGGAAAGTTGTTGAACAATTGCATTCATCTGGGATGCATTTTAGGGAAAGTTAAAGTTTTTCCCCTTTGCTCGACATATGAAATCTTGTGAGCCTTACGTTTAAGGTATAAGAAGTGCTTAGTACTTTTGTGTAAAGCACCAGGAGGAACATTTTTGTAGAACATTTTAATCCTCTTACTATGTGTTGTGTAGGGGTTTTAGTGCTTTTCTTAAAAAAGGAGTAAAAAGTTTAACTCCTCCGAAAATGAGTCCCAGATGTAAACTTTAAAAACGTCGATGCAAGTGCATTTTTTTTGTGGTTCTTACTAGAATCTGTCGTTAAAACCATGTTATGTTTTTTTGTTTTACATTGTGTTTTACATTGAGCTATTTCGGGCTTCGCCCCACGTTGGGCCCTATCTGAAAATTATAGTTGCTTACACCATGGAACTATTTACAAAGCATTCTTTTTCTAACAAGGTCTTGATCATAAGCAAACTATTTAAAAATATAGAATTTCCGGAATTGCCATGCAGGCTACCTAACCAACACTTTCAGCCTTACGACAAAGTAAAAATTCTTTCAAATCTCTGTTTGTATTCAAAGGAATGCCAAAAAAACAAGAAAAAAAATAAAAAAACATACACACAACAACTACTATAGCAATAACAACAACAATAATAAAAAACGGCAATCATAATACAACAACTGTGTCTATAATCGATATCATAATGTTCGTAACATTTCAGTATTTCGCTTTATTGTTTATAAGCATTTGCGAAACAGTAAACAAACAAAAAAAAATTTATTCACAATTCAATTTCATATTTTTAAAACCCTCAAAAAACTATAGTAACCCAGCAAACATTATGGTCTCAACTCAATGAAGTAAATCTAATTCATTGTTCAAAATGAAAAGTGCGGCACGATAATATTTTTGTTTAATATCATTCTCGTTATTTCCATTTACATTTGTTATCAAACATTAGCCCTAATGCTTGTTGGAATAAAACTAAAGCAAAACACAAACTATTGTCTTTCTACTACAAAAAAAAAGTTAAAGCAATCAATAAAAAATGAAAAGTTTGAAATGTAATAAAAAATCAAAAAACGTACAAAATTTATTACAAAATAGTGGTAACGTCACTTAATGAATGACAAAGTTTGAAGCAAACGTAACAAAATAAAACCACAAAAAATAAATAAAATGTAAAAAGATAAAAAATTCACAACACGCGACTTTAGAAAATGAAATTTTGTAAAAAATAGAAACGGCAAAAGTAACTAAGAGCTAAGAGTAAAAATTAAACAAAATGATTAAATAAAAATAAAAAATAAATGATTATGCAGTAGCAGTTGTATACACAACTTAAGGCATTATGAAAAATCAAAAAAGTAATTATTAATAAAAATATTAATTAATAATATTAACGACTGTGTAATTAATTTATCAAACAGCATAAATAGAAATATTTAACAAGATGTTGAATAGAAACAACTTTTCTAGAAAGTCCAATAGCTAAATAAAGAATAATAATAAAATATCTAATTCAGCTAACTAAATTGCATAAAAATGTGAAAGAAAAAACATATCTATAAAGTCTATCAATTAAAAAATCAATTCAGCTAACAAAATATCTAATTCAGCTAACTAAATTGCATAAAAATGTGAAAGACAAAATATATCGATAAAATCTATTCATAAAAATGCAATTCAGCTAACAAAATAACTAATTCAGCTGGCTCAATTGCATAAAAATGTGAAAGAACAAATATATTTAGAAAGTATTTTAATTAAAAATGTAATACAGCTAACAAAATGTGTAATTCAGCTGGCTTAATTGCATAAAAATGTGAAAGACAAAATATATCGATAAAGTCTATTCATAAAAATGCAATTCAACTAACAAAGTAACTAATTCAGCTGGCTCAATTGCATATAAATGTGAAAGAAAAAATATATTTAGAAAGTATTTTAATTAAAAATGCAATTCAGCTAACAAAATATATAATTCATTGGGCTAAAGCTTATAAAAATTGAATAGAAAAATTTGTCCACAAAGTATATTTTAATTAAAAAAGCCAATCAGCTCAGAAAATATCTTATTCAGAGGGATATATTGCATAAAAATCTAGAATAAAGACTGTGTCTGCGAAGCCTATTAACTAAACATGATATTTGCCTAACAAAAATCTAATTCAGCGACTCGAATGTATAAAAATTTAATAGAAACAATTTGCTTACAACATTTTTTAATTAAAGATGGAATTCAGCTAACAAAATAACTAATTCAGCTGGTTCAATTGCACAAAAATTTAAGAGACGTTTTTTTTCCTATAAAGTCCATTCACTAAAATGCAATTCAGCTGACAAAATATATAATTCACTGGGCTAAAGATCATACAAATTCAATAGCAAAATTTGCCCACAAAGTAATTTAATTAAAAAAGCAATTCAGCTCAAAAAACATTAATTCAGCGGGATCAATTTCATAAAAATCAATAATTAAGAATGTGCTTACAAGGTCTATTAAATAAACATGCAATTTAGCTAACAAAACATCTAATTCAGCATCTCGATTGCATAAAAATTTATTAGAACAAATGTTTCTACAAAGTCTTTTAATTAAAAATTCTATTCAGCTAACAAAATAACTAATTCAGCTGGTTCAACTGCAATAAAACAGAAAATAAAATTATAATTAGTTTATCTAGCAAAATATCTTAATTCAGCAGGTGAAATGTAACCAAATTTGATGAAAAGATTTGTTGTACAAAGAAACAGCACTACACGACATGACAGCACATGACATGACGTGTCATGACAGACATGAGATGACGTGACATCTGAGGAATTTCTACTACACCTCCTCCACTATTCTCTTTAACCACCACCGATCATGTCTCAACCGGTTTGGGCTCAACCAACCACATTTTACAGGCTTGACTCTCATTTCACAGTCTTGACTCTGATTCCCTGTCACGATTTTTTGTCGGCGAAATTAATAAAATTTTTCGATATATTTTTCAGTTTTTTAACATTTTTTGCAATTCCGCAGGAGAAACATTGAATTCAGCTGAGCTTTTACCATTCAGGAAATATTCTTTGTTATTTTCAATGATATTTTTACAATTCGGCTAAAAACTTCAATTCAGCCAACAGATTATAACACTTTTCTTAAGATTTGTGAAACTTGCTTATTGTTAATAAAAAAAGTTACTCGTGTAAATTTTTTCGGCAGAATTAAAAATTTTTTTCTCACTTGATCTTTTTTTTGCAATTCATCAGAATAAAAACTAAATTCAGCTAAGCAACAACTATTTATTTTCTTCATTTAAGTAAATCTTCATAGCTTTCGACATTTGTCAGTGATATTTTTATAATTCAGATGGAAAAACTTCAATTCAGCTAACAAATGATGACACTTTTTTTAAAATTTGTAAGACTTTTACTTATTGTTAATAGAAAAAGTTATTCAAATCAATTTTTTGGTAGAATTAATTAAATGTTTTTATATATTTTCCACTTTCTTGACCTTTTTGCAATTCAGCAGCAGAAAAACTGAATTCAGCTGAGCTTGTCTTATTCAGCAAATGTGTTTTATTATTTTTCTATGATATTTTTATAATTCAGCTGGAAAAAAATTCAGCTAACAAATTTTGACACATTTTTAAGGTTTCTGAGACTTTTACTTATTGTTAATACAAAAAAGTTATTAAAATAAACTTTTTCGACAGAAATAATAATATTTTTCTATATATTTTCCATTTTCTTTAACTTTTTTGCAATTCAGCAGAAAAAGAAACTAAATTCAGCTAAGCAACAAATATTTTGTTTTTTTTTCATATAAATAATTTTTTTTTTCATAAAATAAATAATATTCATGACTTTTGAAATTTTTCAGTGATTTTTGTACAATTCAGCTGGAAAAACAGCAATTCAGCTAACAAATTATAACACTTTTTTAGATTTGTAGGACTTTTACTTATTTTTATAAACAAAGTTATTCGAATCATTTTTTTCGGCATAACTAATAAAATTTTTCGCTATAATTTTCGGTTGCTTAACATTTTTTGCAATTCAGCAGAAGAAAAATTTAATTCAGATAAGCTTGTCCTATTCAGCAAATATTTTTGGTTATTTTTCTATGATATTTTTATAATTCAGCTGGAAAAACTTCAATTCAGCTAACAAATTTTGACAGTTTTTTAAGGTTTGTAACTTTTACTTAGAATTAATAAAATTTTTCGATATATTTGCCATTTTCTTTACCTTTTTTGGAATTCAGCAGAAGAAAAACTAAATTCAGCTAAACTTGTCTCATTTAGCAACAAATATTTTGTTCTTCATTTAACTAAATCTTCATGGCTTTCGACATTTTCAGTGATATTTTTACGATTCAGCTGAAAGAACTTCAATTCAGCTAACAAATTAGAACACTTTTTTCAAAACCAATTTTTTTGCAAATTTTTTCTTCTATACCTTTTTTTTTTGCGAAGATTGTTTTAAAGGGAATTCTATGAATATTTTATACCTTTGTCATAAAAGGTCTTTTTCACTAAGGGGGAGAGTATAAATGAACAAAATGTTTATTTGGGTGTTGTTTATTCATTTACCTTTTATATTCATTAACGATGATACAGCAGCAAAGTAAATAGTAGGGATGTAACGAATACCGATACCGATACCGATATATCGGCGATACTTCAGATTTTCCGATACATCGGTATCGGCGATATTTTACTGTCGATACGACGATACGTTTAAAAATTTTTTCCGAGTTTTTTTTTAAGAAGTAATTTATTTTTGTTCGATTTTACCATGAATTAAATTTACTTCGTTATCTTTTAAATCTTATTAATATCAATTTTAAAAATTAATAACATTTTATGCTGTTATTTTGTAAAAAAAATTATTTATTTTTTGTTAATTTTATCATGAATTCAAATTCAAGTCGTTGTTTTTTAAATCTTATTCCAAAGAAGTCATGAAAATATAGAATTCGCGATCTGGAAGTATTGCAAATTTGGATAATTTCTAATTAGTTTTACATATCCTTTCCATTGCAAGAAGTTCTGTTTTTCGATTACCAATCACCGAATTGGAAGTGATGCTAGGACCAATTTCTTTTTCGGTATTCTATAATGATTTTTCCTCAAGGAAAAAGGATAAAAAATTACCCATTTGCAAAAATTTTTATATGCGAATTTAAACTCAGAACTGCATTTTCATGTAAATTTAATTGAATAAATATAAACTTAGAAGTCTTTTAATAATTAAGCTATTAAGTTTTTTAAAAGAATATTAGTTGATAAATGTCCTTTCAAAAATAGATTTTTTAAAAAGCATGGCGAGTATTTTTTAAAATTATAAAGGAATTAAACAGTTTTCTTGCTTTTCTAATAATTATCTGCATATTTTTAACACAAATTTTTTGGCAGCAAAGAAAATGTAGCTCCTTAAAAATTACTTTCAATGTTTTATAAATTTTAAATATCCTCTCTTATAATGTAATTTTGCATAATAAAAAATTACACTTGAGTTTTGTTAATCTAAACTTGAACTCAATTTCAATATTCGTATCGGTATCGGAATCGGTATCGGCGATATTTATTTTTAAAAATCGGTATCGGTATCGGATCGGCAAAACGGCGTATCGTTACATCCCTAGTAAATAGCATCAATGTATTCCGGTATCTCAACTTTTTTCTTTTTGTTTTATTTTGATCCCACGCATGTTTTCAAGTAAGATGTAGTAGTAAATGTTACTTTTTTGGTACCTGCATAATAAAAGAAAAACAACTTATCATCTACTTTTTCGTTAGAAGTAAAAGTTTCTTGTCTTGTTTTCGTAGCCAGTCTCTCTTCCTCTCGTTTAATCGTTGAAGATATAAAAGTAAAAATTTTATCAAATGCTTATGTACATAAACAGACCGCATTTAGCACCACACCTACTTAATTTAATCCCTGCTATTTTTGCTTGCAAGCCAACAACACCAGGTCTATAATCATAGTGTGTGTTTTAACCATTAGTTAGTTATTTTATAGACAAATGAAAAAAAACCCGACAACAAACTAATTTGGCTTGTAGTTTTCTGTTTCAAACTGTCCCTGAATTTCTGATAAGCTTGTGTATGTTAAGCTGGAGCATTAAAGTAAAATATCTGAAAACAAATAAACTTGACTGATTAAAAATCTTAATGAATATGTAGTAAATTTTTTATAAAAAAAATATTTAAGCAATTAATCGTTGTATACACGAGAAATCAAAAAATAATCAATCTTTATTATTCAATTCCAGCATAGGAGAGGTTTCTTCTGACCCCCTTTTGACGTAAAAGTCGTGCGATCGGCAGATAAAAAAATTTTAAGAGAAATAAAAAAAATTGTTAAAATGTTAAATTATAGCAAAAACAACTCCAGCTGAATTAATAATATTTTTAGCTGAATTATAAAATTGTTACGAGCAAAATAAATAACAATTGACTAAAATGTTAAATCATACAAACAAACTCCAGCTGAATTAATATTTTTCCTGGCTGAATTGTAAAATTGTTAACGCGGCATAAATAAATATGCTACACGCTACAACCCATGGGTCGCAGTGCATATGGCTTTTCTATAACAATAAAGAAAGTAAGCTGAACTAAAATTTCATTTGACTGAATAAAATATTATTAGAACGAAGTTCCTTATGGCACGTTGTGCATATGATATGCAGCATGTATGTTTTCAATGCTGAAGGGTAAAACATTTTTTTTTAATCAAAAAATACGTGTAACGAATACTGGCAAGAAATATGTATGTACGTGTAACGAAAATTCAAAACGAAGGCTTTCGGGGAAGTTCTGAGATTTTGGGGAGATTTTTATTCTAGCTTTTAGGAATCCGCGATACTTCTAAGATTTTGGGGAGATTTTTGTCCTAGTTTTTGGGGAGATTTTTGTTCTAGTTTTTGGGAATTCGAAGACCTTTTGCGATTTTGAGGAGATTTTTGTCCAAGTTTGTAGGAATCCTTGGACCGGTTTTTCGACTTGACTAATGGTTGCTGGCTTTCCTAAATGAAGTCGTCTCGGCTAAACACCAGCTGTATCAGGCTAAATTCTTAGGAAATATCGCATAACTATCGCTATTCAAAACGAAGGCTTCCGGAGAAATTCTGGGATTTTTGGGAGATTTTTGTTGTAACTTGGAAATCCGGGAAACTTCTAGGATTTTGGGGAGATTTTTGTCCTAGTTTTTGAGAATCCAGGAAACTTCTGGGACTTTGGGGAGATTTTCGTTCTAGTTTTTGGGAATCCGAAGAACGTTTGCGATTTTGGGGAGATTTTTGTCCAAGTTTGTAGGAATCCTTGGAGCAGATTTTCGTCTTGACTAATGGTTGCTGGCCTTCCTAAATGAAGTCGTCTCGGCTAAACACCAGCTGTCTCACGTTAAATTCTTATGAAATATCGCATAAGTATCGCTATTCAAAACGAATGCTTCCGGGGAAGTTCTGGGATTTTTGGGGGATTTTTCTCCTAGCTTTTGGGAATCCGGAAAACTTCAAAGATTTTGGGGAGATTTTTGTCCTAGATTTTGGCAATCCGGGAACTTCTGGGATTTTGGGGGGATTTCTGTCCTAGTTTTTGGGAATCTGAAGAACTTCTGCGATTTTGGGGAGATTTTTGTCCAAGTTTGTGGGAATCCTTGGAGCAGGTTTACGTCTTGACTAATGGTTGCTGGCCTTCCTAAATGAAGTCGTCTCGGCTAAAAACCAGCTGTCTCAGGCTAAATTCTTAGGAAATATCAGATAAGTATCGCTAAGTATTGCTTAGGTATCTTCCAGGCGATAGTTGCTGTTTTTTTTGACGAACTATCTTCTTTTTCTATCTAGAGGCTCAAATTACTATCTCCTTTTACTTGGTGTCATCAAGGAAGGTCAGATTTTTGTTTTAAAAATAAAATTTTTATTTTTGGTGGGGGTCATGGCGCCGGGTCCGGTGACTAGACGGAGTGTATTGAAAGGCGATAAAGATGAATGTGGGTCTGCCATAGCGACCGAACGTGGCCGGCCGAAGGTGACGTGAAAATCGCATAAGACCGTAAGTGCCCTCCTGATGGCATAACGCCATCAGGTTAATAAATTTGTATCTTTGAAACTTGCGATCCGAGTACAAAACGGTGCATAAGCTTTAATCATATTGAAATTTGAATCACCTGACCTACAGGGTGGCAAAGTTGACTTCCTCGGCCATTAAAAACCTTATCGGCCTCATAACTTTTACAAATGTTATGCGATTTTAATGAATTTAAACTTGGTGTAAAGTTTTCTTATTTTACACGTAAATTTTTTTTAAAATATTTGGAATTATAATTTTTTTTAATTGTTGTCCGCAGTCTTGTGTATTGACCGTTACGCTTTTTTAGTACTCAGTTTAATTATTGAAATTGCATTTACAACATACACTAAAATAACAGCGTCGATTTGTACTTCTAAATATTGTAAAATTTTGTGAACTTTATTTAATGGCATTATATTGGAAAACGTTTCATAAACCAATCAAAAAATGTATGTATTGAGTGTTAGCCATATTTTTTTTATCTAATTGAAATTTTTTTAGTGAATAAGCAACTTATGTTAAAACTCATCGAAGATTATACATATGAATTTATTTAAATTCAAAATATAGTGTGTGTTCTGAAAAAAATATTGAATTCGTATCAAAATGTATTGAACGTTACGTAAAATTGTTTTTAAAGTTTTTTTATCTATATATTTTAGGACGGTAAAAAAAAGTTCACGGAATAGCAAACATTATCTGTTTACAAATTTTGGATTTCCTTTGAAAAAATGTTGCTTCTACCGCACTGTGGGCTGCTTTATTATCGAAGAATGTATTAAATAGGTCGTATTTTGCTACCAATAATTATTCAAAATTTTCATAACTTTTAACATTGCTGGTCGATTTTATTAAAATAAACCTTATTTGAAAGAAGAGCTAGCCTACTTTTCGCTCATATATAAATGTTTGTTAATAATTATGTTAAAAGATAAGTTTTTATCTATGTGAACCCTAGTCAAAATTGAAAAAGGGGTCATAACTTTTCATTTTGTCTTGCGATTATTATAGTTTTTTGTTTTTAGAGAGTAGTTGTAGTATATTTCTTTCAAATCCTGTATCATTATTTTTTGTGGTGTATTTTTTTCGCAAAAATCATTCCCAGAACAACCGCGAAAAGAAATGTAACGCTCAATACACAAAAAGGTTAATAAATCGAAAAATATATAATATTATTTCAGGAATTCTTTCTACCTTTTTATATTTCATTTAGTTACATTGTAAAAAAAAAATTACGTTTAGAATGAGAATCACCCATATAATGAAAGAAAATGTGCAAAGCTGCTGCAACAAAAAGTTTAGCTGAATTGCAAATTTAATAGTTGATGAACATTTTCGTTAATTTCACTCTTATTTTCAATTAAACTAAATTACATATTTTGGTAGAATATTTCAGAAAAACTACTTTAGTTTCTTAGAGCTGCTAATTTTTATTGTTATAATCTTTATGCTATCGCATATTAATTTTGCTACTTTTTTATCAGTGCTCGCCTTTGCTGCAGATTTTAATCTTGAAATAAAATATTTTAAGCTTTTGGTTATTTGGTTTGTTTTTGTTTTTAGTGCAGCTGAATTTTTTGTGTTTTGTTGCTGCTGCTGCTGCTGCTGCCTTCTAAATTCTTTCCTTGTTTGTCATATTTCACTCAAATGATTGCTGTTGTTCTCGTACATGTTGCTTGTAATACAAGCCAAGAACAACAAAAAACAAGTTGTTGATATTTTTTTCTCTTCGAAAGGAATGTGTGTGTGTGTGTTTCTTAAGCAACTCCAATGATCTTTAGATTATTCAAACATTGACCCAAATACCTTCCTTTGAAACTACTAAACATTAACGAGCGGTCCAGATATTTAATTCGACTTGGAAAGCTGGTGGAAAGTTAATAGCAGGGTGTTTGAATGAACAAGACTTTTAAGAAATTAGCAAGTTGGTCGGCCAGCTATGTTTATGCAGCAACATGTGCAGCAAAAATCATGCAACTGTTTGGTATAAAATTACATTCTTAATAAAATTTAATTGCATATTTTAATTCAATATGATTTGAGAGAAATTTTCTCGCTTTAATTTTCTTATATGTATATGAGTGATTCTCATTCTAAACGTCTATTTTTTTGTTTGCCAATGTAACTAAAAGAAATATGAGAAGTTAGGATTCATATTATAGTTTTCGTTGCATTCAATGGTGCCTGAAATAAAATTATATTTTTCGATTTTTTAGCATTTTTGTGTATTGAGCGTTACATTTGCTTTCGCGGTTATTCTAAAAATAATTTTTGCGAAAAGAATACAACACAAAAAATTAGCACAGTGCTTGAAAGCACTATACATTTACTCTCTGAAAACAAAAAATTATAATAATCGCAGTACGAAATTAAAAGTTATGACCACTTTTTCAATTTTGACTTTGGTTCACATGATAAAATAAAAAATGTATCCTTTAAAATAATTCTTTACAAACATTTATACATTAGCGAAAAGTAGGTTTACTCTTCTTTCAAATAAGACTAACTTTAATAAAATCGACTAACATTGTTAAAAGTTATGTCAATTTTAAATAATTTTTTCGTAGCAAAATATAACCTTCCTAAAACATTCTTCGAAAATATAACAAGCCACAGTGGTGTGTAGAAGCAAAAGTTTTTCAAAGAAAACCAAAAATTTTTAAATAGTTTACATCTTTTCTATCCTTCAGCTGCTGTAAACTTTTTTCAAGTCCTAAAATTTATAGATAAATTTTATTGAAAAAAATTTTTTACGTAACGCCCAATACATTTTCATAAGAATTCAATATTTTTTTCAGAACACACACACTTTATTTTGAATTCAATACAATTCAGATGTATTTTAACATAAACTCCTTAGTTATTCACCAAAAAAAATTTAATTATAAAAAAAAATATATGGATAACACTCAATACATTATTTTTTTGATACAAACTATGATTGATAATAAGTAATTCCATTTAGCCGGGTGTGACCATTTTACACATATTTCTTGTTATAAGTAAGGCATACAAAATTTTTTACTTAAAAAAAGGTTGCGACTCGCAAGGCCATTAAGCTTAAAGTCGTTGAATAACGAGTATACGCTGAAAGAATACGATCTCTGCTCAGAATGGTCGTCAGAAAGCTGCGACGGGTGTGAACTTACAAATCTAAGTTTTAAAGAACAACGCCTTTCAACATAAATTCTGTAAAATTTTTATTATAACGTACACAATAATTTTGGTATAGCTGTCTGTTCAAAGTGTTTTTAGCTGTATTACGTATTTACTGTTTGACAAAAAAAAATCAGTTTTCTTAACAAAAACTATTTTTAAAATGTGACGTGTGTGGCCGACGGGTGTGACCGACGGTTGTGACCGACGGTTGTGACCGACGGGTGTGACCGACGGGTGTGACCTAATACGAAAATTTAAAAAATTCGAAGAAATAAAACTTGTGATTGATTTCATTAATATAAATAATATAAAAATAAATCATAAGAACATAATAACACATTAAATTATTTGCTATCCGTTCTATTATATTCAATAAAAAGCGAAAAAATATATTCTTTTCAGAAATAAGGGATTTTATTAACAATGAGAAAGGGAAGAAAAGAAAATCTGAAATAAATATTAAACATATAAAGAGGGAGAGCAAAATGTTTCGCGGATGATCATTTAAAAGTCCCTCAAATTGCTTAAAAAATATTAAATAATGTGTTTTTTTATTTTTTCTCTAAAAAATATCAATTGAGAAATTTTTATTAAAAATGAGAAAATTATTTTTTCCTTGCATACGGCCGTTTTACGTGGAATCACTCTAATACTATTTAACAAAAGTTCACAAAACTTTTAAATATTTAGAAGTACATTATTTTAGCATACTTATGTTGTCAATGCAATTTTATTAATTAAACTGAGTAATGAAACGTACTAAAAAACCGTAACGCTCAATACACAAGACTGCGGACAACAACAATTTTAAAATATATACATATATAATTTCTAATATATTTTAAAAATTTTATGTTTAAAATAAGAGTAGCAAATGCAAATATTCAAAAGCGGCTATAAATTTAATCTAATTTTTGGAAAATCAACAGCATGCTTTACGGACACGCCATTATGTAAGAAGAGAGTATAAACAGTACTTTTGTGCTTCGTCTTGCACAAAAAAAAACTTATGTACATTTATTTATATTCTATTAATTCATGCTAAAACAGTTTTCATATTAATATTTAGGCTTTTATGTTATGAAATATTTTACTAGACTTTAAATGGACACAAAAAAAGTATTTGAAATGAGAACCACCCATAAACAAGATTTTTCCTCGATTGATCTGGAAAGCTTTGAAAGTATCATCACTTACTTTAACCCTCTATTCAAATTGGTTTTTTTTTATAAATTTTATTTATTGTAAATAAATCACCGTTGAGCATTTAAAAATATTTGTGTTCATACTTTTGCACATTCATATTTCAAAGCTATAAATATTTAATATGCTGAATAGCATTTAAATTAGCTAAATAGTTATTTAAGCAAATCGTGTGTGTGCATTAATTAAATGAAGGTTTTTTTGTAAAATAAAATTTTGACAAAATATATTTGACTTGGCTGAATACAAACTAAGCAGACGAATTATAACTGAATTTACTGCTCTGCTAACAAAATGATTTACACATTTCATATATTTTTCTTAATTACAATTCTAATCTGAAATTCCTATTTTTATTTTCTGTAATATTTATTGCTCTCAGAAAAATAAAACTGTTTGTTCTACTGCTGCTGCTCATGTTTCTTATTTTTATTACACGAAAAATATTTCTGTGTTTATTCCTTGGTTGTTTTTTTTTCGCTCTTCTACTCGTATGTATGCTTTTTATGTTATTTGCAACGTTTTTCATTGCATGCTGCAATAGTTTCGAAAATTTTATTGCGGAACAAGAAAATGAAGAACAAAAAACATATAAAAAGACATGTTAAAATACAATTATTTACAACTGCAAATAATGTAGGATATTAAGCATGAATTGTATGTGTATGTAAGCAGAACG
Source organism: Panzeria rudis (assembly GCA_956483635.1). Classification (NCBI taxonomy): domain Eukaryota; kingdom Metazoa; phylum Arthropoda; class Insecta; order Diptera; family Tachinidae; genus Panzeria; species Panzeria rudis. The sequence goes on from OY101451.1 coordinate 89,515,347, forward strand.
TCTAGCTGAGTGCATAAAGATTTACTTAAATTAAGGTGGCTGTAAATTCTAACTAAATAATATTTAAAGATGAAACTCAAAAGATAAAAAAATTTAAGAGTTACAAATTAATAGAATCTTTCTAGAATTTAATTTACTTATACTTATTTATTTATTTGTTTATTTATTTAATTGTTTCAGTCTATGGACTTATACACAGAGATAATAGATTCATTGAGACAACCGAATTTGTTGCCAATCGAATTTTGTCAGTTGCAACAACTATCAAAGAATTCTTGAAAATTTGAAAAGAAGTTATTTTAATATAATAAATAATTGCTAATGCGAACCCATTTAATCGGTTAGATATATCAATGATAATAAAATTAACCACTAGTTAGTTGCAACAACCAATAAAAAAGTAAAGTAAATGTAGAAAGACAATGTTTGTAGTTACAAATACCAATAATTGCTACTAAAATCCAATTCATAATATTTTATTCGGTTGTGCTCATCATATGTTCGCTACTTAGTCATGACAAAAGCATACAATTGGTTGATCTAATCAATTGGTTGATCTAATCAATTGGTTGATCTAATCAATTTAAGAATTGTAAGAATCATATCTTTATTACAATTATTCTCTTATTGTAATAAACATGGATTATTTTATGTCTATTGAACTAATATTTTACCTGGCTAACTATTTTCAAACCAATATTTTTTCTTCTTGAATCACAAGAACACTGCACAACAAAAACAATTTTTTTTTTCAAAATAAACAGATTCTAACGGCTGATTACACTATTCAACAAGAAAAATGCCAAGGAGAACCACTATTTTTTTTTAAATATTTTATGTTCTCCTAACTACAAAAACAGTTGAATTTTTAAATTCTATGAATAATTTTTTAACATTTTTTTTTCTAAAATTTGGAATTTTTGAAGAGGCTGCTGCACTGATTTTATAGTAACTTGGCCAGGTATTATAAAACACCACGAGCAACATTTTCGTGGAACATTTTAACCCTCTAACTCTTTGTTGTACTGATCTTTTTGACACTTTCTCAAAAAAGGCGCAAAAATCTCCCCTTCAGCGGCGATAAAGCGGGCTAAAATGTTCTACAAAAATGTTCTCCGTGGTGTTTTACATAAAAAAGCTGAACACATATTATATCTTAAAATAAAGGCTTACAAGATTTCCTAAGCCGAGTACTAACTGTGTTTAAGTACAAAATTAACCCTTAAATACATTTTAAGTTTTTAATGATTTCTGCCATTCCAGTTAACTCTGGAGGTTGGGTGTATTTAAAGACCTATATTAGAATTGTATGGCAAATAGTTTTATAGAACATTTCAGACCGTTATATCGCCACTGAAGGAGAGTTGTTTTCCTCCTGTTTTTAAGAAAGGGACAAAAAGACCCATATAGCGAAGAGTTGGAGGGTTAAAATGTTCCATGAAAATGTTTCTCGTGGTGTTTCACATAAAATTGCTGAATACATTATATACCTGAAACGTAAAGCTGATGAGATTTCCTATGCTGAGCACTAATTGTGAATAAATATGAAATTAACCCTTAAACATATATTAAGTTTGGAACAATTTCTGCCGTTTCAAGCTGAGTGTATTTAAAGACTTATTGCAGAATTTTATGGCAAATAGTTTTATAGAACATTTCAGACCGTTATACCGCCACTGAAGGGGAGTTGTTTTCCTCCTGTTTTTAAGAAAGGGACAAAAAGGCCCATATAGCGAATAGTTTGAGGGTTAAAATGTTCCATGAAAATGTTTCTCGTGGTGTTTCACATAAAATTGCTGAATACATTATATACCTGAAACGTAAAGCTGATAAGATTTCCTATGCTGAGCACTAATTGTAAATAAATATGAAATTAACCCTTAAACATATTTTAAGTTTTGAACAATTTCTGGCTTTACAAGTTGAGTGTATTTAAAGACTTATTGCAGAATTTTATGGCAAATATTTGTATAGAACCTTTCAGACTAATATACCACCGCTGAAGGAGAGTTGTTTTCCTCCTGTTTTTAAGAAAGGGACAAAAAGACCCATATAGCGAAGAGTTGGAGGGTTAAAATGTTCCATGAAAATGTTTCTCGTGGTGTTTCACATAAAATTGCTGAATACATTATATACCTGAAACGTAAAGCTGATAAGATTTCCTATGGCGAGTACTAATTGTGAATATGTGCGAAATTAATCCTTAAACACTTTTTAAGTTTTGAACGATTGCTGGCGTAGACGTTGCTTCAGGAGCTTGGGTGTATTTGAAGACTTATAATAGAATATTATGGCGGATATTTTTGTAAAATACTTTAGCCTGCTACATTGCCGCTGAAGGAGAGGTTTTTGCTCATTTTTTAAGAAAGGTACAAAAAGACCAATACAACAATCACTTAGAGGGTTAAAATGTTCTACAAAAATGTTTGTCGTGGTGTTTTACATAAAATTGCTGAATATATTTTATACCCTAAACGTATGGCTTGCAAGATTTTCTACACTGAGTACTTATTCTCAATAAATACAAAACTAACCCTTAAACAAATTTTAAGTTTTGGATGATTTCTGACCTTAACTTTGAGTTTAGAGCTTGTGAATTTTATGCCAAATAATTTTGTAAACGGACATAAATAAAAGTAGAACATTTCAGCAAAAATAAAATATACAAGCGAGTTGATAACCTTCTCCTTAGAGGTTATATATTCGAATGTCAGAGGTCTGCCATTTTCAAACCCATTCAGATAATTTGTGTTATTTAGAACAATAATTATATTACCAGCTTTTTCTCAGGCTTCAAGTTTTCTCTATTTTGAGTTACATGTTCTTTTTTCTTTCTCTCTTATTTTATATATAAACAGTTTTGACAAATTATTTTGTGTTTGAAAGATATACTTCTAGATTAGAGTTGATTTTTTTAAATTATTTAGTTAACAATTGAATGAAATTTGGTGAGTAATTGTAATGTCATCCTTTGATAACCAAATTGCCAGTATAAAACACACAATTTGCTAATATTTTATTGGCTTAAATAAGACCTTAAGATAACAAAATAATAAATTTAGCCTAAGCAATTTAATTTATATCGTGAACTATTTATAAAATGCTATCTGAAAGGAAAAAAAGTTTATGTTGAAAAAAAAAATCATAACGGCTGCTTTATGTTTCTTTCTTGTGTTAAAACTATGCCTTAGCGGAATCCGTTAATGTTTTCTAGTTTTTTTTCTTTTGCTTAACAAATTCCATTGCTTAAGATGCTATCTTGTATTAGCCTCCATAATTTAGTTATTGCAGCTTCTTTTATAAACTTTAATGTAATTTTTTTTTTCAAGCTATAAACCTTAAAAGGGAAATGTAAAAAGATAGTAATAATAAGAAAAAAAAATTGCAAATAAAAAATTGTTTAAAACATTTCTGCCTTAATTGAAAAGCTACAACTTTAAAGCGATTTCCTTAAAATATCTATGTAAGTCTTCTTAGCTTTCATTGCTCTTACTCTAGAAGCATTTTTTAATCAATTACACTGGTCGGCAAAGAAAATGTCCTTTAAACAAAAATATGTGGAATATAAAGAATTTAATGTGTTAAACTAAAATCTTTTTTCCGCTTTTCTTTCTATCATGTACAGATTTTTTTAATGGGCATTACTAATATATCCACTAGGTGGTATATCAGTATATTTGACCCTAACTTGAGAACCGTATGTTCGATTTCCATAATTAAAACGCCAAAATATGCACAGCAACATTACCTTAAAACTGTCTTAATGAAGTTTTTCGATTTGATCACCGGTTTTGCAGTTATTCAAAAATTAGTATAAAAAAGTGCGTTTTCATGCAAAATTAAAAAAAAAATTCGTTCTAAAAACTCGTAATAAAATTTAAAACCGCAATAACTTTACCTTTTAACTATTGTTCTTAAAGATAGTGATCTTACGTGCAAAATAAGCCATATCTCATGAAAATCTATGGATAAATGTTGATTTTATTAGCAATTAAGTAAATACACCCACACTCTAAAACATTACTTCAAATTTAGGATCATATATTGTCTAAATTTGTGTTGAAATTTTCTGCTCGTCTAAAATTACATCGATTTTGTAGTTATTTTATTAAAGAAAAAAACCTTTCAAATTAAACCTTTCAAATTAAACAAGTGGAAAAACTTTAACATAAAGTATAATACGGCTATGGCTGAATGGTAGATACGTCAGACTATCAATCAGGGGGTCGCGGTTCAAACCTGCACGCAGCCAAACGCTTTTTTTTTAGTAAAAATATTTTGTTGAAAAATAATGCGTGTGTAATTTTAGGTCGATAATAATCTATAAAGTGTTGCCGACTATTATCGACCTCATTTTCAACAAAAGTGTTTTAGAGTGTAGATGCAGTGATTTTTGTCAAAACTTATACATTTTTCACTCTCATTTCAAAGTTTTGACTTTGATTCCTTTTCAGAACTACATGAATTGATATAAATGAACAATTTTTTCTGCGTATTATCAAGGATTGTATTAAAAATCATAAAATGTTTTTTTTTTTTTTTTTTTTTTTAATTTTGGCTATGATATTACGGGAGATATTGACGAAATAGAGAGGTCAAAAGACAAAATTTTAAAATCCAATGCAAAATTTCTTTGAAAATATTCAAGATATTTTAATGAAATAAACTGTATTTTCTTTATCTATTTATAAACTTTACATGTAGTTTAAATTCATTAAAATCGGATAATATTTGTAAAAGTTATAATCGTCAACTTTGACACTCCGTAACTCAACGTGTATTCCCACAGGGTAGTCCAAATTTCAACAGTCTTAAAGCTTAGGTCCTCCTTTGTGATTTCTTTGAAAATATTCAAGATATTTTAATGAAATAAACTGTATTTTCTTTATCTATTTATAAACTTTACATGTAGTTTAAATTCATTAAAATCGGATAATATTTGTAAAAGTTATAATTGTCAACTTTAACACTCCGTAACTCAACGTGTATTCCCTCAGGGTAGTCCAAATTTCAACAGTCTTAAAGCTTAGGTCCTCCTTTATGATTTTTGCTAACATCGTTTTGTAATCGGATCGCAAGTTTCAAAGATACAGCTTCTTGACCGTTTTTTCCAATTGGAACCACAGTGCGTCTTTGGCCTGCTACTTTCGCCGTTATGCCATTAGGCGGCCACTTTCGGCCTTATGCCATTGGCAAGACACCTTTGGCCGATAAATTTTAGCCTGCCACGTTCGGTCGCTATGTCAGATGCCCCCTAATCTTTACTGCCCTTCGACACACTCCGCCTAGTCATCGGTCCCGGCGCCATGTTTCCCACGAAAAATAAAAGTTGTAATTTAAAAACAAAAATTTCACCTACCTTGATGACACCAAGTAAGTAAAGATAATAATTTCAATCTGTAGATGGAAAACAGAAGATAATTCGTCAAAAAAAAAACCAACTATCGCCTGGAGGATACCTAGGCGATACTTGGGCGATACCTCTCAAGAATTGAGCAGACAGACACCTGGTGTTTAGCCGAGACACCTTCATTTAGCAAGGACACCAACAATGTCCAAGTTTTTGGGAATCCGTGGACCAGGATTCCCAAAAACTTGGAAAAAAATCTCCCCAAAATCCCAGAAGTTCCCCGGATTGCCAATAAACTATTTCCAAAATTTCTCTAAAATTCCAGAAGGTCTCCGGATTTCCATAATCTAGCACAAAAATGTCCCCAAAATCCCAGAACTTCCCCGGAAAACAACGGTATATACAGAAAACCGCGAAAATACCAAAGCGGCAAAACAGAGTTTTTAAGGAATTTAACCTTCGCGCCGGCCACTTGCCTTCATTTTGAATTGTCGTTACACGTATTTCGTACCAGTATTCGTTACACGTCATTTTTCATTAAAAAAAATTGTTACGCCCTATAATGGAAAACATTTACATACTGTATATGATATGGACAACGTGCCAAAAGGAACTTCGTTCCAACAACACTTAAAAGGTAAAGTTTTTGTGGTTTTAAATTTTTTATGCGCTTTTAGAATTATATAAATTTTTTTAATTTTGCTTAACTGGCTGTATTTACTTGATTGGTACACAGAAAAAAGTAAAAACATGATTCAATTAAGAACAACGAAGATCCAATTAAAAATTAATTAATGGAATCAAGAGAATTAATTGAAAATATTTTAAAATTTTTTTCAATTACAAAAATATTACATCAATTAAAAAATTAATTGAAATTTTAAAAAATAATCAATTAATTGTCATAAAACAATGTCGCATACTCAGAAAATTTACACAATTCTCACATATGCAAACTAAATTTATTTTATTTATACACAATTGACATGTAGACACTTTTTCTATTTTATGGTAACTTGCTTTAAAATCTAATTGATAGCATTGTTTTAAAAGAAAATATAAGCCATTGAAATAAACGTAGTTTCAATTAAAATATTAATTGAAAAGAAAAGTTTTTCTGATTAAACAGTTAATTAGAAAAATTTGGGAAATATTTTTTTCTGTGTAATAAAATTATTATTTATCGATCGATTTTCATCAAATAACGATAAAACTTTAAAAGTATGTGCGATTCAAAGCATTTGTTATTGAAATCGTTTCCGGGTCAATTAAAAGTTATCGGACTCGCTCCAAATTTTACTTTGTTAATTTTTTACTATAAAGAAACAAAAATCGGGACAGCGAGCTTGAATCATATCGACTTTCATTTATTTTATAATTAGTAGCAGACGTTGGTGTGTCCGTACTTTGGCTTTGTGATATTGCATTTAGAGTGACGCTAAATTATTTTACATTGGAACATTGGGCATATTGAAATAACAGTAACATTAGCATACCTTTTTACTTGAGGTTGCATAAAAAAAAATATGGTTTGCCATCTTCGATCATTTGACATATTGGATTTATAATTAGGTCGTTTAATTAATTTTTCCAATTCGTCTCAATAAACCCTTTCATTTTATATCCATATCATGGTGTTGCACTAAAAAAAATTGGAGAATTATTGCAGCGCCACCTACCGGGACTAATTATAAATCTGAGCCATTCTTGGACCCACCTAAAAGCACAAACAAAACTTCATCTAAATTGGTTTAATGGATGGACCAATTTAGATGAAATTTTGTGGGAAGAATTATATATAAAACGTATGAAGGTACCCAGGTACCTTCCCAGAAGAAAATATCATGTTTCTTAAAGCAGTAAAAAACTTTCATGCCTTCCACATGCGATCTTTTGAAGCACTTCCGAGGATGCACAAAAAGAAGGCAGAGATCTCTCAGTGTTCATAATGTTTAAATTACGAAGTTAGTCAGCATTTTACATTTCTTCAACACGAACTCCAAAATAAACAAAATCATATTCAGTAGCATTGTCGCACGCGTTGTTTCAAATAAACATTAACACATTTGAAAACTCTAAACCCAATTAAGGTGTGCCCTCTTTCTACATTTCCCACCTATTGCTTGGAAGAGAGAAATTTATAATAAAACATGATGATGTCTGTAGTTTAACGATGATAAAATGAGACATGATTTTAGAGCGTTTTCGATGCTTCGAAAGAAGCGCTGTTTTATATCAAAAACAAGATCATCAAAGTGGGACATCGCGAACAAAAATCATGCATGTTCGAAGCGCTTTTCGAAGCAGTAGAAACAACAAAACTAGCTTCTCTCGCTTATAAACCTGCTTCGGCCAAAGCAGTAGTTTTTGCTGGGTTGCCATACTGTTAAGGATGTTAGAAGTAAATTGGTCTGTAACGCTTATCTAAAATAATATTTTAATTCAAAGTCAGTAAAAATCGAAAATTTATTAAAAGTTAGGAGTTCTCCAGAAGTTGCAAGTATGTGAATCATCAGCTTCTATAAAAAAAAAAAATTAAGCTTAAAACGCTAAAGGTACCCGTGTACCTTTGCTATGCACCACATAAGGGCTAAGAAGTTTAAAGGTAAAAGTTTAAGGTAATTGTCATGCATTGCATTCTGCAGTTACGAGGAAATAATTGCTAACGGATTTTAATTTAGCTCATTAAATTTTTTATATTCCTCACATTTTTATTTAAAGGACATTTTCTTTGCACACCAGTGTTATTCGCTATTCATGCATGCCGTTCATTTTATTTCAAGTTTTTTTCTTCTTATTTATTCATTCTGATAATAATCTCTATGGACTCTGCATTGCTTTATGATAAACCAGGTTATCAGCAAATTATTACAAAAAAGTAATAATAACAATTGTGTGGCCTAAACGTTTATTATTATCTTTAAATTTTAGTATTGTCCTCCTTATGTTTCATACAAATTAAGTTTTGCTATCTTCTTCATATTTTTTGTATTGTGCCTTTCTATTTTACTCATAAAACGAATTATCAAAGTTTATTGTTTTTAAGATAAAAATCATAAATACTTTTTTTTAATAATTATATAGAAAATATCTATGTATGTCAAGCTGTTGGTTGGTTGGGGTGTTTTTCATTCTATTGGCTGGCATGAGTCTTTTATGGGCTGCTATTATGTGACCATTAAATAACTACAAGATAAACGAAATTGAATCGATGTCAAAAAGCATTGTGCAATAATAGAAGAGCACCTGTCAGATAAGAAAAATACAGTTCAGCTAATCAAAACTATGAAATTTTTATGGTAGTTTTAAGCGTGCATAAAATTTTAGGCTATTCAGCAAAGAGTTTGAAATTATTATTATTATCATGCAATTCAGCAAGAGAACATTTTGAGCCTCTTTTGTTATTTTTTTTTACTTGCTGAATTATTTAAACCTTAGCTGAATGTGCAAAAACTTTTTAGACATTTTTAAAAATTTCTTTCGAAATGGCAGAGCCTTGTAAAATCGCGTAATATATTTGCGTTTTCGCTTGCTGAATTACAGTTTCCTTAGCTGAATTGGTCTTATCTGCTCGGAAATGATGAATTACGTTAATTTTTTAGCGGAAACTCAACATTTTAGCCCGCTAAATTGTCTTAACATTTGTCTGAATTGAAAAAATGTCTCTGTTGATGTTTAGAAATCACTCTAAAAACTGAGTACTTTTCATGTATATATTGTACACCAATCAATTTGTATATACTATCTAACCGCTTTTTTGGGTCCGTACACCAAAAGTGTAAAGGAACCCTATTGTTTTCGCAACTCTGTACGTCTGTCTATCTGTCTGCCCGTTTGTCTGCCTCTCACAGGCTGTTTTCTCGGGAACCGTAAGAGCTATGAACCTGAAATTTTCACAGAATATGTAAAACTTTGGCCGCTATAACAACAAATATATGACAGTTAAAAATTAAAGGGTGTTCTAAAGCGAGCAACGAAAAATGTTGAAATGCTAATGTAATGCCTGCTTGCCTTGGAGTAGTCTGTAGAATAGACTACACCAATTAACACTGATATTTAAAACAATAAAAATTAAAGGGTATTCTATCAGTTAATGTAATTGTGACTATGTAATTTAGACAATTTGCTGTATCTTGCAAAACGTAAGACGTAAGTCCAAAATTAAAAAAACGTCAAAACGAAAAAAACGAGAAAATGAAAAAAGCGCTTAAAGGAAAAAGCACCAAAATTAAAAAAATCGCTAAAACGCAAAATCGCAAAAACGGAAAACAGTGTCAAAACAAAAAACCTATCGCTAAAACTAAAAAAAATCACAAAAAACCGAAAAAAATCCCCAAAACCGAAAAAGGGCCAAAAGTGAAAAAAGCCAAAAATAAAATAAATCGCTAAAACTAAAAATATCGCCAAAAAGCGAAAAAACGTTAAAACAAAAAAAAAACGCCAAAACAAAAAATCGGCAAAATAATTTCAAAAAACCAAAAATCGCCAAAAATGAAAAAATCGCCAGAACGAAAAAAAGTGTCATAAGGAAAAAAATAGCTAAAAGTAAACAAAAAATTACCAAAAACCGAAAAAATCCTAAAACCGAAAAAGCGCCACAACTAAAATAAATTGCTAAAACTAAAAATATCGTCAAAAAGTGAAAAAAAACGTTAAAAAAACGGCAAAACCAAAAAATCGGCAAAACTAAAAAAATCGGAAAAAAACCAAAAAAACCAAAAATTGCAAAAACCCAAAAATAGCAAGAAACAGAAAACGAAAAAATCACGAAAATTAAAATAGCGCCAAAACCCAAAAAAATCACCAAAAACAACGAAAATTATTTAAAAAAAATAAAAAAAATAAAATTAAACAAAAATTAAACAACGAAAAACTGCCAAAATGAAAAAATGAGCAAAAACGAAAAGTAATATACACACATGTATGTGTAGTCGTACGAAAGCCTTCGTGTATGAGCCAAAGTCGCATTTTACTTAATTTATTAAGTTTTGAATTTATTACAAAACTTTTCAAAGTAAGAGTTTTAAAAAATTTTGTTCTGAGTTTTAGTCGAAACTGTATGGCTTTATATTCAAATAAATTTAATTATTTTGGCTTGAGTTCGGTTTTTAATTTAATTTTTCAATTAAATTATATTTTTATTAGAGATAAATGTGAAGCATGTAGACAAAGAAAAATTTTAACTGCACGAAGGATTGAACTGATATATTGTGATAGCCCCCGCTAATCTCGCTAGAGTTCTTTTCTGCCTAATACAAGACATAAAGGAAAAAGTTAATATCAATAACTATCAAATGAAATACTACAGCTCTAAGAGTGACAATATGATTTGTTTAAAGGTAGATTATATTCAACTCTTGACTGCAAACCACCGACTTTGGTCGAGTGGTCTACGCGGAAAAGAACTCTGACGAGATTAGCGGGGGGTGATCGAAACATGTTAGTTCAACCCTCCGTGCAGTCAAAATTTTTCTTTGTGTACATGCTTCATATTTATCTCTAATAAAAATCTAATTTAATTGAAAAATTAAATTAAAAACCGAACTCTAATAAAATTATAATTTAATTGAAAAATTAAATTAAAAACCGAACTCAAGCCAAAATAATTAAATTTCTTTGGATTTAAACAATTTTTGTTAACAGTTATTTCTTATTGTTTGAAACAAGTGTATAAAATTTCTAATTATATTTTCTATTTTATTAACTCATCCATCATTTACCTGGTACTAGCTAACACTTTAATCTTTTGTAATTTTTTTTAGCTTTTAACTGCATATTTTTTGTTAGAATAATTTAATTAGTTGTTGTTATATAACAATATTACTACACTACGAACTTTTAAATGAGGAAAAGTTTTTTTTCCACTGATAATCACGTTTTATTTAATTACAAAAAAAATGATAATAATTTATCAAATATTTTTCAATTGAAATTGAATATTTTTGTTTGTTTGTATGTAAATGTATAATTAAAGATGTAGGAGAGCGAGAGACTACATTAAAATTCTTAGAAAGCTGCTCAGTATAATTGATTTGAATATTTGTTAAGCTAAATTTTCTGGAAATATTAAAAGTTAGAAGCGTTAACTTTAATTTTAAATAGTGGAAAGTTTGCGCTGCCCTTAAGTTGAAACAAGTTATCGTACATACAGAAACATTTCATATCAAAATCGTCGACAAGATTGTTAATTTAAAACATTTTTCGCTAGTGATTGTGCTTCATAGGTGTTTCATGTTAATTCAACATGATTTTACAGTAACCTTCAATGTCTGCTGTTTTCATGTTAATTATGTCATTATTATATTATCAAAACTTTAATTTTTTTGTTTTCTATAAACAGTTAGTCCATTTTATTTATAATAACTGTTGTTCTATTTTTTATTACTGTCATTTTAATATTGACAAGTCACATAAGCAGAAGCACACACACACACACACTCACATGCAATTAAATAACGCCACATTAAACGAAATGACAAAATTGCACATTGCGAAATATGTAAGAAAAATGTAATAGAGAAAAAAAAATTACTACTTCATACACTAGAGATCTTCATACATATGAAAGGAAGAAAACATTAAGTGTTTTTTTCCAGTGTGGGCGTGTGTTTAAATACCCAGTGAACATTTTTTGCCAATATGTCAGAAAAAATCTAAAACTTTACGAGACAATCAATTGAGTTGGTTAAAACTTCCTTAGATATTTAGCAGACTACATAATTACTAAAATATTATCCCTGCAGGAAATGTCGATAGTAAAATTTTACTGATTCACTATTGATATTGTCACCAGTACTAGTGACTAATTGTACCCAAGCAATGTTCTGTGCTATAGAAATTTAACATGTGCTTGTCATTGAGATTCCACTACTGACATCGGAACTGTTGATTTACTATAGACCAGGCGGTTCTTATATGACCATATGGAGGTACCGGTACCAGAGATTCACTAGTGCATTTTAATGATTCTAATCAACACATATGAAACTTTTTACCAGCTAAGACAAATAAATTAGATTTTTTATGGCAATTTTTAGTTTTCCGTTCATCCGCATATATTTTCAACCATAAAAATGAGACCATAAAAATCGTGTTCTAGCTGTTAAAAACTTCTCTTCTCATTAAAGCTAAAATAAAAAGTGTAGACGATTCGTTGGCGACGTCACCAAACTTGTCGACAAAAGTGGTGACTTGGAGACACTTGCCTCCTGGCTTTCTTCAGGGATGCGATTACTATCAGACCAGGGGTCCGTTTCTCGAAACTACAATTGACAAATCTACAAGTAAAATACATACAAAACAGCATTACTTTTACAAAATTTTATTGTTGTTTTGTGTGTATTTTACTTGTAGATATGTAACTTGTAGTTGTTGAGAAACGGGCCCCAGTTAGCATATTGCTCGCAGGAAATTTAATATTCTTTAAGACATGTAATACGCTACAATACGCAAACAGCTTACGGCTTTAATTAATAAGACGTCGCAGTATGATTTTAGTTTCCATAATAATTCTCATTTATTTCTTGAGAATTTTTATATTAATGCTCAAGATCTTAAACTTATAAAATATGAATAAATGCCCTCTAATTAAAAGATTCTAAAGAATGATTCTGCTAGGGAACACAAAAAAAATTATACGTGTATATGTCACTCATTTTGAGGGGAGTTAAATCCCACCCACACCTTTTCTACATAGTTATACTAACTCGGCATAGGAAATCTTGTAAGCCTAACGTTTAAAGTATAACAAGTGTTCAGCAATTTTATATAAAATAGCCCGAGGAAAATTTTTGTGAAACATTTCAGAGCGCTATATTGACCCTTAAGGAGAGTTTTTTGCCTCTTTTTAAGAAAATAGAACAAAAATACCCATAAAACGAAGAGTTAGAGGGTTAAAATGTTTCATAAAAATGTTTATCGCAATGTTTTATATAAAACTGTTGAATACATCTTATATTTTAAACGTAAGGCTTAGGAGATATTCACTTATTAAGTAACGCTTTTTTCACTATAACTGTGTTTGAAATGGGAAAGCTTCTAACCGCCTCTAAAATGAATACCAGATTTTGGAAAAGATTTTAACAGACAGTTTATCTCACCAAACTTCTTCGCTATTATTCCCTTGTCAACATGGCTTTTGTGAGTCGCGTTCCACTACAACTAATATTCTAGAACTTACTACTATGATAAATAATGGATTTTTAAAAAGCTTTCAAACAGATGTGATTTATACGGATTTTAGTAAAGCCTTTGACAAAGTTAACCACGAAATACTACTTTACAAATTATCACTTATGGGACTTAGCACTCTCAGCCGTAAAGTGGCTGGCTGCGTTTCCTATCTATCTAATAAAACTCAAAAAGTAAAGTTCAGAAATGTTACTTCAATAGACATTGAGGTTTCTTTTGGTGTTCCTCAGGGAAGCCATCTGGGTCCGACTCTGTTTACGTTATTTATAAATGACCTACCTTCTGTTATTTTGCATTCTAAAGTACTAATGTATGTAGACGATATCAAATTATTTAAAACTGTTAAGGACTCTAATGATCAACTGATACTGCAGTCTGATATTGAAAATCTTTCCCAATGATGTAGAATTAATTTAATGGACCTAAACATTAAAAAATGTAAACATATGGCGTTCTACCGACTAAACAAATTAGATTCTTGCTATTATGTCAATGGAACAATACTGGAAAAAGTGCACAATATTACTGATCTGGGCTTGCTGTTAGATCACAGGCTTGATTTTCGTGATCACATTATGTTAACTGTCAACAAAGCTATTGGTGTTCTTGGTTTTATGTAACGATGGTCTAAAGAATTTTCCGACCCATATATCACGAAACAACTTCATACTTCTTTAGTTCGGCCTATTCTCGAATACAGATCAATTATATGGGATCATTACTATTCCATTCATATCAACAGTATTGAATCGCTGCAAAAGCAATTTTTGATATTTTGTTCATATGTTCTACCGTCATAAGTTAGCAGACTTGGCCTTATTAAGCTACCAACTTTAAAAAGCCGTCGCGTAATGCTGAGTATCTCTTTTCTGCTTGGACTAATTCGTGGTGATGTCGGTGCTGAGTTCCTGCTTGGTAAAATTAACTTTAGTGTACCAATTAGGCCAACTCGTTATTTTCAGCTGATCAATCTAAATTACTACAGATCTGTTTATGCTAACAATGACTCTTTTCGTCATATTTGTGAAAATTTCAATAAATATTGTCAATATGATAGATATCTCTGAGGGCAAAATGATATTGTATTTAAACAGTTAATGTAAATCGCTTTTTTATCATATCTTTAGTCTGTAAGGATTTATAATCTATAGACTTAATAAATAAATAAATAAATAACGCCGATGTACGTGTACCTTTTTTTGGTGCCCGAACCACCGAATCAATCTTTAGAGCCATGTAATTTTTTTGTTGTATTCTACAGTGTAACTTTTCTTCGACAGTAATACGACAGGCGATAACATTTATTACAAAAGTCGGAACATTTTCTAATATTTTGTCTAAAATTTTCAGGTATGTCATAACTTCCTCTCCCCAAGCAAACTCGTTTAGAACTCGTATAGTAATCTCTCAAACATTTCGGAAAGATTTTCAGGATTACCTCAGACAAAGAGGTTCACTTTCTTAACAAAAACTCATATAATATTCGGTACGTCTTCTGATATATTCCGACATTCTAGACGAATTCTGACTAAATTAGTTAAACAAATGTTTGGTGGGTATATAATGTAAATATGTACAATGTAATATTGTACATATTGTTTTCTTTATATAACGCATAGTAATTTTATTTAGTAAATACGAGCTACTTATATATTTATTTAATAATCTTGTATACTTTTTTTTCTTCGTGTATACGTTCTTGTATACGTTCTGCAATTTTTATCATAAAAATATTATTTTATACATATTTAGTTTGAGTTCTTAAGGAAATGGGTTTTGGGTTTAATAAAAAAAAATAAATAGATTTATGAAGTATGAAAATAAAACTTTTTATTACCATCATATATTAATAAAATGTACAAACAATTTAGCTACTAAAAAGGCAATTCGGCAAAACCAAAAATTATGTTTTTCTCAAGCATTTCTTATATGTTTTCTACTTGCTTCAGCTTTCTTTAATTTATTAAAGTTATATGGCTGCTGAAGGAGACTTTCTATCGCTTTTTGTAAGAAAGGGCAAAAAAGACCCATACATCTAAGAGTAAGAGGGTTAAAATGTTCTACAAAAATGTGCCTCGTGGTGTTTTATACAAAAGTGCTAAACACATCTTATATCTTAAATATAAGGCTTACAAGATTTCCCATGCTGAGCACTAATTGCGAATAAGTACGAAATTAACCCTTAAACACATTTTAAGTTTTGAACTATTTTTAACGTTCAAGCTAAGTCTAGAGCCTGTAGTAGAATTTTATAACAAATATTTTTGTGGAACGTTTCAGCGCCACTGAAAGGCAGTTTTTTGTCCCTTTGTTTAATAAAGGGACAAAAAGCCCCATACAGCTAAGAGTTAGAGGGTTAAGATGTTTCACAAAAATGTCCCTCGTGATGTTTTATATAAAAGTGCTGAACACATTTTATACCTTAAACGTAAGACTTAAAAGATTTCCTGTGTCATGTAAAAAGAGGGAGAGGGAGTGGGAGACTTCAACTGCCCTTAAAATGAATCCCAGATGTAAACTTCCGAAACGTCCATACACGGCTATCTTTTTTTGTGCTCTTGACCAGAACCTTATTTCAATTTTGTTGTACAGGGTTATATAGTATATCGTCGATGTCCACTGATTTCATACAATAGCCCAGTAAAAAATTTTCATGTTTTTTGAAGCACTAAAGAAATAAAGCGCTTCATAATTCGCTTTAAAATATGAGCTCGTTTAGAAACTGATTTCATAGTGTCACAGCAATGCAGATTTTGAAGCGAGCAAAGTATTTGCTTTTTACTTATACAAAAGCTTCGTACACGAGCTGTACAAAAAAGCTGATTTTATAGTGCTGATCCAAAGCAGGTTTTTAAGCGAGAATGAAGAGTAAGTTTATTTGATTTTCTTGGTGCCGTTTTGCAACAGTGTTTTTGGTCGAGTGATTGGTACGTTGGACTTCAAACCTGAAGGTTCTTAGTTCGATATTAGTTGAAGTTAAAATAACAAACATTGAGTAAAAATATGAAATTAATAAAAATAATTAAAGAAAAGAAATAAGAAAAACTCAAAATGGCGTTGACGACGCCAATCCACATCGAACCATTTTTTCATATATTTTCAGTTCTAGTGCTGAAAATGTTGATGATTTTCAGCGCTTCAAAAGCGCTTTTGTGAACAAAAATGTAGTACTCCAATCCGGGAACTCGCCATACAAAAATCAGCAGCGATATCAGCAGGTTTGTCAGCGCTACTTTTATTCCATAATAGTAGAAACCTGCTTTATTGGAAGCAACTTTTTTACTGGAAGGTGGCGCTGTTGTCAAGTCATAAAAAATATATCTTTCAAATATATATTTTTTTGATATCTTTACCATGCCAAAACACATACATATCAATTTCTCGCCCACTCAAGTCATCAATATTTTTTAAAGCAGTGGATGGACATTGTTTGTCTGGGACCACTAATTTAATTCTTAACAGTTATTGTTGCATATTTCTCACCTATGATTTACGAGCATATTCGGGTCTTCTTTGATTCCTCTACACAATCAAAACGAACATAAATAAGCTTAGTTTCTTATCATATATGGGTAAAATTGAGAGGCTTAGTGCAATAACTCGGTAAGCCACAAAAACAAAATATTGAATAAATCGAAATTTAAGTTTAAACAGAACTTAAAATTCTGCGGTTTTTGGAACTTTCTATAAATATGCAGCATAATTATTTGCAAAATAATAGAATTTATCGCAGAATTTCTCTTGGATGCTAAGCTCTGGCACTTAGCAAGGGTATGAGCATACAAAATATATTTTTGATTTCATGTGGCTTACCGAGTTATTGCACTAAGCTCTTCAATTCATTTGACATCTTACAAAAAAAGAAAAAATAATGAACTGTATTATTTTGAATTTTTAAAATATATAATGAATGGGCAATTGCCCGTAGATTGTAAAAACATAATAGTCTCCCAAAACAGGCGCGGATGCAAGGATGAGAGGGGGGAACGGAATATCCCTCCTAAAACTAGTAAAATATACCCGATTTCTATAGAGATTGTAAAAAAAGTTTTGCAAAATAGTATGTTTCAGTTAGAAGCCCCTTGAATATTGTTTATGTTTATCATATCAACGCATAATATTTTTGTCATTCGTTACCTCACTTTAGGACGATATGATTTCTATATTATTTAACCTGCTTTCAATTGCTTAGAACTCCTTTAAGTCAAAGCAAAAGAATTAATAAATACAATAAGTTGTTTTAAGGTTAATTCCCTTTGCCTTGCTTTTTGCTTGTGTTCTGCAGAACGGTTTTTTATCTAGCTTTGCTTTTTCCTCTAGCTTTGATTTTTCCTCTAGCTTTGATTTTTCTCTATAACGTTTTTAGAGCTCTGCTCTGGTTAGTTTAGTTTTATTCGCCTTTATAACCCAAAACAATAACAATAATAATCAGATGTAACATAAATCTATACTAATAGAATAGTCACGAATTACAATTTTTTACTTGTTTCCTTTCATTCACAATAAATTTTTAAGCAAATGGTCTAATATAATTAAATTAGTTACGACCGAAATTATTACGATTAATACACAATTTGTTTTCATCGAAAAATGTAGGTTTTATTTAACACTCGTCTAAATTTTTAGAACAAATATTCAGGTAACGAATGATGAATTTTTAGCAAATTTATTAACCTTATGCTTCATATTTTTCAATAAACCCTTTAATTTCATATGTTTTTAATAACTTTTTTTCTACATTGCAATTATTACACATAGAAATTTAATTAATTTATACGACTCACCTATTTATTGACTTAGGCCCTTTTCACAATGTACGATTAATATTTAACGTGGACTTTAACGAATAACTTCGGCATACAAAACTTGCCGTTAAAGTCCATGTTATCTTTTAATCGTACATTGTGAAAGGGCCGTTATTTGATAATAATATTTAATATTAAAAAATATCGCGAATGACAAACAACTTGTAGACATACTTTTAAAATAAAAACTAGTCTTTTCTTTTGAATTTACTATAAATTTCATTGTTTTGTTTTTAATAATTCACTCTTTAAGACGGTACACTACCGACTCTTGTCTTAAACGCATAAGAAGGGATTACTCGGTTTTTAGTCCTTCAAAGTAATCAAAAAAGTATGCAGTTAAGTGATTTTTTGCGGAAATGATATTCCAAATGCTATGTAGCTTAAGTTTTTGT
This sequence comes from Panzeria rudis, assembly GCA_956483635.1. NCBI lineage: Eukaryota > Metazoa > Arthropoda > Insecta > Diptera > Tachinidae > Panzeria > Panzeria rudis. The sequence goes on from OY101451.1 coordinate 89,534,087, forward strand.
TTATCAAACATTACAAACTACATTTTAGTCAAATTTTTTAAAAAATGTTCACTAAAAAATCCAACATATTCTACTGCTTACGCACCAATATGTATTCATTAGGCATATTTGCATATTAAATTTCCTAATAAAACACATGTCATAAAATATTGCCAATAATAAGTTTGTTAACAATAATGACAGCAGCAGCAACAATAACAATCATAATATTATGACTGATGTACAAATATATGAACAACCTTTTAAATCAAATGCACACACACACATACACACACACACACGTAACTCGGATCCTTGTGCGTATAGTTACGCATTTTATACAATTTTCCATAAATAATTAAAATTGATAGATGGCTGAAGTTGAAAAAAAATTACTGGACACCTAAAGAGAAAGAGTGTTGAAAAAATGTAATTTCCATAGCGAAAATGAAAATCATGAGTTAAAACAATTGTATTGATGTTGCGGGGTCTATTACAAGGATATACGTACATTGGATTACCCTGCAGACAAAGCGATTAGTCTATATACGTATGTAAAATATACTCCATAGGGGACTACGGCTAGTCCAAAGGTAATCCAAATGTATGGAGGAAACATGATCGATTTAACATTACGATGTCCTAGGAATGATGGCCACAAATCACTGTTCTGCTCTTGTTGTTGTTTATTTTCATTACTCGGACATAGCCGACAAGTAGCTGATACACGTCGTCTTGCATGTAGATTCAAGCCCGCTGTATACTTGAATCAATCCGCCGCGTACTTGAATCAATTCGCTAAACTGCGTACTTTAATCAATCCCGTGCGTGCTTGAATCAAGCCCGAATCAGGCTAACTTTTACTTATTTAATAATCCTGGAACAGACTTGAGAATTTTTATTTTTACTACTTAAATGAATTAAATATTTTTACTTACTTGTTTTAATTTAAATTTATTTTTGTTCATTCCTGGTATTGAATTTAACTCATCATGTTTTGTAAACTCAGCTAACTCGGTTTAGAAAGAACGACGGCTAAAATCAAGTAAATATAAGCCAGCAGCATGTAATACGACGTTTGTAGGCTATTAGCCGGCAGTGCACGAACTTCTGTTTGTTCGTGCACCAACAACAAGACAACAACATAAGCACAACATGCGACTGAAGCTATCAACAAGCAAACAAATACAAACACACTACGAGAGTATAAAAAGTGTATACTAACAGTAGTACTTAAAATAAGAATTTTGTACACAATTTAAGTATTTTGTTATTGATTCAAGATTTTTTACGTGATTATCCCGTTTTCGTCTTGACTTAAGTACATTTTAGTGTTATTCGTACTTAAATTAGTGTTACTCAAAGTAAGTAGAAAATATGTTTTAGCACTAACTATGAATAAGTATAAAATTAATCCTTAAACACATTTTAAACTTTTATAGCAAATATTTTTGTGGACGATTTTCGCCTGCTATATCATCGCATAAAGGGATTTTGGCCCCTTTTTAAAGAAAGGAACAAAAAGACCCATACAACGTTGAGTTAGAGCTTACAAGATTTCCTACGCCGACTCACTTTAACTATGTGCAAAAGATGGAGAACTTTAAATCCCTCTAAGAATGCTCGTCAATAGGGGCGAAACTCAGAGGCAGGATGGAAGACTGCAGCAGCTATCAGGTGTTGTACAATAGGTACATTTTAAAAGAGATTTTAAAAGGGCGAAAAGCGCCTCATGGACGAAATACTGTGAGGAGATTGATTCCGTCAATGAGCTATCGAGGTTCCGGCTATTCCAGTTCCGGCGATTGGGTGGCTCTTGATACCCTTTCTGTGCTTTTGGACACACACTTTCTTGGCTGTAGGCAAAGAAGAGAGGAGCTAACGACGGAGGTTACTTTTAACCCCTTGTCGGAACCACCACTAGGTAGGACAGTGGACGACATAGTGAGATTGGAAAAAGAGGCGTTGCCAATAAATACCTTTGAGTCATACAAATCACCGGGCATGGATGGTATTTTTCTGGCCATGCTACAGAATGTCCCCGAGCGCGTACTACGTGCCTGGCGACTATCTTTAGGATATGCTTGTCTAGCTGGTTTATACCAAAAGGCTGGAGAGAGGTTAGGCTTATTTTTATACCCAAGGCGGGTAAAGTAAGTCACACAAAACCGGAGGATTTCAGGCCTTTCGTATTTTCTCCTGAAAACACTAGAACGACTGCATTGATCTGCATCTTAGTAACACAATTGATCCGCGCGTCATCAGTGGTGCTCAGCACGCCTATCTAAAGGGCAGGTCTCTTGAGAACACGTTTTAGCACTAACATTAGACCTTGGCTGCATTCTTAGACATTGAGGGAGCCTTTAACAACATTAGCATAGAGGCTATTAGGGAGTAGGTCGTAACATTTTGGTGGAGTGGATATATGTAGTTCTTTTGCTTAGCAGCAGAACTATCAAGTCGAATATAGGTGACGGAAATCTGAGAAAAATAGCGACTAGCTCTACGCCAAAGAGAGGAGTTCCATCACCTCTATTGTGGCTGCTGGACACGAACGTAATTCTTAGGCTTTTGGACCGGAGCGGCGGGAAGATAATAGTCGCTTATGTGGTCGACCTGGGCTTACTGGTAACGGGAAAGTTTCTTTCCACTATCAGTGAAGTCGTGCAGTCGGCACTTGGCGAACTGACCTCCTCGGCCAGCGGCACAAGTGGCTGAGGGGTCAACCCGGAGAAAACTGAGCTAATGCTCTTTACCAGGAGATACAAAATGGATAGCTTCGTACTGCCTAGGCTGAGAGAGGTGAACCTGAGGTTAGCTGGCAAGGGTAGAGCTGTGGCTAGCTGCGAGGGCTAAATACTTGGGTGTTTTCCTAGATACTAAGCTTTCTTGGAATAGGAACGCGCAGGAAAGTGTAAAGGAAGGGCTTAATTCCTACTACGCATACAGGAACTCCATTGGAAGGAGGTGGGGTCTCCAACCGAAGGTAGTCGGTCACACAGCAATCTTGAATGAGTTCAGGGGGCAAATTATGTCATTTGATATCGATCGAGATTTGTATTTAAATTTTATTGCAATTTCGATCGATATCGAAATAAGCCGAAATATGCCTCCAGTTTTAGCAGGCGGGTATCCGTTACCACTGGGTTCACGAACTCTAAGGTTAATGAAATTAAATTTAGTAGGACACTCTCACTGGCAATCCTGGATAGGGAGTTTTGGCTGAAATCAGATAAGCTCTATAAGGGATGCGTCGTCTTTACGACGGGTCAAAAATGTGGATAGCCACGGGCGCTGGTGTCTATATTTTTGGGGAAGGACATTCGTAGTTCTTTCAGACTACCGAATGAATGTAGCATTTTCCAAGCTGAGATCCTGCTGATCCTCACGCCCACTAAACTGATGGCGCCTGAAATGTAGTTGAATGCGAGGAGGTGACCTTCTACGGCGACAGTCAGGTGGCGCTAAAACCTTTGAAAGGACACAGTATCAAATCGAAAGTAGCTAGTGACTGTAGGACTATATTGGGTTCCTGGTCACTGCAATGTTGAAGGAAATGAAACTGCCGATGAGCTGGTTAAAGCACCGATGGGTCATTACTTTAGGGAACTCAGTAATTTGCTGTTGAACAGGGCCAACAGTTCATGTCAGAGTAGGGATGATTGTAGAATATCGAGGGCTATGTGGCCAAAACTTGACTTAGGATGGTCCGAACTATTACTGGGTATAAATAGGAAGGTGCTAGGAGTCTTGATAGGCGCGTTGACTGGTCACTGCTCGGTCAGAACGAGGACCAGAATTTGGGAAACTGGCACTCCAGATTTATTTGGGATGTGCAAAGATGAAGAGAAACAAAAACCATCGAGCGTATTGTCTGTAATTGCCCAAGACTGCAACGCAATAGCCTTAGGTGGCTGAGCAGACGTTTTCTTAAGAGCAGCATTAGTGATATCGCGAAGTGTGAACTAGAAGATATCAGGGGCTTTATCATGGGAACTAAGTGGCTTAATAACAAGTAATAGTGGTTTTTCGGGGTACATAGGGGGTTAATTAACTAAGAAGGGAACCGCAATGGATCCTATTGGGTATCCGAGTGGATGTGTATTACAACGCCGATATACGTATATAGCTTTTTGGTGCCCTCTGCTAAAATTAGTCGTTAGAATCATGTTATTTTTTTGTGTTGTTTAGTGTTATTTCTATTTAAAACCAGTTTAACTGGTATAAAGCCATAATTTCTAGCCTCTTTTATTTATTAATTTTTTTGTCGTGACTTGAATATTTACCGCTCCGCTCCCTTTAAATTTTAACACTTTTATGCTAAAAGTCTTTATTTTGACCAATGAACACGCTGCACTATTGACAGAAAATATTAAATTTAAGTTGAAATCAAATTTAAATTTTTCAAAAGATTTGAATTATTATATAAAAAAATAATAATTTTTGTTACCTTTTGTATTCATTTTCAAATTTAGCTAAATCTTAAAAATATGTTTGAAGTGCTATTCCAATAGCTATGAGTCCCCACACACACAGAAAAAATTATCACCAAAAAATTTTCAAACAAAAGTTTGTCTAAAAATAAATTTAATTTTCAGTAAATGTTCTGTATATAATCTATGAATTGTTTGTTTGACTCTTATTTAGGACGCAAACACCAAAAACAACAAGAAAAACACACAAATAACAACAACAACAATGATAGCAAAAGGAATACGATTGTAGCAAGTTTGTTTACTGAAGATTTTTGAGTGAATCAATTCGTTCATGTCGTTGCATTAATTCTCATTCATTCTTTTAGAGGCTTTAGATAAACATTCAGACTGCAACACATTTAACAAAGTGAAATTTCATAAATGCTTACTGAATGATGATGATTGATGATGACCCGACAAAAATTTTGTTTGATAGATTTACAAAAAAAAATCCACTAAATATTTTTGTTTAATTAAGTAAACTATTTTCTTTCATATTTGTTAGTATTTTTAGACTAATTGTTTTATAAATTCACACAAAAATATTGTTTGATATTTTTCAGAAAATCCAGTAAATTTTTTTGTTTGATTTAGTAAATTGTTTTGTTTACAATTTGTAAAAATTTTTAGACGAATTGTTTTATAGATTTAAACAATTTTTTCACTGAAAAAAAAAACACGTCTTTTTTCAATGAAATATTTACTATTTCATTGAACTCCTTTACAGAAAATTAAATTTAGTTTTTTTCTGTGTATAGAAAATTTCTGCTGCTTTTTATGTTACAAATCCATTCAATCACTTGATATTAATGAGAAAATTGTCTAGCTTTGAGTTCTAGTTTTTTTTTTATTTTTATTAAAGCAAGTTCTGTAATCTAAGATGTTGTTGGCTAAACTTTCATTTACAGCCAGCCATGCAAGTATATATATATGTATATAAATGAAAACTAGTGTGTGTGTGTGTGTTTAGCACACATTGGCAAATACCAAGGGGACCCATTTAATGTTGTATGATTTGTTGTTTTCTTTTCCTGGCCCCAAGTAGACATTTGCTTTTTAATTTCTCTTAAACAGGCTTAATGAGACCAACTACAAAATATAAGGACACAGGAAGTAACACCAATTTCTTCCACATTAAAATTTTGTAATTTTTGTGCTTTTCTTCAAGGTTTTTCTTTTTCTTTTAACTCCTGTCAAACATTCAAGAGTTGGTTATATTTAGATATTTTTTTGTCATGGATATTTCCTCTTCTATCCATGATTTTATCATCGTTTATCTGTAACACTCGACTTTCATTTTGTTTTCTTTTTGCTTACTAAAGGAAAAAAAAGCAAAATATATATTTACAGCAAAGCTAAAGGCTCTCAACAACATGACCATTTATGTTGTGACCTAAACTCATTTTATTTTCTTGGTTTTTTTTCATTATTTTATTTTTGGTGCACAAAGTGCAAACAGCAAATGTTGTTTCTAATAATGGTATTTGAAGAGCTCCTGTCATACTCTATAATAATGTAATGGTGGAATGATCCAAGAGTTTCGCAAAGTTGTTCTTTGAGAAACTAAGCAACTGCCAAAAAAAAGTTATTCTTAAGCTGAAATTTAACACATGCTAACAACAAGTGATTAGAAGAAGAAAAAATATAGGGGAGACATTAAAATATCAAATTGTTTTGCCTTATACTAATTGAGTTAAAGTTTAGCAACCCAACTATTTTATATATTTTATAAACATGCTATTCCCCACAGAGAATTTAGCAGTTTAACCAAAATGACTACCAATCAAAGAGAATAGTCCCAACACATTTGTTTAACGAAAGAAGTTCGAAATGCTTAGCAAAGCTTTTGGGGTTAAATTTTCAGCTACACTGTACAACAAAATCAAAATGGTATTGAAAAATTAACGTCTGGTCCTTATTATTAGTGGCCTTTTGAACGTTGTTATAGTGAATGGGTATAGAAAATGTTGTAATCCTTGCATTTTAGGTACAAAAAGTGTTCAGCCTGTGTATATAGAACACTACGAGGAATATTTTTGTCGAAGATTTTAACCCTCTAAATCTTGGTGGAATGGGTCTTTTTGTGCCTTTTTTAAATAAGAGGCTAAAAAACTCCCCTTCAGCTTCGATATAGCAGGATAAAATGTTTTACATAATTTTTCCTAATGGCGTTTTACATTAAAGTGCTAAACACATCTTGTAACTTAAACGTAAGACTTAGAAGATTTCCTGTACCGAGTAATAATTGTAAATAAGAACGAAATTAACCCTTAAATAGATTTTAAATATTAAATGATTGCTGGAGCTCAAGTTAAGTCTGTAACTTGAGTGTAGTAAATAGCTATAATAAAATTTTATGGCAAATATTTTTGTAGAACATTTCATCCCGCTATATTGCCGCTGAAGGAGAGTATTTCGTCTCCTTTTGAAGAAAGGGACAAAAAGACCCATAAAACGAAGAGTTAGAGGGTTAAAATGTTCCACAAAAATATTTATCGTGGTGTTTTACACAAAAGTGCTGAAAATATCTTGTACTTTAAACGTAAGACTTAGAAGATTTCCTATGCCGAATACAAATTGTGAATAAGTACGAAATTAACCCTTAAATACATTTTAAGTTTTGAACGAAAAAGACCCATACAATGAAGAATTAGAAAAGTTAAAATGATCAACTAAAACTTTTTAGTGGTGTTCTACATAAAATGTGTGATTACATTTTATACCTACAATTTAAGCCTTTGAAGATTTCCTATACCAAAGGCGGCTTGGTTACCTAAGAAGTTGTGATGATGATAGTGTGGTGACTTCCGAAACAATGTTGTTCTGTTCTGTCGTGTATGTTGAAAATTAAATTGATGATAATTTTCTCTTGTTCCTTGGACTATTAATCATGTGTAATACTTTCTGAATATATCGCTACTAACTTTAGCCTAGTTTGGCTTGAATTTTTATTTTTTCTTCTAACGAATAGATAAATAAATAAATTAATTCTCTCGCTTAAAGTCAGCATTCAAATCTGCACAAACACATTTAATGGAACTTTTTTCTAAACAATTAATTCCATTTTTATTGTGCTGTTCCCCGTGTCCACAATTTAAAAAACTAAACGTTTATTTGTTCTGGTATAAACTTATTTATTGATTTCAATTTTTTTTATTTTTTTTATTTTTTATTTTAGCTTGGGACATTGGAAATTCCATACAAGACGCTTTTGTTATAGCAGTTGAAGAACATGCCAGAGAACGTTTGCAACGTTTAGCGGCTTTAAATCGTGTAACACCAGTGGATATAGCGCAACTATCGAAAAAGGTAAGCAAAATATTTTACATTTCACAAAAAAAAAAAAACAAAAATCAGCCCCTAAATGGCTAAGTTATGAGATAATAAATATTTGGAGCGGGCGAAATGACCATCCGATAAAAAAAAATAATACAATCAAATCTTTTCAAACAACAAAAGAATTTTAAAAATTGGATCATAAATGAAGGAGTTATGCGCCCATCCGATTAAAAAAAAAATAAATATATGGAGCAAACTGCAAGAAAACCTTTTCAATAAATATAGGAGTCATGCATGTACAGACATAAAAACGTAAAAAAGAAAACAAAAATACATTCAACCTCCCGTTTTTTGAAGTCGGTTAAAAAGCAGTCAGTATTCCAAATGAAAATACGTTCTTAAAATAAACTAGATTCTATTTTAAAACTGCTACAGTTGACGTATTTAAAATTAATTTAATTGGGCCCCACGTTTAGCGCCAGTTAGAAAGCAGTCAGTATTGCAAATGAAAAAACGTTCTCAAAATCAACTAAATTCTATTTTGAAATTGCTACAGTCGACGTATTTAAAATTAATTTAGTTCGGCCCCACGTTGGGCGCCAGCTAAATATTCTTCCAGGCATTATAAACAAAGACCTGTTCTTGTAATATGACGTATTTCAATATCAAAATATGACTGACTTTATAATTCATTTTACTATTTTAAAAAACTTATTTCTAATTGGCGATGCCAGAAAAATAATTGCAAATAATGTTCATAGAAAATTCCAAATTGGGATTTTTGCATGATGTGTTAACATGATGTTACCTTCCCCACTTCTTAAAATCATAACGTCTCATTATAAAAACTATGACCGAACTGAAAAAATTTCTCATTAATTTTATTAAATTTTAGCTGTTTAACCCTTTATGTTTATTTTCCTTCACACAAATTAAAGGTTTCGTTTAAAAACTAATGAAAATTTATTAAAATATGTTAACTATTTTGTGACAGTGTAAATTCTATTTTAAAACTGCTACAGTCGACGTATTTAAGTATTATTTATTAATTTGTATGGGGCCCCACGTTGGGCGCCAGTTATTAGAAGTTGACCAGTTTTAATGTGGAACATTGTTACAAGCGTTATAACGAAATATTTGATCTTGTAATACGACATGTTCAAATGTGACTGGCTTCATTATCCATTTTTCTCTTTTACAAAACTCGTATTTCTAATCGGCGATGTCAGAAAAATAAAAATAATTAAAAATAATGTTCATATAAAATTCCTAATTGGGATTTTAGCATGATGTGTTAACATGATGTTAACTTACATTTTATGCCTTAAACGTAAGGCATGCCGAGCGAATATAACTATGTGCGAAAGGGGGGGGGGGGGGTGAAGGGGACTTTAGCTCCCTCTAAAATGAATCCCAGATGTAAACCTTAAAAACTCCGATACATGAATATATTTTTTAGTGTCCTCTACCAGAATATATCGTTAGAACCTTGTAATTAAAAAAAATTAGTTTGCCTTTACCTTTTGTTGCAAGCCGGTCACCATAAATGGCTGTAAAAATTTTTAAGTGTGCATCTGTAGCTGTCTGTGTCTTAATCGAGAAATGTTGGTGCAGCAGTATGAAAGAAACGCTAAGTAAAAAGTTTTTTATTAAAGCAAGTTTGTTTTATTCAAATAAAATAAAATAAAATATTTCTAGCGAAAAATAAGGGGAAATAATGAAATATTAACACGTTATAAAGATACAATATAATTTTTACCATTTAAATTGTATATTTTGTTGACCAAATTGGTTTTAAAATTTTTCTGGAGCTGGTTACACTGCTACTAATAATTTAAAATTGTTCAATGTGGAGCATTTATATTAACTGATGTTATCGGAATTTAAGGAATTTGGATCAGCAAAGTTGACTACTCATCGATGTACATCTTCTTTCCGCTTTGTCTTCTCGTTAAATGATTTTTTTTAGTATATTTAGACGAATTGCTTTTTATCCCCTTCTCATGACAATTTAGTCCTTGGTTTGCATGTATTTGATCAAATCTATGACACGATTAGAGTAACCAAATTCGTTGTCGTACCAGGAGATCAACTTGACAAATTGGTCGTTCAAAGAAATGCCAGCCTTGGCATCAAAAATAGAGGAGTGAGAATCTCCTACGAAATCGCTGGAAACGACCTCTTCATCGGTGTATCCCAAAATACCCTTCATGGGACCATTCGAAGCTTCCAAAACCTTGGCTTTGATCGCTTCGTAGCTGGCCGGCTCACCAAGACGGACAGTTAAATCGACAACAGATACGTTACGTGCTGGTACGCTTAAAGTAATACCATCAAGTTTGTCGTTCAAAGGAAGGATAATTCTACCTACATCCTTGGCGGCATCGGTATTAATAGGAATGATGTTTTCGCCAGTACAACGGGCATCACGCCATAGTTTACTGAAAGGATCGTCAACGATATTTCGTTGGTTGGAAGTGGTGCCCTGGATATTACTCATGAGACCTTCAACTATTTCGAAGTTATCGTGTATAACCTTTGCCAGTGGAGCTAAACAATTGGTGTCGGGCGAGGAGCTAGATACTATATTCATATCGGGATCGTAAGCATCCAAGTTGACGCCACATACGAACATTGGAGCATCTGACGATGGCGCGGAGATGATAACTTTCTTGGCACCACCCTTAAAGTGAGCGGATGCTTTATCGATGGTGGTAAGCATTCCCGTAGATTCTACGACGTACTCGGCTCCAGCGCTAGACCATTTGATGTTGGTCGGGTCACGTTCGTGGAAAATGATGATTCTTTGTCCATTGACAACTAAGTCGCCACCTTGCGCTCTAACGGTGCCCTTGAAACGACCTTGAGTCGAATCGAATTTAAACAAGTAAACCATGTAATGAACATCGACGAAAGGATCGTTAACTGCAACAACTGATGCACCCTTGTCGATTGCAGCGCGTAGTACCAAACGACCAATGCGGCCGAAACCATTAATACCGATCTTTGACATTTTAAATAGGTTTCAAAATTAAATTCTAACAAGAAGAATTATTAAAACGCTTTGTTTGTTTTTAATGCTACCGGACCGTACAGCTCGTAAGCAGATAATGAAACTGTACTGCTTTTCACCATATTTATATAAAAATTGATGTTATAAAACAAGTACACCAATTTTTGATTGATCGATCATACAAATGAACTATTTTAAACGCAACAAAAAGAAATGCACATATATTTTTAAATGCATTAATAATAATTTATTGATTAAGTTATCTAGTAGCCTCGATCATGTAGTGATCGATCATGGCACAAATTTCTTTAGTGATAAATTAATAAATATAATTAGAAAAAATGAAGATATAACACATTAAATATTATAAAATCATTATATAAAAATATACTATAAGAGGCCACAAAATTGAGAAAAGAAATTGAAAACCCAAAGAAGAACCAGAAGCAAAATATGCTCAAGTGAAAAGAAATCTGCCGATTAAGGGACACTTCAAGGACTCGAATGCAACACACAAATATGGTGAACCAAATCGTATAGGCAGTGGCGTGATATGTATGTATTTTTGTGCAATATGTATTTTAGCACATATAACACTGGTCCGCAAAACTATTTTTTTCTATCACGTACACACACACACACACAAATTTGTAGTGATTTTGCTTCATAAGTTTTTAATGTTAATTCAATATGATTTTACAATAACCTTCAAAGAAGATTTGTTCTTTTGAAATAACTATATTTCATGTTCATTTGATAGTGAAATAATACGATTAATCATGTTGATTAAAAGTTATTTCAAGTTGAAATAACGTGAATTTTATACTGACATAACATGAATCATCATGTTGAATTAAAGTCATTTCAAGTTGAAACAACATAAATTCGATACTGACATAACATGAATCATCATGTTGAATTAAAGTCATTTCAAGTTGAAACAACATCAATTGGATACTGACATAAAATCCACGCGCTAACCATTGCAGCCACAACTTTACTTTAGATATATAGTAAAATCCAATACCGACAAGATTGGATTCTATGACACCCCCGATTATGATGTTTTTTGAATTTTATGTCTATGTTAATTAGATCCGGGCCTTAGCATTTTAATTTTCAAAATACCTTCTTTCTTAGTGGATCGGCAGGGGAGCCCAGGGCAATGATATCTAAGTCAGTCAGTCAGTCCGTCACGTAACTCTGTTATATATGTATATTATATATATATTGACTTTATAATATTTAATATGTTATTTCTTCATTTTTTCTAATTATATTTATTAATTTATCACTAAAGAAATTTGTGATTGATCATGGCTTTGAGGCTACTAGATAACTTAATCAATTAATTATTATTAATGCATTTTAAAATAAATGTGCATTTCTTTTTGTTGCGTTTAAAATAGTTCATTTGTATGATCGATCAATCAAAAATTGGTGTACTTGTTTTATAACATCAATTTTTATATAAATATGGTGAATAGCAGTACAGTTTCATTATCTGCTTACGAGCTGTACGGTCCGGTAGCATTAAAAACAAACAAAGCGTTTTAATAATTCTTCTTGTTAGAATTTAATTTTGAAACCTATTTAAAATGTCAAAGATCGGTATTAATGGTTTCGGCCGCATTGGTCGTTTGGTACTACGCGCTGCAATCGACAAGGGTGCAGCAGTTGTTGCAGTTAACGATCCTTTCGTCGATGTTCATTACATGGTTTACTTGTTTAAATTCGATTCGACTCAAGGTCGTTTCAAGGGCACCGTTAGAGCGCAAGGTGGCGACTTAGTTGTCAATGGACAAAGAATCATCATTTTCCACGAACGTGACCCGACCAACATCAAATGGTCTAGCGCTGGAGCCGAGTACGTCGTAGAATCTACGGGAATGCTTACCACCATCGATAAAGCATCCGCTCACTTTAAGGGTGGTGCCAAGAAAGTTATCATCTCCGCGCCATCGTCAGATGCTCCAATGTTCGTATGTGGCGTCAACTTGGATGCTTACGATCCCGATATGAATATAGTATCTAACTCCTCGCCCGGCACCAATTGTTTAGCTCCATTGGCAAAGGTTATACACGATAACTTCGAAATAGTTGAAGGTCTCATGAGTAATATCCAAGGCACCACTTCCAACCAACGAAATATCATTGACGGTCCTTTCAGCAAATTATGGCGTGATGCCCGTTGTACTGGCGGAAACATCATTCCTATTAATACCGATGCTGCCAAGGATGTAGGTAGAATTATCCTTCCTTTGAACGACAAACTTGATGGTATTACTTTAAGCGTACCAGCACGTAACGTATCTGTTGTCGATTTAACTGTCCGTCTTGGTGAGCCGGCCAACTACGAAGCGATTAAAGCCAAGGTTTTGGAAGCTTCGAATGGTCCCATGAAGGGTATTTTGGGATACACCGATGAAGAGGTCGTTTCCACCGATTTCGTAGGAGATTCTCACTCCTCTATTTTTGATGCCAAGGCTGGCATTTCTTTGAACGACCAATTTGTCAAGTTGATCTCCTGGTACGACAACGAATTTGGTTACTCTAATCGTGTCATAGATTTGATCAAATACATGCAAACCAAGGACTAAATTGTCATGAGAAGGGGAGAAAAAGAAATTCGTCTACATATACTAAAAAAAACTAATTTAACGAGAAGACAAAAGGGAAGCAAGAGACACATCAAGAACGAGTCAACTTTGCTGATCCATATTGATTGAATACCGATAACAGCAGTCCAAATCTAAATTCTCTACATTAAATAATCTTAAATTATTTGTAGCAGTGCGACCAGCTCTCCAGAAATTCTAAAGACAATTTGATCATTAAAATATAAAATTTAAATGGTAAAAGTTATATTTTATTAAGATGTTTTTATCACGTGCTTATATTTCATAATTTTTTCCTTATGTTTCGCTACAAATACATACATAATTTAATTTGAATAAAACAAACTTTTTGTTTTAATAAAAAACTGTTTAATTAAAAAAAACAGCCATTTAATAAATTTATTCTTCCAATTTTATTTTAAAAAGTTTTATTTATTGCATTTCACTGGTCCTTTACCAAATCATCTGCAGACCTCAACCATACGTTTGAAAAGTCATAAAATAAATAGACATGCTTAACTCGAAACAAATAAAACTTTTTTTTTTAACTCCCGACATCTCTTTTTGTAGCAGCGTTGATTTCATACGCCTGCGTCAATATTTCTCGATTAAATCAAAATTGGTCCATGCGGAATTAAAATGAAATAATACAAAGAATAATGTTGAATCAAGTTGAAACAGGGTAAATTTGTTGCTTTTTTATGTTTGTGTTGTTGCAGTCTTTCTTATTATAGACACATTGTTTTGACAGCGCTGTTGGCTGAACTAATTAAGACGTTGCCTATGAAGCAAATGACGAGAATCAAGAGTGAGCGGTCATCAACATTAAAAATTTTTCTGTTGTGCATTGACGTCTTCGTACGTATTTCAACCATGAAATTGTCAATTAATCAAAATAGATAATAAAAAAAGATAACTTAATGAGGCTACTAAGTAATGTAATAATTTCATTAAAACAATGAAATAATTTCATTAAAATAATGACAGAATATCATTAAAATAATGATAGAGTTTCATTAAAATCATGAAATAATTTCATTAAAATGATGAAACAGTTTCATTAAAACAATGAAATAATTTCACTGATATAATGAAATATGTTCGTTCATTAGCTTAGTGAAATTATTACATTGGAGCAATGAAATTATTTCATATATTTAATGAAATTTTCATTACAATAATTTAAACGAAGCTTGTTTAATTAATCCAACGAATCGTGACATTGGTTGGGTTTTAATGAAATTTTTCATTGGATTAATGCAAAAATTCACAGGATTTACGAACAAAATTCTTTCAGCGTACACACAAATATTTCTCAGTGTAACTTTTTTTCGTTTCACTAAATAAACGCATAAAAAGAATAATGTGTAATTTAAATTACATTTTCAAATGAATACAATACAGAAAAAAAAACTTATTAAAACACGTCTGTTTTTTTTTTATTTTTGCAAATTGCTGCTGCATGAATCAATGCATTGTGTGGCGGCAGTCTATTCGTCTGTCTCACTGCAAAAAAAAGAAAACAACCAAAAGAATGAGTAAAAAAATCTGAACGTTCAAAGCGAATGAGTGGCGTTCTTCAATATGAAACTACGTTTTTCTTTTTTTAATTTTCAAGTAGATGCTGATAATTAATGAGTTTAAACAATAGCATGTGCTTAAATAATTAATTATAATATTGTAAAGTTTTTATTACAATTATTATTTTTGCATTATTTTCGTAGCAAACATGTATGGAGAGAATTTTTAATTATGTATCAGCAGCAAAATGTGTGAAGAGGCAACATAAAATATTGATAATATTTATTCGTACTTTTTATAAGATTCCAGTAAATATTCGAAGAAAATCAGCTGGAAAGAAAAGCGTCTACTAAAAAAAAGAGACAAATCAAAACAAAATTAAGCGTTTTTAGGTTTTAGAAATATTAGATACGGTTGCAGTTGATCCCTAGAACTTAAAAGATCGATTTGACAACAATTACGAAGTATTTACAAAATAACACTTTATTCGAAACTTTACGACAACAATATCTCTCGAACGAATCAATCAATGGGGTTTATTAAAATTTTTAGCAATCAAGCAAATTACATTTTGAATGCTATCGGGTAGGCGGGTAATTTTCACACGACATCTAAGTTAAGCAAAAATCTGTACAATGGCGAAAATGTTGCTATGATCTGCTAAGCCGTTCAAAAGTTATCAGTGCCCAGTTGGCCAGATTGTCTTACACGAAATTGTCGTCGATGACTCGTGTGCGAGTTGTTCTCTGTTGATTATGTTTTCTAGTCGACGATTTAAAGGAAATCATCGTTAACGACAATCTGACCGACAAATTCATAGATGTTGTCTTCAGTAAAATAGTTCAGGACAAGATGAGCGACAATGTCTTAAATTTTGTCCTCAATCCAACTTTGTTGAGGACAATATGAACGAGCGATAGTGTCTAACATTTTGTCTTCAGTAAAGTTGTTGAGAACAAGATGGACGACAACGTCTTAGATCTTGTCCTCAATCTAAATTAATTTTTTTGGACGACAAGATGTGCGACATTGTCTTACATTTTTTTCCTCAAAAAACCAACTTTGCTGGGGACAATATGAGCTATATTGTTGTACATCTTATCTTCAGTAAAACTTTTGAGGACAATACACTTTTGAGAGACAATGTCTTACATCTTGCCGTCAATTCAACTTTATTGAGGACAATATGAGCGACAGTGTCTTGCGGTTTGTCTACACTAAAATCTTTGGCGACAAGATTAACGACAATGTCTTAAATTTTTTCCTCAATCCAAATTTTATCTGTAGTAAAATTGTTGCGGACAAGGCGCACGACAATGTACTACAGTTTGTCCCCCAATCGAACTTTTGTCTTCAGTAAAATTCTTGAGGGCAATATGAGCGAGTGTCTTACGTTTTATCTTCAGTAAAATAATCGAGGACAAGATAAGCGACAACGTCCTACATTTAGTCCTTAATCCAACTTTATTGAGGACACTATGAGCTACAGTATCTTACGTTTTGTCTGCAGTAAAACTATTGAAGACGAACTGAGCTGTCGCTGTCTTACATTTTTTCTTCAAATCAACTTTGTTGGGGATAATATGAGGTACAGTTTCTTACGTTTTCTCTTCAGTAAAATTGTTGAGGAAAAGATGAGCTACAATGTCTTACATTTTGCCCTCAATCCAACTTTTGTCTTCAGCAAAAATGTTGAGAACAAGATGAGCGACAGTATCTTACGTTTTTCCTACAGTAAAATTTTTTGCGACAAGATGAGCGACAATGTCTTAAATTTTTTCCTCAATCCAAATTTTGTCTTCAGTTAAATTATTAAGGGCAAGATTCTTAAATTTTGCCCCCAATCAAAGTTTGTCGCCGGGAATACGGGCGACACTGTCTTACGTTTTGTCTTCATTAAAACTGTTGAAGACAAGATGATCGACAATGTCTTGAATTTTGTCTTGAAGATAACTTTTGTCTTCAGCAAAATTGTTGAGCGAAATATGGGCGACAGTGTCTTAAGTTTTGTCTTCAGTAAACTTGTTCAGGACAAGATGAGGGACAATGTCTTAAATTTTTCCCTGAAACCAAATTTTGTTTTCAGTAAAATTTTTTAAGAAAATACGAGCGACAATTTCTTAAATTTTGTCTTCCAGTCAAATTTTGTCTTCGGTAAAACTGTTGAGGACAATATGAGCGACAGTGTCTTACATTTTGTCTTCAGAAAAAAGTTATAAGATAAATTCAGCATTTTTTTCGTAAGACAATACGATAAACATTTTTGTGAAACATTTTAACCCTCTAACTATTCGTTGTATAGTTCGTTTTGTCTCTTTCTTAAAATAGGGACAAAAAACTCCCCTTCAGCGGCGATAGAGGGGGCTAAAATGTTCTACAAAAATTTATGCCACAAAATTCGACTAAAGAACTTCAAAGTCACTTAGCTCTAGACTCAACTTGAACGCTAAAAATCAATTAAAATCAAAATGTTTTTAAGGGTTAATTTCCTACTGTTGAAGTATAGTTTTTTACCTCTTTGTCAAAAAAGGAATTAAAAGACCCCTGCAACGAAGAGTTAGAGGGTTAAAATGTTTCACAAAAATATTCCTAGTGATGTTTTACATAAAAGTGCTGAACACATCTTAGACTGTAAACGTAAGGCTTGCAAAGATTTTCTAGGCCGAGTTACAATAATTATGAGCAAAAAGGAGGAAAATTCAACTCTCCCTAAAAGGAAACCCAGATGAAAAATTTCAAAACGCCGGTGCACGTGTATATTTTTTTGTGTCCTTTGCCAGAATCAGTCGTTAGAAGCTCGTTATTTTGAAAAGAAACTAATTTTGTTGAGCAGTGTAGATAATTGCTGAAATATATTTTTTATCTTCCTTACTTTATTTATTATCAATTATTTTTAAACGTTTTTAAGCTCTATTCCTTCCTACACAGTTTTATATTTTTTTCATTATTATTATTATTTGTCTGCAAATTTATTTCATATTCCGTATTTAAAAAAAAACCATCTGCTTTAGTTTTCATTGTGAAAAAAACCAACAATGATATTTTTTTGCATAATTTTTCCGTTCCTTTCAATTAGTTGTCGTTTTGTTTTATTTTTCGTATTCAAAATCTTTATGATGGAAATTTATCTTGTAAAACATAAATGATGCAAATAATTTACGTTTATATTTTGATTTTTGTTGTCTTTCTGCTGCTTGGGAGCCAGCCCCCTACCCCGTCTACCAGGTGGTTGGTTGGTTGGTGGGTTTGTGGTATCTCTGTTTGCAGTTTTGAAATTTGCATAATTTAATAATGCATATTTGGGTTTTTACTTTTGTTTATCTTATTTTTCTCTTGTATTTTAAGATTAAATTATTTTTATTGCATTTATGCAGATAAATTTTCATAAAGTGTGGGGAGTGTATGTGTGTATGTGTTTTTTTAGTTGTGGCTTTTTCCTTTTATAAAAAACAAAAGTTGCGCATAAATTTTTCATTCCCAAAATTACACTATGCAACAACCCAGTAAAAAAATTGCTTCAAATAAAGCAGATTTTTACTATGAGAGAATAAAAGTAGTCTTTACAAACCTGCTGATATCGCTGCTGATTTTCGTATGGCGAGTTCCCGGTTTGGAGTACTAAATTTTTGATACAAAAAGCGCTTTTTGAAGCGCTGAAAATCATCACCATTTTCAGCACTAAAACTGAAAGTATATGGAACTTTCTCGCTTAAAAACCTGCATTATATCAGCAGTGAAAAATCTGTTTTTTTTTATTTTTGCAAAATATTCAAATATTTACACCATACAACAAAATAATTATTTTTGTTAAATTGCATAGTTCCTAAGACTGATTCTACAAAGGCCACTAAAAAAATGCATAAGAGTTTACATTTGGGATTAATTTTAGCGAGAGTTAAATTTCCCCCATTTTGTACATAGCAATAATGGCGCGGCATAGGAAACCTTGTAAGCCTTACGTTTAAAGTGCAAGAGGTGTGCGACACTTTTATGTAAAACACTACGAAAAAAATTTTTGTAGAACATTTTAACCCTCTAACTCTTCGTTTTATGGACATTTTTGTACCTTTGTGAATAGGTATGATATTAACCCTTAAGCATATTTTAAGTTTTCAATGATTTTTAGCTTTCGAGCTAAGTCTGAAGCTTAGTCGTCTTTAAAGACTTATTGTAGAATGTAATGGTGAATATTTTTGTAAAAAATCGCAGCCCGCTATAGCAATGCCGATCGGGAGTTTTTTTGTCCTTTCTTAAGAAAGGGATAAAAAGGTCCATACAGCGAAGAGTTAGAGGGTTAAAATATTCCACAAAAATGTTTCGTGTGCTGTTTTATATAAAAATGCTGAATACATCCTATACATTAAATGCAAGGCTTAAAAGATTTCCTACGCCGAGTTCCAGCTGTGAAGAATTACGAAATTAACCCTTAACTACATCTTAAGTTTTAAATGATTTCTGGTGTTTCGGTTAAGTCTGGAGCTTGGATGTCTTTGCAGGCCCATAGTAAAATTTTATGGCAAATATTTTTGTAGAATATTTTAGTCCGCTATATCATCAACGAAGGGGAGTTTTTTGTCCTTCTGTAAAAAAGGGTATAAAAAGACCCATAGAACGAAGTGTTAGAGGGTTAATATGTTTTACAAAAATTTTCCTCGTTGGCTTTTACATAAAAGTGGTGAACATATCTTATGCCTAAAACCTAAGAGTTACAAGATTTCTTATGTCGAGTACTAATTGTGACTAAGTGCGAAATTAACCCTTAAACACATGTTAACTTTTGAATAATTTCTGGCGTTCAAGTTGAGTCTGGAGCTTGGGTGTCTGTGACGACATATAGTAGAATCTTAAGGCAAATATTGTGTATATATGTATATATTTTTATGGTGCTCTCTGCTATAATCAGTTGCTAGAACCTTGCTATTTTTGTTTGTATTGCAGAGTGATTTAAACTTTTTTTACTTGAAATGAATTTGTTTAGTTTTTTTTCCAAGAATTATTTAATTATTTTTTCTGCTTTAATTATTTTTTTACTGGAGGCTTCCCTCTAACACTTAATCAATTGAGCAAATAATAAATTGCATTTGCGTTTAAGCATTTCTACGTTTCATGCTGCCCTTATTGTTTTTTTTTGCACGCAAATTTTCTTTTGAAGGCAGCTGTGAGTGGGGTTTTTGGTGGCGGCAGAACTGATATGTTTCATTAAAAGAAAAATTAATTAAAAACGACATAAAATAGTATTTTATACAAATAAAACTTGTTTATTTTTATGTGTATGCAAATTTGTATTAACTTTTTGTTCTCTTTCTCTCTCTCTCTCTCTCTTCCTTAGTTGCAACAGAGCAAGAGTGGTGCAGCCACAACACAAAAACAAGATCTAAGTTTCCTAAAAGAAGCCTCCCCCATTTATGTGACCTCATTGAATAGCAATCATACGACCAGCAATAGTACGACCTTAACAACAGCATCGACCTCGGGAACAGCTGGTTTAACAAGTGCAACAACAATAACACCAACAGCAGCAGAAGCAGTAGCCTCAACAACGACTAATGCGAGTTCAATTAAAGCGCAACAACCAAGCAGTGGCATAAGTTTGGCAACAGCCACAGCTGCTGCTGGCAAACATCCTCTAGCAATAAATGCAATAGCAGTAACAACAACATCTACAGCCGATAGGAATGCCAATAATAATTATACCCAAGTGGCAGCCAACACAACCTCCGTATTGACAAATCATAATAGTATATTCCAAGCGACCCCCTTATCAAAATTACCTCTCGGGTTGCAACATAAAAAGTTAACTATTGCACGCAGCTTACAGCATTTGGAAGTCAAGGAAGAAGATGATGATGATGATGATTTGGCTGCTTTAGGTGCAAATCTGTGTAATATAAATTTCATTAACTATAAAAATAAGCATGCTGAAATACCCACGCCCACAGCGGCCACAGTAGTTACCACACCATTTAATAATACCACTCATACTGCTACAGCTGGTCAAAGTTCCACTTTGGGTGGAAGAAAATCTCAAACCAATACCATAAGTGCCACAGTGGATGTTCATTATTCGAATACAGCATCAACAGCTTCCTCATCAACTACCAGTTATCACGATCATATACCGCCGCCTTTACAACTGCCCCCGCCCAATAAAATTTATGTAGATGCTCAGACTTTAACCTCGCCCCGTCTGACCAACGATGTAGCGGAAATAAGTAGAAATACAACAGCTGTAAATACCACAAGCGGAGTGATTAAATTGCAACAACAGCCTATTGTGCAGCAACCTTTACTGCTGAATAATAACAATAATAATAATAATTTAAAATCATCACAAATCCCAGCAACATCACAGGCCGCAGCCTCCTCATTAGCGGCGGCGGCAGCAACCGCAACAGCTTTACTTCATTCCAATAATCATACAAAACAGAAATTATTATCATCAACCTGTAATAATTTAGAGAATTCAATTGCCTCAAATGCCCAGTTAACAGCAACAACAACATCACTAGCAGCAGCAGCAGCAGCAACATCAGTAACCACATCCACATCATTAACAACAGCCATTACTACAGCTCCCGTATTAGGAGGAACATCATCAATAGGAACATCACCACTTACAGCAGGCATTAATACGAATAAAAGCCAAAAAATATCAGCAACAAATCTTATCAGCAGCAATAATTGTGATTTATATTTATCAACAAATAATTTTCAACAGCAACTGCAGCAACAACCGCCGAGAGGAGAGGTAAGTTGTCGATAAAATTTAAGGCAAAAATTTGAAGCTTGCAAGATTTGCACATATTCAAATCGTTTAAATTAAAATCGAATAATATATCAAACAGATAAATTTGAAATCGGATAAAATTAATCGAATAATATATTAATCGAATAATATATTAATCGATTAATGTATTAATCGAATAATATATTAATCGAATAATATATTAATCGAATAATATATCAATCGAATAATGGCCCTTATCGTGTTTGGCGATTTTCGTCTTCGACTACGACATTTTTTGTAATACATTAAAGAAAAATGCAGCGTGCTGCCCTTAATCTATTACAAAAAAATCGAATAATTTAATAATAAAAAAAATTAACCGGTTAATTTAAAATGCAATAAAACTAAAAAACTTTTATAAAAAACTTGATTGCAAAGTAAAACGTAAAGCGAATAAAAAAAATTTAATATTTTAATCTCTTAAAAAACAAACAGGCTTTCTAATCGAATAAAAAAGAAACGGATTATATAAAATAAAATTAAAAAATTTAATATTAATCGAATGAATTTGAAATCGATATGCAATAAAATCCAAAACCTTTAATAAGAATTGAATCAAAAGTTAAACGGGTATTAAAAAACAAAGTGGCTTTCTAATCGAATAAAAACAAACGGATTATATAAAATTAAATTTAAAAAATTGAATATTAATCGAATGAATTTGAAATCGATATGCAATAAAATCCAAAACCTTTAATAAGAATTGAATGAAAAGTAAAACGTTCATTTTAAGGCGCATAAAAAATATAATATAATAGTTAGAGAATATATTAATCGCATAATTTCATATATTATATATAAAATATACAAATATAATATTTAAAATTATATTTAAGAAATCGGATATTAATCGAATAAATTAGAAATCGAATAAAATTAATCGAACAATAGTATATTAGTCGAATAATTTTTCAATGAAAAAAAAAATTAACCAGTTAATTTAAAATGCAATAAAATTCAAAACATTTAATAAAACTTGATTGAAAAGTAAAGCGTGTTCTTTATGAAACGAATAAAAAGAATCGAATATTTTTGAATCTCTTAAAAAATAAACTGGATTTTTAATTCAATTAAAAAGAAGCGGATTATTTAAAACTAAATTTAAAAGAATTAAATATTAATCGAATAAATTTGAAATCGAGTAAAATTAATCGAATAATGTACCAAACGAATAATTTCTTAAACAACAATTAACCGGCTAACTTGAAATGCAATAAAATTTAAACCCTTTATAAAACTTGATTGAAAAGTAAAGCATGTTCATTTTAAAGCGATTAAAAAAATTCAGTATTATTTTACTCCCTTAAAATCAATATGGCTTTAATCTGATAAAAAAGAAACGGATTATTTAAATATATTTAAAAAATCGAATATTAATTGAAGAAATTGGAAATCGAACAAAATTAATCGAATAATTTCTTTAAAAAAAATTACCGGTTAATTTAAAATGCAATAAAACTCAAAACCTTTAATAAGAATTGATTAAAAAATAAAACATGTTCATTTTACAGCGAATAAAAAAGATCGAATATTTTTTAATGTCTTAATCGAAGAAAAAAGAAATGCATTATATAAAACTAAATATAAAAAAATCGAATACTAACCGAAAGAATTTGAAATCGAATAATATATTAATCGAATAAGTTCTTAATAAAAAAATTAAGCGGCTACTTTAAAATGCAATAAAATTCAAAACCTTTAACAATAAAATTCGAAACCTTTAATCGAATAAAAAAGAAACGTATTATTGAAAATTAAATAAAAAATCGAATAAAAAGTAGTTCATTTTAAATCGATTCAAATATAAACGGGCTCCCTGTAGGTCGAGCACTTTTAATTGAATTAAAGAACAGCCGGTTCTCTAACCGGTTCTCGTTTCATTCTGAATCGACTAAAAACTGTTAATTTCAGTTGATTAAAATTGATTTGATTAAAGAGTAAAACATGTTCAGTTTGAAGCGAATATAAAAATCTTAAACAATAAACCGGCTCATTATAAATCGATTAAGAAGCAACCCGGTTCATTCTGAGTTAAATAAAAACGATTAATATATTCATCAAATCAATTTTAAACCAAAATATTTTAGCCGGTTTATTTTATATTAAGAAAAATAAAAGCAATCGAATAATATATTAATCGAATAATTTCTTAATAATAGCTTAAGCGGTTTATTTTGTATTAAGAACAAATTAAACGAACAAAATGTATTTGTAATCAAATTGAATTTGAATATAAAATTCATTGTAGGTATCAAATTATTTAAAATACAAATTGATAATTAATCGAATAAGAAGTACACTGAATATTCGTAAGAATCAAATAAGAATTATTTAGTTAAGAATTAATAATTAAAAAAAACATATAACCGATTCATACAATTGCATATATAAATTATTTGCTTCATTTGAAATCAAATAAACATTTTAGAGCTTGATTTAGAAATTAAATATTAATATTTTTACTTTAAGTCGTACTAATTTTTAATGAATTTTAAAACGAATTTTTAAACAAATCGTTATACTGGGAATTTAATCGGTTTATATTAAATGCAATCAAATTTTAGAATTAAGAATTGATTTAGGAGTGAAACGTATAAATTTTAAAGTGAATAAAAAATGGATTAGGTTTAAGTTGATTAGAAATCGAATTGAATTAATCGATTAATTAATCGATAAATTAAACGATTAATTAATCGATTAATATAATAAAATTTAACTCAAAATGTATAGTGTGCTATACTATTAACCGGGAGGTCGCAGGTTCGATTCCTGCCACGACCCTGGGTGTTTTTGCAGAAAATGCCAAAAATAGGCTTAAGCAGTATTAACATATTTACACTATGCAATTTTGTTGCATGCAATTTTCATTTTAAGTGAGAATGTTGAAATAGAAATGTACACATTTTGTATTTCTTCTCTGTCTTTCTCACTGAAAAAAGAGAGTTGAATGCATCAAAGTTGCATAGTGTAAATATGGTATATGAGTGCTTGCTTTTTAATATTTTACTAAATATGTAAAATATTAATTTTTGGGACAAAATGCCGGTTATAAATTTAAAAACTAAAGAAGCAAATCCGGATTATGAATCGAATAAAATATCTGAATTTTGCATTTTGAAGCGAGTAAACAAATCGATCGAACGACCATTTTTTAATCGAATCAAAAAGAAGCGGAAAATATAACATCAACTAGATTCACTTAGTATCAAATCGAAAGCAAGCGGCTTATTTCTTATCGAATAAAAAAACGGCTTATTATGAATTGAATAAAAAGCAAATCGAATCATTCTGTATCGGCTAACTTTAATAAGAATAAATAATAATATGGTTTTAACGACTGATTCTGGCAGAGGGCTCCAAAAAGATAGATACGTGCATCGGCATTTTGAAAATTTACATATGGAACTCATTTCTTAAATTTGATTTTGTTATACTGTGTAATCACTTTGTATTAAATTGAATAGTTTGATTTGCGGCCCTTTTCATAATGTATGATTAAGAGTTAACGTGGACTTCATATGTCGAACTTGCCTTTAAAGTCCCCGTTAACTTTTAATCATACATTATGAAAATGGCCGTTAGACTCAAAGAAACTTAGAAGTTTTCTCTAAAATCTAAAAATATTGCCGTTACTTTAAATTCTAATAATAAAAAAACTATCGTTTCTTTTGGAAGCATACAAAATAATCGGTTTATTTTTTAAATCTTATTAAACTGTTGAACTTTTTAATGTTCAAATTAAAAATAAACTTGTTAGGAATTGAATATTAAATTAAACAATTTATTAGAAACGTGTAAGAAGTGCAACCGGTTTGTGTAGAGAAATTATGATCTTGTTTTACTTAATTTTGAAAAAAATGAAAGATCTTACTTTGAAATACTCGTACATACAGATAAAAAAAATTTAAAATATTTAAGTATTTAAGTTTTCTAATCTTTCATTTCTTTTTTCTTTCTTTTTCTACTTTCAGTTACTAACTGACGATGATGAAGATGAAAATGATGATGATATTTTACAATTGAATACAAATAATAGTTTAACAAATAATTTAACACAATTAAATTATAGTCCAAATAATAGCATATCAAAAGGAGGATTTGAATTATTATTAGGCGATCAATCGCTAAGACAAGACATCAGGTAAGTGTAAAGAAATTAATAATAAAAAACATAGTGAAATAAAAAAAAAATCTTTCAACATAAAAAATGTCGCTCTCTATGAATCCCATCCAGCTCAATTTCTATCATGCTGTTGGTATATATCTTTGAAATATTTTATCAACATCTTTTAATCATGCTGCTTGCTGACTGACACTTTCAATATGTGTTGAATATAAAAAAAAAAATCCCAGAGAAAGCAAAAAAAAAAAGAGAAAAATAATCCATTGAAGCAAAAGCATATGAATTCCATTAAATACCAAAAGTATTTTTTGGTGGCGAACATCAAGTGCGTTTTTATACAAAACAAAAAAAAAAAATCATCATCACACCAAAATTGATGATGCACATGATAAAACAATGCATTTTCCCCCAGTATTATATTGACCTTAACTCCAAAAAACACTCACTCAGACACACACAGCTTTGGAGCAAAGCAAGCAATGCAATGGTCCCCCTTTTTCATTGCGCATACAACTTTTTGTTGTAAATAACCTGGCTTAATGTTGACACTGATGATGTTGTTGAGACTTTACAACGGGATGCAACTTGTCACTTTTTGTCGCTAAAATTTATTTCTTTTCTATTTTATTTGAAAACGAATAATTATTGCAAATAAGATGAAAACAAAGAAATTGTAAAAAAAACAACCCAACCCAGTACGAAATTGCTTTCTTTGTTCAGACGGATTTATGGCAAATCTTTCCACATTTTTTTTCACTTTTTTTTTTGTTTTTCCTAATGAAACTGAAGTGTCACTAAAGGAAACTTAAAGCTTACAAAAAATTAATTAATCAAACTTTCATTAAATTTTAAAACAATCGTTAACTTTAACTAAAAGAAATGGAAAATCTTAAAGAAAAAATTAAAATAAGAG
Source organism: Panzeria rudis (assembly GCA_956483635.1). NCBI lineage: Eukaryota > Metazoa > Arthropoda > Insecta > Diptera > Tachinidae > Panzeria > Panzeria rudis. Next base: position 89,560,795 of record OY101451.1, read on the forward strand.
AGAGAAGACCAGAAAATAATTAGGTAGAAGAGGAAAAAATAATTCAAAAAATTTCGTATGAATAAGTACGAAATTAACACTTAAACACATTTTAAGTTTTGAACGATTTCTGGCGTTCCTATTGGCTCTGGAGCTTGGATGTTTTTGAAAACCTGAACTAGAATTTTGTGGAGAATATTTTTGTAGAACATTTGAGATTGCTATAGTTTCGCCGCAGGGGATTTTTTTGCCGCTCTTTGAAAAAAGTGGCAAATAGACCCACACAGTGAACAGTTAGAGGGTTAAAATATTCTACAAAAATGTTCCTCGTGATGTTTTACATAGAAAAGCTCAATATATCTTTCAACTTAAACATAAGGCTTAGAAGATTTTTTATGGCAAGAGCAAAAAGTGAATGAGTACAAATTAAGCCTTATACGCATTTTAAGTTGTAAATTATTTCTGGCCTTCCTATTGTTTCTGGAGCTTGGATGTGTTTAAAGACCTGTAGTATAATGAAATGGCAAATACTTCTGTAAAACCCACTGAAGGGGAGTTTTTTTGCTTCTTATTTAAAAAAGGGATAAAAAGACCCATACAGCGAAGAGTTAGAGGGTTAAAATATTTTGAAAAAAAATTTCCTCGTGATGTTTTACATAAAAAGGCTGCATACATTTTTTAACTTACACGTAAGGCTTAGAAGAATTTTCATTCTAAGTGCAAACTGTAAATAACCATGAAATTAACCCTTAAACATATTTTAAGTTTTGAATGATTACTGGCGTTACTATTGCTTCTGAAGCTTCGATGTCTTTGAAGACCTATAGTAGAACTTAGTGGCAAATACTTCTGTAGAATATTTCAGCGCACTATATCGCCACTGAAGGGGAGTTTTTGTCCCCTTTTTTAAGAAAGGGACAGAATGGTCAATACAGCGAAGAGTTAGAGGGTTAAATTGTTCCACAAATATTTTCCTCGTGATGTTTTACATAAAACAGCTAAACACATTTTGTACCTTAAATGCAAGGCTTGCAAAATTTCCTATGCCGAGTATTAATTGTGAATAGGTACGAAATTAACCCTTGAACACATTTTAAGTTTTGAACGATTTCTGGCGTTCCTATTGGCTCTGGAGCTGGGATGTTTTTGAAAACCTGAATTAGAATTTTGTGCAGAATATTTTTGTAGAACATTTGAGATCGCTACAGCTTCGCCGCAGGGGAGTTTTTTGTCCCTTTTTGGAAAAAGGGACAAATAGACCCATATAGCGAAGAGTTAGAGGGTTAAAATATTCTGCAAAAATGCTCCTCGTGATGTTTTATATAAAAAAGCTAAATATATCTTTCAACTTAAACGTAAGGCTTAGAAGATTTTTTATGGCAAGAGCAAAAAGTGAATGAGTACAAATTAACCCTTATACGCATTTTAAGTTTTAAATTATTTCTGGCCTTTCTATTGTTTCTGAAGCTTAGATTTGTTTGAAGACCTATAGTAGAATTTTATGGCAAATATTTTTGTAGAATATTTCAGCCCGCTCTTTAACCGTTAAAGGGGAGTTTTTTGTCGCTTTTTTAAGAAAGGTACAAAAAGACCCATACAGCGAAGAGTTAGAGGGTTAAAATGTTGTACAAAAATATTCCTCGTGGTGTTTTACATAAAATTGCTGAACACATATTAGACGTCCAGCGTAAGACAAACAAGATTTCCTATGTCGAGTCATTATAACTATGCGTAAAAAGGGGAGAACTTTAACTCCTCCTAAAATGAATCCCAGATGTAAACTTTCAAAACGCCGATGTACGTATATATTTTTTGCTGTCCTCTGCCAGAATCAGTCGTTAGAATCATGTATTTTTTTTTTGTGATGTACAGTGTAATTTATTATGTATAAATAAATAAATAAATCGGTTAACTTATAATAGAATAAAAAACCGGTACATTTGGGGTTAAATAAAAAAAAATTATCAGTATTTTTAAAATCTATTAAAATATTTGAGAAATTTTTTATATGTCTCAAATAATTAACTTTCGGGACTATCTCAAATTATTTTAATAAGAATGTATGAAAATATGTAATAGGAATTTATTAAGCATCGATGAAAATTAAACCGCTTCATTAAGAGATAAAATCATTTAGCTTTTGTAACATAAGAGAACTTCAAACACGTTTTTGTAACACGTTTTTCTTTCTGACACGTGTCAAACGGCTACATTATTTAAGTGGCAAAATTTTCTTTCAACACTTGCAGAGCTTGTTGTGTTTAACAAGATTATGTCTACCTACACACCCACCTTAATATGCTTCAAAAATATTTTCCTCCTCATACACATGGTCAAAACATGTGAATTTTTACAATTTCATTTGAAAATCTGTCAGCAATACGCAGAAAAAATTTTTATTTACCGGCTGGTGTTTGAATAATTTTCCAATTTCACACTTCAATTGGCATTTAAAAAAAAAGAAAGGAAAGGAAATTACTTAATAACAAAATTTCCCAGCAAGACAATCAAGCCCAATAGAACAGAACAAAAGAAAGCAAAAAAACCTTTGGAATGGGTGGAAGAGGATTTATGATAGTGTCAAAATTCTTGTTATTATTTTGTTACTGCCAACTTTCACACCATTTACTTTTATTATTGCTTTTTTGGTTTAACAAAAATCCTTCCAAATAAAACGGGAGGGAAGTGGAAGTTGTAAGTGTGTATTCGTGAATAAAAGGGTCAAACACCTGTGTATTACTTATTGCATTAAAACAAAAATGTTAAAACAGTAATAAAGAGTAGCAATTCACGTGAGAGTGTATGTTGCACTTGTTAGTATTTGTAAGTGGATTACCAGACGACACACGAACAAATAATAGTTCAAATATGAAATGCAATATGTATAGAAAAGTTGGAAAATTTTGGGTAAATATTCATAAGAACTTTTCTTTTTTCTATTAAACACAAATATTTACTTTTGACCTCATAAATGTATTTAATGAAAACAAGCGAAATTTATTGCCATACCATACATTCGATTTAAATGGAGTAAACAGTTTTATGGTTGGAATTTCCAAATATGTATAATAAATAAAGGATTAAAATAAATTGTTTGTAGTAAAAATTGTGGTAAATAGAAAAATTATTATTTGGTAAAACCCCAAAGCGGGGGTTTTTTCTGAATTGGCAACTTTTTAAACCGTTTGACTTTACAACAAGGATGAAACCATGAATCAATGAATTATATTCCTTTTATGTTTGGTTTCACGGGTCAAGGATTAATTTCTATAGAATTTCAAATTGATTGGTTTATTATTCATTCTATTCCATATGGAGCTGTTCTTAATAAACCGAATTATATATCATTCGTTTTTACACAAACTGTTTCAGTTTTGATACGATATCAAATTAAACGGTTCAATTTGTATTAGATTTCTCTTAGATTGGCTAATTTTTTTTATTGTATTCCTAATGGACCGGTTCATTTTTTATTCTATTGAAATTTAACTGGTTAATTTTTTATTATATTCAAACTGAACCGGCATATTTATCATTGTATTCGAACGGAACGGTTTAATTTTTCATTGCATTAAAATTAAACCGGTTCGTTTTATGGGCGATAATAAATAAAGCGGTTAATTTTTCATAAGACTTTTAATGAACCGGTTCATTTTGAGTTCGATTCTAAATGAACCGTTTCATTTTTGTTACGGTTCTTAAGAAATCGCTCCATTTTTCTATTCGTTCTAAATAAACCGGTTTATGTTTTATTTATTAATGAACTGGTTCATTTTTCGTTCGATTTTAAATTAACCGGTTCACGTTTCATTCGATTCTAAAACAAGCGGTTAATTTTTTTAAGATTCATCATAAACCGCTTCATTTTGCGCTGGTTTTTTAAGGAACCGGCTAAATTTTCTGTTGATTCTACATCAAACGGCTCTTTTTTATTCAATTTTAAATGAATCGCTTCATTTTTCATTCCATTCTAAATTAATTGCTTAATTTCTTAATTGCTTTTAAATGAACCAGTTCATATTTCATTTGATTCGAAATGGACCGGCTCTTTTTTTTAATTGATGCTAAATGAACTAGTTCGTTTTTCATTCGATTCTAAATTAACTGATTCATTTTTCATTCGGCTCTTAATGAACTGGCACACTTTTCATTCGATTCTAAATAAATTGGTTCAATTTTCATTCGATTCTAAATGAATCGGTTCAATTTTCTTTCCATTATAAATGAAGCGCCTTAGTTTTCAATTTATTCTAAATGAATCGGTCATATTTTATTCGATTCTAAATTAACCGATTAATTTTTCATTCGGTTCGTAATGAACTGGTTCACTCTTTATTCTATTCTAAATGAATCGGTTCATTTTTGATTCGATTCTAAAAGAACTGGTTCGTTTTTCATTAGATTCGATCTTCGTTTCTTATCAGATCGATTCTAACTGTACCGACTAATTTTTCATACGGTTCCTAATGAACTGGATCACTTTTTATTTCATTCTAAATGAATAGGTTCATTTTCCATTCGATTCTAAATGAATCGGTTAATTTTTCTTTCGACTCTAAATGAAGCGTCTTAGTTTTCAATTCATTCTAAATGAATCTGTCATATTTTATTCGATTCTAAATGAACCGATTAATTTTTCATTCGGTTCGTAATGAACTGGTTCACTCTTTATTCTATTCTAAATGAATCGGTTAATTTTTCATTCGTTTCTAAATGAACTGGTTCGTTTTGCATTCGGTTCTAAATGAATCGGTTTACTTTTCTTTTGATTCTAAATGAATCGCCTTAGTTTTCAATTGATTCTAAATGAATCGGTCATATTTCATTCGATTCTAAGTGAACCGATTAATTTTTCATTCGGTTCGTAATGAACTGGTTGACTCTATTCTATTCTAAATGAATCGGTTTATTTTTTATTCGATTCTAAATGAACTGGTTCGTTTTGCATTTTATTCTAAATGAATTGGCTCATTTTTCTTTCGATTCTAAATGAAGCGCCTTAGTTTTCAATTGATTCTAAATGAATCGGTCATATATCATTCGATTCTAAATGAACCGACTAATTTTTCATTCGGTTTCTAATGAACTGGTTCAATCTTTATTGCATTCTAAATGAATTGTTTCATTTTTTATTCGATTCTAAATGTACTGGTTCGTTTTGCATTTGATTCTAAATGAATCGGTTCGCTTTTCTTTCGATTCTAAATGAAGCGCCTAAGTTTTCAATTTATTCTAAATGAATCGGTCATATTTCATTCGATTATAAATGAACCGACTAATTATTCATTCGGTTTCTAATTCATCATAGCGTTCTGAATAATTCTGAAAACATAGAGTATATAAAAAAATAATGTGAGAACAGCTCAAAGGTAATTTTATTTAAAGTTTTTTAATGGTTTTTGTAATAAATTTGGACAAACCCTTGATAAGTTATAATAAAATCAGTGGAGGAGGAGCCTCTTTAAAAATCCCAAATTAAAAAATTTAATTTGGGATTTTTAAAATTTCGACTGTTTTTGTAGTTAGGGGACTATAACACATCAAAAAAAATATATAGTTGTGGTCCTTTTTCATTTTTCTTGTTGCATAGTGTTATTTGTGATTGCTTTTCATTATAATTTATAGTTGTAATATTTACATTTCAAAATGTCTTTTATGAAGAAAAAATTAAATTTTACAATAGCAGTTGTTTTTGAAATTATTTCTTACTCCTTAAGGTATGCTATGTTTAATGTAAAGATTTTAATTAAACTGTTGCTATAAAAACACAGTGGGATGTTAATTGCAAGATGCAATAGGCAAAACACGTTTTAACAACAACTTAGGGGGAGATTTTTAAACAAAACAAACTTTATGTTTTTATTGTTTTATAATCTGCATTTGTTTGGTTTTATACTCGCTTTTCAAAGGCCATTTATCTTAAGCCTTTTTTCCATTTCCTGTTTGATTTTCTTCTCTCACCACTAATTGTTTCTGTACTTTTGAACATTTGAGTTTAAATACCTGTAGAGTTAGTTGAGTGTCTGTCGGTCTTTAGGCTAGTCTATTTGTTCATTTTAACAAGTTGAAGTAAAGAATTATTACATTTTCTAAAAACTAATTAAATTGAAATTAAATTTTGGTATTACGCACAAAAATTTTTATACAAAATTGTTTAATGTGTTTAGGATTTTTATATATCATTACATCAAGATTTTTTTTTCGGAAGTGGGAAATATTACTAGAAAAGAAAAAGAAAATTTTTATTTAAGGACTTTAAGTATGTGTTCTTCTTGAATAATCCTTTAAATTTAAATGATTTTTCTTTATGATTTACATATTGTAAACAAGGTTTTTACAGTCTTACAAAAACCATCTTACACACCTTGAAATAGTTTTATATTCCCCATTTAAATTTAATACAAATAACTGCCTAAAATAACTGTCTAAAATACAATGTAAATTTGAAATGGACGTGTTTAGAAGACAAGAAGACTTCATTGTTTTGTCATTCAATTGCTTTTGCGGTGTTTAAAAGATTTCTTAGTATGTGCGTATGTGTATTGACTACTGTTGCTGTAGCTGTTGTAATAGTAGAACCCAGCTGGCCACGTCCTTAAGACGTTATCAATGATGGGTGCACGACAATGTTGAATCCTAGACAACAAGTCAGGAACAGCCTCGGGAAAAAGTCATCAACAAGGTATTCGAAGAAATGTCACATCAATGTATCGTCAATCATTACATTAAGCGACAATGTTGCCTGCCTTGTCGTCAGTGATTATATAAGCGACAATGTTGCCTATTTTGAAGTCATTGATTACATAAAGGATAACGTCGCCTATTATTTCGAATGATTTCATAGGCGACAATGTCATTCATCTTGTCGTCAACGATAACATAAGCGACAATGTCACCTAATTTGTCGTCAACGATTAAATAAGCGACAATTTCGCCTATTTAATCATAGAATCGAATTTACTTAAAAGTTGGATTGAGGACAAAATATAAGACATTGTCGCTCATATTGTCCTCAACAATTTTACTAAAGACAAAAAGTAAGACACTATCGCTCAACTTGTCCTCAACAAGGTTGGACTGAAGACAAAATGTAAGACGTTGTCGCTCATATTGTCTTCAGCAATTTAACTGAAGACAGAACGTAAGACACTGTCGTCCCATACTGTCCTCAACAAAGCTATACTCAACAATTTAGCAGAAGACAAAACGTAATACACTGTCGCTCATATTGTCCTAAAGAAAGTTGAATTGAGGACGAAATGTAAGACACTATCGCTCATATTGTCCTCAACAATTTTATAGAAGACAAACCGTAGGACACTTTCGCCCATATTCTCGTCAACAAAGTTCTATTGAGGATCGAGGATGTAAGATATTGTCGCTCATATGGCCCTCAACAATTTAACTGCAGCCAAAGCGTAAGATACTGTCGCTCATATTGTTCGCAACAAAGTTTGATTGAGGACAGAATGTAAGATATTGTCTCACATACTGTCCTCAACAATTTAACTCTCGTCCATATTGTCCTCAACAAAGTTGGATTGAGGACGAAATGTAAAATATTGTACTCAAAAATTTTTTTTAAGACAGAACGCAAGACACTGTCGCTGATATTGTCCTCAAAAAAGTTGGATTGAGTACACAATGTAAGACATTGTCGCTCATATTGTCCTCAACAAAGTTGGGTTGAAAACAAAATGTAAGACACTGTACTCAACAATTTTTTTGAAGACAAAACGTACGACACTATCTCCCGTTTTGTCCTCAACAAAGTTGGATTCAGGACTAAATGTGTGGACACTGTCGCTTAAATTGTCCTCAACAAAGTTGGATTGAGGACATAATGTAAGATACTGTCGCTCATATTGTCCTCAATAAAGTTGGACTGAGGACAAAATGTAAGACATTGTCTTCAGCAATTTTATTGAAGACAAAACGTAAGACCCTGTCGCCAATATTGTCCTCAACAAAGTTGGATTGAGGGCAAAATGTAAGACATTGTCACTCATATTGTCCTCAACAAAGTTGGATTGCGGACGAAATTTAATACACTGTCGCTCAACTTGTCCTAAAAAAGTTGGATTGAGGACACCATGTAAGACACTGTCACCCATATTGTCAACAAAGTAGGATTGACGACAAAATTGAAGAAATTGTCCTCAAGAATTTTATATAAGACAAAACGTAAAACATTGTCGCCCATATTATCCGCAACAAATTAGGACTAGGGAGAAAATGTAAGACATTGCCCTAAACTATTTAACTAAAGACAAAGTCTAAGACACTGTCGTTCAACTTGTCGTCAAAAGTGTTTAATAGAGAACAACATCCAAGAATTTATCGTTCAGGTTGTCGATTTCCTTTAAATTCTCTTGCTAATCGACATAGGACGAAAAGTCGTACACAAATCATCGACGACAATTTCGTGTAAGACCATCTGATCAACTGGGAAGTAATAAAGATTTGTTATAAACACATCTGAATATGTGATATGCATTTTGAATTAATAAAATGGACAGGGGTAAAATATTGTAGACGCTACTACATAGCAATAGAAGAGGAAAAGACAAAAATAACACACATAATAGCTGTAGAAAACAACAATAACTGAAACAAACAAAAAACTAACGCGTCTTGCCTTAATAATTTTTTATTATTATGTTTGATAAAAGACTGGCTAAAAGCCATGTGTACATATTAAGGCGGTTCACAGTATAAGTTTTAGCCTGAAGTTCTGACATTTGTCATGATAACGAAATAAGTTTAATTTGTTAGACATTGTTGAAATACGATCAGGTTGCAAGGGAGTAGGAAATGTTTAACGGCTTCATTTTGAACTACGAAGTTAAACCTAAACTGTGAGCCGCCTTAATATTTATTTATTTTTTCAACTAAAATATATTTTTTCATAAGTCGTTTTTTATCATTTTCTCAATGTATTTCTTTTAAATCTCTGTGTGTGTTAACACTTTTATACTCTTATTATATTACATACAGACAAATAAAACAATAATTTTTATATATTTTAAGTTTCCTCTTATCACACTAAAGCCAACAACGTAAAAATTCAGTTAAGTTGAGGCAGGTTCAAATATTTTTTCGATGAGCCAGCACGTACAAAGTTTTTAAATTTATATAATGTTTTTCCTTCTGTTTTTTTCTTTCTTTCTTTCTTTCTACTTCGTTTCTTACTTTTGTTGATTCTTTGAAAAAAGCAAAAAAGTTAAAATTAATAAAATAAATTTGAAACAAACACTTGGGCTATAAGACACCCGGCAAAGACAAACACTGTAGAGAAAAAAAATATAGAAAATAAAACAGAGTTTTCCCAAGAACTTTAGCATAAATTTCAATCTTTGATACTAAAGAAAACTTTCAAGAAAAATTATGAGAAATTAAAAAAAAAATAAAAAACTAAGGATTTTGTTTCTTAAATGTTAAGAAACACAAGCAACAAAAATAAAACTTAAATAGAAAGAAAGAAAAAGTGCAAAAACTGTCTTCAAAATTTAATAAATTTATGAAATAAGAATTAAGTTATAAATTGGAGTCGAACTGTATGGATTTAATATTAAGATATTGAACTATTTTGGCTGAAGTTGGTTTTTTTTAAATTAAATTTTTCAATTAAATTAAATTTATATTTTTATTTAGAAAAAAAATTCTAAAGCATGTAGACAGAAAAAAAAATTTACTGCACGGAAGTTTGAACTTACATGTTTCGAGAGCATGCGATCTTCTCATCAGAGACACCAAAAAGCTTAATACCAGACATAAGGAGAAAAAAGTGAATATCAATAACTATCAAATGAAAAGCTGAAAAACAATTCTAAGAGTGACTTAGCATGAATTAATTAAAAGTAAATGATGTTCAACTACTTGACTGCAAATCGTTGTCATTGATAGTGTGGTTTAAGGGGTAAACATGTACGTTCAATCTTCCGTGCAGTCAAAATTTTTGTTCTACAAAAATATTCCTCTTGACATTTGACATCAAAGTGCTCCACACATCGTATACCTTAAACGTAAGTCTTACAAGATTTCCTATGCCGAGTAGTAATTGGGAAGAAGTATGAAATTAACCCTTAAACATATTTAAAGCTTTGAATAATTTCTAGAATGATTTCTAGAGTTGGAACTTGGAGCTTGAGAGTCTTTTTTAAGGTATATCAATCTGTGGAAAGCAGATTTACATACCACTGAAATTATTCTGGATCTCATGGACTATTGAACTCCAAAGCCCTCCTTCAAGCGATAATTTCGGTATTCCTTGACGGTGGACTTTTCCCTATCGTCATACGGGGCCATACATCTTTACACCGACGGCTCCAAACGGATAACGAGAGTTGTCGGCGGTATCTACATTGTGAAATTCGGGGTGAAAATATATTTTATACTCCCGGACGAAAGTAGCTTTTTACAAGCAGAAATATCTGCCATGAAAATAGCAATGAACTGGCTAAGGTTTTTTCGGGCATCGAATAGCGATATACAAATCATAGCCGATAGTCAACCGTCAATTAAAGCCCCCATGAATGTGTACACTACATAACAATCTAGTGCTACAACATTAAAAGCGATGGCGAGTCATTCAGGTATCACCCTCAAATGGGTACATGCAGATGGGTAAATTTCAGGCAACATCACTGCTGATGATCTTGCTATGAATCACGCTGATGATCTGACTAAGAGTGAAGCCCTACTTCGAGATGTCGATATTGACAATCTCATCGGCTCAAACCAATTGGTACAACGAGTCAAGTTTTTCTATAGCGAGAACTATCTGGCCTTTCCTTGTTGTTGCTATAACTAAGCAATTCCTGAATTTCCCAAAGTTGCACTGGCGGAACCTTACAGCCATGGTCATGGGGCGCAGCACCTTTGGAACCCACACTAAATACATGGGTCTCCCCTATTGCGGCTATTGCTTCAGCTATAATGACGAAGAAGAAGAAAATATCATTCACCTATTTTGCCTCTGTACCGTTCTGGGGGGATCATCGTCTTCGCCTTCTAAGCAAATGATCCTTCAGACGCCTCTATGAGTTATCAGAAGTTGACCTCAAAAATATATGTTCCTTTATTAGGAGCAGCGGGTGGTTCTCCCGGTGACTCCCTAAATGGCGTTTAATTCACAAAACCACCCCTCCTGCACGTTATTCCGTATGCCATACTCGTCTCTTCTCTTCTTCTCACTCTCTCCAAATCTATTTTTTTCCATTTAAATCCAATCTTTTTCTTTGCACTCCTTTATTTTTCTTTCTCGCCGTGGTTTATCTTTCCTGCTTTTTAAATGAGTACCACGATCAGCTCCTCCATATACAGTCAGTGATTTCACAAAACGCAACAATTACTGAAGATATATTTACGTTATTAATTGCGCCTTCTATATCCAGAAAGGATACCATAACATATTTATTTTTGTCGTGGGTATCCTCTATGTTTCCTACGACATTATTCAGTGCGGTTTCTTACTATTTCCTTCGTGCTTCCTTTGTTTATCTTTCCTGCTTTTAGAATGACTACCGTTTCTCCTCTCTTAACGCGGTGGAATGTATCAGATTCTGGGCTTCCCTTAAAAATTTATATCAACCAAGGTAAAATCATCTCTATTGATTGCTGCAGTAATGCGGGGAAAATTCCGTCTAACCCTGCCATCTTAAAAGGTTTAAAAGAAGCCACAACTCACCTTACTTTAGCTGACTCTTCAAGAAAGTCTACCATATCACTTCTTTGTATAGCAAATCTTCGAATAACCTCCAAAACAGGATGCCAATTTAGAGGTTTCATGATTACATCCAAAGTTTCCTGCCAGATTCAGCATCAGACATCATCTTCTGCAGACCTCTAACCATCATGTTTGAAAAGTTCGTAAACTCATATGCTTATATAAAAACTCTCAACGAAGAAATGAGAATTACAAAAATAAAACCATGCGAGTTTGAAAGCTTTTCAAACTTCCTAAAGTTTTCGCTGACTGTTGATTCCATTATATTTATCTTAAAAATAATTACATTGTTTACTTTGTGTGTAAAAATTTTAATTCTCTACAAAAAGTCCATAATTTTTTACTTGTTCCTATAGCTTTTTGTTTTATTTGTTCTTGCACCCACCTTCATTCATATTTCTTTGTCACTCCTGCTTTATAATTATGATGAAAATTATTTGTATGAATGTTTATTTTAAAATATCTTGGAAATTCCTTATGCAAATTCTATGTTGCAAGCAGATATTCCTTTATTATGTATTGGCGCCACACCTTCTTTTACGCATGACTTTTAGTTTGACACTTTCTTGAGTAAATAAAATTTATTTTCTTGGTCTTTTATTTTTATTGTTTATTTATGTAAATGTTAGATTGTCATCTCTTACACTTTTCTTATTCTTGTCTTTAGTTCGATGTTAAAGTTCTTTAAATATTTATGCATGCAGATTAATGCAAGAAAAATATGCAGGAAAATATGCAAATATGCAAGACGAAAAATATGTAAAAAAAAAAGTATAAAAGGAGAGGCTGCTATCGTTAAAAATATAAAAAGGATAAAGAAGATGGCAATTAGTAACACACACAATACAAAGAAGCTGAAGGATTAATTTTGGGAAAGAAAAATTTTTATATTTTCTTTAGAAAAGTTAAAACTGCTTAACAGGTTTATATAGGAAAATACAGATAATAAATCTTCCATCACTTTTTCTAATACACATTTTTTCGCTATCTCTCTTTCTCTCTCTCTATCTCTCCCTTTTCTTATTAATATAACCTTCATCATTTCGTTTCACTAAATTTAAACCTTTTATTTCTAGACAAATAAATAATTAAGATTAATTCTTTTAATTACTCCATTAATGATCTAAGCTGTCATGAACTCTGCTAGCGTTAATTCCATAGATAGTTACTGTAATAAATGTTAAAAGAAATGACTTCATACATTCGTTCATATTTCAGAAACATTTTCCCACAAAATCCCTTTTAACATCAATCTTTAATACGTTGCTTTGGATTTAATGATGCGTCAATTGGACAGAAATAAATGTAAAATAATTCTGCAACAAAAAAAAAACGACTCCAATACAAAGAGACAATCGTTTAAATTACAAATATTTCAGGCGGCCACTTTGTCGGATCGATTTCCACTTAAATTTACCATGGAACCAAACTGCAAACAAACACTTTCGAATAAAAAAAGTTTTTTTTTTTAAATCGGTCCATAAATGGCGGAGTTATGCGATAACCAATATTTGGGGCGGGCAAATTGACCGTGCGATTTTCGAAAAAAAAAATTATATAAAAAATTATAATAATATTAATAATGCGAGCAAACTTCAAGAACCCCTGTTCAAACAACAGAAGAATTTTGAAAATCAGTCTATAAATGGAGCAGTTATGAGACAACCAATGTTTGGGGCAGACGAATCGCCCCTCCGATTTTCAAGAAAAAAAAATTATGGTACCAAACTGCAAGCAAAAAAATTTTGAAAATCGGTTTATAGACGGATGAGCTATGTGGCAATCAATTTTTAGGGCGGGCAAATTGCCCGTCAGATTTTCAAAAACAAAAAAACAAACAAACAAATGGGACCAAACTGCAAAAAAACTTAAAAAAAAATTTTTGATAAGCGTTCTATAAATGAAGGGCTTATGCGACAATCCATGCTTGGGGCGGGCAATTGCTCCTCCGATTTTCAAGTAAAAATTATGGGACCAACTGCAAGAAAACCTTTTCCAAATTTTTTTTTGAAATATGGTCCATAAATGGAGGACTTATGCGACTTTCAATATCTGAAAAAACAAAAGAATTTCAAAAATCGGTCTATAAATGGAGGAGTTATGCGACAATCAATATTTGGGCCCGTAAAATGCCCAACCCCTAATTGCAAGAAAAAAATTATGGCACTGATTTGGTGCCATAATTTAAAAAAAATATGGGACCAAACTGCTAGAAAACTTAAAAAAAGATTTTGACACTCGGTCCATAAATGGAGGGCTTATGCGACAATAAATATTAGGGGCGAGCAATCGCCCCTTCGAGTTTCAAATAAAAATTATGGGACCAACTGCAAGAAAACATTTTTTTTGAAAATTGGTCCATAAATGGAGGAGTTATGCGACATTCAATATTTAGGACGGGCGAATTGCCCGTCCGATTCTCGAAAAAAATAAGGGACCAAACTGCAAGCAAACCTCTCAAAAAACAAAATTTTTTTTAAAAATCGGTCTATAAATGGAGGAGTTATGCGACAATCAATATTTGGGCCGGCAAATTGCCTCCCCCCCCCCCCCTTCCCCAGCAAGAAAAAAATTATGGCACCAAACTGATTTAGTGTCAGAATTTAAAAAAATATATATGGGACCAAACTGCAAGAAAACTTAAAAAAAGATTTTGACAATCGTTCCATAAATGGAGGGCTTATGCGACAATCAATATTTGGGGCGGGCAACCGCCCCTTCGAGTTTCAAATAAAAATTGTGGGACCAACTGCAAGAAAACCTTTCCCAACATTTTTTTGAAAATTGGTCCATAAATGGAGGAGTTATGCGACATTCAATATTTAGGACAAGCGAATTGCCCGTCCGATTCTCGAAAAAAAATATGGAACCAAACTGCAAGCAAACCTCTCAAAAAACAAAAGGATTTAAAAAATCGGTCTATAAATGGAGGAGTTATGCGACAATCAATATTTGGGGCGATGCGAATTGCCTCTCCGAATTTCAAGAAAAAAAAATTATGGCACCAAACTGCAAGAAAACCTTTAAAATTTTTTATTTATACATATTTTTATTTTTTGAAAATCGGCCCATAAATGGAAGAGTTATGCATGCGACAATCAATATTTGGGGGGGGGGGGGGGATAATGACCCCTCCGATTTTCAAGACAAAAATTATGGGATCAAACTATCGAAATACATAATAATCCCCTGGTCAAACAGTAAAAGAATTTGAAAATCGGATCGGATATTTGGGACAGACAAATTGCCCCACCGATTTAAAAAAAACTTATGGGACCATACTGCAAGCAAACATGTACGAACAGTAAAATATTTTTGAAAATAGGTCTATGAATTTAGGAGTTATGCGACAATCAATATTTGTAGTGGACAAATGGCCCCTCAACTGGCCCAAAAATGAAACTTAGTGCAATAGAGATGGAATATTTACCAAATTTGTTCTGTCTCTTTTTTTCTATTGAAATTGCTTGTTGACAGCGAATCTCATGGCAAACATTGATACTCGGACATCGATGTCAGAGCATGAACGAAACATAGACATGAGCGTTCCACATTAGCCATATGCAATGTCCGATATGATGTCTATACCAAGTTCATGGCTAGTGGAGACCCCTCAGTTAATATTTGAAAAAAAAAAGCTTTCTACCCTTCTAATGTTTTCAACTTTTCATTCCTTTATTACTTTAAGATGCTTTACAACAATCAACAATTTGGTTCAACGGTCTTTTTTTTACGTAATTCAAATGAAAAGTAAGAATAAAAATGTATACTTTATGAAATCTATACTCAGCTCAAGTTGTACAAGCATTACGATTATTATGATGATGATGATGACGATGATTTGCTTTGAGGCAGCCAAGTTAAAGTAAAACGAAACCCTTGTATACCATAAATGTTAAGTACTAAGTAAAGAATATAGCTTCCCATATCTTGTGAACAACAATAACAACAACTACAAGAGCATATACATTGTACGTAGTAACAACAATTTATTTATATTCTTAAGATCCAAAGGCTAAAGGTTTATATTACCTGTGTTTTTTTTTCTTTTTTGACGTACAATTTTGTGTGCGTGTGCGTGTGTGTGTGTTTGTGTGTTTCTTTTTTGGTCTTCTTTTTCAAAAATAACTGAAAAACTCTCATGAACATTTAGAGACACACTAGAATGCAAGTCACATATCTCTATATGTATAGACACACACATAGAGGCACTTGGTTACTATATCCCAGTTGGCCACGTCTTTAAGACATCATCAATGACGGGTGCATGACAATGTTAAATCCTCGACGACAAATGTCGGACAGCCGGATCAAATCTTCGATGAACTTTTCGAACAAGTGTTGCGAAAATCGTGCACGATTTAATGAGCCTATGTTGTCCTCAATGATTATATAAACAAAAAAAGTCGCCTATTATGTCGTCAATGATTACATAGGCTACAATGTCGTTTGCCTTGTCGTTAACGATTACATAGCGACAATGTCACCTACTTAATTATTGAATATTTTTGCTTATCTGTTTTTCCGTTTCATTTAAATTATTGACTGAACTAGCTGATATTCGAACTGAGGCTGCATGTTTATAAGCGCTTACCACCCTGCTGCTGCTCCACTTAAAATATAGACAACAAAAGGCCAACACAATCATTTGTTTGATTGAAGACAAAATGTAAGACGTTGTCGCTCAATGTTTTACATTTTTTCCCATTAACATTGTGGAGGACAAGATGAGTAACAATGTCTTAATTGTTGTCCTCAATCCAACTTTGTTGAGGACAACAATTAAGACATTGTCACTAATCTTGTCCTCCACAATGTTAATGGGAACAAAATGTAAAACATTGTCGCTCATATTGTCCTCAACAAAGTTGGATTGAGGACAACTTGCAGGAATTTGCCGCTCAGATTGTCGTGAACGACGATTTCCTTTACAATGTAGAGTAGAAAACCAATCGACAGAGGACAGTACGTGGAAAAATCGTAGATGACAATGTCGTGTAAGGCAATCTGGTCAACTGGGATATTCTAGGTGCTCTTTTGTACTTTTTTTCTGTGTTACCTATTGAGTCATACTTGGCTAAATTGTTTTAAGCCAGTCTGAAAATTTATTTCAAAACGTACAGTTAGATATATATATTTTTTGGAATCGAACTAGTTCTCTATTAAATAAAAAAAAATCTGCATTTGCATGGAACAAGTTGTGGAAAGTCGATTAGAACGTTTAGCTTTAGCCTAACAAAAGCTGCGAACAAAAAAAATTATATAGAAATTTTCTACACTCCTATAAAAATATGTTAACGCATTCATGACGCCCTGTCATCAGAATTCTGACATAAATGTCATCAATAAAACGAAAGCAGACATCAATCTGATGACAAACGTCATCATCGAATTTTGTTATAGGCTAAGTGTCATCATTGATATGACTGGAATGACATCAATACGATGTCACTTTTTATATATTATTATAAAAGAAATATGTAAAAAATTTTATAATGTTTATAATTTGTATTTTAATAGAAATGTTATTATGGTTTAATTTTTGTGTTTAACCCCATTTTTTAAAAAAGTTAAAAACCATGGCATTGCTGCCTTGATGTGCACTTGTCATCTTTACTATGACAGAGGTAATAATCAAATATGTAAGTCTTTTTAACATATAATACATTGAGGCCAACCTTTTCATCATATTGATGACACTTAGTCATCATATGTATGTCGCATCAATAATGTTTGGCTGAGTTCCAAAACATCATTTGCAATGCAACTGAATTAAGTTATACATTCCTAAACGCAACCATGTAAACATTGGCAATGTCACACGTCCAAAATGTATACAAAAAAGTTATCGATACGCAAACAAAAGCAAATTGTGTATCACTAATTTTGTTGCTGCATTTTTTTTTCAAAGTAAACAACATAGTTGGTTACTTTGTATCGAAGCAGTAGCAAAACCGCATCACTATAATGTGTTTGATGTTTTGAAAGTCAGCCTTTATGTTGATTTTGTGCTGGCGATGTTTTGGATGGTGACATAGCTGATATGGTAGAGGCTTTTTTTTTTATAAATGTGCGATGAATTGAGAAGCTTGGGATCAAGACCCACATTATAAGAAAAATTAAATAACAAAAAGTAAAACTAAAAGAGGAATAAGTTAAAGTACGAAAACAGAAATATATATAATTGTTTCAATTATTTGATTGATGACTCACAGCTGATGTAAAATTTAACATCACAACGATGAAAAGTATCATTGGCTCAAAAACAAAGACACTTGACATATGACGGGGGTTCTGTCAGTGACATCATATTAATTACATTTTGTCATATAATTATTGTCAATTAGTTATTTCCCTGACGTTGATGTGTCATTGCATTGATGACAGATTTGTCATCATTGGCATTTATGACCAACCGGCTGATGCAAAGGTTGGCATCACAATCATGATTAAAAGTGTCATGGGGTAAAAAACGAAGACACTTGACATAGCATTGATGTCAAATTACATCAGCTTGATGACGCTTTTTCTATTAGTGTATAGGTCTTGGAAGACACCAAAGCTCCAGACTCCACTTTAAAGCTAGAAATCATTCAAAACCTAAAACTAGTTTACGGGTTAATTTCGTACTTATTCACAATTAGACCTATAGTAGAATTGAATGGCAAATATTTTTGTGGAACATTTTAACCTGCTATATTACCGCTGAAGGAACGTTTTTGGGCCCTTTTTTAAGAAAGGGACAAAAAGACCGATACAACGAAGAGTTAGAGGCTTAAAATATTCCACAAAAATGTTTCTCATGGTGCTCTACATAAAACTGCTGCGCACATATTATGCTTGAAACGTAAAGCTTATAAGATTTCTTATGCAAGATTTCTTAAAGAGGATTTATTACTGTAACTCCTCCTAAAATTAATCCCAGATGTAAACTTTCAAAACACAATTTTTTTGATGGCTGCTGCCAGAACCAGTGGTTAGAGGATTGTTATATATATATATATTTTTTTTGTTGTTGTACATTGTATTTAGGAAAGAAAGACTTTTCAGTTTGCCCTCTTATGCAAATGATACCCTTCATAACCATCATTCTTCTCTTTGCTGTTCTTGTCATGTGGTTAAACAATTTTTGTTTTTTATTACGAAAAAAATAAGACAGAGAAATAATAAAGTTAGTTCTGCTATTGTGCCCCCAAGAAAGAAAGAAAAAAAACTAACTGGCAACAGAAACAAGGTGCTGTAATAATAAGTGAATATTTGAGAATGCATTACAACAGCACTTTCATCTTTAAATCACATAATCCACCTTATCAAAACGTTTCTTAAAAAATTCTTATTCGAAAGTAAGTGAAATATTGCCTTGATGTATGTCGAGCAAAAATGTCTGCACATTGCCTTTACATTATGCAGAGAAACCTGCCCACCTATACAAATAAATAACCAAAAGATGGCTCAACACACTGAAGTAAAATAACTCGGTGTTCATCTTGATCGTCGTCTAACATGGAAGTCCCACATAACTGCAAAGGTGACCCAAATGAAATTAAAAGCAGCTGAAATGAATTTGGCTCATTGAAGGGAACTCTACTCTAAGCCTAGATTGGAAGCTTCTTCTATACAACTCCATTCTAAAACCAATATGGTCCTACAATATCCAGTTATGAGGCACTACCTCGGCATCAAATTTAGAAAAAAATTCAAAGGCGACAAAATAAAATACTCCATACGATTACAGCAGCCCCATGGTATGTCCGAAACAAGCGAATTCATAAAGATTTAGATGTACCGCTGGTTAAGACAGTGTGGTCTAGACACGTGACAAGATACATAAAAAACTCGAGTTGCAGCCAAATGCCCTAGTCCGAAACATCATTAACTTTAGAGGGCACACTCGGCTGAGAAGGAGGAACACTCTTGCTCTCAGCCGATCACGAGAGATGTAGACAACCAAAGAATCAACCGCCGAAACAAATATTTTTGTCTGGCATTGGCTGAACTAAAAAATTTTTAATTTTTAGAGTTAAGATTTGATTACTGTTTTTTACTTCAATTTTATTGAAGATACAATAAATAAATATAACCGTTAGAAAAAGTTAGGAAGTAGGAGTGCCCGCATAAACTATTGGAGAGTGTGCTGGACTACTAGTGAAGTTCGATTACTGCTCACACCCTGGATGCTTCTGCAGACAAGCCGCAAAGGCTTCTTCTTTCTCGCTTTGTGTTTGTTCTGAAAAAAAACAACTCCAGCAACTTTATGAACGCCAAACCCGTTGATGAACTTATTAATCTAAAGGCTAAATATCTTGCAATAACATGTTTTATATCAATACCCTGTACTGTCACTTTCATATCATGCAACATATCAAATTAATAAACACAGATTTAGCTTACAAGCCTCTACTTCAGGAATGTATTTTTTTTATCTAATGTTTTTCTGTTTCTTATAATAAACTTTTTTTTATAATAGAAACAAACTCATTGAGGATTTTCTTTACTTTGTACTTGTTTTTGGGTTTAATTTGTTAAAATAATTAGTTCTACAATAAAACAATTGTCTGAATTTTTTTTTTTCTTTGCTCTTACAATCAGTGTATCAGTGATTTTGAAAGTATGTGTGTGTGTGAGAGAGAGAGAGATCAAGAGAGTATGTTAGGCTGTAATACAAAGAGATATTTTGGAGGATTTGCAAAGGTTTTTTAACTGACAATAAAATTTTAAAATAACAATACACTGAAAAAAAATTTAGAAACTGGTAAGATTTTTTCTAAAAGTCTTAGCCCGAAAAGTAGTGCTACGAAAGCCACTAAAGTTTGAGGGTGCTGTTGGCTGAGATATTTAACGCGTTGACTACAAACCCTAAGGTCTTAAGTTCAAGGCTTGCCTAAAGCCAACAACATCATGAATTTTTCTGATATGCATTGTTGGTGTGTCATTATGTTGATTGTTGTTAAACTATTGAAAGTGATGAAGGCATAGATAACAGTGATCACTTGAGGAGTACCGGCATAAGAAATTTTCTAAGCCTTACGTTTAAAGTATAAGGTGTGTTCAGTGCCTTTATCTAAAACATATTTTTGTGACATTTTAACACTCTAAAACTTCGTTGTATGGACCTTTTTGTACCCTTTTTTTGAAAATGGGGGCGAAAATTTCTCCTTCAGCAGCGATAGAATGCTCTAGGGTAGAATGCTCTACAAAAATATTTGCCATACAATTATACTATAGGTCATCGAAGACACCCAAGCTCCAGACTCAAGTTGAATGCCAGAAAGCATTTAATACTTAAAATGTATTTAATCTCGTATGTATTCATAATTTGAACTCGACATAGGAAATATTATAAGCCTTACGTTTAAGATGTGATATATGTTTTAAAGGAAATATACAATTCTGTCAAATTTCTTTAAGAAAGTCAATAGAAATTAGATATATTTTATTACGGCCTATTCACATAGTACGTAACGCTATTTTCGGAGGTTTTATACACCCACCCACCCCCTTCCCCCCCTTCCTAACGCTTTTTACTAAATTTTCAGTATAAAGTATCTAATCCGTAACAAATCTTTACACCCCCCTGGAGCGTTACGTAATATGTGAATGGCCCCTTAGCTTAGATGGAGAAATATCCAATTTTCCTCCCGCCTTGTTCAAACTAACTAATTAAAATAGGATATGAACTTTCTTGACATACTAGGTATCAACATTAACTTATAAACTCTGTGCAACAAAATCAATATTCGCCTGTGTTATTTATTTTGGTGGTGTCATTTCTTCAAGTGTAGATACAAGTTGTATTTTACTAGAAACAACAGGTAACCATTATTAATACACACACACACATCCATATGCAATTCATCTTGTATACAGAGAGTATGAGTAATAGTGAAGAGTAGAAAGATTAATACACTCATTGTTAATAAAAACAACTGACTACATGTTTAGTTCAACGTGCCCAGTTTAGCGAATTTTTCCCAAAATTGGGGATATATTTTTCTGGTTGGGGATGGACAATTTCGTGTTGCGGATCTGGGGATTTCTTTGAGGGCATAATATATTTTTGCTAGTCTTTTTTAATTTTCCTTACAAAATATGTAGATAGAGGTATTGCCGAACTTTCATAATTTTAAATAAAAAAATAAAAAAATTCAGAAATATCTGAAACAAACTACAGTTGGAAAGTGTTCTACAATGGATATGTGATCACTATTACTGTATTAACTTGTTCGAGAATTTCGAGATTAGGTTTGAGAAAAACTGAGAATCTTGGTTCAGCTACTGTGTGCAGGGCTGCCAGTATTGAGAAGTTGTTTTACTGCTATTATTTTGAATGTCGCTGTAGTAAGAAGGATGTTATTGAAGCATATTGGTAGATGATCATTTACGGAGAACTTGCACTAGAGAGGACCAGGGTTTTTTTTATAAATTTTTATAAATGTCTGTACTCATGAACGTACGTAAGCTACACATGTTTGCTGAAAACTACCTGTTCCTAAGTAGGGCTGCCAGATTGAAGAGTTTAATACTAATTGGGATTTTGTTGAGAATATTCTGAAATTCCTTTATTTTTAAAATTTTTAATCATTCTGCTTGTCTGTTATTGCAATTTATATTTGATTACACATGTTTACAAATTGTGCTCAACTTTTGTACCAGAGCAACGGAATGTTCGCAAGTCTTGAAGATAATATTTTTGCCGAATCTCAGATTTTTTAACTGAATTGGACAAACCGTTGTCCAATTATGTTAATATTTGTCTTGCAATAGCTTTTTTCGTTATTCGCAAATAACTTGGAAAAAATCCCCAAAAACCCCAAATATTAAAAAATCTATTTTTATTCAAAATAAACAAATTAGTAAACGAATTTTTTATTAAATATCAAATTTTAATTATTTAGAATAATTTTCTTATGTTATGTTAGAGAAGTCACACACTCAGGCAATTTATTAGTTAATTAATTAATGTGTTACCTTCTTTGGGAAAGGGATAGTGTAGAGTTAACAGATGTTGAAGTGATAGAGAGATATATAGCTTAATTCTTTTGCAACACTATTATTGCGCGTTTTGTTGATTTCTTACAGAAGTATTGCAGCACCTCTGGTGTTAAGTAGAAGCATTATTTTTTGTTTACTTCGCCGACGATTCTGCCATAATTCCGACGAAGATGGGTGCTATGATGTTCATTAGTATATGTCAGTATTAATCGTTGCCGGTACTGCTCAGTGCTGTGCCTTCCTTCATCACTTTAATAGTCCAACAGCATTTAACACAATGACACAGCAAAGCACAGCAGAAAAATTCATGTTGTTGACGACTTGCCTGGCTGGCACTAGTCTCGAACCCAATACCTCAGGTTTCATTTGCTTTGTGGTCAACCACTACAGCCAACAACAGTACCCTCAACCTTTGACTAAACTTAATACAGCTTTGTTAAAATATCTTTTCCAAAATGCTTATTTAAATTGGTGAAAGAAGGAAGCTTATTCCACTGAGTTTTATGTGCGTCCCCTACTTTCAAAGGAACTAGCACAAAACTTCCTACGAAGCGAATATTTTTGTAAACTCAATTCTTTTCAGATTTGACGCTGCAGGAGTCAATGTTGTGACTTATGCAGACATTATCAGGGATGTTCATGGACGCAGTAAGAAACATTATGTCCAACGCCTTGGGCACACTCAGCAAATGGGTTACAGGCTGTAGTCTTGCCATGAACCCAAACAAAATGGAACTGGTACTATATACTACAAAGACCAAGGTTCAGGGGGTTATTATGTAATTCGATTCGAAACGGAAATCATTCGTATTTGTATACCTCATACATTGTGTTTCGAATCGAAATGCATAATAACCCCCCTGAGCTTTAGACTCCCTCGGTTGCAGAATAAGGTAATATCTCTATCGGATATCGCAAAATATCTAGGAGTTATGCTGGACCCTAAACTTTCATGGAAACTAAATGTGCAACGCAGGGTTAAAAAGGTCACAGTTGCCTACTACTCCTGTCAGCGGATGTTTGGTTCCAAATGGGACCTAAGCCCTAACATGTTTAAATGCACATTTCATATTAACTTACGGATCGGTAGTATATTGGTCCGCCACAAGTAAGAATTACTTGGTAGACCAATTAATTATACAGAGTAGAGAGATCTGCTTGCACCAGTATTTCGGGTTGTTTACGTACTAGACCTTCAGAGGCTGCAAATGGTATACTAAATTTAATACCGATTGGCCTTCATGTAATGACAAAGACTAGCGGCATCTGGGAGGCGCTAGAATCTTAGATATTTTACCACCGACATTGAGGAAACCCTCCGATTACATGGTACCTCATCTGGACTTTGATAGCACTTTCAAAGTCCTTATTCCATCCAGACGGGAGTGGAAGGGAGATAACATAAAAAAATACTTCAATTTCAGCTTGTATACTGGAGTCTTCTCGTAAGATCTTGTGATAAGATACTCGTTTCGACTTCCAGATGAAGCCTCTGTATTACAGACTGAAATATTGGCTATAACGGAGGCGGGCAGGCTATTGAGCGGAAAGGAGTGAACAAAGGAAAATCGGCATCTTCGTCCACAGCCAAGCGACACTTCTGTCTCTTAGAATAGAATAGAGGAAATATCTATAAATTAAATCTCTGCATGATTCTCCTTATAAAAGTCAGCACAGAGGTTGGAGAAGCCCGTCTAATATCATATGAACACAGAAACTCAGAAGAAAAAACACGCCTTCTACTATTATAACAGACCATACACTCCCAGAGAATGTGTGGGGTTGTCTCGTCCTGTTCCAGGCATAAACGACACAAGGGTGAACCAACTTGGTTACTTTTCCACAAAGGATAGTTCAGTCCAAAGTGACCAGAGAGAAAACCAGTAACAATCCGCAAATCATTCCTGTTGAAATTCAGGATGCCACTGTATGAAAATGGCTGCATTAATGCTTTGACTTGCCTTAAACCAGAAGAAGCCAGCCACACTTTCTTCGCGTCTGATCTGTCCTTTCCTTTGATTAAGGACTTGACAGTCTACCAGTTTACGCTGCAAAAGGGCTCTGGGCTCATAAGAGGAGCACCAGAGGTCTTTCTAGCCAATTCATCCTCTTATTCGTTACCCGGATGACCACTGTGGCCAGGTATCCAGTATCCATGGAAACCTAGTTCCGTATCGATAGCTCCTGTATTGAGTCAAAATACTCTAAACAAGTTTAGAACGGAATTCCTAAGAAATGAGGCGCTTAATAGCTGGCTGACTATTGGAAAATATAGCTATATGCTCGTCCTTAATGCAGCTACTTAAAGAAATCCCCCTTATTCCGTAACAATTTGTCGATGTCACGTCAAGACAATACCAAAAAGTTGCCACATTTCTACTCCACATCGACAACAATTTACTATTACTGACACCCATTTACTATTCTCTAAGGCAGACAGACGACTTGCGTGACGTCTTGCCGTGACGTCGACAAATAGTTACGAAATAAGGGGAATATGAGCACACTTGGTGATCGCTAGTGTTGCCGCCTGAAATACCGTAGGCCATTTGCCCATGGAAACAGAGATTTTCATGTTTGGTCCACAGTCTCCAGCGCAAATTCCATCTTCCGTTTTGGATCCATCCGTATACCAGCATAATCTTCTGGTATCCACAGTGGGACCGTTTTCTCTATTTTTTTAGGTCACATGCAACTTTTTCTCCTTTAGTTAGCCAGTGCAAGGGTGTGCTATCCAGATTAGGTGATCAGACTGACCTGGCCTTCATCTGGGTTCCCGCACATAGCAACTTCCCTAGTATCGCCTGCTGAAATACCGGAGGCCATTTGCCCATGCGCACAGAGACTTTCACATTTGGTCCACAGCATAATCTTCTGGAATCCACAGTAGGACCGTTTTCTCTATCCCTTAGGTCACATGCTACTTTTTCTCCTTTAGTTAGCCAGTGCAAGGGTGTGCTATTCACATTAGCTGGCCAGGCTGACCTTGCCCTCATCTGGGTTCCCGCACATAGCAACTTCCCGAGCATCGAACAGGCGGATGAGCTGGCCCTGGCTCTGATATGGACGCCTGCACTGCTGAATCGGTAGCTATCCCGTTTACCACCTATTAGAAACTATATTTTTAAATATTATCGGCAGAAAACTGAAGACAGGTGGCGCAAGTTGAGCACGTGTAAGGTGGATAGGAAGATGTGGACTTGCTACAGCGATAAGCGCCCAGCACAACCGACGAACAAGTAACCGTAGGGACATTTCGACGCTCGTTATTGTAGTGATGCTGCACTGGGTGATCCATAGACATGTTAGCAGAATAGGACTTTCCTACAATGCGTTCAGCCGTAGTTGTCGGGATCAAACTAAAGAAGAAACAGTTTTCCATTTTCTTTGCGAGTGCCC
Source organism: Panzeria rudis (assembly GCA_956483635.1). NCBI lineage: Eukaryota > Metazoa > Arthropoda > Insecta > Diptera > Tachinidae > Panzeria > Panzeria rudis. The sequence goes on from OY101451.1 coordinate 89,586,893, forward strand.
GCCCTTGTACCTTTTGAGATACAAATTCTTGGGCAACAACTTACTAGATGATCTATCAGAGCTATCAGAGATAGGTTTAGGTGACCTGATTAGGTATCTCAATACGACGAGTTGGTCTAGCACCTACTACCGGATCGGATATTAGGATTTTAACCTACATAGGCTAACACTGACGAGTGGAGTGGTCTGCCAAAATGGAATGTTATTGATTCTACTTGAATGCTTGCGCGTAGCAGGCAGCCACGTAAACTAACCAACCAAATGCAAAAAAAAAGGGGGAAAGTAACTCCCCATAAAATGAGTCCCAGATGCACACCTTCAAAGCCCCGATACCCGTATACATTTTTTTGGTGCGCTCTGTCAGAATCAGTCGTTAGAACCTTGTAACGAAAAAATTAATTTTTGTGATTGGTGTTATTTAAGAAAAATGAATACGAGAGTGTTTTGTTAATTCAAGCTTGGAATTTACCTTCGCTAACTTTAACGTACATATATTGAATTGAATGTTGCATATCTTAAGGAGGAATACTTTAGTGCAGTACTACTTTATTAATTGTTGAAACTGCTTAACAATATTTTTTTTAAGTTTGTTGAGCAATTTTTTTTTCTGTTGTTATAAATGATTTGGGAGAATTTCCTTCTTTAATGTGCAGATGACAAAAAGAAGTATCTGGCATCATCCCTTTGCACAAATTTACTAAAAATACACATACCTGAACAATTTGACAGGTAAGTGTGTATGCAAGTGTGTTTGTGAGTATCTAACTATAGGCCGCCAACAAACCAAAACCAACTTTAAAAAAAACTGAAAAAATTTTATACAAAAATATAAAAACATGATATGGCGGATGGTTGTATGACGAACGGACAGCTTCATACTCAATATATGGACTTGTTAAGTAAAGACTGCATGCCAACGACATCAGTACGTAAATGACCGTGCAACAAACGTGAATAATACAATTTTTTTCTTAATTTCATATATAAAAAGTGGCAAAGGAAGCAACAAGTATAATTTAAAAAAAACAACATTACTGACGTATTAATGGAAAAAAGAACAACAACAATAATGACCACTTTTTTTTAATGAAAACAGAAATAAAGTCAGTCATAAAGATCGATCGATCATTAAAGTGTTTAACAAATTTCTTTCAAAATGTTTAAGCCAACAAAGTAATATTTAAAAAAAAATTAAGTTTTATATAAACCAAAACAAACAAAAAAAATCAGTTAAATAATTTTGTTTAAAATAGAAAAACCATTTTAAAGCATTTGAAAAAAAGTCATTGTTTTTATAAGGATAATCGTCTAACGGGTTGAAAATTTTCAAACCTTTCTTATATCTCTAACAATTTGGAAAATTATTAGCCAAGTCAATAACACAACTTTTTTTCTTTTTGAACGATTTTCATTTTTATAAAGCTTTCAAAATTAATGAGTGTGTGTGTGAGTTTATGATGTTTGGCTTTAAAATCTATAAAATTAATTGTAAATTATTGTAACGTGCGCATTTAAAACAAATTTACACAAGCGTAACGTGGTGAAAAATTTGTTGTTTTTTTTCTTCTTTCAAATAACAACTGAATTATTAAAAAAGAAAATCATATTAAAACAATCATATAAAATGATCAAAGTGAAAGATTTTTAATTGAAAACCAACAACAACAACAACAAAAATATTAACATAAAATAGAGAAAAATAATAATAAAATTTACAAAGAAAATTAAATATAATAGAGAAAAAATCAACACAAACTTACCAAACTTCAGCCAAGCAACACTGGGTTCAATTGCACAAAATCTGCAAATAAAATATAAAGAAAAACTTTAAAAATTTAATGCAAATTGATTGTTATTAGATTAAAGTTCGTATTAGGCTAAAGTTCGTATCAGAACAGAAAGAATGGGACATGATACATAATTGCAAAAATTAAAAGAAAAATTTTAGAACATAACAACACTGTTTACGGAAACAGCAATACTGCCTCATCAAAGTTCATGTGCTTTTTTGTCTTTTACAGGATATAAATACTATTTATACAAATCATGACTGGAAATAGAATGCGAGAGTTTTTTATTATTCCCACGCAAACTTAACTCCAACTTAATTAACATATTCAAATTTTCTATCATTAAATAAACGTCATAGGGCATTGATCAGACTAAAATAAAACTGTGGGGTATTGTTGACTATAGAAAACCGAAAGTCGATGTGCCCCACGGTTTTATTTTAGTCTGATCAAAGCCATATGTTGGTCAGGATAGTGGTGTGGTAGCTGGCACCTGATACTACATAATTTTTAGCTTTTAGTGCATTATCTGCATCATTGATATGTTTCATTACAATAAAAACATTTAACTTTTTTTTACTTATTTTATTTTGAAATTTTTTAGTTTTTTACTTTATGTCCTAAACTCTATAATCTGGCATTTAGTTTCGGATTGTACCTTGGATTTGGATTTTTTTTTTCGTGGGGTACTGCATTATAGTAGCCAAACGCTTTCATTTAATTTTATTTAATAATGGGGCTGACAGTATCTATGCATGAATATAAACCCCCCCCCCCCCCCCCCCCCCCTTTTGTACTGGCCACCATTTTGATACTGGAAGTTTTGCATTGCGTACTGTATTCTACTAGTCAAACCATTTCATTTGATATCCATATTGAAGTGCTTAGAACCAAATAACTAAATCACCATTTTGTGGTGGCGGCCATCTGTGATTTACAATAAAAATGAATACACATAATAGTAACGTCATGAGATCAATCGGCCTCGAAAATTTAATGTGTTTACCAAATTTCAGATCAATCGGTTAACAGAAAAGGGCTAAGACTAAATATTACTTTTTATGGGCGTGGCGCCGCCCCCTCTTTAATTACAAAATTGTATAGTCACCGTAAGTAAAGGTGTCCGTCCATCAAATCTCAGACTAACCAGTTAACAGGAAAGGGCTAAAACTAAGTATTACCTCTTATGGGCGTGGCGCTACCCATTTTTAATACTAAATTGTATTGCCGTGAAAGGTAAAGCTATTTACCAAATTTCAGATCAGTCGGTCAAGAGGAAGGGGGTAAAAATCTATATTACTTTTTATGGGCGTGGCCAAGCCCACTTTTCTAATCTCAAAATTGTGTAGTAATCAAAAGTAAAGGCGTGTACCAAATTTTGGATCAATCGATTAACAGGAAGGCGTTAAAACTAAGTATTACTTTTCATAGGCGTAGCGCCGCCTACTTTCGTAATTACTTAATTGTATAGTCATCGTATGTAAAGGTGTGCACTAAATCTCAGATCAAATGGTTAACAGGAAAGGGCTAAAACTAAGTATTACTTTTTATAGGCGTGGCACCGCCCACTTTTTAATTATAAAAGTGTATAGTCGTTGTAAGTAAAGGTGTCCAGCAAATCTCAGATCAATCGGTTAACTGGAAAGGGCTAAAACTAAGTATTACTTTTTATGGGCGTGACACCGCCCACTTTTTTAAATACAAAATTGTGTAGTCGTTGTATGTAAAGGTGTCCAGCAAATCTCAGATTAATTGGTTGATAGAAAGGGGCTAAAACTAAATGTTACTTTTTATGGGCGTGGCGCCGTCCACTCTTTTACTTATAAAAGTGTATAGTCATTGTAAGTAAATGTGTCCAGCAAATCTCAGATCAATCGGTTAACAGGAAATGACTAAAACTGAGTACTACTTTTTATGGGCGTGGCGCCGCCTACTTTCGTAATTACTAAATTGTATAGTCATCGTAAGTAAAGGTGCGCACTAAATCTCAAATCAAACGGTTAACAGGAAAGGGCTAAAACTAAGTATTACTTTTTATAGGCGTGGCACCGCCCACTTTTTTAATTATAAAAGTGTATAGTTGTTGTAAGTAAAGGTGTCCAGCAAATCTCAGATCAATCGGTTAACTGGAAAGGGCTAAAACTAAGTATTACTTTTTATGGGCGTGGCACCGCCCACTTTTTTAAATACAAAAGTGTAGAGTAATTGTAAGTAAGGGCGTTCACTAAATCTCAGATCAATCGGTTAACAGGAAAGGGCTAAAACTCCCAATTTTCTAATCGCTATTTTAAATTGTCACCAAAGCTACAGACGCTTAAGAAATTTCAGCCTTATATAAGTTGTGTTAGTAGTGACCAAATTGATTGAATGTGGCAACGCTTGCGGTATGCTTTATTTTGAGATAGATTAATTTCGACTACGACCATCATAATAAGGGCTACTTTGTATGAATTAAATACTTTAGTTTATACCATTTATGGCCAAACCTTCTTTTCTGCACATTTAATAACTCTCAAATTTATACTTTAAATTTAACTAATATTTTTCTGAGTGTAATAGTGTAGGAATATTGATTTCGAGCTTTCGCAAATCTCCTTTTAAAAAACAATGGCTTTATTTAGATTATTTTAAATGTAAAACATTTCTTTTGCTTAAATTTCTTTCTATAAACAAAAAAAATCAAATAATTTTATTAAAGAGTTTTGTTCAGTGTATTTCAAGCATTAAAACCTTTTATTGAAACAAAAAACCGAATGTCAAACTTAAATTAAAAACATGTGATCATTTCCATGGAAATGTAACTGAACTAATTGCATAAATATAAAATTTCTTATTAAAAAGAAATTAAATAAAGAGATAATAAGAAATTATTCCCACCCAGCATAAGTATAATTGGATAACAAAATGCGTATATTAAAACATTGGTAAGTTATTTTTAATAAATTTCCTTATAAATTAATAAAGAAAAGATCAGTTATACAAGTTTTATTGACGCTTAAAAATAAACGCTACATTGTTTATTATTTAATTAATATGGCCGCCTTTAAAAGCTGCTATATACGAGTAGTTTTCTCTTATTGTTCATGCTTTAGCTCATTTCTTCAATTCTTTAGAACTTTTAGGTAGAGTTGTAATTTAATCTTTTTCTTACATATTTCAGGTTTAACTCATAAAATCATAATTTTTGTTGGTACAGAAAATTGTATATTTTTTGTTGTCCATCTGTCATTTTAAAGTGTTAATGTCAAATCTTGGATACAATATTTAATTTTTATGGCTTCACCTGGGAGATGATAAAGAAAATCTAGTATTTGAAGGAATCAAATCTGATTAGTAGCGAATGAGGTATTGATTTATTGAGGGATTAATTTGCTTTGAGAGTATTAAATTAAAAATTGCATTGAAGGATATATAAATTGTTTTATTATACGTTTTAATTACACTGTTCTACAAAGGAAATGTATTTTAAATAAAAATTTTGTTAAATATCAAAAGTTTAATGAGCTTAATTCAAATTCGTTTTCAGTTTTTTTTCTATCACGTACAGACTTTTTAATGGCCCTGACTATATGAATAAATTGAGTAAAGTGCGACTTTGGCTCGCACACGAAGGATTCCGTATGAATACACATGTGTATATCCGTTTTCGTTTTTGTCCCTTTTTTGATTTGGACTGTTTTTTCGTTGTGATTTTTTGTTTAATTTTAGTTTTTTTATTTTTTAATGTTTTTCCGCTGTTTTTTGCTATTTTTGGTTTTGGTGCTTTTTTATTTTCGTGATTTTTTTTCGTTTTTTCTGGCGATTTTTTTGTTTATTGCGATATTTTTTTGACGATATTTTTAGTTGTGGCGATTTTTTTCAGTTTTGGTGCTTTTTTCGGCTTTGGGTATTTTTTTCGGGTTTTGGTGATTTTTTTAGTTTTAGTGATTTCTTTGGCTGTGAAACTTTTATTCGTTCTGGCGGTTTTTTTCGTTTTTTTTTTGTGGCGATTTTTCGTTTTTTGCAATTTTTTACCAATTCTTTTTAGTTTTTGCGTTTTTTTTTTTGGTTTTGGCTTTTTTTTTTTGTTTTAACGTGTTTTTCGCTTTTAGACGTTATTTTTAGTTTTAGCGGTATATTTTAGTTTTAGCGCTTTTTACAGTTTTGGCGTTTTTTCAGTTTTAGGGACTTTTGTTCGGTTTTTTGTGAATTTTTTAGTTTAGCGATTTTTTTGTTTTGACACTTTTTTCGTTTTGGCGATTTATTTTTTTTTCTTTTTTTTAGTTTTTGGAGACTTTTTTAGCTTTGGCGCTTTTTTTATTATGGCGCTTTTTTCGTTTTGATGATTTTTTTCCATTTTTGGCGATTTTCTCGTTTTTTTTACGATATTTTTAGTTTTTGTAATTTTTTTATGTTGTGCTTTTTTCGTTTTGACGACTTTTTTCGGTTATGGTCGTTTTTAAATTTTTTGGCGATCTTTTTAGTTTTGGTGATTTTTGGCGTTTTAGCGTTTTTGTTAGTTTTAATGTTTTTTTCCATTCTTCATTTTCTTTTTTCATTTTCGTTTTGACATTTTTTTAATTTTGGAATTTTTTTAGTTTTAACGTTTTTGAAAATTTCAAGAGTTTACCTCTTACGGATACAGCATATTGACTAAATTACATAGTAAAATTACATTAACTGCTAGAACACCCTTTAATTTTTATTGTGTTAAATATCAGTGTTAATTGGTGTAGTCTATTCTAAAGACTGCACTAATTAACACTAACTTTGGAAATTTAAAGTGCCTATATATAAGTGTCTGTATATTACATTAGTATATCAAGATGTTTCGTTGCTCGCTTTAGAATACCCTTTAATTTTAACTGTCATATATTTGCTGTTGTAGCGGCAAAAGTTTTACATATTCTGTTAAAATTTCAGGTCCGTAGATCTTACGGTTCTCGAGAAAACAGCCAGTGACAGACAGACGGACAACGTAGCGAAAACAATAGGGTTCCTTTACACTTTTGGTGTACGGAACCCTAAAAAATTACCTTCAAACCTTTTCTAAATAGTTTTTTTTTTGATTTGAGGAAGTCTTTTGATGTTATTCACAAAAGTGCCTTCTCTTACAAAATTAAAAAAAATTTTCTTTCTAAAAATTCATAAAAAATTAAAAACTACAAAATCTTTCACTATTAACAATTTTTCTTAGGAACAGATGTCTTAGGAACAAATTAAATCATATATCATGAAAATCGATGGATAAATGTTGATTTTATTAGCCATTAAGTGAATACACCCAGATGAATAAATTTATTACCGAAAGTAACTCTTAAGAGTATGGATGTAATCACTCTATTGCTAATAAAATCAAAATTTATTAATCGATTTTCATCATATATGTCTTTTTTTGTCCGTAAGACATTTGCCTGTAAGAACAAAAGTTAAAATATAAAGTGTTTGTAGTTTTAAATTTATATATAAATTTTTAAAAAGATAAAAAAAATTTTTTGTTTTGCATGAAAAATTTTTAGTTTTGCATGAAAAAGCACTTTTTCCAATACTAATTTGTGAAAACAACTCCAAAAGCGGTGATCAAATCAAAAATTTATGCTAAGAAAGTTTGAAGGTAATTTTGTCGTGGATATTTTGGCATTTTGTTAATTGAAATTGGGCCTACCGTTTCCGGGTTAAGGTGAAATTTACTAACGTACCACCTAGTGAAAATATTAGTCAAAATTTCAATTATAAGGTTCTCAGGAGTGATTCTGGTTGAGGTCACTAAAAAAATATATGTATGTATATGTATGAGTAACGTCGTTTTGAATGTTTACACCTTGTATTCATTTTAGGGGGAGTTCAATTTCCCCCTCTTTGCACATAATTATAATCACCCCTATCGAAGAGCTAGAGGGTTAAAATGTTCTACAAAAATGTTCCTTGTGGTGTTTTAAATAAAAGCGCTAAACATATCTTATACCTTAATTGCAAGACTTAAAAGATTTCCTATGCCAAATATTAATTGTGCATAAGTACGAAATTAACCCTTAAACACATTAAGTTTTTAGTGATTTCTGGCGTTTACGTTAAGTCTGGAGCTTAGATGTCTTAGAAGACTTATAGTAGAATTTTATGGCGAATATCTTTGTAGAACATTTTAGCCCTCTACATCGCCGCTGAAGTGGAGTTTTTTGCCCATTATTTGAGAGGGAGACAAAAAGTCCTTTAAAACGAAGAGTTAGGGGGCTAAAATTTTCTACAAAAATGTTCCTCCTGGTGTTTTTAATAGAAGTGGTGAACATATATTATAGCTTAATTGCAAGACTTTGAAGATTTCCTATGCCAAATACTAATTGTGCATAAGTACGAAATTAACCCTTGAACACATTTTGAGTTTTGAATGAGTTTTTGTGGTCTGAAGCTTGGGTGTCTTTAAAGGCCTATAGTAAATTTTTATGGAGAATATTTTTGTAGAACATTTTAACCTGCTATATTGCCGCTGAAGTGGAGTTTTTTGCCCCTTACCTTACTCCAAAGAGTTAGAGGGTTAAAATGTTCTACGAAAATATTTTCTGTGATGTTTTACATAAAAGTGCTGAATACATCTTATACCATAAACGAAAGACTTACAAGATTTCCTATGCAGAGTAACTATAACTATGTCCAAAAGGTGAGGACTCTTCACTGAAGAGACCCTAAGTAGAATTTCTTTTATTGGTTATAGACCGCTTAACTTATGCGTAGACAGGGCAAACCCCGTAGTTGGCTGTGTGGTTTCCTCTGTAGTTGCTTTATTTTTTAATTCTGGAGTCATCTTTTGCCTTATCACAATTAGTACAAACGATGCGCTCTCGATGTTTGCAATAAGTTTTGGTGTGGCCATATTTTTGGCAGTTTAGGCATTTGATGGGCCCTGCTTGCCTATGAGTTTCCTTTACGGTAACTCTTTATTGCAATAAATATCTTAAATTATAAATTGCGTGTGTTTCATTCTTTTTCAATTTCATGTCACCTGATTCCAATTCCACACGTAAAAAAAAATGTTGTAAAATTCTCTCTTTGTTTTTAATGATCATAATAATTTTTACCTTGAAGCCATTGTTTTGGAGACCGATTTTTACCTCTTCTGGGTCCACGTCTAAATCGATAACTTTTATAACTTTTATAACTGGAGTGCCCAATGTTTTTTTTACAATTTAAAGACTTTGTCCTTCCTCCTCCCTCTAAAAGTTCTTTCTTCCATTAAAACTTTTGCAAACAAAAAAAAATTGTAAAATTTCCTTTAAATAAAAATCAACATTAATATTCTCCTGATTGTGTTTATTGTTTTCTTATTATTGTGTAGATGTTGCGGAAACAACTTGATGTTGTAAATACAGTAAATAACAACTTGATTTTGTATTGTTAGTAAGTTCTTCAACAAAAAAATAAAAATGAAAAAATTACAGTAAATGCTCCAAAAAGGAAATAATTCTTAAAATAAACGTTTGAGCTTATTTGCCTCTCCTTTTTGTGTCAAGTCATTAAAGGTTTTACTATTTCGTTTTGCCTTTTTTTTTATTTGAAATTCATTGAAGCAAAACCTTCAGTTAGAGTTTCTTCATTTTGTGAGTTCTTGTACTCCTTTTTATGCAGCAAATAGTGGCATAAATGTTCATAAAATGAAATATTTTGTAGAAAAAAAAATCTCGAAAAAGATGAAAAATGTTTATTCATTCTTCTTTTTCTTTTTTTACTTGGTATTTTTTCGTTTACTTGGCTTTTTTTTTCTTTAGCCCCCAGGAAAGCAATTTACTTAAAATGTTACACCATGAAATTTAATAGAGTTTTGTACTGAAAAAAAGAAAACTAGAATTTGGTTCAACATTTGATCTAAAATTCTTTCATTTTTGTTCTTAATTAAAAACTCATTTAACCCTCATTATCACAATTCCACTGACGTGGTAGTACACTAGACACTATTTCGACTGCTTATATTTTCCAAGTTCCGCTTGTAAACCCACTGAAACTATTTTTGAGTAGTAGTTTCTTATTTATTGTAATTTTTTGTTGAAAACAAAATTACTCTTAACAAACTTACATCCAGCTTATTAGCTTGTTAGCTTATACCTAAGCTAATCAATCTAGAAAGAAAAAAAATAATATCAATGGTTTAATAAAAAGTTAAAACGTATTTTCTCAGGTCCACCTCAATACTGACATGGTAGACTTGTAGACACTTGTATGCTCACATCAACGCGTATGCTCGTTTCAATTGCTTTCTTCGCACTAATGTACGCATGAGTACGTAATAAGAAGGTACTGCAAATACCAGAATCGATATTTGTATAATTATGGCGCAAAACAATGTTTTCTGTTTACTGGTGTCTGCTAGACTGCGACGTCAGTCGCAGAGGGTTAATATCATTTTCGAAAAGGTTTCTTACATACACAAATACGCAAATACCCAGTAAACATGTCCAAAAAAAAATTTTTTCGGACCATCAAATAAAAACATGTCGAGTTAAAACAGTTTAATGCGTTAAATTGAAGTGCAGAAATAAGGCTATCATAACTCGGAAACGGTTTATCCAATTTGGATCAACAAAAAACCAAAATATACATGACAAAAAAACCTTCCAACTCTTTTAATATAGTTTTTTGATTTGATAAACTTTTTCGAAGTTACTCACAAATTAGTAACGCCAAATGGTATTTTTTCATTCAATATTAAAATTTTTTTTCTTTCTAAAAACCTGTAAAAAATTTAGAGCTGCATGAATTTTTTACCTCTTAATTATTTTTTCTAAAGGGTCTTACGAACAAAATAAGTCACTACATATGAAAATCGATGGATAATTGTTGACTTTATTAGTAATTAAGACACGTTATAAATGTTGTTTTTAACAAAAAAAATAAATAACTGATTACCAAAAGTACCTTTTAAGTGTCTGGCTGTTCTTACTTAATTGTTAATAAAATCAACATTTATCCATCGATTTCCATGATATATGGCTTATTTTGTTTGTAAAACATTTGCCTTTAAGAACAGAAGTTAAAAGGTAGAGTTTTTGTAGTTCTAAATTTTTAACGAGCTCTTAGAAACAAAATTTTAATTTTCCATGCAAAAGCGGTTTTTCTACACTTTAAAACATTACTTCAAATTTACGATCATGTATTGTCCAAATTTGTGTTGAAAATTTCCCTTGTCTAAAATTACATCGATTTTGTAGTTATTTTATTAAAGAAAAATTCTTGCAAATTAAACATATTTAATCCAAGTGGAAAAAATTTAAAATAAAGTATAATACGGCTATGGCTGAGTGGTAGATACGTCAGACTATCAGTCAGGAGGTCGCGGTTCAAACCTGCACGCAGCCAATCGCTTTTTTTAGTAAAACTATTTTGTTCAAAAATAATGCGTGTGTAATTTTAGGTCGATAATAATCTGTAAAGTGTTACCGACTATTATCGACACAGTTTTCAATAGAAGCGTTTTAGAGTGTACTTCTACTTTGGCATTTTAACCAATTACTTTAACATGGTGATGTCATTGGAGGCAAGTACTTAACACATTTGAAATAACAAGTTATAAATTTCAATATTTAGAAGGCATTGCATACATACAACACAATAAAAATAAAATGCCTCTGCTAAGCATTGAACTCATGCCATTTTTAGTTATTATGTTATTTTATGCCAAGTGTTTTACTCACTAGTCTACTGCACAACTAGTTTGTTACAGGCTTAAAATTTGTTTTCACAAACATGAACACGATTTAAAAAAAATCCATTTTGCTTCCCCAGGGGTTGAACAGTTTATCGTCTGTATGCTAAGCAGATACACTAGTACTTTGCCAATAAGAGAATAAATGGCTTGTTTAATTACTAGTAAGTAATTGTTCAACTACTGTAAAGTAATTCAGTCGGTATGTTGTTTGTGGTTGAAAAGTATGTTGTTCTGTAATGACAACCAAGTTTTTGCTGGGATGCAACTGGTGGAAGTATAGTCATAGCCATTAAAAAAATCTATAAAAAACTGAAAACGTGTTGTAATTAACCGCTTTAAATTCTTTCTATTCCACATATTTTTATTTAAAGGACATTTTCTTTGCAAACCTGTGTATTCAACCGACTTCTGAAATTTCTTTAAACATTTATCAGCATAGCCAGCCGTTAAACGTTTTTTTTATTAGGCAATTAATGCCTACCAGTTTATTAATTAATGTGTTACCTTCTTTGGGAAAGCGGTAGTGTACAGATAATAGGTGGTGAAGTGGAAGAGAGATAGAAAGCTTAATTCATTTACAACTCTGCTATTGTGATTTTTTTGCATAGCAGTGTTGCAGCCCCTCTGGTGTCAAGTAGAGGAATTAGTTGGCTTAAGTTGTGTAGCCATTTATTAGTTCTTTTACTTCATCGACGGTTCTGCTACAATACCGACGAAGAAGGGTGTTGTGAAGTGCATTAGGATAAGTTAGTAAATATTTTGTAAATTAAAATAACGATATGACTTTAGTTACGCTTTCTTGTCGATTTCCGATACGAATCGGGCAACTTGTGCCGACTATTTGACCCAATTAGGTAAAAAAAAAATACTCCCTGGTATATTTGCACACATACACATGTATTCTTGCATATGTATATACATACTCTGTATTTAAGTGTATGTATATTGTTGTCGTCTGTTTGCAGTTGTTTTGTACTTTTTAATAATACTTTTAACAACTGCTTTTATTATATTTTGTAGCATGTGTTTGATCAAATGTCAAATGCATCGAATTGCAACAGGTGAAATTACAATTGTATTGAAAAAATGACTTGGGGGAGATTATTTTGTACTACACAACATCACACACCGCTTGCACATACATCAGAGATGAAAAGTTCAGTGTCATTGTAATTTTTGCGGTATATACTTATAAATATAGATATAAAATAAAAAAGCGCACTCTTACCCCCGACATAGAAATTATATATAATCTCCTAGCACTATACTCCTTCATTTTCCTTTTCGCCAGCATTCCATACCCTGTAGACGTAAGGACGTATCGATCGACCCTTATTCTCTTCTTCCAACTTTGACTTATGCTTGATCAAGACTACTGATGTTATACTTCTCCTTTTAGGAGGGAAGAACCCTCTTTTTCTGCATTAATGAATTTTCCCATCTAACTTCCACTAAATAGTATTTTAAAGTTTCCTTGATAGCCTAGTGTGTACACTCTAAAATATTACTTCAAATTTACGATCATATATCGTCTAAATTTGTGTTGAAAATTTCTTCTTGTCTAAAATTACTTGGATTTTGTAGTTATTTTATTAAAGAAAAAACCTTGCAAATTAAACATATTTAGTCCAAGTGGAAAAAATTTAACATAAAGTATAATACGGCTATGGCTGAATGGTAGATACGTCAGACTACCAGTCAGGAGGTCGCGGATCAAACCTGCACGCAGCCAATCGCTTTTTTTTAGTAAAAACATTTTGTTCAAAAATAATACGTGTGTAATTTTAGGTCGATAATAATCTGTAAAGTGTTGCCGACTATTAGCGACCTAATTTTCAACAAAAGTGTTCTAGAGTGTATGTTTGAAGAAAATCGGTCCAGCCGTTTAGAAGATATCACATATTTTCTAGATGTATTCTCTTGAATGTGTGTGTCTTTGACACCGTAGTTCCCAAACGGCTGAATCGATTTTAATTTAGTAAATTTTGTTTGAAAGGTGACTTGATCCAAAATCTTCTAACCTATGTTTGAAGAAAATTGGTCCAGCCGTCTTGATGTTATCATCTATATAATTCGGGGGTTTTTTTATCAATTTTAATTTAATGTTATTGTAATGGAATTGGACAATCTCTTACCAAGTTATGATAAAATCTGTTAGTTAGGGGACCATAAAAAAAAACTTCAAAAAATATAGTAGTGATCAAAGGTCATAACAAAAGTTTCATTTTGTTGCATAGTGTAATTATTGTTTTTGTAAATAGCAAGTGTTTAGTTATTGTTTGCCCTCTCGTATGTTTCACTGTGTGTTTGTTTTAAATGCATACATGAAACATCATAATTCACTGTCTGGTGCATGACTCTCATCACCATGACCCCCTCCTAAAAACAAAACCACAGTGCAATAATTCAAGCATGCAAAAGTTTGTTTTGTTGTTGTTGTTTCTGTTGTTTTTATTATCATTATAATAAGTATATTGTTTTTATATGAAGGGTTAAACTTGTTTTTGTAGTGTACTAAACAGATTTTTGTATTATTGTAATTGTTGTTTTATTTTGTTTGCTATTCACCACTAGAAGTATAGCAACTGTCATTAACTTCCGCTATTTATTTAATTATTAGAGGATTTAAACAGGGGAGGAGCAGTTTGAACATTTGGCTGAAAATAATAGAGTTGCATTTCATTGTCAGTTCGAATGATATTTTCTTGTTTTTGGTTGTTATTTTTTTCATAAAGAGCTTCTTTAAATTGTTGTAGGGGAAAGCTTGGTCTTAAAGATGTTTATCAAACACCTGTTGCAAGTGCTTTACAAACAACCCTATTTATTTCAAATTTGTAAAATTTCAAAGAAAACACCCAAGTGATTTTTTTTTCTTTTGGCAAAAACTCCAGTAAACGAAATTTGCGGAGAATTAAATAAATAAATGGAATTTTAAACATCTAGCAGTCCTTTGAAGCTATTCACGAGAGTAAAAATAATTTTTCTGCAACTTCATGCTACACGCAGAATAATTTCATATTAAAATCGTCGAAAACAAAGGTGCTTCATGCTAATTCAACATGATTTTACAATAACCTTCAGAGAATATATTTCGTTTTGATATAACTATATTTCATGTTGATTTAACATTCCAGTACAGTTAAATTAAAACGAAATTGCTACTGAAATAATACGAAGCATCATGTTGAATCAAAGTTATTTCAAGTTGAAACAACGTGAATTTGATATTGAAATAACACGAAGAATCACGTTGAATTCAAGCGATTTCAAGTTGAAACAACGTGGATTTGATATTAAAACAACAAGAAGAATCAGGTTGAAAATCAAGTTGAAACAACGTGAATTTGATATTGAAACAACACATATAATCATGTTGCATCAAAATTATTTCAAGTTGAAACAACGTGAATTGCATATTGAAACAACACGAAGAATCATGTTGAATCAAAATTATTTCAAGTTGAAACAACGTAAATTTAATGTAAATATTTTATTTATCATTTTACTTACGTGATGTGTATTCGCTTAGGCATCAGAAAAATTTGTGTTGTAGTTGGCTGATCCAGCAAAGATTTGAACTCTGGCGGATCACTTGCTTGGTAGTCAACGCGCTAACCACTGCAGCCACAACAGCTTAAAACTTTACATTAGATAAACACTAAATAGATACCATCATAATTAACATGAATTTAATTTTAATTCAACATGATTTAATTGATGGTTTAACATAAAATTTATTTGAAATTATGATTATAGTCTTGTTGATTTAAAATGAAATGTAACGTTGATAAAAATGTAATTTTAACAGTGGAAAATATTAAATCAAAGAGATTTATTAAGGTTAAATTAATCATTGTCATCCAAAGATATTTAACTATTTTGGGCTGCAGTTCGGTTTTAATTTAATTTTTCAATTAAATTATATTTTGATTTAGCGATAAATGTGAAGCATGTAGACAAAGAAAAATTTGATTGCGCGGAGGATTGAACCGACATGTCTTGAGTGCTCCCGTTCTTCTCGTCAGAGTTCCTTGCCGCATAGACCACTCGACTAAAGTCGGTGGTTTGCAGTCAAGAGTTAAATATATCCTGACGACAAGACCGGGAGCTCTCGAAATATGTGAATTCAACCCTCCGCGCAGTCGAAAGTTTTCTTTGACTAAAAAGGATGTACAAATAAACTGAACAAATAAACATTCACATACTAGTAATTGTAGGTAACTATCAATGGTAATTTATACTAGAATAGAGAAATAACAAGAAGCTTAACACAAGACATAAAGAAATACAAATAAAGTACAGCTCCAAGAGTGACGGTATGAATTGATTAAAGGTAAACGATATTCAACTCTTACGTAAAGAGCGCTAGCTCTAGAAACATGTCAGTTCAACCCTCCCTGCAGTCAAATTTTTCTTTATCTACATGCTTCACATTTATCTCTAAATAAAAATATAATTTAATTGAAAAATTAATTTAAAACCGAACTAAAGCCAAAAATTACTTTTAATTATCAATGATAAATCATACTAGAATAGAGAAAAAAATAAAAAGAAGCTTAACACAAGACAAAAAGAAAAAAGTGAATATCAATAACCATCAAATGAAATACAGCTTTAAGACTGACATTATGAATTTATTAAAAGTACATGCTATTCAACTGTTGACTGCAAAACCATTGACTTTGGCCGAGTGGTCTAAGCAGTAAAGAACTTTGATGAGATTAGCGGGGGTCTATCGAAACGTCAGTTCAACACTCCGCGCAGTCAAAGAATTTCTTTGTTTACATCCTTCATATTTATCTCTAAATAAAAATATAATTTAATTGGAAAATTAAATTAAAACCGAACTCAAGCCAAAAATAATTAAATTTCTTTGGATATAAACCCATACAGTTCGACTAAACTCATAATTTAATGGTTTTTTAATTTATTTTTTTTTAAAGTGCTATTTCAACACGACATTTAATCCTTGATGAAATTTTTTAAGAAAATCTCTTGGGAAAAAAGTGAAAACAAAAATATATTTTTGAATTAATTTTAAGTTAGTTTTCCAAACAAAATTTTTCTCTTACAAAGCAATTTTAACAAAATTGCCTCAATTAGACATTTTTTTGCATTTATTATTTGTACTTTAAGTTACTTTAAAGAAAATTCAAGTTCAAAGTCAAGTTAATGGCAAAGACAATTTTATTTCATTTGAAAACAGACTCATTATTCAAATTATCTGCCAAATGGGGCTGTCATTAAAGACACGTCTTGAAACTTAAAGAAGAAATAATTGTTTTGTGTGCTGTAATTTTAAAGACGCCTGTCTGGCTGGCTGGCAGACAGACTGACTGACTGACTGACATCTTTTGCCTCTTAGCCTTTTTATCTAGCAGACAGTCAAGGGTCACTGAACTTGAAAATATGTTGGAAATGTAACAACAACAACAAGAACAACAACAAAAGGTATTCGTTTAAACCAAGATTGAGTCATTTAAACTTAGACAAAAACTTCATATAACTACAGCCAAATAATGACTTGTAAGAAGCGTACACAAAATCTTTACAAAATTGCTTCAAAGAATAAATGAAAATAATGAAAAGAAAAGAAAACTTCAAAAATATTTACATTAAGTGGGTGTTTTCAAAAGTTTAAATGACGTTTTGATGTTAAAGCAATGCATACACAATCTCAAAATAAACAAAATAGTTTAACAAAAAAAAGGTCAAAAAACTTTAAATACTCTCAACTTAATACCCTCCCAACTATTAATGCAGATTAAATTCTTTAGTTACACTGTACAACACAAAAAAAACCATTAATCGGTGTTTTGAATGTTTACATCTGGGATTCATTTTAGGGGGGAGTTAAAGTTCTGCCCCTTTTGCTTATAGTTATACCGACTCAGCATAGGAAATCTTGTCAGTCTTATGTTTGAATTATAAGATGTGCTTATAGTACTTCGATGTAAAATACCATGAGAAACATTTTTGTGAAACCTTTAAACCTCTATGAATATGATAGAACTAGGGATTGATTCTAATATCTGCAGTTTCGTTAAGAACCTGCTAACAAATAGGGTCATAAGTGCCTTGATTCGAAATGTTACTGACTACAGGGCAGCCAATCGAGGCACTCCACCAGGGGGTTCTATTACCACTCCTGTGGAATCTGACTACTAACTCTCTGCTGCTAAGTCTGGAGCGTAAGATGGTTAAGACTGTCGCATACGCTGACGACCATCTCTGGCAAGCACCTGAGTACAATCTCTCAGTGTATGGAGTCCTCACTAGCACTCGTTAGTGAATGGAGTGTCAATTGTGGGCTGGTCGTCAATCCAGCTAAGACTGAATTGGTGCTTTTTACTAGAAAGTGCAAAGTCGAAGACTAGACTCAACGGGATCACATTAACGATCTCGGATAACGCCAAATACTTGGGCGTAATCGTAGATAGCAAACTATCTTGGAATCTAAACACCCAGTATAGAGCGGATAAGGTCCTTGTGGGTATCTATACGTGTAAAAAAGCCATTGATCGCAGCTGGGGCATAGAGCCCAGAGAGATCAACTGGATCTTTGTAGCGGTAGTCAAGCCCATTTTATTTTATGGTCTATTAGTTTGGTGGGAAGCGGTAGAGAAAGACTCTCATCGCAGAACTCTTAATAAAATATTTCGACTGCCAGCGACCCTGATAACAGGTTGCGCTCAGGTCGACTCCAACGAAAGCACTTTTCACGATAATGAATTGGCTTCCGGTGGAGGGTACGGCCAAGCAGCTAGCTTTATTCTCAGCGATGAGCCTGAACGCTACATGCCCATGGCCACGAACTGATTATGGGCAGTCGAGGATTCTGCGACAGCATTAAGGAATCCACAACAATATTGGTTATTGCGCACCGAAGCCTTACTTTGGTGGGCTATTCCTCTCACTTGTTCCCAGCAGGGAACGGTACTGCTCATCCCTCAACCCTGAGGGAGCGATCAAAGTCTTTACGGATGGCTCCAAAAGGGGCAACAGAACTGGCGGAGGTTTCTATGTGGAAAACTTCAACGTAAGAATCCCATTTAGACTGCAGGACGGTTGTAGCGTCTTGCAAGCTGAAATCTTCACTATCACTAGGGCGGCAAGATGGCTTAGGTACTATATGATATCGGAAGATATATATTTACCGACAGCAAAGTAGCCATCGCCGCTATAAATGGTGTATACACCACTTCCTTGGCGGTTGTCGAATGCCGGGAATCTCTAAACGAGATAGCGAGACATTCGAAAGTAACACTGGGTTGGGTTCCGGGACACTCAGATTGTCCCGGGAACAATATTGCGGACGGAATTACCAAACAGGACGTGATATTGAGCATCTCGATGATATGCCACTTCGTTGGCATCCCTCTATCACATTGTAAATTACTGATACAGCTTGAATCATTCAGGCTTGCACAATATAGGTGGGAACGCGAAGGCACCTGCCGCGTGGCTAGATCCACATGTCCCCACTACGACCTCAGCAGGACAAGGGATCTGCTCAGGCTCGGTAGAGGTCGAACGAAACTATTAGTAACAGTGCTCACAGGGCACTGTAATATTGGGACTCACGCCAGAAGGATGGGTCTAAATCATAACGATTACTGCAGAACTTGTAATGATCAGGAAGAGGAGGAGACAGTTCTCCAACTTCTATGTCAGTGTCCGGCTCTAGCCAGCTTAAGGACGGGAATCTTGGGCGCTAGCATATTTCCAGACTTAGATAGTCTGGCTAATGTAGGGCTAGTCAGGCTATCCTCGTACTTAGTTCAATCGGGATGGTTTCACACGGCGGCGTAATTTCTATGCCCTGTCTGCTCTAGGGTATCATAAAGGGACCGAATTAACGGACCCAAGTGAGTCACTTCTTCGGTCGTGACTGCCCTGCTAACCTAACCTAACCACCTAACCCTCTAGGTTTGTGTTGTATGGATGTTTTTGTCGCTTTCTTAGAAAATGGACAAACAACTTCCCTTCAGCGGCAATATAGCGGATGAAAATGTTCTATAAAATCAAGTGAAACGGCAGAAATCATTCAAAACTTGAAATTGTGTTTAAGGGTTAATTTCGTACTTATTCACAATTTGTACTCAGATAGGAAATCTTGTAAGCCTTACATTCAAGGCAAAATATTTATTCATCACTTTTATGTAAAACACCACGAGAGACATATTTGTGGAACATTTCGTTGCAGAGGTCCTTTTGTCACTTTCTTAAGAAAGGGGCAAGAAAACTCCCCTTCAGTGGTGATATAGCGGAATGGAATGTTCTACAAAAATATTTATCATAAAATTCTACTATAAGTCTTCAAAGACTTCCAAGCTCCAAAATCCAATGAAACGGCAGAAATCATTTAAAACTTAAAATATCTTTAAGGGTTAACTTTATACTTATTCACACTTAGTAGTCGGCATAGGTAATCTAATAAGCCTTACGTTTAAGGTATAAGATATGTTCAGCGCTTTTACGTAAAACACTACGCGGAACAATTTTGTGGAACATTTCTTTGCGCCATATTGCCGCTGGAGGTAAGTTTTCTTGCCCCTTTTTAAGAAAGCCCCAAAAAGGCACATACAATGAAGAGCTAGAGGGTTAAAATATTCCACAAAAATATTCCTCCTGGTGTTATACATAAAAATCCTGAACATTTCTTACAATTTAAACGTAAGTCTTACAAGATTTCCTATGACGACTCGCTATAACTATGTGCAAAAGTCGAGGATATTTAACTCCCCCTAAAATGAGTCCGACATGTAAACTTTCAAAACGCTGATACACGTATGTATTTTTTTGGTGCCTTCTACCAAAATCAGTCGTTAGTAACTTGTAATTTTGAAAACAAATTCTATTGTTTTGTACAGTGCTATTTACTTATTTATATTTTTCTTAAAATCTCTTATTTGTTTTTAGCTTTTTTTTGAATTCAAATGTTTGTTTACTTTTTTTAAAATAAAAACAAACAGATATTTGTAGAACTTATTAAAAATATTCTGAAAAGTGAATACCATTAAACTTTCAAACTGATGTTTGCGTATTTAAGAAGAATTCCAAAATATAAAAATTTTTTTTAAATAATTAAGAAGCTTTTAATAATAATGAAAAAAGTTTTTTAATCTCTAAAAAAGACTATTCACATTCCACAAACTTAACTTTAGCTTACACTAGCGCCATCTATCATTAAAGTCCTACTTTACTTCTGTTCCAAGTTTCATATAAATCTGATCAGTATTTAGAAGTTATGTATTTATTACTAGTTCGTATTCCATCGACTTCACTGTGCAATGTCTAATGCATTTTTAATTAATTCCAAAAGATAATATTAAATATTTTAAGGTTTTAAAATTAGTTTGAAACATAAATCAATGCTAATGAATATTAAATATCAAATTAAATTTTATGGAATTTAAAATATTTCCGACTATTAAAAAAATAGGAAATTAAAGAAAATATGTGAGTGAAAGGAAGAGGCAACTTAGGTTTTAAAAAAATTAATTTTATCTGCTAGAAATACTTAATGGACTAAAAGCAGCAAAGTATAATAAAAACCACGATAAGGACTCTTAGCAGGACATTAGCATGAAAAACGAATGTAGACACACATCGTATGTCGACAAAGATTGTATGTCTATGGGTTCTAAATCCAAGTTTTCGTGACAACTGCACGTTTCATGAGTAAAAGTCTACATATCTGTAGTTTTTACTCTGCTGCTAAGAGATTTATAGGTTTAGGTATGATTGTAGCCACTGCAACCTACAACTGAATGCGTTAGTATTCATTTAGTGTTAAAGCAAAATTTGCTGAAGTGGACTTATTCCTTATCGCCACAGATATATGAGACAGTGAAAACATTGCGGCCATTTGACGGCAGACGATGCTCTCTGCCGTTTCGAGACCTAATTTCAATTGTGTGTCAAAAGAACTCCAGAGCGACCGAGAAAAATCCCCGCTTATTTTACACAAGAAAGGAATTCTCCCAATGTTTGAAGCTCAAATTTGAAACGATAAACAATATAGAAACAACCAACCATATTTCAAAGGCACTCCTAATCGACCACTAAAATCGATTTTACGTTAGACGTAGCTCTCCAAAGTTGGAGGCTTCATTCGAAATGACCGACTCGATAAACAATAAAGAAAGACCCAACCGTACGTCAAAGAAGCCCCAGATCGACTAAGAATACCTTCGCTCATTTTACGGCAGACGGAGCTCTCTGGAGGCTTAATTCAAAACAATCGGGAGGATAAACAATCAATCAACACCCAAAGGCATGCCAAAGGAACAACAAGTTGACCTCGAATTCACGGTAAGCAGAGGTTTGCCTCCATTGCTACGAGGTTTAATTCTAAACGACCGTCTCGATGTATAATAAACAAAGACCTTACCGTAAGTCAAAGGAACTCCAAACCAACTTATAAAACCAACGCTCATTTTACGACAGACGGAGCACTCCAATAACTATACAGCCATGTCACAGAATACTATTTCGTTCGGAAGTGGTTTCAATACCGTAAGTTGCTTCTTCAGAAAACGAAAAACGAAAATTTTCTTCGGAATCAAACCACTTTTAAACTTCAAAGTGGAATTGAAAAACTCTTTTCTACTGGCTTCAGCAGTAAATACTAAAAAACGTGCATACTTTTAGGAGCGTCAAATAAATATTTGGTCATGAGCTTTCCATGTTCATAAAAAGCTCAATGTGAGCTTTGCTTCTAAAAACGAGAAA
This sequence comes from Panzeria rudis, assembly GCA_956483635.1. Taxonomy (NCBI): domain Eukaryota; kingdom Metazoa; phylum Arthropoda; class Insecta; order Diptera; family Tachinidae; genus Panzeria; species Panzeria rudis. Next base: position 89,609,093 of record OY101451.1, read on the forward strand.
AACAAACGCCTCAAGGTATAAAAACTTTTATCATTGTAAAAACGAAATATAAAATAAACGGAATGTAAAGCACCAAAAAGTACTTTTTCGGAATGACAACTACGGAATCAAAACCAATCCGAACGGAATCTGTGACACGGCTGATAGTCTTAATTTGAAACAATTTGCTCAATAAAAAATAAACCAACACCATCTCGTATATCAAAGGAACGCCAGATCGACCGAGAAAATCTTTACTTATTTTACTGCAGACGCATTTCTCGAACGTCTGGATGGTGAATTCGAAATGACCGGTTCGATTAACAGTAAAGCAATACCCAACCGTACATCAAAAGAACAGCAGATAGACTGAGAAAATCACCGCTCATTTTGCGACAGACGAAGCTCTCCAACTTTTGGAGGACTCTCTCCAAACGATCCAATCGATAAACAATAAACCAACAGCCAGCTGTACATCAACGGAATTCCAGATCGACTGAGAATATTCCCGCTTATCTTATGCGAAACGCAACTCTTCCATGTCTGAAGTTTTAATTCAAAACGATCGGCTCTATAAACAATAAACAACTGTCCTTAGGGGCCATTCACATATTACGTAACGCTCCGGGGGGGGTTAAAGATTTGTTAGGGATTAGATACTTTATACTGAAAATTTTTTAAAAAGCGTTACGAGGGGGGGTGTATAAAACCTCCGAAAATTGCCTGACGTAATATGTGAATAGGTTCTTACGTCAAGGAAATGCAGAGCAACCGAAAAAATCGTCATAAATTTTACGGCAGATGAAGTCCTCCAACGTCGGGAGGCTTGATAAACAATAAACCGACAGGCACCCGTACGTAAAAGGAGCTCCAGCTCTACTGAAACCCCAATATTCATATTACGGTAGACGAAGCTCTCTAACGCGTTGGAGCTCAACTCCAAAACGTCTAGATCGATCAACAATAAACTAATACCCAGGACTAAATAAAGGACCACTAGATCAACAAAGAAAATCGCAACACATTTTACGGCAGACGGAGCCCTTTTTACGGCAGATGGAGCTCTTCCAACGTTTGAAGGCCAAATAAGAAATGAACGGCATGAGAAAAAAATAAACCAAAACCAACCAACATCATAGCAGCTTCAGATCGACTGAGAAACCAACGCTGATTTTACGAAAGGAGTAGCTCTCCAATGTTTGGAGCTCAACTTCGAAATGTCCAGCTAGATCAATAATAAACCAACAGCCAACACTAAATCAAAGGACCAGCAGATTGACCGAGCACATTGCAACACATTTTAAGGCAGACGAAGCTCTGCAACATTTAGAAGCCAAATTCGAAACGACCAGCTCGACAAACAACAAACCAACACCCGCACGTAGTTCAAAAGATCTTCAGATCGAGCGAGAAAATCGCCGTTGATTTTACGGCAGATGGAGTTCTGGAATTTTGGAGGTCAATTTCCAAACGAACGGCTCGCTAAAACATAAGCCAACAGCCAGCCGTCAGTCAGATGAACGACAGTTCATTTAACAACAGACGGAACTTTCCAAAGTTTGGAGGCTAAATTCGAAACGACATGCTCGATAAGCAACCAGCTCACCCGTACATCAATCGAGAGCCCAATTTACCGAAAAAATCCAGAATGTCCATGACCAATTCTATTTGGTCCGAATTAAACGATATCCACGTAGACGATAAGTGGTTCCAAGAGTACGTCGTCATGTGTTACACAGCGATCACCACAAGCGAGGCATTGTATGAACGGACCGCCCTAAGTCCTTTTATATCATCAGGATTTCGGTTTTTAATGTACGTTTAAAATTTTAATATGACCATTGTTTATGTTATGTACCCACACTTTGAACTAGCACGGCACCAAAATAACCAGTACAAGTCAGCTAAGACTCTTGTGGAGCTCCATGCATTTAGAAAGGCCAAAAGGAAGACCTGGAAAGTGGAGACAAAGAAGAGTAACAAATGGTTTTTCAACATGGTGGTTAGGCCTATACTAATGTGATTATGATTCTCCTGAGCACTTGCCAAGATAGACGAAACTTACGGTCTTCTTACCACGGGGAAGTTGTGGTCGACCATTCAGGTACCACAATTTTTTAGGTGGACATAGTTGGCAATTCTTGTACATATCTGAGAGTGTCGTGCATATACCTTTTTCTGAGGGGTTGACCAGATCTAAGTTGTAAACGAACTAGCCTAATACAGAACCCCTTTGCTCTACCGATAAACTTGCCAACTAATTGAAATCCCGATAAGATACCGATACTTGCGCAACCGCAAGTAATATCTTGCACAGTAGATCAATATCGAGACTGATTAGACACCTAATATGATTGCTGAAGGTCTACCGGAAAGTGTAGTCCGTGAACAACAACACACATTTGTTTCTTTGTTAACGATTTTTGTAGAAGCTAACAAAATAAGGAAGGACCTGCCTTCTTTTGTCTCCTGCTGTGGCTTTTGCAGACAGAGCGATATCAAAATTTTTGATAGCAAAATAATAAGACTGTTTATTTCGCCCTTGGTAGGATTTCCATCCAGCACATTCTCTATTGCTATCACAAATGAGCCCAAGGCAAATTTGCTCTGCAATAACTATCAGATAGTGCAATTTACCTAAGTAAATATCTTTTCATTGATGTTCGCAATTGAAATTTAAACATACAATTTTAAAAATTCATACAACAAAATTTTTCCGAAAAAGAAAAGAAAAGAAAAGAGCATCAAAGAAAACCAGCCGTCGATTTATCATAACTTACTTTGTAAGACCCAAGCATGAAAACATCAAAATAGTCCTAAACAAACATTCATTAAAGAATTATACATACATACATTTTTTTCTCACGCTTTATTTCCTGCTTTCTTAATAAATCTTTTCAAAATTCTTAGGAAAGAGACAAACAACAAAAACAATTGATTTCGTTAACAGGTGATTTTAAGAACCAAAAAAAATTTTGAAGTATAAGAAAGAAATATACATTCCAATTTACAACGACCAAACGGAAAAGCAAACAATGCAAATTAAATCCAAAAACTGTGAGAACATAAAACAGCGAGAGAGAAATTAGAGAGGGAGGGAGAATTAGAGAGGGAGGGAGTCAGTGTTGTCAACTCGGTACTTTTAGCACTGTTTTTAGTGCTTTTCGATACTTCACTTTTAGTGGTTTTTACTTTTCTTTCGATGGCACTATGTCTTAATTTAAGATAACAGAAATGGACTGATCAAACATCACAATTTTCATAAGGATAAATTTAAAATCAATCGAGATTAGAGAAAGTTACAAGACGCGAAAAGTTTTTCACAATTTAGTTTTAGCATAATTTATCGCCCTCTGGGCTTAGACTGCAAATTTTTTGTAGACTACTATAGTCTAAAAACTAACTCTACATCTATTTATATATCAAGTTTCAAGTAAACTTCAACAGAAAATTGGAAGTTTTGTATATCCAATTTATACTGGTATCAGCTTAACATTGCAGAAGGAGTGTACAATTATTGGATATTAAAACTTTTTGTAAAATATTTACCAAATTCGTAGTGACCACTCTAAAATTGTTTAAAAAAACTCTTTGTTTGCATGCCGGCAAATCGATAATCCTTTCCAAACTAGCTTTACGATGTGAGGGGAGGTAAAAACCGCTACTTCCGGTGCAAACAAAAAGATTTTGTGATATGGCGCCCAACGTGGGGCCTGAATTTCTTTTGTTCTGTGAAGTTAACTGACCAAAATAATACTGGGATCCACCGACTTAAAATCAACTAGATTTAAGTAAATTACTTCGAAGTATATCCAACGAGATTTTTAAGTAATTTGGGCTCGAATTTTTGTAATCAAGGTGTGGGCTGGAGCTAGAATTAAACTTTTTTGATGTATAGTTTGCCATTTAAAATTAATTAAATAGTCTTCAATATAATTTGTTCGAAATTGTTAATCACAAAACTTTTTCTAAAATATTTAAAATTTACCAAATTCGTAGTGACCACTCTAAAGTTGTTTAAAAAAAACTCTTTGTTTGCATGCCGGCAAATCGATAATCCTTTCCAAACTAGCTTTACGATGTGAGGGGAGGTAAAAACCGCTACTTCCGGTGCAAACAAAAATATTTTGTGATATGGCGCCCAACGTGGGGCCTGAATGTCTTTTGGTCTGTGAAGTTGACTGACCAATATAATACTGGGACCCACCGACTTAAAATTAAGTAAATTACTTCGAAGTATTTCCACCGAGATTTTGAGTGATTTGGGGTTCGAATTTTTGTAGTCAAGGTGTGGGCTGGAGCTAGAAAAAATATATAGAAATCATGCAGGTGAAAACATACTAACATTTTTTAATTTTAAAAATAGGTGTTTACTGTCAGACAGCGTTTTCAATAATTTCAAAATCTTTTTTATTAATTTTTGTTTGCTGTAAACTATAAATCAAAAAAATATATATAAAAATAATTTTTAAATTTGGTACTTTTTTTGTTGAAAAATTACGCGCTTTTTTCTCGATTTTAGTGCTTTTTAAAATTTCAAAGTTAACAACACTGGATATAAATAAATAAATCTCCTCTTTTAGCAATTTGTTTGCTCGATGTTGAAATGCAAGCAAAACTCCACACAACACATCCGTTTCGTCATGCCGCTTTCAGAGTTTAATTTGAAGAACCATTCAGGCAAATAGACCATTTACGCAAATTGTTGTTTTTTATTTATGTTTATTTTTCATGTTAACGTTATTTTTTCATAGAAATTTGAAATTTTTATTTGAAGAAAACAAATATTAAATTACCTTTAAAGGTGTATTTGCTTAGTTGTTGTTGTTTTTTTTCTAAATATGTTATCTACACTTTGGCATGTTTGTGTTGGCGTGTTATTAAATTTTAATGTATGTTTAACTTAAAACTAAAATAAAAGAAAAAGTGTAAAAAGGAAAAGATTAAAATTAATTAAAAATAGTAGAAAAAAGCTCTATACTTTTTCAGTAAAACTTCCTCTTGGAAAGAAAGTTTTGAAGATGTTAAAAGAAATCAAGCAAACGTTATTAATAAATAGAAAAAAAAACAGCAAATAAAAGTAAAAGTGATAGAAGCCATAATTAATTAAAAAAAGTTTTATGGTTTTCAAAGAAATAATAAGAAAATCATGAATATTAAAAAAGTTGAACGAAAATTTCCCTTGCACAAGGATTACCTTTTATTTGATGCAAGATATGGCAACACTGTACAGCATACGTTATATATGATAACGGGCCCTGCAATTAACATGGGATATGTGTTCCAGTTTAACTGAAATGGAATATTTACAACATGGTCATATGTAATACTCTGAGCAAAAAAGTTCATTATTTTTACAATTTGTTCATTAATTTTTACATAATGTACTGGTACGTTAAATCAATAAACTGGTTCATTAATTTTGTTAAAGAATAACAACAAGAAATGCTTACAATGAACCATTTTACATTGAACTTCAATGCATATTTTCATTGAAACAAAGTATGTATGTATTGAATTAACGTATTTTTGCAAAAAATAATGAATCTAAGTCATTGAAATTATGTAATATAATTTAGCAGTTAAGCGACAAGTGCTCGCGTTTTAACGATTACAAATAATAAATTGCAATTGTTAACACACGAACATTTCATTGACCCATCAAATAGTGACATAGAGTAGTTTTTCGACTACTCCGATGTAATGGAAACCTGGATTATAATGTCGTAATTTTATTTCTCCGTACATTTGTGTTACCTTTGGACTAGTCCTACACTAAAAGAATTTATTTCATAAATTCTGTGAATTTTTACATTAATCCAATGAAAAACTTCATTAAAACTCAACCAACGTCAGTCATGGTTCCTTGGATTAATGAAACCAATTTCGTTAAAATTATTCTAATGAAAATTTCATTAAGTTAATGAAATAATTTCATTGATTTAATGTAATAATTTCGCTAAGCTAATGTACATATTTCATTATTTTCGTGAAATTATTTAATGCAACCAGTTTCGCTAAAATTATTTTAATCAAGATTTCATTAAGTATATGAAATAATTTCATTGATTTAATGTAATAACTTCACTAAGCTAATGTACATATTTCATTATTTTGGTGAAATTATTTAATCGTTTTAATGAAATTGTTTTATTATTTTAATGAATTTATTTGAATATTTAAATGAAATTCTGTCATTATTTGAATGATATTCTGCCATTATTGTAATGAAATTATTTAATTGTTTTAATGCAATTATTACATTACTTAGTAGCTTCTTTAGCCTATCTCTTTTATTGACTATTTTAATTTATTGACAATTCTATGCAGAAAAATTTGTAATGTTGATGACCGCTCGCAGTGCTATTTGCTTTATAGCCGGCGCGGATCCAGCTTGAGCTTTTAGGGGGCCTCTAACTGAAACATACTATTTTGAAAAAACTTTTTTCATAAACTCAATAATAATTGGGTATATTTTACTTGTTTTGGAGGGGGATATCCCCCCCTCCCCCCACCATTGTATCCGCGCCTGTTTACAAGCAACGTCTTAACTACTTCTGCCACAAAAGCACTATCAAAACAATGTGACTGACTATGAGTGTATAATAATAAGAAAAAGTACAACAATAGCATAAATATAAAACTATTTTTTTTGTTCGCTTTTGGTTACCATCTGTTGAAATAAATAGGGGAGTGTTTTTTTTAGAAAATAAAATACATATAGGATTTATTTCATCGGTCATTCATAAATGCAATGAAATTTTTCATCAAAACAATGAACTACATTTCATTAAAATTATGACGTTCAAGGACCTATATATTTATAAATTTCAAGAATTTTAAGTATCGATTAAAATGATAAAATGTTGTTGTCATAAATCCAGTGAAATTTTCTAACGAAACTATGAAAGCTAATGAAGCGATTTCAGTGAAATTTTTCCACAATATTCGTGAGTGAAATTTCATTAAAATTGTGAAATATTTTATTAGAATTGTGGAAAAAATCTAACGAAATTGTATGATTGGATGTATGAAGCGAAATTCTTTTATTGTAGCGTAGGCCATCATCATATTTCCTTTAGATAGTTATACGCCTTTAGATAGTTATACGCACGCCTGTTGATCTGTTATTCCAGAGATTGGGTAGTAAATGAAACATACCACCTTGTAAAATTTCTTTTAGAAACTCAATAGAAATGAGTTATATTTTATTCCTTTTGGTAGGATGATGCCCCTCTCCCCATATATCCACGTCAGTCTTTATTATATTGTTACTTTCCGTTCCCTGATATTAATCACCTTGAAATGTTTATGATCAAGAAACTTGTTCTTTGATCCTTTATAACGACAATATTCGATTTTGTTATTTATGATTGTAAATTTCACGTAGTCATAGACAGTCTTTGTCGGAGAGCTGGATATTATTTTTATTTTTTTTTCATTGTTTGCACGCACAAACCTTAAGTCACCTGGGTGAGGTGTTATTTCTTTGATGTTATTTTTATGATTGTGTGTGTGTTTTGTTGTTGCAGATGTGGTTGTGTGCGTTAGAGAGAATTTATTATTGTACTTGTTGGTTTTGCTTTTCATTCGAAGAATAGTTTTGCCGATATGTGACAAGTGACAGTTGTTGCTGTTTTTTTTCTTCGTTGTGCTATTGCAAAGATATTACTATTAGTTTCAAGAAAATTCTTTTGCTACTTGGCAGGTAGCAAACGGAGAATGAATGACATTTTAAATTTTAAACAAAAGTATATTACAAGGAATTTCACACTGAAGTAAAAATAGAGAATAATGGAAAAATTTTTTAAAATTCATAAAAAATCGAAACTAACAAAAATCTTGTTTATACTCTGCACGCACAAAGCTAAATAAGTAATAAGTAAAACGAGCTATATTTCATTATAATTGATGCACAAGTTTTGATTTTATTCACTATAAAGTGAATAAATAATACGATATGGCTGCAAGAGAAATAACGTCAGTCACTTAAGTGTAAATAAAATCAACATTTGTGCATCGATTTCAATGAAATATGGCTCATTTTATTGGTTACATTTTCAGCTTTGCATGTGCAGAGTATGAACGTTAGTTTTGTTACTTTCAATATTTTATGAAATTTTTAAAGAAAAAATTTTAATTTTGGATAACTTTTTTTTTGCCAAAATTTCCTTAATATCTACTATTGATCAGATTAAAAAACTTGTTTTACATAAAAGTGATGGACACTTCTTATGCCTCAAACGTAAATCTTACAAGGTTTCCTCTGCCGAGAACTAATTGTGAATAAGTACGAAATTAACCCTTAAACATATTTTAATTTTTGAAGAATTTTTGGCGTTCTAGGTTAGTCCTAGAGCTTGGGTGTCTTTTAAGATTTATAGTAAAATTTAATCGCAAATATTTTTGTAGAAAATTTTAGCTCCCTTAAACGCCACTGAAGGGGAGTTACTAGTCCCTCTTTTAAGAAAACCACAAAAAGACCCATACAACGAATAGTTAGTTACAGGGTTAAAATGTTCCATAAAATTTTTTCTCGCACATAAAAGTAATGAAGACATCTTATGCCTTAAATGTAAGTCTTATAAAATTTCCTATGCAGAGTTCCTCTAAAATCAATCCCAGATATAACCTCTCAAAACCAGATAAACCTCTTTTTTTTGTGCCCTCTACAGGAATCAGTCGTTAAAACATTGTTATTATTATATTTAGTTTTTGGCTGTACAGTATTACGTTCTGTTTTAGACACTCAAAATATTCTGTACGTAAAATTAACTGAAATTGTAATATAAAATAAATGAAAATTCAATTAAAACGCGGTCTACTTATTTTTCATTTAAATTTAACAAAAAGTTTATTAAATTTCAAATGTTAAAAAATTAACCGACTTAAACCCGTAAAAAGTAAATGATTTTTTTTTTGTTTGGATCAATTTAACTGCCACAATAAGTAATCGCAACTTCCGTAAAAATAAAAGATATTTCCATTGCTTCTGCTATTTTTACTGTTAAATAATTAACCCCCAAGTTTTGTAAAACTATATGATTTTTTGCTTTATTTTTAAATCTTAAAGGCTTGTTATTATATTTTTACTTATTGTTTGTTATTTCAATTTCGACTCATAATTGAACAAAAGCTCCTTCAGGTTTGAAATCCAATGCACCAACCACTCGGCTAAACTATAGTATGTAAACCTGTTGCACGAAGTTAGCATAAACTTAGTCATTAAAAATTCAAAAAAAAAAAAAAAACAGGCATGGCCTTGGCTGAAATTGAAGATGTTATCTCCCGGTTAATAGTTAACATCATGTGGATAGTGTGCTACACATATATTTTAAATAACAATTTCAGTTAATTTTACATACAGAATATTTTGAGTGTTGAATGTATACTTAGTTTTTTTTATTGAATGTTAGAAAACTACATAAAAATAAGATTTCTTAGAATTTTAAATGTTTATTCATTTAAAAATCACTACCCGAAATACTTTTTGAATAAAGTGCATACCGTTACCGTAATAATATTGTGAGTGGAGACTTATGGAATTTTTATCACTCAAGAATAGAAACTTTTATAAATTATTGTATTTCGTTATAATATTATTTGAAATCATTTTCTTTTTACCATTTCAGGCCCCGCCGTCGTTCTGGTTCTAGTATAGTGGTCTTAGATAGTGAAGACTTAAAACCCTGTCTGCCCGATGTTTATAATAATTTACATATACGACAAACAAACGAAGAAGATACACAAGAAATTGATCCAGAATTGTATACAACCATGTTGAAGTCCATAAATCAAGATAATGGTGAGTTTATCTCTTAAATAATTGAAATTTTTTTTTCTCAAAATTTTATTTATTTTTTCGTCTTTAGGACCTCATCGTGAGATGGCTGTGGATTGTCCCGAAAACTTTATAGCCAGAAATAAAACACCGCCACGTTATCCACCACCCCGTCCACCACAGGTAACGAAAAGACGTCAGTCTATAAAGAAAAAATCTAAAAGCAGCCCAAAAGCATCCAACTCACCCACATTCATGCACTCTACCACCAACAAGACCAACAACACCTACACAAAAAAATCCTCACAAATTTATAATAACACAAGAAAAACACCTATGAAATTCATAAACACCAATACTAAGTCAGCTAAATTAACCCCAACCCACCATCATAAGCCTATTTACAACTCCACCTCAACATCAAAAATACCCTTATCCTCTTTAAATAAACTCCCCCTTAAGCATACACATTCCAAACAAAATTCACCACTCGTCTTAGAGAAATTTCATTTAAATGTTATTTGCAATAATACTTTACCCAAATGTACTGCTAAATCATTGCAAAATAATATAAAATTTATTGTTAATTATAATTCTGAATATGAAACAACATCACAACCACAATCACGATCATCAACATCATCATCATCATCACCACCACCATTACAACAACAAAAACAACAACATGATCATAAAATTAAAAACTTGACAACAACTTGTGTTTACACCTCCTGTTCTTTAATGGAATTGTCTGATAAATTTACGGACACTAATGAACACTTGCAATTGCAAAATGCCTACAATGCGCAACAACAATTAAAATTGGATCAAATTGAAAATTATGAAAATTGTCTGGAATTGGAACGTCAGTCTCAAAAACTCAACAATGCTTTATCATTAAAGATGAAAGCCTCAACAATGGTGACCAATAATCCTAATGGCAGTGGAGGAGAAGGAGGAGGAGGAGGAGTAGTTGTGGCAGGACAATCTTTAGCCTCTCCCAACGAAGATTTGGAATTAATGGTTGATTCCCTGTATCGCAAGGATTCCTCAACGCACTCCTCTTCCTATGAAAGTGAGGGTTTAAGCAAGAAATCTTGTGAATCTTACGATTCTATTTCCTATCGCCAGCTCAACAATAACAACAACAACAATAACCATTTAAATAATAAATCTTCCCTTAACACCAACAATACCAACTCCAACAACTCGTCTTCCTCCTCCTCCTCTAATTCCGCCTCAGCGAATAATCATGCCAAAAATAATGGCCACTCTGCAGAGCTTTTAAATGGCTGCAGTGGTGGTGGTAGTGGCGACTCTTTGCCCAGCGCTACCAGTCCTAGTTCTACTCCCCCTCCTGAGTATGAACTCAAAGAGTTTTCTACTAAAAATCCCATTTTACCTCCCCTTATCAAACATCGTGAGCTACCGGTTGACGTGCCTGATAGTTTTATAGAAATTGTTAAGACAGCCCCTCGTTATCCGCCACCAGCTCACTTGTCTTCTCTCTCCTCACAAATTTCTTCTTGTTCTTCGGCCTCTACGGCCAATACCACTTTGACCCGCATGAATTCTTGCAATAACTCGAATACGGAGTCACACAACATGAGCTTTTCACCACAGTCGTTAAAAAATGCAGGCCTGCAAATGCAAGAGACTTCATTGATATCGACCATGTCCTTAAATGGTTCTTATGAAGATTTCCAAACACAACAACAACAACAACAACAACAGCAGCAACAACAACAACAAACACAAACACAACAACATCAACAGGTGTTTCAGCAACTGGGTACGCAAAAACCCCAGCCGCAAGTGGCTGGCAAACGTTCAGATGAGGTTTGTTATTTTTTACAATTCAAATTAATTGGCAAATGGCTTTGTATCCTTTTCTAATTGTAGTAAAATTGACCCCTCTTTTTCTACACAAGCTTTCACATTTGTTATGAGATAAATAAAGAAGCTAAAAGACAAATTAAGATAGTGTGAAAAAAAGCTGCCAGATTTTATAAAACTTTTAGGGAAAATAAAAAACAGTGGGTATGTTTCTTTACTTGCCCGAAGTTACCCAAACTTAAGCGAAAGCTCTCTATAATACACAATTTGTATTTAATAAAGTTTTAGGGTGAGTTTGCACGTCCGAAAACAGACTGACTTATAGGTCTGTTTCTGTACATGCCCGAAGCTACCCAAACTTATCCGAAAGCTCTTTTTGTTACAAATGTTTAATTTTAAAAGAATTTCTGGGTAACTTTGGGTAACTTCGTGCATGTACAAGACAGACTGAGAATTTATTTTTAAGACTCAAGAACATTTCTATAAAACAAAAACCAAAAAGCTTTTTGTAGTTTTGTAAAAAAGCAATTAAATAGTCTGTTGCCGTACTTGCATGAAGTTACCTAAACTTACCCAAAACCTTTTTCAAATACAAATTTTTCGTCTGTTCCCGTACGTTACACAAACTTAACCGAAAGCTCTTTTCAATACAAAATATGTATTTAGAAAAGCTTTTGAGTACGTTGGGGTAAATTCGTGTACGTACGTGAACAGACTGTTTCGGCCTGTTTCTTTATGTGTCCGAAGTTCGAAAGCTTTTGTCAATACAATTTTGTATTGAAAAGAGTTTTCGGTTAAGTTTGAATAATGTTCAAGAATAATGGTCAAGAATAATGTTATTAAAGCGGAAATCAGAAACCTTTTTTGGGCTTTGTAAAAAATAATTTCAAAACTTAAACCTGTAAAAAGTTTTTGTGGACAAATAGCGCTCAGCCAAAGGTTTTTTTTTTAAGAAATTGAAAATTATCTAAAAAGGTTATTTGCTGACAAGAGTCTCTGCAGCATGGCTATGGTTTGAAAATGCTTAACAAAAGACTTCTAAAGCTATTTGATAAAAAATCTGAAGAGCTTTGCTAAAAAGTCTTAAAAGCTTAATGAAAAACACAAATAGCTTCCAAATAAAAGCTTTTTTCGAAAGTTTTATTTGCAATTTTATTGACCGAAACTGTTATTTGCAATTTTATTTAAACAATTAAGTCACTATTAAAAAAATATAAAAAAATTAGTTAACAATATAAATGAAACAAAGCTTTTAAAAGCTTTTTCTGAAAAACGGCTGTTTTTTTTGTATTTTGGTGAAAACTTAAATTTAAATCATTATAAAGTATTTTAAATATTTATAACCATAAAAAATATTTAAGCACGAAAATACCCGAAATGTTTTGTTATAGGCAGATTTTGTAAAACTTTTCGTTTCTAACCGTTTCAGATTTGTATGGAAAATAACGCAAATACGTTTTAAAAAATTTTTTTCCATACAAATTTCAAAACGTAAAAAGCGCGCGTATTTACAAAATATGGCCTTTAGAAATGCTTTTAAAAGCTTTTGTAATACTAAAATGTTTTATGTAATAGCAGATATGTTTCAAATAGGGATGTTCTTAAATAGTTTGTTTGTTCTTGAGAAAAGAAATATTAACAAGCAAAATAAAAGAAAACTTTTAAAAGCTTTTCCGGAAAATTTTTGTTTATAATTTTGTGAATGAAACACTCTTTAAATTATTCAGTCTGTTCACGTACGTAGACGAAGCTACCTTAACTTACCCAAAAAGCTTTTTTCCATAAAAATTTTTTATTGGAAAGAGCTTTCGGTTAAGTTTGGGTAACTTTGTGCACGTACAGGAACTGACTGATTGAAAGACAATAAAATGTCTATACCTGTACAACGTACAGTTTCGTGCACGAAGTTATTCAAAATTCGCCGAAAGCTCTTTTGTATTTAAAATAGCTTTTGGGTAGATTTGGGCAGTTTCGTGCACATACGGAAGCTGGCCTAAAAATATTTAAAACAAAAAAAAAGCTTTACAAAATATTTTTGAAAAGCTTTCTTTAAATTGATTTTTAAGCTTTAAATTTTATTTATTTTTAATAAAGTTTCAATCTGTTCCCGTACGTAAACGAAGTTACCCCAACTTACCCAACAGTTTTTTTGAAATAAAAATTTTGTATTGAAAAGAACTTTGTGCACGTACAGGAACAGTCTGTTTATGTGCTTTAAACAGAGATGTTCTCAAAAGGCTAATAAAAAAAACTATCTTAATTTGTCTTTAGTTTCTAAAGGCATGGGCAGAGTGGACAAATAATTGTTTATTTATTATATATACAGGTATGTTGTGTATTCCATGCGGAATTAAAATGTGCGGAATTAGCAAACCATTGTTGTTATAAATAATAATTTGCAACAACAACGCTTTGCTAATTCCGCACATCTTAACTCTTCATGGAATACAGATCACACCCCATAGTGCACAAAATACAATTAAGTGGAATAATTTGTATTGAAAAATATGTATTGAAAAATAGTCTAAAATTTAAATTAGTATATTATTTCATTAAATATTTGCTCAGTCTGTACATACATTGTCTTGTAGCAAAAAACAGTGTCTCCTCTCTTACCTTGTAGACCTTTGTAGTCCTGTTTTCTTCAAATTGTAGTTTGTATACTATCTTTCTCGTCTCTGTAACAATAAAAAATACATAAAAAACTTCGATCTTTATATCTTAGTTATTTTAGAAAGTAATGAAAAATGTTGCAAAATTGTTCATTACACTGTACAACAAAATCTATTTTTTTTAAATTACATGGTTCTAATGACTGATTCTGGTAGAGGGCTCCAAAGCAATATACACTTGTATCGGCGTTTTCAAAGTTTACCTCTGGGACTCATTTTAGGATGAGTTAAAGATTTTTGGTTCCCTCTGCCAGAATCAGCTGTTAGAATCTTCTTTTTTTTTTGTGTTGTACAGTGTTATTTAATAAAAATTATATTAAATTTAAGCTAGTAATTTTGCCAAGGCTTTAGAAAATTTGATAACAAACTCATAAAATCTGCCTTTTAGATGAAACAAACTAAAAATTTAATAACATGCAATTTGCTATAGTAATTTCAGCCATGTCAGCTCTCTTAAATGATTGTCACACATGGCCACAACAAACAGACCGACCGGGATCCTTGCAAAAACTGTAATGCATGACACTTTGCCTAAATGAAAACTATAACAGTTTGACATGAGAGGGGATGAGTTTTCAATGCTAAAACCTTATTTTATGTTGTATTACAGAAGTGAAAAGCAATTTTCAAGGAAATTAAAACGATATTGTTTTTTTTTCCTCCCACAGCAAAAAAAATTGTGTCAATATTTTTCGCTGGACAACGTCAAAAAAGTTTTATTTTGCTGTTTAGTATCAAATTTATACTATCTTTCTTGCCAATCACTACCAAATTAATGACAAAGAACTTTTAATTACACTCAATAGTAAATTTAACATTGGTAAAGAAAGTTCAATATTCCTTCAGCAAACATCAAGGAGGGATAAAGACAAATAACAAAATCCAACATTTTAAATAATAAAGGATATAAATATATTTTTTATTGAAATAAATAAATTCTGGAGTTATATTCCATATATTCATAAAATTTAACATGAGTTTGAAATGAATTTTATTTCGAAATTTTTCTGATAAAATTTTCTTAAAATAGATTTCAAATACATTTTATTTTTTTTATGAATATGAGGAATAAAATATATTATGACTTCTATTCAAAGTAAAATGAATACATGGCTAAAGGTGGAATTTTAGAGTGTAGTTTGCTCAAAACTATTTGAAATATTAGAAAAATTATGTACAGAAATGTTTAATATTGAATGTCTCTAAGAGTGTTGGGGGATTTTTCAAAAGTAAATAGGAATTTAAAATTTTTCTTTTAAAACACCTTTCAGCTGAATATATTAATAAAATCTCTATGATCGGATCAAAATTCATCGAGTTATAGGACTTAAAATTAAAAAAGAATCTTATATATTAGGTTTTTTTTATTGGGGGATTTTTCAAAAGTAAATAGGAATTTAAAAGATTTCTTGAAAAACAGCTTTTAGCTGAATATATTAATAAAATCTCTAAAATACTGCACAAAATTTTTATACATCTTATCGTTTCCATTTTTTGTCCCATAACCTCAAAAAAAAAAAAAGATTTTCCAAGTTATTTTGGGCTCGCTAAACACGAATATGGCATTAATTTATTAAAACGTTTTCGACATAATCGCGAAAAACGCGATTTCTGCAGATTTTTTTTTAACTATTTCTAAAAATCTTCAGAACTGTTCATCTGAATTCTAAAAATTTTGCACAGTTTGATAGATATATTTTTCTTCTTTCAGCCAACTTATATACTGTAATTATCGGATCCATATTCAATAAGTTACAGGCTTTAAAATCTAAACAAAATTAATTTTTTTTTAAATTTGGGGGATTTTTCAAAAGTAAATAGGAATTCGAAATTTTTCTTTTAAAACACCTTTCAGCTGAATATTAATAAAATCTCAAAAAAAAAATCAACAAATTTGTAAACATCTTATCATACACTAGTTAACAAATTTTCAACTTTTTGCCATAATCTCAAAAAGAGATATTTTATGCGTTAATTTTGGGTCGCTGATCCCGAATATGGCATTCATTTATTTTTCTTAAGAAACGTTTTCGAGATATTCGCGAAAAACTTATTTTTCTGAAGGTTTCTTTTAAGCTATTTCCAAACATCTTCAGAACTGTTTATCTGAATTATACAAACTCTGCACTATTTTATAGATATATTTTTGATCTTTCAACCAATATATATACTTAAAGTTAAAAAAATATGTTTTACTTTTTTTTTAATTGGGGGATTTTTCAAAAGTAAATAGGAATTTAAAATATTTCTTAAAAAATAGCTTTTAGCGGAATATATTAATAAAATCTCTAAAAAAAATAAAGAAATTATTAAATATCTCGTCGTTATCTCAATACAAGAGTTCAAACATTTTTAAATTTTTGCCATAACCTCAAAAAAAAAGATATTTTCTGAGTTAATTTGGGTTCGCTGAACATAAATATGGCATTTATTTATTTCTTTAAAAACCCGTTTTCGAAATTACGCATTTTTTTCATTTTCAAAAACTCATTAAAAAATTAAAAGAGCAAGAATTTTACATTTTTATTAGTCATCAGAAAGTTGTGTATATTAGGAATAAAATAAGCCATATACCATTAAAGTCGATGGACAAATGTCGATTCTATTGACAGTTAAGTGAATGAACTCAATTGATAGAAATCACAATTTCCATACAACAGAAAAATTTTAATTTTTGTGTGAGTATTTTTGTCAATTAAGTTCCCTCACTTAATTTTGAATAATTTTAATTTTAATAAAACAAGAATAATGAAATTTTTTGCTAGGGAATTTCGGGGATTTTTTTTCAAGAAATGGGAATTGAGAAAATTGCTTTCAAAATTTTCGCTGAATTGTAATAATATCACTTGTAAGATTTAAAAATTTTCCTAAAATTTTTAATAGAATATTTTTAAAATGGAAAATTTTTGTGTGGGAATTCTTATACATATTTCCTTTTCTTAATTTCGTTGTGGGCTGTAATAAAAATAATCTAGAAAACAAACTACTGAGTTTTGTTTGTTTTTAATAAATTTTATATTCTCTGCTTATTTTTACTCCCTTTTTGTGCTTTTATTCTTTCATTCCTTTCCTTTGGTACTTTCATGTTTAATATAAACATTTAAACTCTTTACACTGTTACCATTAACTTTCATAAGATTTCCCATTTCCATACTAAAACTAAACATATTCAGTCATAAAACACTATTTCAATGGCTTTCTTTAAGCACAATTTAATATTTAAATTAATTTAATATCAAATTTTTCTTTGCCTACCAAAAAAAAAAAATTAGCTGAATGGTTCAATAAAACCTATGCCGCCGCCTCGTGACACTGTGCGAGTAGAACGTAGCCCACAACCACCACAACTACCCGATCGTCGTGGCATGCCCACGTTAAATAATATAGCAATAGCACCTCAACAAATAGCGCAAATTGTCGAACCAACACTGGAGCAGTTGGATAGTATTAAAAAATATCAGGTAAGCTGGCAAAAAAGAATTTTTATATTTTACATAATCCACAAAAGAAATTAATTTATTTTTATGGTTTTGAAAATTTCTGTTTAAGTGATCTTTAAGTTGATGTTATAAATAACTGCAGCCTTAAAGTAGACTTTAGTTTTTCTTCAAATACTTTATTATAAGTTTGGGTGTAGTTTATAATTGAGTAATTAAAGTGCTGCCAGATACCTTTAAGCAGTAATGTAGCAACAAGAAATCGTTTAGTTGGATAATCTCTTGGGTTTATGAAAGCAAATTATAAGAAATTAAGGAAATAACCAACAAATCTCTAACATTGAATATATAATTCTAATTAATTCATATCTTGTTCCATAAAACTTGTTCCATAAAAAATCTTCTAGTTTCTGAGAGTTTTAAATAAAATCTTAATAAGCTAAACTTTCAAACTTTAAACAAGACTTTAAAATGTAGTAGTTGCCATTTCCACTATTGTTATTTCGTCTATTAGTTATTTTTATAAAAATTGACATTTTAATGTTGACACATTTTTTTCCTTGATTCCCATATCTCTTCCTATTTTATTTTACTTTTTGTGGCCTGCTTAGCTAAACATTGGTTCTACCCAAACTGCTGCAAATTTGTCAACATGACAAAAACCACGTTAATGGCCAGCAACCACAGTAAAGAACTGATGAAAAAGTAAAGGGAACAGGAAAAACTAACAAAAGAACCAAACCAAAAACTTTTAGCAACAAAGATTTATGGTTTTCAACTTTGACATTTTGCAAAAAAAAAAATACTGAAAAACATTGATAAAATGACATTTGAGAATAAACTTTAAATCTCCGGGTCCCTTACTTACAAAAGAGAGGGAGTTAATAGTAAACAATTTATAAGCAAATTATTTAAGAACCGGTTGTTCAATTTATGTGTGATAATTTTGATAATTTGATTATAAAAAAAAGTTTAATAAATATGGGGAGGGCTTGGAAAGTTTGTCAAAATTTATGAAAGCTTCAGTATTTTATTTAAAATCTTAATTATCGAGTGAATTTGAATACTTAAAGATAGTTGATGAAAATTTTTTATTATGGAAATTTTGGGTATTTTTAAAAATTAAATGGGAATTAGGAAAATGAAGTTAAAAATTGAAATCCCTATTGTTTTTGAACAGAATCGGTTTAGTAAAAGAAAATAAGGATTGAGTTATGAATTTAATATACAAAAGGGCAGTTTGGGAAATTTTATGAAGAATTTATGGGAACTTCAATATTTTATTTAAAATCTTATTTTTAATACAACAAAAATTAGCAATGAAAATTTTATAATCCAGGGAATTTTTTGGAGAAGGTAAAAACTTACATTTTTACTGATTTTGAATAGAATCCCTTTAATAAAAAACAACAATATAAAAAAATGGAAGTTTTGGATATTTTATGGAAAATTTATGAAAACAGCCGTGAACCACGACGTTTGCCGACTACTTTTCGGCTATTTTTAAATATTACATGTACACAGCCGACAATTTACATGTACACAACACAAACAATCAAAATAAACAAGAACAAGAGCACAATAGTCATTTGTACCTATCAATAATGCAATTAACCACCAACACTCTTAAACAAAAAATTTTTCTTCATTTATTTGCTTTTTTCTTTGCCTGTCTCTCATTTAAAATCTTAGCTTTTTGCTGCATTTTAATAGGACACAAATAATTAATGCAATATTTTGAACTAGGGAATTTTGGGAGTTTTTAAAAATTAAATGAGAATTAATTATATGAAGTTGACAATTGTAAGTTTTAGCTAATTTTAAATGAAACTCTTTTAATAAAAAATATATTATGAAAATCCAATATAAAAAACCGTGAAGCTTTAGAAATTTTATAACAAAATTAATGGGGTTTTGTGAACATTAATGGGATTTTGTGAAAATTAATGGGATTTTGTGAATTTTAATACGAAGAAGTAGCTAATAAAGTTTTTTCATTTTAGGGAATTTTGGGGATTTTTTAAAATCAAGAAGGAATTAACAAATGAAATGAAAAATGAAAGTTTTGCTCATTTTGTATAGAATCCCTTATATATAAGAAGATAATTTAAAAATGTAATATGTACATATTAAAAATATGGGAAAGTTTTGAATATTTTATGCAAAATTAATGGAAACTTCAATATTTTATTTGAAACCTTAATTTCTAGTGAATTTCAATGCACAAAAATAATTAATACAATATTTTGAAGAGGGGAATTTTGGGAGTTTTTAAAAATCAAATGGGAATTTGGAAAATTAAGTTGAAAACTGCAATTTTTATTGATTTTGATTAGAGTGCCTTTAATATAAGACAATAATTTTGAAAATGTACTATTATAAAAAAAGGGAAAGCCTATGCAATTTTATGCGAAGATATTTTAAGATGTCACTTTTTCTAGTGAACTTTAGTGCAAAAAAAACTAATCAAATGTTTGTTAATATTATTGTTTTAGGAATTTTTAAAAATCAAATAGGAATTACATAGAAACCTTTTAATATAAGAAAATAATACATAAGTATTAAGGAAATGCGGAAGTTTTTGAAATTGTATGCAAAAATTAACGGAAACTTCAACATTTAATTTATGGGTCGATTAAATATGGCAACAAAAACTTCAGTTGGGTTGCCAATTGCTAAAAATCATATTACGGATGGCAACTGGCAACTGAGAGCTATCAATTTCAGTTGCTTTTTAGTGCTTTTCTGGCAGCCACAAATTTTCAGTTGCCGTCTGGCAACGCAACGGAAGTTCGGTTGCTATCCATAATCAACCCATTAATATCATCGTTTTGTACTGAATTTTTTATACAGAAATGAAGCTAAAAAATTAATTTTTTTAAACGGGAGATTTTGGGAATTTTTTAAATCAAATGGGAATTAGTCAAATGAAGTTGAAAACTAAAAAATTTGCTGATTTTTAATGAAATCCCTTTAATTTAATGAAATCCCTTTAATTTAATGAAATCCCTTTAATTAAGAAGATAATTTGAGAATATATCATTGGAAATTTTATGAAAAATTGATGGGAACTTAAATATTTTATTTAAGATATCAATTTTCGCACTTTACTCGAAACTTTGAGTGCGTACACGCCAAACGGGCCTCAGATCTGGAGTCAGCGTGTTGAAATAGATGTAGATGGATGGGTGGGTGGGTCTGATCAAATATACAGACCAGTTTTTTTTTGTTGTGTGCTGGTGCACCGAAATGAATTCCCTGAAAGCAACGGCACACACAATTTTAGTATTTCAGCTTAATTTTATTAATTCTCAATGGTTTAAAAAAATCACCAAAATACCCTCAATAAAAACTTTATTAATTACACTGGCGCACAAAAAAGGGTTCTGTACATTTTACCAGGCCCACCCACGTTCCATGTGCCGAGTACGCATCTGGCGTCTGTTTTGCCTCGTATCCCCTCAAAGTTTTTTGTATATGTATTGTGAAAACTTTCGTTTTTCTAGATTTTTAGCAGGTTTTCGCAATTTACTCGAAATTTTGGGAATGTTCGATCTAAACAGGCCTCAGATTTGTATTCAGCGCATCGAAAGTGAGTCTGCTCAAATGTACAGACCACTTTTTTTTGTGTGCCGGTGTAATTAATGAATTCTTTTTAATGTGGGTATTTTGGGGATTTTTTTTAATAATTGGGAATTAATGAAATTGAGTTCAAATCCTAAAATTTTGCGGATTTTTAGCAGGATCATCACATACAACCATTTTTCAAAATGAAAAAATATTCTTGTAAAGTGGGATTTTAAATAAAACTTCAAATCTTCTATTCCCTGCAAAAGAGAGGAAGTTCAGATAGAAACAAACTGTTTACAAGCAAACGGCCAAGAACCAGTTATTCAGTTTACATATAAAACAAAAATGTTTCAACTTAAATATTTTTTGTTTAACAATTTAATATTTAATATAAAAGCTTTGTGCCAGCTATTTGAATGTTAATTTTGTTAATGCTTTTATAACAAACAAACAAAAACCCCCAGACATACTAAATACATACTTGCACTTTTTTAAGTATGTACGTCACTTCTATGCAACTGCTTTTTAGAGCTTTATACTACGCATTCTGTGGTATTTATTTTTCTGTTGTTTAGAAACTTGTCATTTAAACTGGTCTGAAAATACATTAAAATACTTTCTTCTTGCTCCTCTATTCAGATGCTAATTAATGCAGGTGTCAGTCAGTCAGCCATGTTTTTGTTTTTAAAATTCTTATCTTTTTTTATTACTATTTATGTATTTACATCTTCTGCTTGAAAGCATATTAGAATTTATTTAACTATTTAAATAAATTAAATTAATGTGATATTTTTTCAAATATAAGAAGTTTTAAGAAAAAAATTAATTTTTCTTTCTGTTTTTTTTATGTAACTTAAAAAAGAATAAAATTTTAACATTTTTATAAAACAAAAGCTTAAGTTACACAAGTTTTCTTCCCGCTAGAGACAGGTGATATAATCATATTTTATACATTTTTCTCTGGCTCTTCCAGGAAGAAAACTTGCATAATGTAAACTAAACTGTCACATTAATGGCTGGTTGATTTTGATTTTTTAAAATTGTTTTTGCTAGTTTAAAAGTCAGAAATAAAGAGATTAAATTCAATCTCGTATTAAAAAAATGTCACAAATTTCACATAAATTACGCTACACCAAAAAGAAAAATGCCAAGGGCTACCAATACATTTTTTTGCATGGTATGGTCCCCTAACTACGAAGACAGTCAAAGTCAACGTATTTTTTTTATAAAATTGGGGATTTTTGAATAACTTTTTAAGTAGGGATTACTCCATTTTATTACAAAAACAACTAAAAAGCTTGAAATTATTTAAACCTTTTAAAACTATATTTTTATATACTCAAACGGTTTCGGAATTTTACAGAACGCAATGATAAAAAAGTAAATTTTTTAAGGAAAAATTTAAAAAGATTTTTTATATTAAAAATGTATAAAAAATCGAAAATGGCAAAAACTTATGGACTCTCCCACGATGTCGACAAGTCGATGTCGTTCTCTTATTTATATTGAAAACAAAAACAAATTTAAATTTTTTATTATTGCTTTCAATATAAATTAGAGAACGACATCGACTTGTCGACATCGTGGGACATGCCCTTAATATTTATATTAACTGAGCATAAAGCCACATATACTACAAATAAATTAAGCTTTATTTCATGAAAATCGATGAATAAATATTGATTTTATGCACAATAAAGTGAAATTACCTGACTTTTGCAAAACACTGAGTTTTGAAGAGGCTGCTCACCGATTTTATTATAACTTGAGAAATTCTCGTCCAATTTTGTTAAGAATACGTTTAAATAATTTTAAGTTTAGCAGTCTAAAAGATATCTTAACATTATTGTTTTTATTGTTATTGTTTTTATGCGAAACGACTTCGGAATTATTCGGAACGAAATAAAAAAAAAATATTTTTTTGTAAAATGGAATTTTTTTTATTTTTTGAAAATTCATAAAAATCAGAAAATCGCAAAAAAATACGTTTTTTATTATTGAATCATGAAGCTACACTGAAAAAATTATATGCAACATATGCACGAAAACGCTCGTACATATTACGAAATATTTCGTAATTTCGCACCACGAAACTCTTTCGTAAAATATACGAATTGTACGAAAATAATCAAAAAATAAAAGTAAAAAAAAAGTATAGCTCAACCGGGGCACGAACTCGCAATCTTCATATTTCGAGTCATGTACTCTACCCACTGAGTTACTTTCTACTTATTTTATAAGTGCTAAAAATTAGTTTTATTTACTTACATCTGAAAAATACGTCAATTTATAAAAAATTATTTTAATTTATTTTTTTATTTCAAATATATTTTTTAATAAGAAAAAATGTTAACGAAAGGTATTCGTAAATTCAAAAAAATATTGCCTAAATGTTTTTTCGTAATATATACGAAAGTTTCGTATATTTTACGAAAAAAGTCAATACGAAAGTTTTTTTCGTAAAATGTTGCATGGATTATTTTCAGTGTATGTATACCTCAAATTAATTATGGTATATTTTATAGAAATCGATCGATAAATGACGATTTTATTTATAATAAACTGAAGTTACCCGATTTTTGCAGAAATTGCGGATATTTACACTGTACACTCCGCAAAATCATGTTTTTTTAATTTTTAAGTTCTAACGACTGATTGATTCTGGTAGAGGGCACCACAAAAATATACACATGTGTCAGGGTTTTGAAAGTTTACATCTGGTATTCATTTTAGGGAGAGTTTAATTTCTCGACATAGGATATCTTGAAGGCCCTTACCTTTGAGGTATCAGATGTGCTTGGCATTTTTAGGTAAAACACCAAGATAAACATTTTAGTGCAACATTTTAACCCTCCAACTTTTCGCGATAACTGTCTTTTTGTCCTTTTTTTAAATAAGGGGCAAAAAACTTACTTTCAGCGTTGATACAGCGCGTTGAAATATTCTACAAAAATGTTCCTCGTTTTGCATAAAAATGCACGTTTTGCATAAAAATGCACAACACTTCTTATAAATCCCCTAGCCCGAAACATCATTAACTTTAAAGGCCACACTCGGCTGAGAAGGAGGGACACTCTTGCTCTCAGCCTAACACGAGAGACGTAAACAACCAAAGAACCAACCGCCGAAACAAAAATTTTTGTCTGGCATTGGCTGAACTTAAAAATTAAAATTTTAGAGTTAAGATTTGATTACTATTGTTAGTTCAATTTTATTGAAGATACAATAAATAAATATAACCGAAAAAAAAACTTCTTATAAATTAAACATAAGGCTTGTAAGTTTTCCTACGACGAGTACTGATTGTACGAAATTAACCCCTAAGCAGATTTTAAGCTTTAAATGATTTCCGACGTCCTTTTTGGTGAAAAGGGCAAAAAGACCACTAGCCTCATCCGGTGTGCTTCGCTATTTTATTGTTGTGAAGATATAGTAAAATTAATTCATAACTATATTTTAACCCCATGTCCACTCTCCTATCTCCACCAGCACTTTGTTTAAGCGCGCGATTTGTTCTCAGTGTAACCTAAATCAAATTTAGAGAGTTTTGCTGTGGTAGTTGGTGGTTCTCCAGATATAGGATAATTACATATTACTTTGTATGGGATATAGACTCCTCCTCCTACACCTTTAGCCTTTTTTTTAAGTACAGTTTGTTCTCAGTTTAACCCAGATCAAATTTAGAAAGGAGAGCTTTTTGCTCCTTTGTAGTGAAAAGGGCAAAAAGAGCACTAGCCTCATCCGGTGTGCTTCGCTATTTTATTGTTGTGAAGATATAGCAAAATTAATACATAATTATATTTTAACACCATGTCCTCTCTCCTATGCCACCAGGACTTTGTTTAAACGCGCAATTTGTTCTCAGTGTAACCTAAATCAAATTTAGATAGTTCCGCTATGGTGGTTGGTGGTTCTCCAGATATAGGATAATTACATATTACTTTGTATGGGATATAAGACTCCTCCCTCCTCTTCATTTTCCTTTAGCCTTTTTTTTAAAGCACAGTTTGTTTTTTAGAGAGTTGTGCTTTGGTGGTTCTTTTTGAGATATAGGAAAATTAAGAATTACTTTGAATGGGGGGTACCCGCTCTACCACCTCCACCCCCCAACCCCTCATACCACGAACATTTTGCTGGAACTTGCACATAAATCCAAGAGTGACCCACATCAAATTTAGAGAGGCTCACTACTGTAGGCGTGCAGATATATGTAGGAAAATTAATAATTACTTTGTAATGGGGGTACCAGACTCTTCTTCCTAGATTTTGTTGGAACTTTTCTTTGTTCGATTTTGCACTTTATTCCAAGAGCAGTCCACATAAAATTTAGAAAGTCTTACTATTGTAGTTATGCAGATATAGGGAAATTAAAAATCGCTTTTTAAAAAAATTTTTGAACTCGCCATAAATCAACTTGAAATTCTCTAAAATTCCCCTATCTTAGAAATCACAACCTTGAGATATTTAAAAAAATACTTTCAATATTTATATAAACTACTAGCATCCACATGCCAGTCCGCCCGCCAAGTCTTCAAAAAGTGTAATAATTGAGGGGCCTAAAAGCAAAAGGGTTAAAGTGCAAAAGAGAAAATTCTGAGTAGTTAAGCTTCCAAGTTTTTCCTTCCCATGCATTTTCATACATAATATTTTTCGTTTCTAATACATACCGCCTCTTGAGGTCATCGTATAGGTCTGAATTTTTGTAGAGTAATATTTATTGGTATTAAGAGTGTTGATTCCTGCTTATAACTCAATTTTTTTAGTTTTGGCACTTGTACCCTTTTACTTTTCACCCCCTCAATTATCCAATACATAGATAGATATGTATGTTAATTCTTGTTACAAACTATCAGTGTGCTTTGTTGGAAATCATAACCATATTTTTCTGAAACGGCAGCACTGTTTGGCACATACAGTTCATACAAAACGTTACCAACCAAACCCAACCAAGTTCTATACTAAACTTATGTACGTTTTGCCATAACAACACTCTGGCTATAACAAAAAATTGCTACCAAAGTTATCTTGTTGGTAATCGGTACACAACCACACACACACAAACACACACTAAAAAAGAGCGTAGTAAAACTCTGGTACTCAGTTCACAAGTACTTCCCACTATTGTTGTGGTTCTTGACTGGTTTAAATAACTTTCCCAATTGGCCATGTTTTCAAGACATCATTGATGATGTCGGGTGCACAACAATGTTAAATCCTCGACGACACATGTTGGACATACGAAGCAATGTTTTCGAATAAATGTCGCGAGAATCGTGAATGACTCTATTAAACGAAATACAGTTCGAAGAGTGACAGTATGAATTGATTAAAGGTAAATGATATTCAACTCTTGACAGCAAACCACCGACTTTGGTCGAGTGAACTACGCGATAGAGAACTCTGACGAGAAGAGCGGTAACTCGCGAAACATGTCAGTTCAACCCTCCGCGCAGCCAAAAAAATTTTTGTATATTTTTATGGTAGAAAACTTTATTTTTCTTAAATTTTTACTTTTTTCTTCAAGAATGCCGATATTAAAAAAAATTTCCAGTCTTGCAATAAACTTTTCAAGAATCGAATGGTGACTTTTAATTTAAAATCCAACTGTAAACTAAAAAGTTATAGGCGAAATACTAAAAAAAAGTCAAGACAAAAAAAGTTATTTTCTTCTTCAAAGTCAAGTATTTTCTAGGTTATGAGAGATACGGAAACACATGTAAGAATATTATTTCTTTGTAAATTTTTTAAATCAGATAACATTTAACAAAGTTACAAGTCTCAGAAGTTTTTTTGAGTCCCAGGTGGTCAACTTTGTCCCACTGTAACTCCTCTTGTGCTAAAACCAGGAGGCCACCCAGACACGCCTTATAAAGGCTGACTGCTCCTCTAAAAGTGTTTGCAGTTTTAGATAAATCCAAGCAGCAGTTTAGAAGTTACAGATTTATTTCCATTTATTTTGCAAAAGACCCCAGTGTGCATTGTAGCTCATCGTGTTGCCCAAAAAATTTACTGAAAACAAAACGTAAGACACTGTCTGTCGCTCATATTGTCCTCAACAAAGTTGGATTGGGAAGCAAATATAATTCGTTGTCGCTCATATTGTCCTCAGCAATTTTACGTAAGATACGTAAGATACTGTCGCTCATATTACCTGCAACAAAATTGGATTGGGTACAAAATGTAAGACATTGTCGCTCATGTGGTGCCCAACAAAGTGTGATAAAAGACAAAACGTAGGACACTGCCGCTTGTTTTATCTTCAACGAAGTTGGATTTGGAACAAAATGCAAGACATTGTCGCTCATCTTGTCCTCTGAAATTTCACTGCAGACAAAACGTAAGACATTGTCACTTATCTTGTCGTCAAAAGTGTTTAATAGAGGACAACAACCATGAATTTGTAAACGTCGATTTCTTTTAAATTGTCGACTAGAAAACCTAATCGACAGACTGACCTGTGTACGAGTCATCGACGACAATGTTGTGTAAGACTATCTGGCCAACTGGGTAACTTTGTTTTTGAATATGTAGTGGTGAATGCAAGTGTAACCAACAAACCAGACAGTGGAAAAAAAGTATTTTTAGGCAAGTCAGTTAACATTTGTTATTTTGGCCAAACAAAACGTGAAACGGGGAAAAAATAAATAAAAATACCAAACGATATGGATTCTACGAACAACGTACTATAATCAAAAGGTTTATATGTAATTATTTATTTAAATGGAAAACAAATAGACTATTCATTTGAAAATAAATAAAAAATTTTAAACTATTTATAGCGGGAGTAATAAGTGTGAAATAAATACACATGCATGCATAAATCTTTGTATGCATAAATATATTATACTCGTATACCGGAAAGTGTGCAGTGTCGTTATCATGTTTGCACATTTTTACTATTGCGGTGAATTCATTCTAGAAGTGGTTGAAATAAATTAAAAATAAAGTGAATGAACTGGAAAATTAAAATATTCAAAATAAATAAATTTAAAAACTAAAAATTAGGCCATATTACCATAAAGTTAATGAATATTTTAGACTTATTTGGATACATACATAAATAGGAAAACTAAAATTAACAACAATACATGCTTAAAAAATTGTTAACATTTCTAGAGAACCTGAACCTTAACGAAAAAAATTCAAATGAATTGATAACCAATTTATGAAGTCGATTAAAAAATTAAAAAAAGTTATTTAAAAATATGAATAACCTATAAGGAATTCGTTACTATCATTTAAACTTAAAACTGAAAAAATTAAATTAATAATATTGAAACATATACAAAAAAGTAATAATAATAAAAAGTGAAAAGTTAAATCAAATTATTATTTAATAAAGAATCAATTATATAATAATTCTGAAAAAAACGACTTCATTTCAAAGAAAAAAAAATTGAAACAATATTTCAGGCGGCCATTTTGTCCTTCAGATTTCCACTTAATTTTCTATGAGACAAAACTGCAAGCATACACTTGCAAATAAAAGTTTTTTTTTCAAAATCGGTTCATAAATGCTGGAGCTAAGTGAGAATTAATATTTCGGGCGAGCCAATTGGCCATCACATTTTCGAAAAAAAAATTTACAGGAGGAGGATTTAAACTTTATCTGTATATTAAAAAAATGTTATTTTGACTTATATTTCGTGCTAATATTATCAAGAGAAAATTAAATTTTTTTTATTTTTTTTTCGGATTAATTAAAATTTTACGGCTTTATTTTGCGCAACACTTTGCTTGCGAACCTACACATGTCTTTTAATTTCTTAAGTGTATCTTATAACGATTGCAATAAGCACTAAATTATTAAAATCGGTTGAGATTTTTCAAAGTTACAATGTTTTTAAACAAAATTTCTATGTAAATCGTAAAAATATAAAATTTTGATTTTTTGAAGTCTCATGACCCAAAGCGATGGGTATTTATAAAAAACTATTCTAGAAAAAGTTTAAAGTCATTCAGTTACGATTAAGGCGTGTCGTACGCCCACCTAAGTTTGAGCAAATACTCCTTTACAGTTTTTTATGCCTCATAACCAGGGAAACCGCAAATATGCACGTGCATGTTTGTTCCTGTGCGATGTATGTAGTCACAAATATGATATATATACGTTTCAGAACTTTTTAAGAATTTTGGCTTCGATTTGTTACAGCATATTTTTACATATTTTTGCATATTTTACCCTTTGCAGCATATTTCACACTTAGTGGCATATTATGGGCATTTTTCTAATTTTTATGGAATATTTTGCTGTTTTCCTGCATATCTTGGCTTTTTTCTCGTGCATTTCCGTGGACATTATATCCTTTTTGAAGTGGAAATAAGTGGACATTATTTCCACTTCGAAAAGGATATAATGTCCGTAGACGTTATTTTCTTGGATGTGCACATAATTCGTGCTGACAGAACTAATAGGCGGACTTGAAAACAATGTTACCTCGGCCTTAAGATAATTTGGTTTCCGAATTTTAGTTTTTGGTTTTTACTGGATAGCGTAAACCCTTCTCCAGTTATGCTAATATATGTCATAAAAGTGCCTTCATTTAGGACATCACAGTATATCTCGAAAACTAGAGCTTAAAAAAACGGGAGTGTAAATTCGCGTTCAGCGTCCGAAATATCAAAAGAAACAACTTCAAGTTCTAGGGACTGAAAAATTTACTGAAATTTGTACATATATGGGCTTGTTTTGTTATTCTAAAAGTTATGGGCTATTCAATACTTTGCTGTTTGTTTTGTTAAATGTGCGATTTAGATAAAAGTCGGTAAGGTAAGAGCTGTTGGGAACTTTACAGACAACAACTTCTTAGAAGAAATTTTTTTTGTAAATTCTACAATTATTAAGTTATGAGACATAAAAGTATTAGAAAAGCATTTGCTCAAACTTTGGTGGGCGTGCGACACGCCTTAATTTTAACTGATTAACCTGAAATTTTTTCAGGATAGTTTTTTTTATAAGTACCCTTCGATTTGGTGTATGAAACTTGAAGAAGTCCATATTTGAAGTTTTTTACGATCACTCTAGTGTTGCATGTATAATTTCACATGGAAATTTTGTTTAAAAACAATGTAACTTTGCCAATTCCCAACCGATTTTAATAATTTATGGCTTATTATGGTCGTTATCAGATACTCTTTCAAGACAATAAAAACTGACTAGATTTTCAAGCAAAGTGTTGCAAATAAATAAGCAAAATTGAAAAAAAAAATTGGAAAAAAATTTATAATTTTCATTTTCTTTTGATAACATTTCCACGATGTATAAGTCAAATTGAATTCGTTTAAATATGCGGGGAAAGCTTAAGTCCTTCTCTATTCCACACAATTTAAAAATTTAAAATCGCAGCAGAAACAATCTAGTGAAGAAGTTCCGAAAATTTATTTTTTTTATCTATATTCGATTTTGAGTGAGTGAGGGTATTGCAATTTTTTTTAAATAGCAAAATGATCTACTCAACTAGACCTACAAGCCCCACTAAGTTGTTTTTCACTGTTACAGCGTGTTATCAATGATTTTATCCGCCGTGTCACAGATTCCGTTCGGATTGGTTTTGATTCCGTAGTTGTCATTCCGTAAAAGTACAATTTTGATGCTTCGAATTCCGTTTATTTTGTATTTCGTTTTTACAATTATAACGGTTTTATACCTTGAGGCGTTTGTTTACTCTTGTTTTTAAATCCAAAGCTCACATTGAGCTTTTTATTAACATGGAAAGCTCATGACCAAATATTTATTTGACGCTCCGAAAAGTATGCACGGTTGTTAATATTTACTGCAAATGAAGTTTTGGTTGAAGTCTGTAGAAAAGTGTTTTTCAATTCCACTTTGACATTTAAAAGTGGTTTGATTACGAAGAAACTTTTCGTTTTTCGTTTTCTGAAGAAGCAATTTACGGAATTCGAAACCACTTCCGATCGGAATTGTATTCTGTGACATGGCTGATAGTTTTGCAAATTTTGATATGAGATATGTCCACCTTTCTCTTTCAAACGTGACAAAGTAATGGAATTATAAGTAAAAACTCGCACAACAAACGAATGAAAATTTAAATTTAGATGTTTTCACTAAATATGTTGTAACTTTTTCATTTTTTGTCAGGTGTTCAAAATTTTAGGCTTACTACGTTTGGAAGGAAATTTTCTTTAAGATATGAGGCAAAGAAAAATTCTAGATTTTATTTTTGCTGGTATGGAGTGACTTAAAATTATAAATTTTGAAAAAAAGTAAAAATTAAAATTTTTGAAATCTTAAGGCCTGTAACTCAATGCATATTGATCCGATCAATACAGTTTATATATTGGCTGAAAGATTAAAGACATATCTATACAATAGAGCAAAATTTGTGCAATTCAGGAGAACAGTTCTCAAGATTTTGGGAAATAGCTAAAAAAGAACTGCAGAAAAAATACGTTTCTTGCGAATATCTCGAAAACGCTTTTTAAGAAAATTAAATGAATGCTGTAGCCGTGTTCAGCGACCCCAAAATTATCTTAGAAAATTATCGTTTTTGAGTTAATGGCAAAAACTTGAAAATTTGTGAACGAGTGAAATCGTGGCGAAGGGAATTTTGAATGGAAAGGAATTTTTAATGAGTTAAAAGAACTTAATTTTAATAAATGAAGTAACATTTTTATTATATTATTTCTTTTGCGACTTACTTTTAACCTTTTGTACACCAAATAATTCATTACAAAATATTTTTGAAAAATTACTCATCACTATTTTTGTTATTTTGAAGCCTTCATTTTTTTGTTTATTTGTTTTTAATTTATCTAATTTGCCTTTAAATGTATTATGTGTGGGAAATTCGTTAAACAAAATTTCAATTAAAAAACCAAATATTTTAAACCATTATCGGTTCTTTTTTTTGTAGTTCAGTATTCCATTTCTGTAGTTCAGTATTCCATTTGAATATGTTTCTATACAGATGTTACAAAAAACGTATTTGTGTTTTGTTTTCTTGTTTGTGGTAGACGTAAGAATTTTTTATGACGGTTTTTTCAACCATGATCATTAAAATATAATTTACTTATTTAAATGTCATTGCTTTTGAAAGAAAAAAATAGTTACATATATACCTTAAAATAACTGAATATAATAAAATTGAAGCAGTTGTTAAAGACGTGATCGAAATTAAAGTGAAATTAGTTCAAATTGAGTACAAAATTGTTTGTAAAACCATAAATAAAAATATGCAGATAATTAACAAAGCTTAAATATGTACGAGTAAAAGTTAAAGAAAAATTTCACTAATTTAAAAATGTCTAAACAAATTTAATAGCAAATCTTTGTATGCGTTACAAAATCTTTAAGAAAAAGTGTGGCCAACAAAATGTGTCTCCAAAAAAAAGTTTTGTTTGAGTTAATTTGTGGTTTCCTCAGATTGAAACTTTCAAAATTGTAAACAAAATTTTAACATATTTTAAAATTTTAAGAAAAATTGTTGCCAACCAAATTTATTTTCTTAACAAAATTGAGTGAATTGTTTGTTGTTCTTCGTTTTATTTTCTTACACATTCTTGGTATCAGCTTAAAATGTTTTTATTAAAAAAAATGTTGCAAACTTACGGATAAGCGTTGCCAACCAAATTTTGTTTCCTTAACAAAGCTTTCTGTATTATTTTTTCCCCTTAATTTTAATATTCATCCTTAATTTCAGTTAAAAACTTTTTCAATGTCCAAAACATTTTTAAATATTACCAAAAAGAGTTGCCAACAATATTTGTTTCCTTAAAAAAGCCTTCTGCACTGTTTTTGCTCTTGGTTTTATTATACTTTCTTAATTTCAGTTTAAAAGGTTTTTTTTAATATCTAATAAATTTTTAAATTAAACGAAAAAGTAAGCGTTGCCAACAAGCTTTATTTTCTTTAAAAAAAATATGCCTATAAAATTAGTTTCTTTAACAAAGTTTTGCACATTTCTTTTTAGCTTAAGTATTCATCGTTAACTTAAATTATCTATCTTACAAAATCTGACTAAAAAGTGTTGCCAACAAAATATGTCCCTTTAACAAAGAGTTGCTTTAGTTAGTTTGTGATTTCTTTAGCTTAAAACTTTTAAAAGTTTTTAACATATTTTGAAATTCCAAGAAAAAGTGTTGCCAATCATATCTATTTCCTCAACAAAGGTGAGCGAATTGATTTTTCCTTCAATATTCTTATACGTTACTGATTTCAGCTTAAAATTTTGTATAAAAAGAAAATTTGCAAACTTATGCATAAGTGTTGACAACAAAATTTGTTTCCTTAATAAAGATTTCTGTATTATTTTTTCCTCATAATATTATTATTCATTCTTAATAGCAGTTCAAAACTTTTTCAATAGCCAAAAAATTTTAAAATATTACCAAACTGCGTTGCCAACAAGAATCGTTTCTTTACTAAAATTTTGCGTATTATTTTTTTTCTTTGAATTTTATTATTCATTCTTAATTTCAGCTTAACAAAATTTTAAAATATACGAAAAAGAGTTGCCAACTAATTTATTTTTTTAATATAGTTTTAAATTTCCAACAAATTGAAAAATCTTTCCAAACAGCGTTGCCAAACAAATTTATTTTCTTGATAAAATTGTGCCAATATAAATTGTTTTTTGTTCATCAATGTTTTGCATATTTATTTTTAATTTAAATATTCGTTCTTAATTTCTAACATAGATGTTTTGAAAATTTTCAAAAGAACATTTTGTTCCAAACGTATTAAGCGTAAAATTATTAATATCGAACAAAAATTGCGAAAGTTACAACATATTTTGTGAAAACATCCGGATTTGAATTTTCATTTGTTGGCCATCTGATCACGGGTTTTTAATTATAAGTCCATTAATTTTACAAGTTTAAACGATAAATGCAGACATATCACTTATCAAAATTTACAAAATTGCAAGTATTTGCAAACAATGTCTTCAGATTTTACCAATTTAAATTTGTTCGAAAGACTTTTTTTTAAACAAGCGGAAAAATTTTGCTATGGTGGTGTTTTGTCGAAACAAAATTTTTTTTATGAAAATTTAAATTCTATTGTTTTTACTAAACATGTTGTAACTTTCCCATTTTTAGTCCCATGTTAACAACTTTACGCTCAATACGTTTGGAATAAAATTTACTTTTAAACATGGGTCAAAAAAGTTTCGATTTTGTTTGCCTTAATGGATTGACTTAAAATGATCAAATAAAAAAAATATATATAAAAAATGCAAATCTTAAGGCCTGTAACTCAATGAATTTTGATCCGATCAACACGCTATATATAATGACTGAAAGAAGAAAAACATATCTATACAATAGTAAAAATTTATATAATTCAAACAAATAGTTCTCAAGATCTTTGGAAATAGGTAAAAACTGCAAAAAACAGGTTTTCACGAATATCTCGAAAACGATTTTTAAGAAAAATTAAATAAATTCATATTCGTTTTCAGTAGCATCGAAGTAGCTTAAAAAACATCTCTTGAGGCTAATTTTTTTTTTTGTAAACTAGTGTAATTATTAGTTTTTTACACAAAATATTAAAAATTTTAACTCTTTTAACTCTTATATTGTAAAAATATGTAAATTGTTAACACACCAATCAAACAGAAAAAAAAAACCCAAAACAATGACTCATATTCGTTTGGTTAAAAAAAAACTGCGTAGATGTTTGCGAAAAAATGACAATATAAATATTTTTTAAAAAACAATTTTATTAATTTAATGCCGAACACGTACTTTCAATTGTGGGTAGTGAACGAAACAAAAAAGTTAAAAAAAAACCAAACAGGAAAAATATCATAAAAGGCAAATCAGAGAACTATAAGCAAATCCTAAAAAAATAATTAAAAGGGCAGACAATAAAGAAAAAAAGTAACAAAAAAAAGCGAATAATGCATTATTACGGATCAAAGCTTGCAGACAAATTGTTAAAATAAAGGCTTTAATTTTCGCCAATAAAAATCCAAACGACAAACAACAACAAAAAAAGAAATTTCCACAGAAACAAACGTGCGTTTTTGTACCTGCACGCACTTAACCAAACTTAAGCAAAAGCTTTTCTTAATAAAAAAATATTTTATTGTACAAAGATTTCGCACAAGTTTAGGCAATTTCCTGCAATAAAAAAACCCAAAGCTAAAAAGCTAAAAGAAACTTTATTTTTAATATATAAAGCTTTCAAAAGCTTTTAAGAAATATGAGAATTTTAAAAAAGCTTTACACCAAAAACATTTCAGTCTTTAAAAACTGTATGATGTTTAAAATCTTTTGGGTGGTATATTTCAAGATTTAAAGAAATATCTTTAATTTAAGATAATTAAATTAAAAGCTTCTAAACTGAGCTTTTAAATTTAATTCTTAAGCATTATAAAAGTAAAAGCTTTTAATGAAAGCTTTCAAGATGCATTGTTTTTTTTTCAATTCTATTTTGAGCGCTATCAAGTGGTTTAAAATATATTAAAGCTTAAAAAGCCATTTCAAAAGCATAAAAGCTTAGAAAGCTTGAAAGTCTTAAAAAGCTTTACAGGGAAAAAGCTGTAAAATTTTATGAATTTTTAAAATGTTTTAAGCATATTCAATGGTCTTTGATTTAAGCTTTTAATTAAAGCTTAAAAATTAAAAGTTTTGAATATAAGCTTTTTTATTTTAATTGCACTTTACAATTAAAAAAAATTACATGGTTTTACGGACTGATTTTAGCAGAGGGCAGCCAAAAAAAATTTACACGATTGTCGGCATTTTGAAAGATTACATCTGGGACTCATTCAAAGCTAAGTTAAGGTTCCCCCTACCCTTTTGCATATAGTTATAGTGGCTCGGTATGAGAAATCTTGTAAGCCTTACTAATCTTGTAAGCCTTACTTTTAAGGTAAAAGATGTGTTCAATACTTGTATGTAAAACACCAGGAGAAACACATTTGTGGTAGACTTTAACCCTCTAGCTCTTCGTATTTGAAGTCTTTGTGTCCATTTTCTAAAAAAGGAGGCAAAAACTCCCCTTGAGCGACGATATAGTGGGCTAAAATATTCCACAAAAATATTTATCATAAAATTTTGCTATAGATCTTTAATGACGCCCAAGCTTCAAGCCCAACTGGAAAACCAGAAATCATTGAAAACTTACAATATGTTTAAGGGTTAATCTCGTTCGTACATATACACAATTAATTAATACTCGTCATAGGAAATCTTGTAAGCCTTTATATTTAAGGTATAAGATGTATTCACCACTTTTATGTAAAACACAACAATAACGATTTTTGTGGAATATTTGAACCCTCTAATTCTTTCGTGTAGGGGTGGTTTTTTTGTCCCTTAAGAAAGGGACAAAAATCTCCCCTTCATAAACGATATAGCGAGCTGAAATGTTTTAAAAAAAGTTCTCCCTAAACTTTTACTATAGGTCTTTAAAGACACTCAAACTTCATGATCAACTTGAACTTAAGAAATCATGCAATACTTAAAATATGGTTAAGGGTTAATGTCGTACTTATTCGCAATTAACATTGGCCATATGAAATCTTTTAAGCGTTACGTTTAAGGTGTAAGATACGTTCAGCACTTTTATGTAGAACACCACGAGGAATATTTTTGTAGAACATTTGAGCCCACTATAACGCCGCTGAAGGGGAATTTTTTGTCACTTTTTTCAGAAAGTGATAAAATGACCCACACAACGAACACATAGAGGCTTAAAGTGTTCCACAATAATAATTTTAGTTGTGTTTTACGTAAAAGTGCTGAACACATCTTATACGTTACACCCAAGTCTTACAAGATTTTCTATGGCGATTGTACTATAATATTGATCAAAAGCGAGAGAAATTTAGCTCCCGCCCAAATTAAATCCCAGATGTAAATTTTCAAAGCGCCGATATACGTACGTACTCTTTTTTTTGTGCCCTCTACCAGAATCAGTAGTTGCAACCTTTTTATTTTGAAAATATATTAGCCCAATTCACAATCTTGTGCAAATGGTCTTGCATCGTAGCATTTGCAAATTGGTATAGTATATTGATACTCACCACTTAACAATTGTTAATGGTGAATATCAATATACTACACCATTTTGCAAATGCAACGATGCAAGACCATTTGCACAAGATTGTGAATTGGACTATTGATTTTTTTTAATTAATCAGTTCTTTATATAAAAAAGTTTGTTTTAAAGGATTTTAGCTATAGCTCTGCCAGCTTTTGTCATTTATTAAAAAAATCTATTTCAATTAAAATTTTAGGCTTATTTTAAAATAACAGCTCAAAGGACAATATAAAGTGCAAACAAATAAATAAAAATGGTGGTCTCCACCTTAAGCATAACATTGGACGCCTCAGCGTCCATAACAACAGCAACAACCAATGTGCCAAGTCAACAACAACAACAACAGCAACATTTAATCAATATGACAAATCAACAGCTGAGTTTAGGTGACAATTTTAATCATTTAAATGCCAACGCCATGCAAAGTAATAATAATAATAATAATAATAACAATGGTTTAAATGAGGCTGTCAACCTGAATAGTTTATTAATATTAACAAAAAATAGCAATGAAAACAATAAAACAAATAATAATGCATTTAATAAAATAAACTCCGCCGAATATAAAACGCCAACTAAAGACAATTGTAGTAGGGAATGTTCGCAAATAAATACAACAACTGCCATAATGACAAATAGCAATAACAACAACAACAACAACAACAATAATAATAACAATACTAGTTTAATAAACAATAATCACAATAATAATACCAGTAAAAAAAGTGCCAACATAATTATTAATGACAAACAAAATAAAATTCTAAACGATTGTGATATTAATAATGAATTAAATGCAAAAACAACAACAACAGCACCACCAATAATATGTGATAATCTAAATGCATTCGAAATGCAACAATTATCGACAATAAATAGTAATAATCATAATCATGTGTCAAATGACAATAATAATGAGCCACTGCAAATGAGACAGCAGCCTCAAACAACGTATTTTTTGCGTAGAAATTCTTCCCAGCTAAAAAGGGGAGTTCCCATAACACGTTCCCTGTATTTAAAACAGCAACAGGCAAGTGATTCAAACAATTTAAAAAAAAACCTGATTTACTTTCATAAGGGTATTCACTTGAAGCAGCAAAATATTTAAAATTTTAAATACTTTTTTTTCTTAGATGTAACACTTTTCTAAGGTTCTGGGAAACTTTGTTTAAGGGTTAACTTCATACTTATTCACATATTCGGCATAGGAAATCTTGTATGTCTTACGATTAAGGCATAAGATGTGTTCAGCTTTTTTTATGTAAACTATCACGGGAAAATTTTTTTCTGGAACATTTTAACCCTCTAGCTCTTCGTTGCACAGAAAAAACTTAATTTCATTTTCTGTAAAGGAATTTTATGAAATAGTAAATATTTTGTAATATTTTGTCTAGGAACGGGCCTACAAAAAAATTTGTAAATATAGACAAAAATATCTCAATACAATTTCATTGAAAAAAATCGTGTTTTTTTCTGTGAACAAATTGTTTAAATCTATAAAACAATTTGTCTAAAAAGATTTACAAATTGTAAACAAAAGAATTTACTAAATCTAACAAAAAGATTTACTGGATTTTCTGCAAAATATCAAGCAATATTTTTGGATGAATTTATAAAAGAATTAGTCTAAAAATACCAACAAATATTAAACAAAATATTTACTGGATTTCTTGTAATATATCAAACTAAACTTTTGTCTGGGTCATCTTCATCCATTAAGCATTTATGAAATTTCACTTTGTTAAATGTGTTCAAGTCTGACTTTTTATCTTAAGATTTAAAGAAAAAGTAAATGCGAATTAACGCAACGACATTAACGAATTGATTCACTCAAAAATCTTCAGTAAACAAACTTGGTACATTCGCACTCCTTTTGCTATCATTGTTGTTGTTGTTATTTGTGGGTATGTCGTCATCGGGGTTGATTTTAAGACACAGTTTTTCTTGCTGTTTTTGGTATTTGCGTCCTAAATAAGAGTCAAACAAACAATTCATTGACTACCCAGTAAAAAAGTTGCTTCCAATAAAGCAGGTTTCTACTATTATGGAATAAAAGTAGCGCTGACAAACCTGCTGATATCGCTGCTGATTTTTGTATGGCGAGTTCCCGGATTGGAGTACTACGCTCACAAAAGCGCTTTTAAAGCGCTGAAAATCATCAACATTTTCAGCACTAGAACTTAAAATATATGAAAAAAATGGTTCGAAGTGGACTGGCTTCGTTAACGTCATTTTGATTTTTTCTTATTTCTTTTCTTTATTTATTTTTATTAATTTCATATTTTTACTCAATGTTTGTTATTTTAATTTTAGTACCTAGTTTTTAAGCAAAAGGTCTCTTTTTATATAAAAAACAATTAACAACAACAATTATATTTTTATTTCAATATTTCGCTACTCCTTTGTGTAGCATCGTCAGGAAATAATTAATGTTATCAATTTCAACATTAATTATTTCCTGACGATACTGTACAAAGGAGTAGCGAAATATTGAAATAAAAATACAATTGTTGTTGTTAATTGTTTTTTATATAAAAAAGAGACATTTTGCTTAAAAACTAAATACTAAATTTAATAAACGAAGGTAAAAAAACAGAATAACTACATATATTTGTTATTTTAACTTCAACTAGTATCGAACTAAGAACCTTCAGGTTTGAAGTCCAACGTACCAATCACTCGACCAAAAACGCTGTTGCAAAACAGCACCAAGAAACTCAAATAAACTTACTCTTCATTCTCGCTTAAAAACCTGCTTTGGATCAGCACTATAAAATCAGCTTTTTTGTATAGCTCGTGTACGAAGCTTTTGTATAAGTAAAAAGCAAATAATTTTATCGCTTCAAAACCTGCATTGTTGTGACGCTATGAAATCAACTTCTGAACAAGCTCATATTTTAAAGCGAATTATGAAGCGCTTTATTTCCTTAGTGCTTCAAAAAACATGAACATTTTTTACTGGGTATGTAAAGAACATTTACTGAAAATGAAATTTATTTTTAGACAAACTTTTGTTTGAAAATTTTTTGGTGATAATTTTTTCTGTGTTGTATGGGTCTTATTGTACATTTCTTAAAAAAGCGGGAAAAACTCCCCTGCAGCGACGATATAGTGGGCGAAAATCTCGTACAAAAATGTTCCTCGTGGTCTTGTACATAAAAAAGCTAAACACATCTTTTACCGTAGACGTAAGGGCTACAAGATTTTCTATGCTGAGTGCGAATTATGAATAAGTACGAAATTAACCCTTAAACACATTTTAAATTTTGAATGATTTCTAGCTTCGAAATTAAGTCGAGAGCTTGGGTCTCTTTAAAGGGAATATTTTTGTAGAACATTTCAGCCTCCTATAGCGCCGCTGAAGGGGAGTTTTTACACCTCTTTTAAGAAATGTACAAAAAGAGTCATAAAACGAAGATTTAGAAGGTTAAAATATTCCAGAAAATTTTTTCTCGTGATGTTTTACATAAAACCCCTGAACACATCTTATACCTTAAACTTAAGACTTACAAGATTTCCTATGACGAGTACGCCAGGGTCTATGGCGGGAATCGAACCCACGACCTCTGCACTGACAGGCTAACGTCGCTACCACTCAGCCACAGGGGCACCCCAGCATGAAGTTAACCCCGTGTAAAAACGAAAATTTTAGACATGAAAACAAGGGTTTTGGATTTTTCATCTCTCCAATTTTAATGAAAAAATCTACATGTATCTTCTATTATTTCGATACCTCTTATGGTTTCAAAGTTATAAACCTGTAAACTTGGGCATCTCGGGCATTTTTGAAAAAAAAATTGTCATATTCAAGACTGAATAACGTTAATCCCGTAATTTTGAAAAAAGTTGGAAATTGTTGTATAGTGTAATCGAACTATAAAATGTTGCAGCTTGAAATAAAAGTATGTGGAATATGAAGAGTATAATGAATGCCGTAAATTAAAACCTGTTTTCAGTTTATTTCTATTACGTACAGATTTTTTTTGTAATGGGTGGGCGTGACTAATATTTTCACGAGGTACTTCAGAATATTTCACCCTAACTGGAGAACTGTATGGCCGATTTCGATTTAAAATATGCAGGATAAAATTACCTTAAAATTTTCTTAATATAATTTTTTGATTTAATCAAATTTATAGAGTCAGAACCGTAACCAGTTTTTTGAGGCCGAAACCGAACCGAACCTAATATTCGGAAAAAAGGCTGAATATTCGGCCGAATTCGAAATTTTTTTAGCATTAACTGATATTGACATTTTAACAACTGAACAGAACTGTAAAGTCATTTCTCTTATTAACCGTCCAAAACCAAAATAAATTTATTACCGAAAGTACCTTTTAAGTGTTTGGGCGTATTCACTCAATTGCTAATAAAATCAACATTTATCTATCGATTTTCATGATATATGGCTTATTTTGTTTGAAAGACATCTACCTATCTTTGAGAATAATATTTAAAAGATAAAGTTTTTGTAGTGGTAAATTTTTTTTATGAGTATTTAGAAAAAAATTTTTCAAATTTTTTATGAAAGACGACTTTTTTGTGATACTAATTTAAATATCTCCGATAAAGTTGACCAAATAAAAAAAACTATGTTAAGAAAGTTTGAAAGTAATTTTATCCTGCAGATTTTAACGTTTTATTGATCAAAATCGGGCACACCGTTATCGAGTTAAAGTGAAATATATTGCTGATGTGCCTAGTGGAAATATTAGTCAAACCCATTAAAAAATATCTGTAAGTGATAGAAAAAAAGTAAAAACGAATTGGAGCTTAGCGCATTAAACACTATCTATTGCCTATATTTTTGTTTAAAGGCAATTTTTTTTGCATACCACTACTATCTATCTTCGTACACTTTGAACTCTCTGAATACCTCTGCTAAAGCATTCATTTTTTTCATGCAAATAATAAATAATGCGGGTTTTTTTCGTTTAAAAAAAACGCAATTGTTGCAAGGTTTATTGTTTGTTAGTGAAAATTTGTTTATAAAAATACAATTTATAAATATTTAT
The DNA here is from genome assembly GCA_956483635.1 of Panzeria rudis. NCBI lineage: Eukaryota > Metazoa > Arthropoda > Insecta > Diptera > Tachinidae > Panzeria > Panzeria rudis. The sequence goes on from OY101451.1 coordinate 89,651,395, forward strand.
TTATACATTTTTTCATTTCTCTTCATTGACTTAATGATGATCTCATCAAAATATAATTTTACACAAATTCGTTTAAATAATTATTACTTTTTTCCAACTTAAAGGTGATAAAAAGTTTAATTAATTGTTGTTACTGCTGTTTAAACTTGAGTAAATAAAAAAAAACACTTCATTGAAATATAAATGTTTTTATTTAAATTGAAAGCAACAAAAAAAGTGTTTATCACGTTGAAAAGTTTTATTGTATAATGACATAACTTTCATAATGCCAATGAATTCCAACAAAGTGTTTAAAAAAAAATTCTTATCATGTGAAGAAAAAAAAACTGATTGCTAGTATTTCCTAAAATAAATAGCCAGTTTATTCATTAACAGAAATATTTTTGCAGCCATAAGAATGTATTAAATTTCGTGGGAATTTGGCTATTAAATATAAGACTCTGAAGTTTTTTTTTTAAATAACTCAGCTTTAAAAAATAATATGCTTATTAAAGCATAATTACTTCAAAAAGAGTGTAATTCTTACTGTATCCCTTCGAGTAGCAAGTAAAAAATTTCTCACGCAAAAAATTTCATTAAAAAAAAACTTATGATTTTATTATAAAAGAAATTTTATAAGAGAATAGTTCTAACTCTTTGCTGTATGGGTATTTTTGTCCATTTCTCAAAAAAGGAATAAAAAGACCCATACAACGAAGAGTTAGAGGCTTAAAATGTTCCACAAAATTTTTTCTCGTGTTGTTTTACATAAAAGTGTTAAACATATGTATGTCATATGTCAAACGTAAGTCTTACAATTCTTATGCCAATTACTAATTGTAAATAAGTATGAAATTAACCCTTAAACACATTTTAAGTTTTGCATTATTTCTGGCGTTCAATTTGAGTCTGGAGGTTCGGTATGTTTAAAGACTTATAGTAGAATTTTATGGCAAATAATTTTGTAGAACATTTCAGCCCACCATATCAACGCTGAAGGGGAGTTTTTCACCCCTTTTTTAAGAAAGGGACAAAAAGACCCATACAACGAAAAGTTAGAGGGTTAAAGTGTTCCAGAAAAATGTTTATCTTGGCGTTTGTCATGGAAAAGTTGAACACATCTTAAGACTTAAAGTAAGTAAAATTTAATGGGGAATATTTTTGTAGAACATTTCAGCCCGCTATATCGCCGCTGAAGGCGAATTTTTGTCCCTTTCTTAAGAAAGAGTCAAAAAGGTCCATACAACGAAGAGTTAGAGGGTTAAAATGTTCCACAAAAATGTTTATCGTGGCGTTTAACATAAAAGTTATGAACATATTTTATACCTTAAACGTAAATTTTACAAGATTTCCTATGCCCAGTACTCATTGTGAATAACTACAAAATTAACCCTTAAACACATTTTAAGTTTTGATTAATTTCTGGCGTTCAAATGGATTTTAGTGCTTTGGTGCCCTTGAAGGCTTATAGTAAAATTTAATGGGGAATATTTTTGTAGAACATTTCAGCCCGCTATATCGCCGCTGAAGGCGAATTTTTGTCCCTTTTTTAAGAAAGATTCAAAAAGGTCCATACAACGAAGAGTTAGAGGGTTAAAATGTTCCACAAAAATGTTTATCGTAGCGCTTAACATAAAAGTTATGAACATATTTTATACCTTAAACGTAAATTTTTACAAGATTTCCTATGCCCAATACTAATTGTGAATAAGTACAAAATTAGCCCTTAAACACATTTTAAGTTTTGGTTGATTTCTAGCGTTCAAGTTGATTTTGGAGCTTTGGTGCCCTTGAAGGCTTATAATAAAATTTAATGGCGAATATTTTTGTAGAACATTTCAGTTCACTATAACCCCTCTAAAGCCGAATTTTTGTCCCTTTTTTAAGAAAGAGGCAAAAACGTCCATACAACGAAGAGTTAGAGGGTTAAAACGTTCCACAAAAATGTTTATTGTGGCCTTTAACATAAAAAATACGAACATATTTCATACATTAAACGTAAATTTTTACAAGATTTCCTATGCCCAGTACTAATTGTGAATAACTACGAAATTAACCCTTAAACACATTTTAAGTTTTGATTGATTTCAGGTGTTCAAGTTGATTCTACAGCTTGAGTGTCTTCCAAGAGCCATAGTAAAATTTTATGGCAAATATTTTTGTAAAACATTTTACTTGGCTAATCGCCGCTGAGGAGGAGTTTTTAGTCTATTTTTTTAAGAAAGGGACAAAATGACCCATATAACAAAGAGTTAGAGGGTTAAAATGTTTCACAAAAATGTTGCTCTTGATATTTTACATAAAAGTGCTGAACATATCTCATACGTTAAACGTAAGGCTTGCAAGATTTCCTATGCCGAGTTTTAATGCATATGTACGAAATTAACCCTTAAATGCATACATTTTAAGTTTTGAATAATTTCTGGCGTTCCAGTTGAGTCTGACGCTTGGTCTTCTTTTAAGACAATTCAATGGGAAATATTTTTCTACAGCATTTCAGTCCGCTATAGAGCTGTTTCCTTCTTTTTTTAAAGAAAGGACTAAAAAGACCCATATAACGAAGAGTTAGAGGGCTAAAATGTTCAACAAAAATGTTTCTCTTGATATATTTTCATAAAAATGCTGAACAGATCTTTTACCGTGAACGAATGGGTTAGAAGGTTTCCTATGCCGACTCACTATAAGTATGTGCAAAAAGGGGGGGGAGGAAATTTAACTCCCCCTAAAATGAGTCCTAGAAGTAAATTTTCTTATTTTAATTTCTTGGTCCCCCTCTGCCAGAATCAGTCATTAGAACAATGCTATATTTTTTGTGTTGTACAGTGTAATTATACATTTTCAATTTATTAATTCAAAATAATCATTAATTCAAAACTAAAACGGTTCAACCAATTATGTAAAATATTCCAGCTAAAAAATTAAGTTTTTTGTTATGAAAATTTTAAATTCCTGCAATTTTTCTTTGTATGCTTTTCCTCTTGTTTATTAAATGAACTTAATTAATGGTGTTAGTTAAACGTCCTTGTAACCTTTTCAAAAGCATTAAAAGCTTTTATACACATTGTTCGTTTCTGCTTTTTTCTTTTTAGTAATTTTCAACAGAAAAATTCCAATAAATAGCTTGACATACATATTGTCAACTACAAAACGAAAAAAAAAACAATATTTAAGTTGTCATATGCACAACCCCAGCATAATCCTTCAACTAGTATAATAAAAGCAACACAACATCATTTAAACCTTTAAACAAATAAAGAGCAAAATAACCGCCTTTTGTTGCAAATTCTTGTAGAGCATTTATATTATATATTTTGGTATGATTGACAGACAGACTATTTTGTGTTGTTGTCGATGTTAATAACACTTGACAGGTTTCTAAATTGTCAACACATAAGACCACTCGTGTTTATTACGCTTGAGTTCTAAAAAAAAACAAAACAAAAATGTTGAAGAAAAAATCATATCTCTGGTTTAAAGAATTATTTAAAAGCACTACCATTTAAGCATTAAAATGACACTATTCTTTGCGAGCTGCTTTATTGTTAATTTGAAAGAAATTAAAGAAAAGAAAAAAAAAACAAACTGCGAAAACAATATCATAAAGTGAAGGCGGTAGCGTGCACTTTAACCTTTTAGGTAACATTTGCCCCCATTAGCGCGCGCCGATGTAAAACTAACAAAAAAGGCAGCTTATCTTAAAAACTGAATGCATTTTATTTGGACCACCTAATGAAACAAAAGAAAGTAAAGTTTTTTAAGATTTTATATAAAAAATTATTTAAACTAGGATCCCGCGCGCTGTGGTCGAAATTCGAACACTTGATGTGTAATCGGGTTTGTTTGGAACAGGTTTTGTAACCGATTTTTTTTTAGGTAAAAAATATATACTGTGCATATATTTGAAGATAAATATGCCTAATTAAATATGTTTTTTTATTATCGCATGCGATATTTTTATTTTCTATGTGTATTGTACTGAATTTAGGACTTTTTCTACAAAAACGCTCACTTCCTCGGCGAATCAAACATAATGGACATTAAAGACAATGGTTGAGGCTACTAAACTGCGTTTTTAGTTTTCCTGAATTGTATTTGTGAAAATTTTTATACGATTTTCGATATATCACTAAGGTTAAATATTCTCAAATATGACTTCTTCAAGTAATATGCCCACTATGCCCAAATCCTTCTTCCTCGGCGAATCAGACCCAGTGGACATTAAAGACACTGGTTTTTTCGTTTAAGGATTTTTCCGGAAGAATTTGTTCGTTTTTTGTAATGTTTCTTATTCTTGATCGTTTTGGTGCTTTTTTCGTTTTCGCCATTTTTCATTTTGGCAATTTCTTTCGTTTAGCTTTTTCGTTTAATTTAATTCTTTTAATTTTTTGTGGCTACTTTTTTTCGCTTTTTGACGATAGTTTTAGTTATGACGATTTTTTTCATTTTTGCGATGCGTTTTTGGGAATTTTGTTTTAGTTTTGGCGCTTTTTTCGTTTTGGTGATTTTTTAGTTTCGGCGATTTTTTTCGTTTTGGCAATTTTTTGTTTTTTTTTAGCGATTTTTTGTTTTCCTGCGAGTTTTTAGTTTTGGCGATTTATATTAGTTTTGGCGATTTTTTTCCTAGCGATTTTTTTCGGTTTCGGTCTGAGTTCTTGCGATTGGTTTCGTTTTTGACGATTTTTTTCTTGTAATATTTTTGCGATTTTTGTTAGTTTTTGGGATTTTTTTTCGTTTTGAGCAATTTTTTCGGCTTTTGACTATATTACGATTTTTACAGTTTTGGTGTTTTTTTTCTGTTTTAGTGATATTTTTTTTTGTTTTGGCGTTTTTTGTTTTTGGCGATTTTTTTGTGTTTGGCAAGTTTTTGTTTTTTTGGATTATTTTGGTTTTTTTTGCGATTTTTTAGTTGCGGCGATTTTTTAATGTGGCGATTTTTTGTTTCGTATTTTGACGATATTTTCAGTTTTGTTTAAGAAGACACAGCTAAATTTCAAAATTCCACAACCTGATAGAATACGTTTTAAGTTTTTAATAAGTTCCTTGAAGCTAATAAATAGCTTTTTTTCTTTTAAAAGTTGTACTCTAAAATATGTATATTTAAATTATAATTAGCTATAACTGTAATAATAAATAAATAAATAAAATATTTATCTTTGTATTAATTTATGACTTGAGAGCTTTTTAAAGTTTTTGAAGCTTTAAGGCACAGAAGACATATTACCTGATAAAAGTTTTTATAACCTCTTATTTAGCTTGCCTTGTTAGGCAGTATGTAAAGGAATTAAAATACTAATGTGGAATTTCCAAAAATGTTCTAACAGCTTTTAAGAGCCGACCTAAGTGTTTCTATAAAATTAAAAAGCTTTTTTGTAATAGTAAAAAGCTTTATAAAAAGCTTTTATTAAATTTGTTGTTTTTTTAAATTTGTTGCTTCGTCTTAAGTGTTAGAGCTTTTGAAATGCTGAAGGTTTTCTAAACAGGTTTAAATTTTTCGAAAGCTTTTAACTTTTAAAAATTTTTAGGAACGTTTCTAAAACCCTGTTTTTTAAGTTCTTTCCTTTTTTCAAAACTTTTCAGGAAAAATTTACAATACGAAGCTTTTTAAAAAGCTTTTTTAAAGTTTTACCTTTGACTAATTTCCTGTGACGACTTTGATCTGCGATCAAGATAAACTATATTGTACTATTTTCTATTATATGTATTTCTATTTAAACATGTTGTACATGATGACGGCAAATGTAGCTTAAAAGCTTTGTGTGAAATCTGTTAATAGCCTGACTTTTAAATGATGCTCTTTGTTTTTGTAATATAAGAGAAAGCAAAACAACAAAAACAATTGCTTAATTTTTCCACTCACTGCCTACATTTTTGTTTCAATATTTCTATTGTAACATTGATAGTATTTTATGCAACTAATTAAATTAAAAAAGGAAGTGAGGAAATAATAGCAATTGTTAAAGGATTAAGAATAAAATGGGAAGATGAAAAACTAAAATTTTTCTTACAACAAAAAAGCTGAAAAGAAGTTATACAAACGCTGTATTTCTGTCTTTCCGAAAAAAAAAATATTATCAATGGAAGGCAACGAATTCGTTTACTATAGTTTTAGTTTTGCCGCTTTAAATCGGATTTGCATTTATTATTTATATAAAGCAGAAAAAAAACACAAACTTTTATAGCTATTAGAAAAGAAAAACGATAGAAGATTTAGTTAAAACTTTATGAATGAATTATTAGTTAACAGAAAATTTCAAAATGCAATTATTGCAGCCAATTTATGTGCTTTGATATTTCAATTGGATTAATTAAAGACTTAAAAACATTTTTTATTTCATCTTCTGTCTTTTAGGAACAATTACGACGTCGCCGTGAGGAAGAAGAACGTATAGCCCAACAAAATGAATTCTTACGCGCTAGTTTACGTGGTTCCCGTAAGCTTAAAGCTTTGCAGGATAATAATAAATCATCTACGGCCCAACAGCAACAGCCGGTGGCGGCAGACCGTTCAGTTGTAGGAGTGGAGAATGAAGCTTACATTGAAGATGAAGATGCAACGGAGAAAATTACTGGTAAGAGAACAAAAGCTTTTACGAAATTATTGTAATAATAACAGCTATTACAATATCATTGAAAAGTATTTGAAAACAATTTAAGAGGTAGCTTTCAAAATACACATTTTAAAAGATAAAACAAATTTCAGCAGACTTTTTTTAAGAAACATGTTACAAAAAGCTTTGGGAAATTATTCAAAACAGCTTCAAAAAGCTTGCTATCTTAAGAAGCTTGCAGAAACTTATAATAATTCTTTAAAAATTAAAAAAAAAATAAAGCAAACACATATTAATGGCAATTTTAATGATCTTTTACCTAAAAGCTTTGAAAGAATTTCTCAATAAATTGTTTAAAAGAATGGTAAGCATTAAAAATAGCTTTTTACCCAAAAAAAACTCTTAAAGAAATATCAATAAAAAAAACCTAAAGGTCATGAGCAATGATTTCTAAAAAACTTTGTCTAAGCTTTTTTTTCGCAAAAAAAAAAATATTCAAAGGTTGAAAAAAACTTAAAAATTTCTGAAAAGCTTTTTATAACGTTGTAAAAGCAAAGAAAATATAAATAAATGAAACTAGCAACGAAAAATGCTTTTCAAATAGCTTTATTTTGAAAAGGTTTTAAAAAAATTGCCATTACAAAATCTAAATGGCCAGTGTAGATTTATGAAAAAGCTTTTCTTAAAGCTTGGAAAGCTTTCTTCAAAAAACTTAAAATTTCTTTTTAGAAAAAGCTTTAAAAGGTCCAATTAATTAATATTACCTTTTTCATTTTAACTAGGCTACGGTGACCTCATAGCCGCCTTGACACGTCTACAAAGTCAACTTACCAAAAATGGCATGACCACACTCGCAGGCCGAGTGTCGGCCGCCCACAATATACTCTCCAATCCGGGAGTGGCTCATGCTTTAGCAGCTCGTCAGGCTGTACTCCAACGTAGGCGACCTAAAGTTAATAATCCCGTCAGTACAAATGCCATGGAATTGCAAAAGGATATTGTAGAGCTGTTGGCCAAATCCAATTCAGCATCAGCCATTGAATTGGGCAATTTACTAACGAGTCATGAAATGGAAGGTCTACTGTTGGCCCATGATCGTGTAGCCACTCACACCGATGGCACACCTTCTCCAATGCTAAGCGGCGCTGCAAGTCCTTATCCTCCTGTATCACCAAGCAGTGGCTCAGCAGCACCACCTCCTTTACCGGTACCTCCGAAATCGGCCTCTCTGAGAGGTACAGCTGTCCCACCACCAGTGGTGCCACCACCACTCTCCCAGCGAGGAGCCATGCCTTTGCCGCCGAATGTGACACCCCATGGTGGCACGCCTACGGCTCAAACAGGTTACACTCATATGAGACAAGCGGTTGGTGCCGCCGGACATCGAGCCGACTCTCCACCACTAAGTGCTTGCTTTGGCATACTCAACGATCAAAATGACAATATACGTATTATACAAATTGAAAAATCGACTGAACCTCTTGGTGCCACTGTACGCAACGAAGGCGAGGCTGTGGTCATAGGCCGAATAGTGAGGGGAGGAGCGGCGGAAAAGTCGGGCCTTTTACATGAAGGCGATGAAATACTCGAAGTTAATGGCCAGGAATTGAGAGGCAAAACTGTTAATGACGTTTGCGCTTTATTAAGTACTATGCAGGGTACTTTGACATTTCTTATAGTGCCCGCTGGCAGTCCGCCACCAGGCGGCGGCCTACATCGTGAAAATGCCATTTTGCATGTACGGGCCCACTTTGACTACGATCCCGAGGATGACTTATACATACCCTGTCGAGAGTTGGGTATAAGCTTTCAAAAGGGCGATGTTTTGCATGTTATATCGCGTGAAGATCCAAATTGGTGGCAGGCTTACAGAGAGGGAGAGGAAGACCAAACTTTGGCTGGTCTCATACCTAGTCAATCATTCCAGCATCAAAGAGAAACCATGAAACTGGCAATAGCCGAAGAGGCTGGGCTGCAGGGTAAAAATAGAGGCAAAGAGGGTGCTAGCAAGGGATCAACACTGCTGTGTGCGCGCAAAGGTCGCAAAAAGAAAAAGAAGGCCAGCTCAGAAGCGGGGTAAGTTTCAAAATGCCAAACGAAAAAAGCTGATTTGAAAAAATTTACATATAACAAAAATATATTTCTAGATATCCTTTATATGCCACCACCGCCCCCGATGAAACTGAACCCGAGGAAATACTCACTTATGAAGAGGTTGCCTTGTACTATCCCCGTGCCACTCACAAACGTCCCATTGTTTTAATTGGTCCCCCCAATATAGGTCGTCATGAATTGCGCCAACGTTTAATGGCGGATTCGGAAAGATTTTCAGCAGCTGTACCACGTAAGTTTTAAAAAGAAAACTGAGTTTATGAAAAATAATTTTTATTTAGTTTTTGGGATTAAAATTCAAAATTTAATGGGGTCTGAAATTCAAAATATTCTATTTAGTTTTTTACTTAATGCAGAGCAAAGATAAAAGAGGTGAATTGAAAAAGAAAAAAGGTATATCGCCAAGTAAAGCTTGAAGTGAAGGCATTATATAAAATCCTTTAGTTATAAAACTCCAAATAGTTATATGCAAAACTAATTAGTGAAACTCCCGAAATTAAAAGTCTTATTAAAAACTACAGTATTTTGGAATCATGTATTGTTAAGATTCAAAACTATATTAGCCTTAGAAATATATATATATATATATAAGTCTAAGCAGTTTAAATCAAGTTAAGGTATAAGACTAGAAACTCATCAAATTCTTTAAAGGGAGCTTTAATTTTATTCTAATTAAACTTTTTATCTTGTACTTTTTTGCAGACACCTCCCGTGCCCGTCGTGAGGGTGAAGTTCCTGGCGTGGACTATCATTTTATAACACGTCAAGCATTTGAAGCCGATATATTGGCGCGCCGTTTTGTGGAACATGGCGAATATGAAAAAGCTTATTATGGTAAGCTTTAATAGTTTTTTGTACATAAAAAGCCAAGGATTTTTTTAATTCGTATAATTTCCAGGCACTTCTCTTGAAGCTATACGTACTGTGGTGGCCAGCGGTAAAATATGTGTTCTTAATTTACATCCACAAAGTTTAAAATTATTAAGAGCTTCCGATTTAAAACCATATGTGGTATTGGTGGCGCCACCTAGTCTGGATAAGTTGAGACAAAAGAAATTGAGAAATGGTGAACCATTTAAGGTAAGTTTATTTTAAATGGCAAGTTTCGAGTTGAAATTATAAAAAAATGCTCAGGCACTAGAGTTAAACCAAATGAGGCTTTCAGCTTAACTTTCCGAATTACACTGTACAACACAAACAAATAATACATGGTTCTAACGACTCACTCTGGTAAAGGGTATCAAAAAATATATAACTACAACATCTGGAATTCACTTTATGGGGGGAGTTAAAGCTCATCATGATATGAATTTGACAACTACGACTCAACTATCAATTTAGTTGTGAATCGTAATAGGGGCCTTCAAAAAAATATGATTTTTTGTACAGTGTTATTTAAAACTTATTTTCATAATTCATTTGCTTGCTATGTCTTTTTTTTAGGAGGAAGAGCTCAAAGATATAATTGCAACCGCACGTGACATGGAAGCCCGCTGGGGTCATCTATTCGATATGATTATTATAAATAATGATACAGAAAGAGCTTATCATCAGCTATTGGCTGAAATCAATTCCCTAGAACGGGAACCCCAATGGGTACCAGCCAGTTGGGTGCATAACAACAGAGATGAGTCATAATTTTGAATTCTAGTTAAAGAAAGATATTTAGAAACTAATAATAATTTTATATAAAAAAAGAAATATTAAATATTTAGAGAGAGAGAAAGAGAGAGGGATATGGAGAGGAAACCAATCACTCAATTCTAAAAAATCCCTCAACAAAAATGTATATAAATGCAAAGATATTGGAAAGAAAAAAAATGTTATTGTGTAAACCTGGGCAATATTTTATTAATTACTAACATATTTTGTAGATATTTTTTTATGATTTTTTTAACTAATTTTTAATTCAATTTTTTAACCTGTACATTTCTTTTAATTTTAATTAAATTATTTAAGCCGTTTTAATTTAAAAACAAATTTTAATATAATTTCTTAATTTTTTTTAAAAATCTCTAAAAAAAAAGATTGCAAGAAATTTAGTTTATTTACAGAATTTCATATTCGTTATGCATTCCTTTCGTTAATTTCTTAAAGTTTTCTTATAATTTTTTTTCCTAAAATCGTTAAGATAAACTAAACTTAATAATCATAAAAAAAAAACAAACTCTAAAACTAAACTAAGGCCCGTATTATGATTCACAACTCAACTAGGTTGAGTTGTTAATGTTACGACCCAACTCAACCATTTTTTTTGTACATATTATGATTGACAAAGATTCTTATCTATACTCTCTGTTTTTTGAAGCCATCACAAAATATTTTAAATATTTTTAGTTTTGGCCTTACTATTTTTTCTTGAGACTTTATGTTTTAAATGGGATAGATTGGCGCCTAAAAGTACCATTTTAAAATTAATTTAAAGTAACATAATAGTCGAAATAAAAACCAAAATACAACTGATAAAAAACTGAGACAACTGCTTTGATGAAGTTGTATTCCATAATAAGAAATTGACAACTACGACACAACTCAATTTAGTTGTGAATCATAGTAGGGGTCTAAATATCTGATAAATTAATTAATAAAACTTTTTTATCAGGAGTGAAAATTTGATTGAGCCGCGGTTTTTAAGAGATCTAAAGTTAAAAAAAAAGTTTATGCATTTAACTTAACGATTTTCCATCATCTTACGTAAAATTTGGTTGACAACACTGATGCGCAAAAAATGTCCTTTAGATAAAAAAATATGTATGTGGAATCTATTGAGTTGAATGTGCTAAACTAAAATCCTTTTTCAGCTTAATGGGCATGACTAACATTTCCACTAGATTTCTCAGTATATTTCACCCTAACTCGAGAACGGTTTGTCCGATTTCGATCACCAAAATGCCAAAATATGCATGAACAAATTTGCTTCAAACTTTCTTAATATAGTTTTCTAATTTGATAATCGCTTTCGGAGTTATTCACAAATTAGTAACTAAAAAAGTGATCTATCATGCAATATTAAAAATGTTTGCTTTATAAAATCTTTCATAATTCGAGAACAGTTTGTCCGATTTGGATCAACAAAAAGTCAAAATGTGCATGAAAAAATTACCTTCATAATATGTACATATACTCCCCCTTATTCTGTAACTATTTGTCGACGTCACGTCAAGACAATATCAAAATTAGAACACTTATGTACTCGTTGCAGACAACAATCGACTACTGCTGACTGCTACTTACTATTTCATAAGCTGCAGGAAATAGTATTAGGCTGTTAAAAGTAGTCAAATGCTGTCGACAACTCGTACGCAAGTGTCCAATTTTTGATATTCCTCCCTATTGTGAAAGGCGACGTCGACGTCGATGTCACATCAATTGGATAACATTTAAAGTGTTACAATCTTCAGAAGTTTTTTTGAGTCCCAGGTCGTCATATTTTGCCAACTGTTACTCTTCTCGTGCTTAAACCAGAAAGTCACCAAAAAGCGCGTTATAAAGCCTGACTCCTTCTCTAAAGATTCTCGAAGTTTCAGATAAATCCAATCAGCAGTTTAAAAGTTCTAGACTTATTACCATTTATTCTGCAATAGTCCGTCCCCACAGTGGAATGTTAAAATGTTTGACGAAAATGTTTTCTGCCCTGTTTTACATAAAAGTGCTGAACACATCTTATAAAGATACGTTCACGCTTGGCAAATATTTGCCCCAAAAAACGTAACCACTACTTTGGCTAAGGATTAGTGAGATTTAACTTCGATTTTATATCACAAAATGAAGTTAATATGCTGCAAAAAGCTATTTTTGAATTATTTTTAATAAATGCGAAAACATGTATAAAAATATATTGGAATTAAAGGAAATACAATTTTAGCTTGCTTGTTGGTCACGTTTTTTCGGCAAATATTTTCCAAGTAAGTCTTAAAAGATTTTCAATGCCAACTCACTTTAAAAATATGCCAAAAGCGGCCAACTTTAACTCTCCCTAACATAAAGGACAGACGTAATCTCTCAAGACAACGATAGATGTACAGTTTTTTTTGTCCTCTCTAACAGAATCAGTCGTAAGCATTTATCTTTTGATTTCATGGTTTTGAATAGTATAAATGTGACAGCAAAATTTCACTCCTTATGAATAAAACTAAAACTTTAAAAGGACTCAAAAAATATCTACGCACTCAGCAAGAAAACATGTTTGAGTTGGCGACTATATTATGATTGGATCAGTCGCGGATTCAGCTTAACTTTTTGGGAGGAGAGATTTCATATCATTAAAAAAAAAACTCATTTAGAATCTCAATAGAAAGGAGTTATATTTTATTAGTTTTTGCAAAGGAAATATTCCTTTTTCCCCTCCCCTGGATTGGATTTTATGATTATAGGCCAGTTATATTATTGTCTAATGTAATAATAACATTTTACATTTGCAATATTACAATCTTATTATAATATACTAACATAATATAGCCATACATTAGCATAATATGTTTCAAAATTATCTTATTATGATCTTCAGAATCTTCAAAATAACATCGCGGATACTTATCTACGAATTTATACGAGATAACCGAGTCAGTGTAGGCTACCTCTAGTATTGCAGCAATCATTACTCGACTGTAAGCAAATCTGAATTAGTCATATTAAAATTAATATTAACCAAATGAGAATTCTACAAAAGAAAACTATAAATTTGTGTGTGTGTGGTTCACCAATCATGTAACATTTGTTAATGATGGCAATTATTGAAGGGTCTTCTATAAACGAAATTCGGTTAAACATGACTAGGCTTATGTTTGAAATATTTAAAAACAAACTACAATAATATGTTTACCACAACCATACTTTGTTTGTCACAATCATAATATAGTTGCCGCAACCATGTATTTTTTTTTTGAGTGTAACTTTTCTCCAAAACTAATATCCCTCAACAGCCTAGCAAGAAAACTACTTAAACAATAATTTAAATATACATATAAATAAAAAGCTTAATAATAAAATGAAGATAAGCCTTTCTCCAAATTACTATATAACAACAAAAAAAAAGCTCATACACTCACATTGAGACATCATAAAATGTAGTTTTTTTAGGCTATTTAATAAATTAATCAAATATTTAAACCCCAAATGTAATAAATTATTTGCATCAATAATTTATAAATAAAAGTATTAAATAAGTTGTTAAACAAAAATTAAAAAAAAGTTAAGGAGTATTTTTTAACAAAATAAAATAGCAAACAACCCCAACCAACCAAGCAACCAACTACACTTGTTAAATAACATATAACTATGAATAAATTTTTCTGTTAACGTAAATTATGCAAAATTAATTAAAATATTTAATAACCAGGGCTCGGACTATCATGCAAATAAAAGTTGATTTTAAGCGCTTAACAAAAAATGCACCTAAAACAAACACTATTATTTAATGCAAACGAACTTTAGTTGCGTTGCCAGTCGGCAACTGAAAATTAATGCTTGCCATAAACGGACTAAATAACAACTGAAATTTGTAGCTCTCAGTTGCCAGTTGTCCTCAGTAGTATCATTTTCAGCAACTGGAAACCCAACTGAGGCTCAGTTGACAACCATATTCGACGTATTAATATTTTTTTTTTCAAAAATTGAGAAATATGCATTAAAAATATTGTAATTACTCCAAAAATATGCATTTATTGGCAAAAATATGCAAAAATATGCACTTACTACCAAAATATGCAACTACAAATCGATGCCAAACTACTTAAAATCTGATGATTCGTATAGATAATTAGTCAATATCTCTTTATCTATCCCCACCAAAAAACCTGCGTTTGCATGAAGAAAGTCCGAGCCCTTGTAATTACAATTAATTAAATTTGTATTAAAGAATTTAATAAAATAAAATATATTAAACAAATAACAAATAGATATTGTGTTTCAAAATAGAATAAACTATTTCAATAATATTTAATTGAGTTTTTTTTTTTTGATATTTTGTAGTTAATGGCAAATTTATTTTTTGTTTTATACATATGAAATTTCTTTAATAAAGTAAAAAAAAAATTAAACAATAATAATGTGTAATAAAAGTCATTTACAGCCACGTCCCACGATATCGAACAAACGAAAATGTTGAAGTTCTAAACCAAAAAAAAAAAAATCTTATTTGCGTCCCTCCAACAATCAAAATCGCTTGTTGGTTAGTAGCACGCAAATCAGCTTTATTTCGTCTAGAACAAAAGCTTTCGATATCCTGGGACAGGACATAAATAATTGAGAGAAAAAAATTAATCACAAACATACTAGAATTTAACAATGTAACTGAAAAATGGTAAAAAAAATAACAAACAAACAAAAAACAAGAAAGATATATCAAATATGTTAAATTATTTTTAGTTTTTAAATCTATAAATAAATAAAAAAAGAAGATAAATAAATACTTAATAAAAAATTCTGAAAAATAATAAAAGTAAAAATAAATGCTCAAGACTTCTTATTAACTGAGGAAATTGAAAATATGGAACGAAAGCCTGAACGAACACTCGAAAGCTTAAGCGGACGAAAGATTAATCAGGCGAAAAATTTTACAGAAGTCTGACTGGCTTTAAATATTCTAAAACCGTTATAAATTTTATTTGGTTTTTGGAAAAATTCATAGTTTTTTAATGTGGAAAATCAACAGCATGCATTACGGACACGCCATTTTGTATGAAGAGAGTATAAACAGTATTTTCGTTCTTCCTTTTTAACACATAATGGGCAGTCTTTCACCAAAGAAATTTTTGTACATATATTTATATGTAATATATTAAATCATGCTAAACGGATTTCCTTGTAAATAGACCTTAAGGCTTAAATATAAGCCCCTATTATGATTCACAACTAAATTGATAGTTGAGTCGTAGTTGCCTAATTCTTATTATGAATTACAGCTTTCATCAAACTGTGACAACTGGTTTTTATCAGTTGCGTTTTGATTTTTATTTCGACTCTTGTGTTACATACTTTTGGTTACTTTTAAAATGGCGATTTTTAGGCACCAATCTATCCCATTTGTCAACCAATATTGTTGCCATATACATCAAACATAAAATCTCACGAAAAAATCGTAAGGCCAAAACTAAGTATTTAAAATATTTTGTGATGGCTACTTTGGTTCTAGATTTTTTTAAACTTCAAATTTAATACAAAAAAGCAGAAACGCACGTTTTAAGAACGCCAGTATTGGCCTGCCCCATGAATACAATATTACACCTATTAAAAATAAATTTATTATTCCATTATTTCAAATAAAACCTTTGCAAGTAACAATTTAAATACAAACTGTTGCTAAATAACTTTTTAAGCCATCTGGAATATGAATTTTTCGTTTCAAACAACAATTAAAGCATATCTTAGGGAGTTGTTATTTAATGTACACAGCATTTTGGTGTGCTAATCAATCAAAATCAATCAGTTCGCGCTTAAATTTCCTCGAAGAAACATCAACAAATATCTATGTTAAGAAGTGCTAGTGTTTTAATTAAAAATTTCTAAAGAAATAATTAGTCCCCCGATATAAAAAATATATCAAAATAAAGCTAAGAATGTCCACTTTAAGTGTATGTAAAAATCTTTGCGGAAAGTTCAAAATTAAAGTGAAAAAAACAGTGTGAAAGTTTATTTAAAAAAAAATGCATATTAATTCGTTAAATGTGCGAATTTAAAGCAAAAACACAAACTATGCCGTTAGCCGGCAAAGTTGTTGTTGGCAAATGAAATAAAAAGCAGAGAAAGAGTCTTTGCATGTTGTTTGTGTATACTATTGATTTGCGTTTAATAATTAAACTTCAATTATTATGTCACATCATAATTAAGATTTAATTGAGCAATTATCAGAATAATGAGATGCGTCTACGGGTGGCCCCCCGTAGATCAGTTTAATATTTTATTAAAAAATGAATAGGCACCTAAATAAATTAAAATAAAAAACTTTTTTTGGAAATAAATAAATTAGAACTCTAAAAAACATTGTTGGTGCGGGCAGAGAGAGGTGAGTTTTTATTTTGGGAACATACATACATATGTAACTACCTATCTAGTTAAGGAAAGCTGCTTAAAAAGAATAAAAGATTATCCAGCCGTGTTCGTGGATAAACTAAAAACTAGATTTAAGCCTTATTTTGTTTCTATACAAATAAATATCGTTACCTTAATATAGAAAGGCCCTAACCAATTTTTTTCAAATCGAGTTTTTTGCTATATCGAAAAATTAGGGGTTCATCTATCGAATTGGGCATATAAAGAGAACGATCAACTATGTACCTATATGTAAATAAATACATACATATTTATATATGTATGTGTATGTTTGCGATGACCAGTTCAGGCCCTACAATGTAGGGCCTACATCCAACTTTAAACGACCGTATTGCAAAAAAATGTTCCAAGAAGGATCGGTCGCTCATGCGTCCATGTTGCGCGCAGAGATATTTTGGTAGCAAAAAAATAATTTTTCAACAATTGCAGGGGTCACGACTAAACACCAGCTGTCTTGGCTAAATTCTTGAGAAGTATCGCTTAAGTATCGCCTATGTATCTTCCAGGCGATTGTTTTTTTGTTTTTATTGACGAATCATCTTTTTCCAGCTATAGGTTGAAATCAATATTAATATTAGGGAAGTAGCGATTCCCCGTTTTGCCGATCCGATGCCGATATTTAAAAATAAATATCGCCGATACCGATTCCGATACCGATACGAATATTGAAATTGAGTTCAAGTTTAGATTAACAAAACTCAAGTGCAATTTTTTATTATACAAAATTACATTATAAGAGAGAATATTGATAAAACATTGGAAGTAATTTTTAAGGAGCTACATTATCTTTGCTTCCAAAAAAATCTATATTAAAAATATGCATATAATTAGTAGAAAAGCAAGAAAAAATTTTTAATTCCTTTATAATTTTAAAAAATACTCGCCATGCTTTTTAAAAAATCTATTTTTTTAAGGACATTTATCAACTAATATTCTTCTAAATAACTTAATAGCTTAATTATTAAAAGACTTCTAAGTTTATATTTATTTACTTAAATTTACATGAAAATACAGTTCTGAGTTTAAATTCGCATAAAAAAACTGTGAAAATGGGTAGTTTTGTATCCTTTTTCCATGAGGAAAAATCATTATAGTATACCGAAAAAGAAATTTGTCCTAGCATCGCTTTCCATTCGGTGATTGGTAATCGAAAAACAGAACTTCTTGCAATGGCAAGGATATGTAAAACTAATTAGAAATTATCCAAATTTGCAATACTTCCAGATCGCGAATTATACATTTTCATGACTGCTTTGGAGTATCTTTTTTTTTTGCTGGAATAAGATTTAAAAAACCAAGAACTTGAATTTTAATTTATGGTAAAATTAACAAAACATAAATATTTTTTTTTACAAAATAACAGCATAAAATATTATTAATTTTTAAAATTGATAATTAATAATATTTAAAAAATAACGAAGTGAATTTAATTCATGGTAAAATCGAACAAAAATAAATTATTTGTTAAAAAAAAACTCAGAAAAAATTTTTAAAAGTATCGTCGTATCGGCAGTAAAATATCGCCGATACCAATGTATCGGAAAATCTGAAGTATCGCCGATATATCGGTATCGGTATTCGTTACATCCCTAATTAATATAGATAATATTTGAATTAGGCTCAGTTTGTCGAAGGGCGATAAATATGAGGGGGTGTCTGACATAGCGACCGAACGTGGCCGGCCGAAGATTGCCGACCGAAGGTGGCCTGCTAATGTCATAAGGCCGAAAGTGGCCGTCTGATGGCATAACGCCGAAAGTAGCAGGCCGAAGACGCACAGTGGTTCCAATTGGAAA
The DNA here is from genome assembly GCA_956483635.1 of Panzeria rudis. NCBI lineage: Eukaryota > Metazoa > Arthropoda > Insecta > Diptera > Tachinidae > Panzeria > Panzeria rudis. The sequence goes on from OY101451.1 coordinate 89,669,879, forward strand.
TAAATAAATTCAGTAAAGTGCGACAAAGACATATGTACATATATCCCTTTACGCTCTTGCCCTTTTTACATTTTTGCAGTATTTTCGTTTTGCTTTTTCGTTTAATTTTAGCTTTGGCGCTATTTTCATTTTGTTGATTTTTTCGTTTTTTGGGCGATTTTTCGTTTTTTGCTACTTTTTTTTGGTTTTTTTTTGGCTTTTCTAAGATATTTTTAGTTTTAGTGATTTATTTTCCTTTTTGTGCTTTTTTCAGTTTTGGCCCTTTTTTCGGATTTGGCAATTTTCTTTGTTTTTTGTGATTTTTTTAGTTTTAACGATTTTATTTTGTTTTGACACTTTTTTTCGTTTTGGAAATTTTTTTTGGTGCTTTTTTAGTGTTGGCGCAGTTTTTTATTTTGGCGCTTTTTTCGTTTTGGTGATTTTTTCCAATTTTGGTGATTTTTTTCCTTTCTTAGCGATATTTTCAGCCTTAGCGCTTTTTAGGTTTAAGTGTTTTTTTTAGTTTTTACGACTTTATTTCGGTTTTTGAGGTTCTGTTTGGCGATCTTTTTAGTTTTGTGATTTTTGCGTTTTAACGATATTTTTAATTTTGGTGCTCTTTTCCTTTAAGCCCTTTTTTCATTTTGGCGATTTTTCGTTTTGACATTTTTTTTAATTTTGGAATTTTTTAATTTTAGCGTTTTTGAAAATTTCCTTCAAGATTTTATGTCTTACGGTTTCCAAGATACAGCAAGCATATTGTCTAAATTGCATAGTAAAAAAAGAAGCAGAAACGCACGTTTTACAAACGCTAGTATTGGCCTGCCCCATGAATACAATATTACACCTATTAAATATAAATTTATTATTCCAATATTTCAAACGAAAAAATTTCCAAATAAAATTTGGTATTAAAAGAACAGCAATGGAAACGCTGGCCATAAGTTAAAGAATTGTAATTGGTAACAGCCCGTACAACAAGTTAAAGGTCTTCTGTTAGTTTGCCTATAGTTTACTATATTTACCTACCGTCCACTAGATGGCGCTTTCACATAGTTTACCTAATTTCTATACCTGAAAATAATGCAGGTACTATGAATGCACATTATAAAAGTAAACTCTGCTATGATTTTAACGAAAACCTTTGTAAGTAACAATTTAAATACAAACTGTGCCTAATAACTTTTTAAGCCAACTGGAATATGAATTTTTCGTTTCAAACAACAATTACAGCATATCTTACGGAGTTGTTATTTAATGTACACAGCATTTTGGTGTGCTAATCAATCAAAATCAATCAGTTCGCGCTTAAATTTCCTCGAAGAAACATCAACAAATATCTATGTTAAGAAGTGCTAGTGTTTTAATTAAAAATTTCTAAAGAAATAATTAGTCCCCCGATATAAAAAATATATCAAAATAAAGCTAAGAATGTCCACTTTAAGTGTATGTAAAAATCTTTGCGGAAAGTTCAAAATTAAAGTGAAAAAAACAGTGTGAAAGTTTATTTAAAAAAAATGCATATTAATTCGTTAAATGTGCGAATTTAAAGCAAAAACACAAACTATGCCGTTGCCGGCAAAGTTGTTGTTGGCAAATGAAATAAAAAGCAGAGAAAGAGTCTTTGCATGTTGTTTGTGTATACTATTGATTTGCGTTTAATAATTAAACTTCAATTATTATGTCACATCATAATTAAGATTTAATTGAGCAATTATCAGAATAATGAGATGCGTCTACGGGTGGCCCCCCGTAGATCAGTTTAATATTTTATTAAAAAATGAATAGGCACCTAAATAAATTAAAATAAAAAACTTTTTTTGGAAATAAATAAATTGTAACTCTAAAAAACATTGTTGGTGCCGGCAGAGAGAGGTGAGTTTTTATTTTGGGAACATACATACATATGTAACTACCTATCTAGTTAAGGAAAGCTGCTTAAAAATAATAAAAGATTATCCAGCCGTGTTCGTGGATAAACTAAAAACTAGATTTAAGCCTTATTTTGTTTCTATACAAATAAATATCGTTACCTTAATATAGAAAGGCCCTAACTAATTTTTTTTCAAATCGATTTTTTTGCTATATCGAAAAATTAGGGGTTCATCTATCGAATTGTGCATATAAAGAGAACGATCAACAATGTATATGTAAATAAATACATACATATTTATATATGTATGTGTATGTTTGCGATGGCCAGTTCAGGCCCTACATCCAACTTTAAACGACCGTATTGAAAAAAAATGTTCCAAGAAGGATCAGTCGCTCATGCGTCCATTTTTGCGCGCAGAGATATTTTGGTAGTAAAAAAGTAATTTTTCAACAATAGCAGAGGTCACGGCTAAACACCAGCTGCCTCGGCTAAATTTTTGAGAAGTATCGCTTAAGTATCGTCTATGTATCTTCCAGGCGATAGTTGTTTTTTATTGACGAATCATCTTCTTTTTCCAGCTAGAGGCTGAAATCAATATATCAAATACGGCAGCATTTTTATTACTGTTGCAATAGTTTGCAGAGCAGCTGCACAAATTCACTGCATGTACGAATTCACCCTTTATCTCTTACGGTTTCCAAGATACAGCATATTGTCTAAATTACATAGTAAAATTACATTAACTGATAGAGCACCCTTTAATTTTCATTGTTTTAAATATCAGTGTTAATTGGTGTAGTCTATTCTACAGACTTCCGTTCCAGTCCCTAAACCGGGCGTACAAACTGCACTACTGAGCCAGTACTGTCATCCCTTTGTTTCTATATCCGTTTTGAGATTTGTACCTGGACTCAGCCATACGGTGTGTTTAAAAAAAACTACGGTAGCATCCAATAACATCCATGGAAATAATGCCCATTGTTTTTTTTAAAATTATTTCTACTGTAAATGAGCCATTCGCATTTCATGATCTTTTGGCTCTTTTTGCGCATTGCGTAAACATATAGCGCAGCGCAAAGGAAACTGCTCCTTTTTGCGCTTTCTCCTTTAATGCGCAGCGCGAAAATATTGGCGCGGCGCAAACGCAATAATAAATTGGCTCCGCTCTTTGCGTAAAGCGCAAAAAAGAGCAGAAAGAGCGGCGCTGCGCTGCTTTTTTTCGTACTCTGATATATATATATTAAATCATGCCAAAGCAGTATTCATTTTCAAATTTATGCGCTTATTTTATGAAATATTTTACGATGCTTTCAACGGACACGAAAAAAACATTTCAAATGAGAATCACCCATAAACACTTTTGGTGCCCTCTACCATAATCAGTCAATAGAACCATGCAATTTATTCAATATGTTTATTTTATGCCTTACATGGTTACTAACATTCAACTCTTTATTTGCTGACCGCATTCACAGCGAACGATAAAGTGCTTCCTTCATTCTTAAAACATTTTTTAAAGGAAATTGCTTAAAATTGTCTTTTTTAAATCAAATGATATTACATTTATTTTTAAACGTAAAAAGTCGTAAAACTGACCTAATAAATACACAGTGTTTAATGTTACATAATATTTGTTTAATACAAACACAGCAAATAAAATAATTTTACATATCGTCAGCTTATTATTGTTTTGGCACACCGACAATTTAAAAAAAAATTGAGTTAGGTATGGGGTGTACATATTTTGAGTACCATCTTTCAGAATCCAAAACCTGTTTAGCGAAATGTTTTAAAAAAATTTTTTTTTCTGAAACTAGGTAAAATACCAAGTTCATTATTGATTTTTTTATTCCATGTAAATATCTTTTGTAATGACATATATGTGTAAGCTTATTAAGAAAAGAAATATTTATCTCCACAACAAACAACTCCTTACACCTCAGTAAGTATACACATGCAGCACAAAAAGCTACTTGTGAGAAAATATTTGTGCATGGGGCACAAAACAAGATTTTTCACTTTCAGTAAAGAAATAGTAACTTTTAACTATATTCATGAAAGTTCCATAAAAATTTACATATTTTTTCAAAACATATCCAGGAAGCAGTGGTGAAAATACAAAAAAATTCTATCGGGTATATTTTGAGAAAACTTTGTGTAAAACTTCTTTGTCGTTTTTCTCCGTTCCGAGTTTGTGGCATATGCGCCAAACCAATAATAAGTTGACGATATGTAATTCTTTAAATAATAGACTTAAAAAAGCAAAATGAAAGTTATATAACAAGAAATCTGACAGTAAGTTCTACGACATACATATATTCAGAACTTAGAAAATATTAACAATTTCTAATAAATGCATTTTTTTAAACAGAACTTTCCCGTCTTATAGTTTAAACATTTTCATTTACTAAATCGACACTAATGATATTTATCTTATTAAAAATTTGAATTAATGTGTATCTGCATAGAGCAATAGATATGTGAACCACCCTAATACAAATATATATGTACTTAATATCAAAACTTATAGTTATTATTACACACTAAGAGCAAAACTAAACACAAATTTTTGAAGATCTCTTAAGAATTAACTGGAGTATTTCTCTTTTAAAGTCCTTCTTAAAATTTTGCCCGTGGGACTTTTCGGTATCTCTGTGGCAAATATAATGCCACCGTCCAGTTTTTTGTAAACTGCTACCTTTTCGGCTACATAATTGTATATTTCCTCTTCGGTAGCTTGCATATTTGGCCTCAATACCACCAAAGCTCTAGGAACTTCTCCATTTAGCTCGTGAGGTATACCAAAAACAGCAGCTTCTAAGATTTTAGGATGATCCCTTAAAATGGCCTCCAGTTCGGCAGGAGGTACTTGAAAACCCTTAACCTTAATTAATTCCTTCATACGATCTGTAATATAGAAATAGCCCTCATCGTCATAATAGGCCACATCACCAGTACGTAACCATCCACCCGTATAGAAAGTCTCTTTAGTGGCTTCTTCATTGTTTAAATAGCCCATCATAACTTGAGGTCCTCGCACACACAATTCACCAGTTTGATTTGGACCCAAACCTTTGAGGTCTTGACCATCGATTGGTACAATTTTACCTTCAGTGTGACTGCATGGGAAGCCTGTAGAGGCATAGCGGGTATTGTTAGCGGTAGTCATAAGGGCTACAGGTGATGATTCTGTCATGCCAAAGCCTTGAAGAAATTTGGCTTTGGGGAACCTGTAAAAAAAAAGAAAGTTGAATAAAATAATCTTGGGATAAGATATAATGGGACTGATTATGGTTCTTGAATCGACTTAAAAAGAGTTTGTAGCAGATTAAAGCAAAATGCAAAAATGTTCTTTAATCTACTACAGACTCTTAAGTCCATTCGAGAACCGTAATTCTCACTTTATTCCCAACAGTTCGCTTATATTATCAAAATTACGCTAGGTTAGGTTAGGTTAGGTTAGGAAGGGTAGTGCTATACCGCACATCCACTCAGAGACCCAATTGGATCCATTGTGATTCCCTTCTGTTTGTACCCGTTATGAAAAACCCCTCCCGTACACAGAAAACAACCCTGTTATCTACCATTAAGCAACCTTATTCCCATGATGAAGCCCCTGATATCACTAATGCTCTCATGAAAACGTCTGCCGAGCCACATAAGCCTGTGTCGTTGCAGCCTCGGGCATTGGCAGGCAACATGCTCAATATGCTGGTCCTCGCCCTAACCGAGCAATGACCAGTCAATGCGCCTATTAAGACCCCTATCACCTTCCTATTCATACCCAGTAGTAGTTTGGATCTACCTAAGGCAAGTTTTGGCCACATGGCCTTCGAGACTCCACAATCCTCCCTACTCCCCCATGAACGGTTGGCCCTGCTCGACACCCAGTCACTGAGCTCCCTATAGTAATGACCGATCGGTATTTTATCCGATCTGTCACACAAATCCTCATCTAACGCTGACCCTAATCTTGCCAGCTCATCAGCAGTATCATTTCCCTCAACATTGCAGTGGCCAGGAACCCAACACAGTCTGACACTATGTTTGTCCATAAGCGAGTTGAGGGCTGTCCTGCAGTCGCTAACTAGTTTCGATCTGATACTGTGTCCTTTCAATGCTTTTAGCGCCGCCTGACTGTTAACGTAGAAGGTTACCTTCTGGCCCACAGCCACATCTGTGGCCATTATCTCCGTGGCCTTGAGGATCGCCAGGATCTCAGCTTGGAAAACACTACACTCGCTCGGTAGCCTAAAAGACATACGAATATCCGTCCCCAAAATATAGACACCAGCTCCCGTGCCTGTTTCCATTTTGGACCCGTCCGTGAAGACCGCACAACCCTCATAAAGCCTATCAGATTCTACCCCAAATCCCTATCCGGAATTACCAATGAGGGTGTCCTACCAAAATCAATTTCAGCGACCTTAAAGTCCGTAAACCCATGAGTTATGGAGACCCTCCCGCTAAAAGTGCTCTCATTTAGGATTGTTGTGTGACCTGTTACTCCTGTCCTCATCAACCCTGGCTCTAATGGTCTTAGCACACTCCTTTCTGCCGTTCTCACCATAAAATGCTCTATGGGAAGCAGGTGAAGAATGACATCCAAGGCAGCTTGAGGTGTGCTCCTCTGGGCACCTGCGATGCCCAGAGAGGCGCACCTCTGCACCTTAGCAAGTAATCTCAAATTACGCTAACATTTAGAATTTTTAGGGTGGGTAAGTCACGCCCGCCCTCCCACAAGCTACTAGGATACTTTAGTTACAAAAATACTTTCACTTACTTTTTAACAAAACGTTCTACATCTGATGCTCCAATCGGAGCTGCACCACTCATTACTACAGACAATTCTGGGCAAGTCTCTTTTGTCACCTTAGGATGATTTATCATAAAAAGAGCTAAAAATAAACAAACAAAAAAACGAAGAAATATTTACAGTTTAAAATATATTTCTCTCGAAAATTACTCACCAATTGGTGGTACCAAATTCAACATGGTACTCTTATATTCAAACAAAGCTTTCATTAAATCTTCCGGTTTGAATTGTGGCATTGTTACCAATTTGGCACCTTGACCCAATTTCGACATCATTATAACGGTCAGGCCATAAATATGAAAGAAGGGCAATACGCATGGCAAGACTTCTTGTTTCTTTGTACAGTCTACTTCCACAACCATCTGTATCATTTCACAATTTGATGAAATGTTCTTATGCGATAGCCGGACACCTTTAGGCAAACCGGTAGTGCCCGAGGAGAAGGGTAATACGACCAAATCATTGGCATCTATATCGTATGTTTTTAAATGCGAAAAATCCACATCGCCATTGTATTTGAATAGTTCCGCGAAATCAATTGCTCCGGCAGGTAAAGCTTCACCAGGATACATACGTATACAGGCAATAGGTACATCTATTTGAGCCAATTTGCAGGCCTCTACCAGAACGGGGTAGCCCAAACAGGTGCCAATAATAAATTTGGCATCGCTAAAAGTCAATTGGCGGGCGATTTCCTCTGGTATAAAATTAATTAACACATTAATAAATTTAATTAAATAATATAATATACAAATTCTTGAAAGAATATACTACATATTTGCTTCAACTTTCTTAATGGTTAAATTGAAAAAAATCTACTAGCTTATCGCTAAACATACGCATTCAAATCTTTTTCTTCTTTAATTAAATTCTTCATTTCTTTCTTTTACATAATTCTTTTTTATAATTTTTTTTTTTTACAAAATTTATTTATGTGTCTTGTCTTGTTTTTCTTCTGTTGCAATCATGGCTAAAAATAGACTTGTATCTGGTTTATTTATTTGCATATTGGGAGCACATGTTGCAACAAGTGGCAACTAGTTGTGATCTGGGTGACCGTTGACAATTTTTAAAAAGTGGCACAAAGAGGGGATTTTGCGGAAAAAAGTGGCACCAAAAAGGGGATTCTTCGAAAAAAGGGGGCAACTTTTTTAAAAAGGGAATAATTGAACCAAATGTTAGTATTTAATGAATTTCTAGGACATATAATGCTTTTGAAATAAAATGAATAAATTTTGATGTTTTTTCTATACAAAAGGAAATAGTTTTCAGCACTAACGAAGTACGCCGCTTTCTAACGAATTCTTTAAACAACACGTGCATACATACGTAGTTATACCTGACTGCAAAGCAAAGAGAAAGAAGGCCTGATAACAAGTTCAATATAAAAATTTTAAATAGTGGACAAAAATGGTCTATATATGGCGGAGCTCTAACGGAGCATACATAAAAAATCCAAACAAATTCATAGTTCATATTCTCCGGTTGTTGGTATCGGTCAAAAATTATTGTTGCTTTTATGTATAAGAAATGATGCCCTGTTACACACTTTTTAGTGTTTTTTTTTTAAGTTTTAGCACTAATATTCGTGTGAATATAAAAATAACTATGGTTTTAAATAAAATCTTTCTTGGCTATCCTACAAAGAATGTATTTTGTAACATGCATGATTATTTGCGAAAACCAAAGATATATGGGGAAACAGCTTATTAGTTTCATTATAAAAATTCGTCGATCTAATTTTTCGAATGGCGTACAATTTCAAAACGTTATTATTACTTTTATCTTTGGGGTTGATTTAGTAAAAATAAATCCAACGTTCACTCAAAAATTTGCTTGAAAGTCACTTTAAAAATATTTAAAACTGCATGCTTTTCATACAAGAACGTGCTGCTAGTTCTTGTTCGTGTAAATGAATCAGAGTCTTAGTTTCTAATAATTTTAGTGCAATAATGAATATTTATAGATCTCAACTCAAACTATTTCCAAATAGTTTTTTTTCCATGACTTTATAAATAAATAATGGACACAAAAACACATTTTTGTGTCCATTATTTATTTATAAAAAAACAAAAACAAAAATTACCACTTCATAAAAAAGGGACAGAAAGGGGCATAATGTTGTAAAAGGTGGCAGATTTAGGTAATTTTAAAAAAGAGGCACTAAAAGTGGCAAGGCAGTTGAAAAAGTGGCAAATTGCCACTTTAGTCGCAAAACGGTCACGCTGGTTGTGATTTATAATTTCCAGATTGTCATATTTTTTTTGTTAAAAATATAAACTCTTGAGACATTCAAATGCAAAGAGAGCAACACTTAGAGAAATTCAAGGGCAAAAACTATAAAAAAATAAAAATAAATAAATTCATTTAATTTAGACTTTAAACTCGCACTACATAAGCGAAATATATTTGTGGAATATTTTAACCCTGTAACTCTTCACTGTATGGGTCTTTATGTACATTTATCAAAAAAAGAGCAGAAAAGCCCCTTAACGGCGATATAGCGGGCTGAAATGTTCAACAAAAATATTTCACATCAACTTCTACTATAGGTCTTCAAATACACCCAAGCTCCAGATTCACCATGAACTCCAGAAATCGATAAAAACTTAACATGTGTTTAAGGGTTAAATTCATACTTTTTCACAATTATTACTCGGCATAAGAAATCTTATAAGCCTTACGTTTAAGGTTTAATACATGGTTAACGTTTTTATGTAAAACGCCATGATAAACATTTTTGTCCAATATTATAAGCATGCAGCTCATCGCTGTATGGGTCTTTTTATCCCTTTCTTGAAAAAATGGCAAAAAAACTCCCCTTCATCAGCGATGTAGCGGACTAAAATGTTTCACAAAAATATTTTCCATAAAATTCTACCATACAATTTCAAAGACACCCCTACCTCCAGACTCAATCTGAATGCCAGAAATCATTAAATTGGGTTTAAGGGTTAAATTCGTAACTCTTCACAAATAGTACCTACTCGGCATAGGAAATCTTGAAAGCCTTACGTTTGAAATATATATAAGAGCTTGGCATTTTTATGTAAAACACCATAATAAACATTTTTGTTGAACATTTTAACCCTCCAGCTCTTCGCTGTATGGGCCTTTTTATCCCTTTCTTTAAAAATGGGCAAAGAAACTCCCCTTCAGCGGCAATAAAGCGGGCTAAGGTGTTCTACGAAAATATTTGCCATAAAATTCTACTATAGATCTGCAAAGACCTCTAAGCTCCAGATTGAACTTAAAAAAAATTCAAAACTTAATAAATGTTCAAGGTAAGGTATAATAAACATTTTTGTGGAATATTTTAACCCTCTAGCTGTTCGCTGTATGGACCTTTTAATCCCTTTTTGAGATAGGGCAAATAACTCTCCTTCAGCGACAATAAAACGGGCTAAGGTGTTCTATGAAAATATTTGCAATAAAATTCTACCATAGATCTTCAAAGACCCTTAAGCTCCAGATTGAACTTAGACACCAAAAAAAAAAATTCAGAACTTAAAATGTGTCTAAGGGTTAAATTCGTAATTATTGACAATTATTACTCAGCATAGGATATCTTGTAAGCCTTAGGTTTGAAATATAAGATTAGCTAAGCACTTTTATGCAAAACAAAAATTTTTGTGCAATATTTTAATCATCTAGCTCTTTGCTGTATGGACCCTTCTATCCCTTCCTTGAAAAAAGGGCAAAAAGCTCGTCTTCAGCAGCAATGTAGTGGACTAAAATGTTCCACAAAAATATTTGGCATAAAATTCTACTATACAACTTTGAAGACTCAACCTGAATGCCAGAAATAATTCAAGCTTAAAATGTATTTAAGGGTTAATATCGTACTTATTCACAATTAGTACCCGGCAGAGGAAATCTTTTAAATCATATGTTTGAAATATAACATAAGCTTAGCACTTTTATGTAAAACACCTCGGCAAACCTTTTTGTGGAACATTTTAACCCTCCAGCTCTTCGCTGTGTGGACATTTTTATCCTTTTCTTAAAAAAATGGCAAACAAAACTCACCTTCAGTGGGAATAAAAATATTTGCCATAAAATTTTACTATAGATCTTCAACGACACCCAAGCTCCAGATTTGACTTAGACGCCATAAATAATCCAAAACTTAAAATGATGGTGCTGTTGGCTGAGCGTTTAGTGCGTTTGACTACCAACCCTGAGGTTGAGTTCAAGACTACTTTCAGGCAAGCTAGCAGCATCCTGAATTTTTTCTGATGTGCATTGGTGTGTTATTGTGTTGGTTGTTGTTGGACTATTAAAGTGATAAAGTCATAGCACTGATAACTTCGGCAGTACCGTCAGCGATTAATACTAAGATGTTCTAATGCACTTCACAGCACACTCCTTCGTCGGTATTGTAGCAGACCGTTCTCAAGTTAGCATTAAATATTTGCGTGTTTAAGAAAGTAGGATTTATTTATTACATATTTCTTTTAGCTCTGGGCAATTCTATATCATTATCAAACAATATCCAGCCTATTTTGTCTATAAGAGACTGAATACTCTTGCCTTTATAGCGTTGTTGTTTAATAGGTTCACACGTCTGATGAAATTCTTCCTAACTGATGCTTAAAATAATAAATGTGAGAGTTCTAAAAATTAGTTTCGCTGATCAAGGCGATTTTGCTTGCTTATTTTTTAAGAAAGTGACGAAAAAGACCCATGCAACGAACAGTTAGAGGTTTAAAATATGCTACAAAAATGTTCTCCGTAGTGTTTTACATAAAAGTGCTGAACATACCTTGTGCCTAAAATGTAATGATTACATAATTATGTATAAAAGAAATTTCATATAGCGGTTCTCTACATAAAAATAAACTACATATTTAAATACAGTAGTTTTTCGGTTTAACGAACCAGTACTTTGTCAGGCCCGTTCGTTAAACTGAAAAGTACGTTATACGCAGTACTTATGTAGAATAACCAGTTTATGGATAAATAAATAACTAGAATTGTATTTTTTATTGTAAGATAGCGTTACTTTTTTCTACTTGCTTTGTTTTTAGTTATTTGTATAAGAAATTTCGTAAAATAAGTTTTTTAACTAATATTATGAATCTTATTTGTTCGTTAAACTGAGCACAAAAAAATATTTTTGTTCGTTATATAAGATAATCAATGGAGCGAATTGATCTTGAAATGTTCGTTAAAAGCGATGTTCGCAGAATCGAATGTTCGTTAAACTGGAAAACTACTGTACTAACTACTATTCATTAACTTTTTAAACCAACTGGCAATACCCCTTTTCGTTTAATATCACAACTAAAGCATATCTTAAGGAGTCTTTTAGTTAATACACTCATCGCTCTATTTGGTAATCAATCAATCATCAAGCAGTGACAGTCAGTTCGCGCTTAAATTTCGTTGGAAAACGTAGTGCAATTCCGGTCTTAGAAAGTGCTAGTGTTTTAATTAAAAATTTCTAAGGAAATAACTGATCCCCCGATATACAAATTATATCAAATTAAAGCTGAGAATGTCCTCTTTAAGTGTATATAAAAATCTTTGCGAAAAGTTCGATATTACAGTGAAAAAAATCAGTGCGAAAATTTGTTTAAAAAAATGCATTTTCATTTATAAAATGAAACAAATTAAAGCAAAAACAGAAATTATGCCGGTAGCCGGCAGAGTTGTTGTTGGTTGACAAATAAGAAAGAGGCAGAGAGTGCGACAGAGCGACAGAGCGACAGGGCGACAGTGCGACAGGGCGACAGAGCGACAGTGCGACAGGGCGACAGAGCGACAGTGCGACAGAGCGACAGTGCGACATTGCGACAGAGCGAGAGAGCGACAGTGCGACAGAGCGACAGTGCGACAAAGCGACAGAGCGACAAAGCGACAGTGCGACATTGCGACAGTGCGACAGTGCGACAGTGCAACAGCGCGACAGTGCGACAGAGCGACAGTGCGACAGTGCGACAGAGCGACATTGCGACAGAGCGAGAGAGCGACCGAGCGACAGTGCGACAGAGCGACAGAGCGACAGAGCGACAGTGCGACAGTGCGACAGAGCGACATTGCGACAGAGCGAGAGAGCGACAGTGCGACAGTGCGACAGAGCGACAGTGCGACAGCGACAGTGCGACAAAGCGACCGTACAACAGAGCGACAGTGCGACAGAGCGACAGAGTGACAGTGCGACAGTGCGACAGAGCGACAGTGCGACATGTTGTTTGTCTCTGCATGTTGTTTGTGTTTACAATGAGTGATTAATAAAATCATAATGATGAAACAGGTGTTAGCATAATTAGAGGTGTGAGAAAAATAAAAGTGCGTTGTATTAAAAAATAAATAAATTAAAATAAAAAGCGGTTTGTTGGTGCCGGCAGAGAATGGTGAGTTTTTATATTGTTTTTATATGTGTATGTTGTACTTGTAATTGGAATGGTCAGTAAATTTTTACAGCTCCGTATACAAAGGGTGATAAGGGAACCCTATCGTTTTCACTACTCTATTGGTCTGTCTGTCTATAATAGCTATAGATATTTGACAAAAAAATTATTTTGTTGTAAAGTGTTATTTTTACCTCCGTGGTAGCCAAAAGCAGAAAAAAAGGAATTGCTAGTTCACTGCTTTTTAGGGTTCTGTACACTAAAAGTGTAAAGAAACCAAACGGACCTGAAACTTTCACAGAGTATGTAAAACTTTGGCCGCTACTGCAACAAATATATGACTGTTAAAACTGAAAGGGTGTTCTAAAGCGGGCAATGAAATACTAATTTAATATACATATGTATGTACTTATATGTATACCTATAGACACTTGAAATTTTCAAAGTTAGTCTATTTACAGACTACATTAATTAACACTGATACTTAAAATTCTAAAAATTAAAGGGTGTTCTATCAGTTAAAGCAATTTCGCCAATGTAATTAAGACAATTTGCTGTATCTCGGAAACCGTAAGAGGAAAACTCCTGAAATTTAAAAAACGCCAAAACTAAAAAAATCCAAAATTAAAAAAAAATCCCAAAACGAAAAATCGGCAAAATGAAAATATCGCTTAAAGGAAAAGAACACAAAAAGTAAAAAAATCGCTGAAACGCAAAAACTCACCAAAACTAAAAATATTGCAAAAAAAAACTAAACAAATAGCAAAAAACCGAAAAAAATTCGCCAAAACAAATAAAAAGAGCCAAAACTTAAAAAAATCACTAAAACTAAAATATCGTCAAAAGGCGAAAAAATCGCGAAACAAAAAAATCACCAAAAGGAAAAAAGCGCCCAAACTAAAAAAACGCCAAACTAAAAAAACGCCAAAGCTAAAAAAATCGCCGAAACCCGATAAAATTGCGTAAACAAAAAAGTGCCAAATCTGCAAAAAAAAAAAAAAAAAAGTCGCTAAAACTAAAAATATCGTTAAAAAAAACGAAAAAAACAAAAAAAACCTCAAAAAAACGCAAAAAAAGCACCAAAGCTAAAAGAGCATCAAAGATAAAAAACCGCAAAAGTTAAAAAAAAATCGCCAAAACAAAAAGTGCCAAAGCTAAAAAATCGGCAAAACTGAAACTATCGTCATAAAAAAAGGCAACACGAAAAAAAATCGCCAAAACTAACAAAAATCGCAAAAGACGAAAAAGTTCGCCGAAACGAAAAAAATCACGCTAAAATTAAAAGTCCAAAAAAGTCCCCAAAACGAAAAAAGGGATATACAGAATTAGCCCTTCGTGTGCGAGTCAAAGTCGCACTTTGCTAAATTTTTAAAATATACTCTTAAGAAACTACATTTTTTTTGAAAAAGGTACTTTGAAAAAAAGTAATATTTGGAAAAGCTACATTTAACAAAATGTACTTTTTTTCAAATTTACTTTTTATTGAAAAGATACTTTTTTAAATATGTATACATTTTTAAAAAGTATTTGGGGAATGGTACTTATTGGAAAATGGTTTTTATGGTTCTTGTTGGCAAAAAATATATTTTTAAAAGGTACTTTTTTGAAAAGAGAATTATTGTTGGTGGATGCGGTACTTGAATTAAGTACGATTTTAAACGAAAGCTTTTAGATACATTTATTTTTTGTAGGGGTATTATAAAGCAAATAAATAAATAGTAAGTTAGCATTGTCCTCTATGTGGAGAACCATCATAGCGAAACTCTAAATTTGAGGCAGGTGACACTGAGAGATAATTGTGCTTTTAAACAAAAGTAGGGTCATATACCAGTGGGGAGACGGGTACTCATCATTCAAACTAATTATTAATTCTTCTATATCTGCATGGGGTAGCGAAGCACACCACGCGTGGCTAGTACGAGCTTTAAGCCATACAAAGATTGTTTTTTAGTGTGCTCAATAGTTTCAGAGATATCGTGAAGCTACTACAAAATAAATTTATAAAAAATTTTGTTAAAAAAACAACAGAATTAAAAACTCCATAATTTTTCTGTTATCATTATATGTAGGTAAATATGAGCCAAGGAAAGCAAGCCATATTTTACTAAAATCGAGCCACAACTCAATATCTGTTGCACAATTGCTTAATTTTTATATAACATAAATGTATATTTCAAAAACTAGAAGAAAAAAAAACGACTACAAATTCGTTGCCAGCACCCCAATTCACATAAGAAACAACTTGAAGTTTCTCCAGTCGAAAATCTTGTAAACTTGTGTAATTAATGTATACACATATTTATGCATTACTCTTTTCTATCAAACTGAATACAATCGAAGAAGTCTTATAGGAAACACAGAAATTAAAATTGTGTACTTTCTTCAAACGATCTTCATATTGTTAAAAGAAATGGAATTACAATTTTTGTTGGATTTTTAAATAAATTCATGAAATAATTTTTTCACTTATACTCGTACATATTGATAATATCTGTTTTTTTTGTTTATTTACCAACCGCTTTATCCGCATAATTAATTTACTTAATAGTCAACAAATGCAAAACACATTTGTCACAGGTGGTTTAACAAATAATGAGGGAAAAATCGTTGGAAATTTAATACACCACAATTCAAAGTTTAAACATGAATTATAAAAGTGGTGATTACAATTGTAGCACAATTAATAATAATACAACAGAAAAAAAATAATAAGGTTCTAAAGACTGACTGTAATTGAGGAGAATAAAAATAATATATACGATTAGGAAAAACACCACGAATCAATCAATAGAAATGATCCCGATCGGAATCACTTCCCGATCTTATTGACTTCTTTGGAAGCTCCTTTTCACTGAGGTCATAAAATTTTTGCTTTTATTTTACAGTATTATTTATAGTGGTTGTAAAATTATGGTTTGGGAGGAGTGGAGAAGAGGGTGGGGCATATACTCTTTTATCAATTCTACAAATTTTGCGTCTATTTTTTTTATTAAAAGGCATACGTCAGTTGTTTTAAATTATTTTATGACACTGGCTTCTAAAGTTATCTTGTTTTGACTTTTATCAGTTAAAAGTTTTTATCAGTAATATGCCAAAAAATGCCAAGTAACATTTTAATGTGTGCTACATCGATTAGATTAAATAAAAATCTAAAATATATAATAAAATATTTGTTTTGGGGGTTTAATAAAACATTGCCCAATCAGACATTAATTGCAATTTCATTGCCTCTTTTGTATATGCAGACAATATCAGTAAATTACTATTAAAAATTTGCGAATTTGAGGGTGCTGTTGTCTGAGTAGTTAGGGCGTTTGACTACAAACCCTAAATTCTTGAGTTCAAAACTAGTTCCAGGCAAGCCAACAACACCATGCACTTTTCTTATGTGCATTGGTGTATTATTGTGTTGGATGTTGTTCGACTGTTAAAGTGATGAAGGCATAGCACTGATCACTTTGGCAGTACCGGCAGCGATTAATGCTAACGTATCCTAATGCACTTCACAGCACTCTCCTTCGTCGGTATTGTAGCTAACTGGTAGGCATTAATTGCCCGATTGTGTTACTTATCTTAAAAAAAAGAGATTGCAGACATGTTTGAAATTAAAATAATTAATGCAAAAAGTATCATAAAAACACTTGTAAATAAAATGAAGTTCAAGGTTTTCCAAACAATATGAACAAATTAACACAAATTACTTAAAGCAAATTGCGTGTGCATAAATTACTAACATATTTAGGGCAATTAAGGTGTAAATTAAGTAGTCCAAAATAACACTGTTCGGCAAAGAAAATATTTTTTGAATAAACATATGTGGAATATAAAGAGTTTAATGTTCTAAATTAAACCCCGTTCAGTTTTTCACTTAAAATTTTTTTAAATGGGCTTGACTAATATTTCTATCAAGTATATCAATATATTTCATCCTAACTCGAAAGCGGTATTTCTGATTTCGATAAACAGAAAGCTAAAATGTGCATGACAAAATCGCCTTTCTCTCTTTTTTAAAATAGTTTTTTGATATGATCAAAGCTTTCGTAGTTATTCACAAATTAGTATCGAAAAAAGTGCTTTTTCATGCCGAATTAAAAACTTTTTTTGTTTCGAAATGCTCATAAAAAATTCCGAACTGCAAAAACTTTACCTTTTAGTCATTGTTCGTAAGGTCATATGTCTTATGAACAAAATAAGCCATATATCATGAAAATCTATAAATAAATGTTGATTTTATTAGCAATTAGGTAAATAAACCCAGACACTAAATACATTTATTTTTTGTTTGAAAAAAAATTTAGGCCTGGGTCTATTCACTGAATGGCTAATAAAATCAACATTTATCTATTGATTTTTATGTTATATGGCTTATTTTGCTCGCAAGTCAATTGCCTTTAAAAAATCGTTAAAAGGTAATGTTTTTGCATTTTAAAATATTTTGTATGATTATGTAGAAAGAAAAAATTTTGCACTTTTTGTCGAGAGTAATTTCGGAATAACTCCAAAAACATTGATCAAATAAAAAAACTGTGTTAGAAAGTTTAAAGGTACTATTGTCAGGCATAATTTTTTTTATTATCCAAATCGGACAAACCCTACTTCGGGAGTTACAATAGGTCATGCCATTAAAAAAATCTGTACATGATAGAAAAATACTGAAAATGGATATCTATTTAGCTCATTAAACTCGTTATATCCCACATATTTTTATTGAAACGAATGAATTTTTTTTGCAGACCAGCGTAACAAAGCTTACACATTCTTTTCGCTAACACAATATCTATTTAAATGTATTGAATATTTATTTCTAGAATAACGCTTGTTATTTTGCGTGCTTCTGGTATACTTTTTTTTTATTTTAATATTTTCCGTTCTTTATGTGTAATAAACGAATTGATTGATTGACTAAGAAGCATTTCATACCAATATTACCTTGACCAAAGTCCATTGATCGCTTTGATTACAGCTTTATTGTATTCTTACTGCGAAATTGTTTTAAATTGTATTGTTTTTGTTTTTAAGGTTGTATTTACAAACGACTGATTGCATATTAAAATTATTAAAAATAAGTTTCGAATGCCTTAAAATGTTAAGAGTAAGAGGAAGCAAATTGCACATCAAATGTGAAACAAATATTAAACAAAAAGTAATTAGTTTAACTAACTTTTTGTTATGACAAAAAAACTTATTCGAATAATTTAATCGAATATTCGAATAGGTTTAATCCCTTATTCGAATAATTATTTGTCAAATTAAGATCATGTTATACATAAAAAATATGTTCCATTATTTTACTCGATCACATATTTGTATTATTACTTGTCAAGTGAAACTGATACATCTTCGGTTATTTAAAAAAAAAAATATTCGATTAATTTAATCGATTATTGAAAAGTTTCTAACAATAATTATAATAAAATTTTTTAAACTACATGTTTCGTTATATTGTAAAAAAAATATTCGAATAATTTAAATAGATTATTCGTAAGCTTTTGATCGATTATACTGTACAGCAAAATAATAAGGTTCTAACAGCTGATTCTGGTAGAGGACACCAAAAAATATATATACATATATCTGGGATGCATTTTAGGGGGAGCTAAAGTTACATTTTAATCGATTATTCGAATCGTGTTACTTAGCTATTCAAATATGTTTTTTTATAACTGATACTATTAAGTTTTGCAATAGTTAATTGATTAACTTTAATCGATTATTCGTTTAATTTTTTGTCAAGTAAAACTATTCAATCTTTAGTTATTTGTTTAAGAAAATTTTTCGTTTACTGTTTATTCGAATAGTTTGTGGGGCTATTCACATATTACTTAACTTTTGAGCTGAAATTTTTTTAAAAAATCGTTACGTAATATGTGACTGAGACCCTTACCCATTATTCAAGTAATTTCTCGACAAGTAAAACTGTTATATTTTTTTTTTGTTATATTAGAAGAAAAGGTATCCCAAATTTTAATCGGCTGTTAGAATAGTTTTCATCTATTGTCAAGTGAAATCGTTATGAAATTCAAAACATTTTCATCAATTATTGGAATAGCTGTTGATGATTATTCGAATAGTTTTCGACTAGTTAAATTGCTGCATTTTTTTTATTCTAAAAAGACTATTAATATACATATTTTAATTGATTATTCGAGTAGTTTTAATCAATTATTATAATAATTTATTTATCAATTGAAACTGTTGCATTTTATTTTTAATATATAAAATATTATCTCGGTACTTAAATCAATTATTCCAATTGCTTAACTTGATTATTCCAATAAGTTCTTTGGACTAACCTCCAGTTTTTTGATAATTAAGTTCTAATTATTTTTAAGTTATAATTAAATACGAAATTGTCCTTTTAACTGCATATTTAAGTAATAATTAATTGCCCAACCTTTTGTAATTAAATAATAATTAAGTTCTATAAATTACCATATGATTTTGACTGCTTCTTGTTCTTGTGGAAACAAAAAATTGTGGCCGCTAACAATTCAACTTTTGTTGTCGAGAAATTTGGGCTTTCTTTGTCTATATTTGTCTTTTTGTGATTTTGTATGCTGTTTTTATTATTTTAAAACATTGCAGAAACTCTTCATTATTCTTATTTCCTGGATGAATTTTTGGAATTTTTCTTTCTTTATGTTGAACGGCTGCTTTTTTTTGGGAAATTTAGGGGAAATTTGTGGTATTTTATGGTGCTACCATATTAAATAAGAACAACTAAATACAACTGAAAAACAGAAGTTGTATTTAATTACAATTTAAATTTATATGAAAATTAACTAAATAAATACTTAATTACTGAGTCAAAAACTGGCGGTAAGTCTATTGAATTTTTTATTATTAAGAAAAATTATTTCAATACTTTAAATTAATATTATTCGAATAGATTTAATTGGTTATTCGATTAATTTTTTCTCAAACTGTTAAGTTTTTCTTAATTTTATTGCACATTTTTTGTACATACATCGTAAATGATTATTCGAATAGTTTATACTATTATTCGACTAATCGCTCGTTAAGTGAAACTGTTATATCTTTTTATAATTTTAAAATAAAAAATAGTCAAACATTTTAATCGACTATTAGAATAGTTTTTTTTATCGGTTACTAAGTCAAACCGTCACACTTCGTGATTATTTTAATCCATTATTCGAATAGTTGTTAACAACCATTATAATATTTTTTGTTAATTAAAACTTTTACATTTTTGTTTATTCAAAAAAAAAGTTATTAAAAAATGTTAATCGATTATTGGAGAAATTTGAATTGATTATAACAGTGCAAATCTTGCTTTCTTATCATTCAATATAAAATTATTGGGATGTCTTAATCGATTATTCGAATAGTTTTACCCGCTTAATTCAATAATATTTTTTTTTCAAACTGCAACTGTTGAACTTGTTTGATTATTTTGGGAGAAAAAATATATAATATTCGAATACATTTATTCGATTAAATTTTTTTGTCAACAGATTACTGGAACAGTTTTAATCGATATTTTATTGATTTTTTTATATTGTAGTAATTATTCGATTAGTTTTACGCTATTATTCGACTAATTGCTCCACAGGTAAAACTGTTACATATTTTTATTGCTTTATAAGAAAAATTATTCCAATATTTTAATCGACTATTAGAATAGTTTTTATCGAATATCAAGCGAAACCGTTATATTTCCTAAATATTTTAAACCCTTATTCGAATATGTAATTGTTAACGATTATTATAATATTTTTTGTTAATTAAAACTGTTGCATTTTATTAAAAAAAAAAGTTATACAAATGTTTTAACCCATTATTCGAGAAAATTTAGTCAATTATAATAATGCAAATCTTGCTTTCTTATATAGTCAATAAAAAAATTATTCGAATATTTTAATCGATTATTCGAATAGTTTTAGCGGATCATTTCAATAATATTTTTTTTCAAACAATATTCGAATATATTTAATCGATTAAACCATTTTCATTTTGTCAACAATAATTGCAAAATTTTTGGTTATTTTACACAAATCAAATTGTTTCAAAAGTTTGACACACTACTTGAATAATTTTAATCGATTACTCGAATAAATTTGCTGTAGTGCAACTGTTACTTTCGGACTATTTTACAAAAGTACTATTCGAATATAGGTTTTCAACGACTATTCCAATAGTTTCAATCGATTAATTTGTCAACTATTAACTATTAAATTTTTTGATGAAATGAACATAATAATCATTTATTCAAATTATGTATTTGATTATACGATTCAACCAACGTGTGATATTTGTGAGGTCTTTTCAAACAATTTAGAATCAGGAATGACTTATTTATTTTAATGTATCCCTGTACATAAATAAGAGATTAGTCAAACTCGATTAAGAGTCAAGCCCCCATTGTTTGAAAATGCTCTTCCTATTGTGAATTATGCATATTTATTTGAGCTTTTTTTTTGTTTATATACGACTTTTCTTATATTATTTACCTGCGGTATAAATAGGATTGACTGTGGTTACAGTTAAACCAGCTTCAATTGCTCCCAATGCAGCTCCTGGATATTCCGGCAAGTTAGGTAAGCATATAGCCACTACATCACCTCGGCTCAATTTAAATTTCGTTTGGAAACGTACAGCCAAAGCTGCACTAGAGTCCCTGAGTTCGGCATAGGTATATTGACGGCCAGTAATGAGATCGACCTGTAAAACAGTCGAAAATAATTTTTTGTTTATTCTATAAATTGAAAAACTTTTTAATAATAATAACAAAGTAATGCTTTTGGTGGCCTTCGATGCCTTTAATATTATACATGTTATCGTAAAACATTCAAGGCAAGTAAGTGTAAGATATAAAAATATTAGTTATATTATTAATTATACAAAATATTAAACAAATAAAAAAACGCGGTCACTAGATTGCACAGACACAAAGCCAGTACAGACACCCACCAGCTAGTAAAGAAAAAATCTGTTGTTTTTGCTATTATTATACCGTAAAATTAAAATCAAGGTGCTAAGGACTATAGTGTGTTCTGAAAAAAATATTTAATTTGTATAAAAATGTATTGAGCGTTACGTTAACAATATTCTTAAATAAAATTTATCTATAAATTTTAGAACGTTAAAAAAGTTAACAGCAGCTGAAGGGTAGAAACGATATACATAAATACTATTATCTTTTTATAAATTTCGGATTTCCTTTGAAAAAGTTTTGCTTCCAACGCACTGTGGATTGTTATATTTTCGAAGAATGTATTCGGTGGACCGTATTTTGGTACGAATAATTATTTGAAATTGACATAACTTTTAAACTCTTTGGTCGATTTTATTAAAATGAGTCTTATTTTAAAGAAGAGTTAGCCTACTTTTCGTCTAAATGTTTGCATTTTTAAAGATAAACATTCTTTATTTTTACATGTGAACCCAAGTTAAAATTGAAAAAGTGGTCATAACTTTAAATTTCGTCCTGCGATTATTATGATTTTTTGTTTTTAAAGAGTAGATTATAGTGCTTTCAAACGCTATACTAATTTTTGGTGGTGTATTTTTTTCGCAAAAATCATTTCCAGAACAACCGTGAAGGCAAATATAACGCTTAATACATAAAAATGTTAAAAAATCGAAATATATAATTTTATTTCAGAATCCATTGAACTATAATATGTAGGATTCATATATTTCTCATATTTCTATTAGCTATATTGGTAAACAAAAAAAAAAACAAACAAAAACTCATTATGTAAGTTTAAAATGAGAATCACCCATTGGCGTGTATCGGTGTTTTGAAAGTTTACATCTGCCACAAAAGGTTTGCTCAAACATGTTGTAAATAGTTTAGACCGGAGCCCGGTAAAGAGAAAACTAAATAAATGAGAAATAATTTGTTGTTTAAGTGTGTTTGTGTTTATTTGCTTTGTTCATAGCCACAACGCACTCTTGTGGTCTTGTTGTTATTTTTTGGTGTTTTATTTTATTATTCGTGTTGTGTAAATGTAAAAAGCCGAAAAACGTCGTGGCCCACGACAAAAATGCATGGTTGTGGCTTAGACTTATTAAACAAGAAGTCTTTGAAAACACAAAATTTTTTTCACTGTACAACTCTCTCTCTCTCTGTCTCTCGCTTTACAAATACAACTGCAATTGTAGATTGACACACCTCTGACTTAAAACAATTAAAATCAATTAAGCAGAAAAATTCGGTTGAGTGGAGCGGTATTGTTTTGACAACCTTGCGCTCATTATCTCTTTTAACAAACAGACAAAGGCAAAAGCTCTCATCTAATATGTAGAAGCATCAAAATTGTCCCTTCTATATATAAATATATGTATAGATACATAATGCATATGTGTAAGTATATAAATTTGAAATGTATTTTTATAGCTTTTATTTAGGCATCAATTTGTAGTGTCTTGTATTTGCTTGACATTTTTATTTTTGTTGACAAACAAACAACTCTGATCGTTCAAAGTCCAATGTAACAATGTCCAAAGTCTAGTCAAAATTTTATTTAGAAACTAATTTCAATTCACTTTAGTAGTGTGTCTGCAATCACTAAACACAATCAGGGTAGTACATGCCAGCCCTGTAGTCCCAGTTGTTACCGATGACATTTTCATCGATGTTGTCTGCAAGACAACCAATGATTTGTCGCCTATAAAACACATTTAGAAATAAGTATAGTGACAAGGTGTATACTACGACGTTGTCGTGTATACAGAATTTGTTCTAAGATTCAATTATACGATTTTTAAGTGTTATTATTATTATTATTCATTGACGACAACTTTAGCAGCATGTTACCAACGACTTTTGTGCCCTTTGTTCGAAAATGTCATCAATAGTTGGCTTGGAGAAACATCAATTCGTCTTCGGTTATAGATACTTGTTTCCCATATACATCGATGATGTCTCGAAGACTTGGCATACGGGGACTAACAACGTAATCAGGGTATGTGCTAGCCAATCTGCACAAACACATAGATACTCATATAAATCTAATGTGGGCTCGGCAATCAATGTGTTTGTTTATTCACGAGAGAGATAAAACCGTTGATTTGCCGTTATTTCTCATTTCTTTTGAAAATAGTAATATTTTATCGATATTAATTAGTAAACATAGAGGCTATATTTTGTGTACTATATACCCAGGAAACATTTTTCCCTGACATGTCTAACGTCAGAAAAAATCTGAGACTTTACCAGACAATCAACCTCAGACATTTGGCAGCATAGTCGGCAGTTTTCTGATACGACGTTTCTGCACATTTCTAAAATGTTATGCGATTAATATCAAACTAGTCTGTACATTATCTGAAGGCAATTAACAGATATTTAAGACATTTAACAGCATAGTCTGCACATTTTCTGAACTACGTCTTATGACTTTTAGCCATCACTTCTGCTCATTGTCTGCTTTTTCTTATCGTAATAATTCTCATTTATCTCTTGAGAGTTTGTGCATAAGTGCTTGATATTTTTAAACTTTTAAAATATGGATAAATGTTTTCTGATGATCTGCCATAAGGAACACAAAAATGCATGGCACAAGAAGAGTCAATGAAGTCTTTCAGCATTTTGATTCTATGTGGGAATTTTATATAATATTTCTGATAAATTTCTAATTCTAGCTCCGACTTTTCGCAGATATTAATTAACGAGAGGTCGTCAAAATTATCAGATAAATCGGACAATTTTCTGATGTTTAGTAAGACATCTGTATAAGTATTTCGTCCCGTTTTCCAGCCAAAAATTAACTACAGCTGATTTTTTAAATTCGAACTTTGGAAGACTCCCTTCCTTAAGGTCCTAAAAATCTGTCATCACCCACGCTCTGTCACGGCATTACGATTATAAAACAATTTCCCTAGACTTCAGATACGAATTTGGCAAATTGTGCAGACTTTTTGAAAAACTTTGGACCGAAATCGGTAAAAAATGTTTGCTGGATGTATATCTCGTACTGCTACTAATGATAAAGATTACACTTAGAGAAAATACGTAGTTAAAGCGTTAAAAGAAGATCTTTTAAGCTGGATGTAACAAAATATGATAATATTATAGGTTAAGATTTTTGTTGTCGGGTTGTTTCTTGCAATCCATTCATCTTTTTGAAAATATTAGCAGCACCTTATCTTTCAGTGTACTAAATTAGAATATATGTATGCTCTTATCTACATATACATTATTATACTCTCTTCTCAACAAAATTTGGCCTAATTTCTAAAAAAGACATATTTATTTATATATATATTTGTGCCGGCGTTTAGTGTTTAAGACATTTAAATATTCATTTACATAAATAAAGAAGTAAGTATGTAAATTTGTTTATAAAACAAGATAAAAATAGCAAATAGTTTTTATTGCTGTTAAATACTTAAGACTTGTAATGCGAAGAATTTACAGAAACGTATTGTAAAGGGATTTTTAAATTTTTATTTATTGTTTTTATATCAAGCAAGCAACAAGTTGTTGTAAATATTGCTATAATTTTAATAATTATAGTATTTTATTTAAATAATCTTAGATAATGAGCGAAAACGAATGAAAAACAACACAATAATAACAGTAATATAAATGTATGAGACTGAAATTGACATGACAGAACTTAAAATGATGTAACACATTGATCATTCATAATAGAAATCAATGAAACTGTGTTTTTTTTTTGCGCTTAAATTGTGCTGAGACCAACGGAAAGTGGAAGTTTTATTAGAGGTTAAGGTTTTTCGATAAGAAATTTGTTTTAAATT
Organism: Panzeria rudis; assembly: GCA_956483635.1. NCBI lineage: Eukaryota > Metazoa > Arthropoda > Insecta > Diptera > Tachinidae > Panzeria > Panzeria rudis. The sequence continues at coordinate 89,695,638 of OY101451.1, forward strand.
AATTCACAGCGTTGTCAACTCGGTGCTTTTAGCACTGTTTTTAGTGCCTTTTTTAAATTTTCGAATTAGTGCTTGGTGGTTTTATTTCTCATTTCTAGTGCTTTCTACTTTTTTCCGTGGCATTAAATGTTAATTTAAAATAATAGAAATGGACTGCTCAAACATCAGAAAGTATTAATTTAAAATCAGTCGAGATCTGCGAAAATTACAAAACTCGAAAAGCTTTTCACAGTTTACTTTTAGCCTAGTTTATCGCTCTCTGGCCTTAACCTGCACATTTTATGGATACCATATTCTAAAAACTAACTCTACATCTATTTAAATATGTATAAATATTCAAGTGAACCTAAACAGGAAATAAAAAGTTTTATATATCCAATTTTTACTGATATCAGCTCTACATTGCAAAAGAAGTGAACTACTCTCTTTGATATTAAAACTTGTTCTTAAATATTTTAGCTTTACCTATTCGTAGTGGATTTTTATGAACAAGGACTAACTTTAACCGCTATAAAGTTGTTACAAAGCCCCTTGTTTGCATGCCGGCAAGTCGCTAATCCTTTCCAAACTGACTCAGGGATATCAGGGAAGCTAAAACCCGCTACTTTAGGTGCATGCAAAGGTTTTTGTGATATGGCGCCCAACGTGGGGCACTGACAACACTGTTAATACAAATATATTAATCAAATTACATATACAAAAATAGTTTTTAATGTTGAAACAATTCGTTTTAATAAAAATTTTCTTAATTAAAAATAATTATTGAAAATAATTATATTAGGCTGGAGCTCGTTAGTTCTTATTAGTTAGTTCAAATTAGTTTTATGAAGAAAGATAAAAGGGGAAAGCTAATTAATTCTCATTATACTAGAGCTGAGAGAAACACGGTGCTGTTTTCGGAGGCCGCTACACCCCTTTCAGCAACGTTTATGCCATTTTTAAGGTGGTTGTAAGCTGTTAAGAATATCAATCATATATCAATGATATCGCCGATTAATAATTAACATACTTTGCATTTTTTATATTCATACTTTTATAGCCATCGACTGATGCAATCATCCGTATTCTAAATGTACTGAATATGTCATAATTGTTTTTGGTAAAACACCCTTAAAAACAGAGACATGTGCGTAAATTAATAGCAACTTTAAATGATTGTAGATTTCAAACTGCAGAACTGATTTGAATGTAATACACGTTGTGCAAATTTGCAAATAAGTATCTTTAGAACGATATTTTGTTCGTCCAAATCGGTTATATAATAAGAATATAAAAGGGATCACAAAAAATCGTCTTGCCTATTACACTTAAATAATTTCGCTCCACAAATCCAATGAAACAATCTCATTAGACTTTTTTCACAATTCTAATGAAATATTTCAAAATATATGTGAAATTTCAAGAATATTGTGATTGAATTTCATTGCAACTATTTCATTAACTTTCAAAGTTTCGTTACAACATTTCATTGGACTTATGACAACAATATTTTGTTGCTTTATAGAACGCCCTTTAAATTTTGACAAATTGTTTTAATGAAAACTTAAAAAGCTTGAAATATTTACTCTAAAAAATTAAAAATAACATTAAATATTTCAAGTTTTTGAATTAAAAGCTTTCATGACTTCTATTAAACGTATTTTGTGGTTTTGATGAAAAATTTCATTGTATTTATGAAAGATGGGTGAAATAAATCCAAACCTTTTTTCTTTCATAAGAAATTCACTCTTATTTATTTCAATAGTGTTCAACCAAATGCGAACAACAAAAAATAGTTTTGTATGCTTGTACGCTTGCACTCATTCTTATTATTATACATTCATAGAGCAAATTGTTTTGAGATTGCTGTTAGCTGAAATAGTTAAGATGTTGCCTATCGAGCGAATGATGTAAATAAAGAGGCTGAGTTCGATACTGTGAGTGGTCATCATCAACGTTACAAGTTAAAATTTTCTATAAAACAGTTTCAGATAGAGTCATAATTTCATTGAAATAACGAAATAATTTCATTAAACTAATGAAATAATTTCATTAAAATAATGAAATAATTTCATGAAACTGATGAATTAATTTCATTAAAATAATTAACGAGCTATTCGCCTAAGAGATTTTCGCCAGCGTTGACTACTTCCTTAAAAAACATAGTCATCCCTAAAAGAATTTATGTATATTTCTAACAATTTTGCAAATTGGGAATAACTAAGATTTTCTGTATCCATTGGCGTAGCTAGGCCCTTCTAGGCAGCTAAGCCACCCCCCAGAATCGCTTTAGCCCCCCTAGAAACTCAAAATATTATAGTAATTTTTATAATATGAGCGAACTGTAGGGACTAATGCAGTGTTTAGCCTCCCCCCACAAAAAAAGTTCTAGCTATGCCATTGTCTGTATCATCACTTAAATGAAACTAATTTCTTTTGAAATGTCTTCAAGAAATCATCTCATTTTAAAACAACGTTTGTTTTGTATTTTTTTTATCCACTAAAGTTTACTAATGAACGCGACAGATACTTTTCAATTTAAAGGCGATTTATCCTCAATTACAGAACTACACAACAGACTTAAGTGCAAAAAATATAATGCTTTTCACAAAATATGTACATATATTTATACATTACGGTGGCCCTGTGTAGTGTGCAGAAGCATAATATTAATCACTTTGGATTATTTTTTGTCTTATTCCCTAGAAATAGTCTAAAAATAATGAACGTGTTTGGTTAGATTCGAGTTCAAACTCCATGCCAGAATGAAATTTTTTCATTTCGCGTAGTATAAAATGAGTAGTTTCGATTTCACACGGATTTTTGAAAAACCAGTTTACATCAGATCTCGATGTTTTAAGGTCCTAGGATGTTATTAAAAAAAATTGATTTTGTTGTACAGTGTTAGCAGCCAAACAATGCTTAAAGGTGTAATTTAGTACACTTTGGCAAAATAGAAAAAAGTTCTTTTTGCTACGAATATTCGTTTTTTTATGCCCATGTACAGTGACGCCAAATTATAAACTTAAAATTATTCAGGACATCTCATGTACCAATTCTGCTTCGTTGGAGACCATAGAGAACGAAAATACATTTTGTTTTTCTAGTTCACTATTTTATATTTTTAAACCAATTTTAATGTAATTATGCATTTTGGAAAGCTATTTTAGTGTTCCTTTTCCCAAATCTAAATATATTGTTACGAAATAAAAATGCAGATTCAAATGTAACGACACAAACTGACAACCCGATCATTATCTGCTTTATACCCCTAAATCACTGTAATAAAATCAAAACCTGGCAACCAAGTACCACAATTAAACTTGGCATCACTCGACAACTGCCAATAGAATTCAAAATAACGGAAAATGGAAGTTTCCGGAATCTTCAGGAAACGGTAGCTAGAACTTTCAAGACTATTCGAGACTGCTTAATCGCAATTACAAACAGTGACATTAAACTTAAACTGCAAGAGATGTAGACTTGATGACAGCATAATTTGCTTAAGTTGTGAATATTAGAGTATGTGTGTGTGCGAAGATAAACAAACAGAAGAAAAATCTCATGCATCTACACACGCACATACACTACACTATAGCAAGACCAAATGATCATGCCGTATACTTAAAGATAAAAAGAGACAACTACATTCCAGAAAGTTAGCGAAGTTACCAGAAGGTTTTATAATTTACTATATAAGGGGAGGCTGCCAGACGACAGGAATAAGTGTGTTTTTAAACTTAGACGAGTAAACATCGCCAAGAATAGTTAGTGTGTACATCGCGTTTAGTTGTACGTGTTTTTAAAGTAATAAATAAAGTGTTACTGAGAATTTATTTGTAAAATAAATATCTGTGTTTTATTTTATTGCAATTCAACGAATCCTGTGAAAATAATAAAACCGTTTTTATGTAAAGGACTAAAAACGTAACAATTGGTGTCAGAAGTGGGATTGCAAAAAAAAAAAATAAGATAAATAGAAGCCATGAAGTTTGAAGAGCTAAAAGTGGAGCAGCTAAAGAAGGAGCTGAGTAAGCTGGAACTGCCAACAACGGGCAATAAAGTGGAACTTCAGAAGAGGCTGATAGATGAGTTCAAGCAGCGTGGCATCGACATCGGGACATACGAATTTGAGGATAAGGAGGAAATAGAGGTATGTACTCGTGCCACGACAAGCAGCATGGACTTAAGTACAATGTTCGCCGCTATGATGCAAAAATTTGAAGAAACATCTAAAACCACAAATGAGAAATTTGAAGAAACATCTAGAGTGAACAATGAGAGAATGCTGGCTGAAGTTCAAGAAACATCTAGAGCCAACAATGAGAGAATGCTTGCTGAAGTTCAAGAAACATCTAGAGCTAACAATGAGAGGGTGCTAGCTGAAGTTAAAGCCACAAATGAGAAACTTCAAGAAACATCTAAGGCCACAAATGAGAAACTTCAAGAAATTTCTGAGGCCATAAATAGAAGAGTAGATGGCATTGAAGTACAAGTCAACAAATTTGACGGGAAACTCTCAGACTTAGAAAGAGATGTAAATGAGAAACTCCACGAGCTACAAATAACAGTGAGTAATCTCCAGTGCCAAGGCGGACCAGTGCGATTTATTCCAGAGGCTTCCAGCAGAGTAAAGACGCCTTGTTTCGATGGCAGCGCACCTTTGAACATCTTCAAGTTCCAGTTCGAAACAGTTGCCAGCAAAAATGGTTGGAACAGTGAAGAAAAGGCCATAGAGCTGATTTTGGCCTTAAAAGGAGCCGCAGCAGAAGTACTTGAAACCGTACCAGGGAGCTGCAGAAATAATTTTGATGACATAATGGCGGCACTGCAGCGGAAATATGGTGGCGAACATAAGCGAGATATATACCGCATGGAATTGCGATGTAGAGGACAAAAGCCCAATGAGTCTCTACAAGATTTCGCAATGGAAATTGAGCGGTTAGTGCAGCTTACGTATCCAGGTGAAAACCACCCATTCCTGGATCATGTCAAAACAGAGGCGTTTGTTAATGGCATCCGTGATCCTGACATCAAGCTTGCAGTGTGTGCTACACAAAAGGCTACATTCGCAGAAATGGTTTCATTTGCACTAGCTCAGGAGACTGCTAGGGTGATTTGGAAGCCACAGGTGTGCAAGGTGCGGAACGTGGAGGTCATTGCCGAAAATGAGAGTGATCTAGTCTCTAGCATCAAGGAGGCAGTGAGACAAGCATTGGCGGAGAAGGACGGCAAAGTAAAAGCTAAGTGTTATAACTGCGGCAAAATTGGCCACTTCCAGCGCAACTGCAAGGCGCCAAGAAAAAGAGCCAGATCTGTTTCGCCACCAAGGAATAGTAAACGGGTGAACCAACAAACAACACAAGAGTCCCCGTTAAACTAAAACGAGCTAGCACTAAGGGGCAAGAGCTAGCTCCCACAAACGACGGCCCCACAATCTCCATATCAGTAATGCAGCAGAAAAATAGCAACCTTACTGCATGTGGATACATCAACGGCGAAAAGCACATCTTCACCATAGACACAGGAGCGTCGCAGTCCATAATCAGGCCCGATATAGTGAAGGGGAAGTGTGAACCTTTAAGGAATATAAGACTACGTACAGCTACTGGGGAGCCTGCCACTGTCTACGGTAAGACTGAAGCGAAGGTGACTATAGCCAATATAAGCGTGAAACATGTGTTTATCGTTGCCGATATTGTTGACGAGGTTATTATTGGAGCCGATTTTATGATAAACCATGGCATCAACCTGCATATGGGGCAACAAGTGATGATTTGGCGTAATGTTGAAATACCGCTTGATGTTGGATATGACAATCAAACGCACGTAAGGAAACTAGTTGCTATTGAAAACCAGACGATACCACCGCAGTCTGAATCAGTAATATGGGCACGCATGGAGGGAGATTGTGAGGACAATCGGTTGTGGGTAGTAGAACCAACAGAAATTAAGAGCGAGCTATTAACAGCAAAAGCCCTCGTAAAAACTTGCAAAGGAGGAAAGATCCCTATAAGAGTACTTAATTTATCAGGCAACAAAAAAGTCGTCAGCGGAAATTCTGCTATAGGCCAATGTACTCCACCAGAGGCAATAATAAACTGCGAGCGAAAGTCTGAACCAGCCAATATGTCCGCAAAAGAGCGTGAACAATTTGAAGAACACGTGGGGAAATGGGTAGCAGAATTAGCAGCTCCTGATAGAAATAAAGCTAAACAGCTGCTAAAAAGGCACACCAGCGTCTTCGCCTTGAAAGATCAAAGCCAAGGGAGAACGGCAATAGTGAAACATGAAATAAATACAGGCGAAGCGAGGCCGATCAAACAGCCACCCAGAAGTGTACCCCTAGCAAAACGGAATGAGGTAAAAGAACTTGTTCATGAAATGGAGCGGAGTGGTGTAATCGAGCCATCTTCAAGTCCTTGGAGTTCGCCCGTTGTCTTAGTCAAAAAGAAGGATGGCAGTACGAGATTCTGCGTTGACTACAGAAAGCTCAATGACGTTACTAAGAAGGACAGTTATCCACTACCAAGAATTGACGACACCTTAGACACGCTGGCTGGAACGAAATGGTTCTCCACGTTAGACCTACAAAGCGGATATTGGCAGGTGGAGATTGCAGAGAAAGATAAGGAGAAAACTGCTTTTAGCGCGAGCGATGGATTATGGCAGTTTAAAGTTATGCCATTCGGGCTCTGCAATGCTCCAGCTACTTTTGAACGCCTAATGGAACGAGTGCTGAAAGGACTTCACTGGAAGACTTGCTTGGTGTACCTTGATGACATCGTCGTGATGGGAAAGACTTTTGATGAGCACCTCAAAAATTTGGCTGAGGTTCTTCAACGCATATCATCAGCTGGTTTAAAACTTAGCGTGAAGAAATGTGCATTGTTCCAGAGAGAAGTAAAGTATTTGGGCCATCGAGTTACAGCAGACGGAATCTCAACGGATGAAGATAAAATACGAGCAGTAAAGGACTGGCCTCGTCCGAAAAATCTTCATGAACTGCGCAGCTTTCTGGGCCTTTGTACCTACTACAGACGCTTTGTACCAAATTTTGCCAACGTCGCTGCAAGCTTGCATGAGCTAACCAAGAAGTCGAGGCCGTATCACTGGGGCGAACAGCAGGAGAATGCGTTCCAGACACTAAAGGATTTACTGAGTACGTCACCAGTACTAGCCTACCCCATAGCTGGAGAGAAATTTTTGCTTGATACCGATGCGAGCGGCTATGGCATAGGAGGTGTGTTGTCGCAAGTTGTCAATGGCACAGAAAAAGTGATAGGCTATTATAGCCGTATACTCTCAAAGCCTGAGAGAAACTACTGTGTGACACGACGTGAGCTTTTGGCAGTGTTGGAGTGCATAAAACACTACCATAAGTACCTGTATGGCCAACACTTTACGCTGAGGACCGACCATTCTGCATTGAGATGGCTGTTGCAGTTTAAAAATCCTGAAGGGCAGCTAGCGCGCTGGATTGAACGTCTTCAAAGCTACGACTTCAGCATAGAGCATAGAAGGGGCGTAAAGCATAACAATGCAGATGCTTTATCACGACGGCCCTGCAGCTTGGAGTGCAGACATTGTGTTAAGGCCGAAAAGAAGGAATGCGTTATTGATGTTCGGCTAACGCACATCGATTCCGATGAGGACTGGTCAGCGGCACAGAGAAACGACACCATATTGGCGACAATTATAAAAGCCAAAGAGGAAAATAGAAGACCTGCTCGCAATGTAATATCAGCTGAAAGCCCACTTGTGAAATCTTATTGGGCTCAGTGGAATAGCCTGAAGCTGATAAACGGGTGCTTGTACCGCGTATGGGAAAGTGCAGATGGTAAAATGGCTTCCAACCTAATAGTTGTGCCATCCTCCAAGGTGAATAAGGTTTTGCACGAGTTCCACAATGGTCCTAGTGGCGGTCATCTGGGAGTGACAAAAACGCTGGAGAAGCTAAAACAGCGTTTTTATTGGGTTGGGTGTCAACAAGCCGTAGCCGACTGGATAGCAAACTGCCCACAGTGCATCGCAGCAAAAGGACCAGCAAGAAAAAGTCGAGGACAGCTGCAACAGTACAACTCAGGTGCACCATTTGAGCGGATAGCAATGGATATAGCAGGTCCTTTTCCCGTCAGCGACGCCGGGAATCGCTATGTTCTTGTGGTGATGGACTATTTTAGTAAATGGCCAGAAGTATATGCCATACCCAATCAAGAAGCAAGGACAGTTGTGAATGTATTTGTCAACAACTGGGTATGTCGCTATGGTGTTCCAATAGAATTACATTCTGACCAAGGTAGAAACTTCGAGTCTGCTATATTCCGGGAAATGTGCGAATTATATGGGATAAAGAAAACAAGAACGACGCCGCTGCACCCACAGTCCGATGGCATGGTAGAAAGATTTAATCGCACTCTAGAGGAGTACCTGCGAAAAGTGGTAAGCGCGCATCAAAGGGACTGGGACGAGCACATTCCCAAATTTTTGTTGGCATATAGGTCAGCTGTACATGACTCGACATCACGAACACCTGCTAAAATTGTCTTCGGGACGGAATTAAAATTGCCTGGTGATTTGGAATTTGGCGTTAAGCCTACACCAACAAGTGAAGAAGGCACCAGCTCTTCCCAAGAGCAAGAAAATTTAAATGAGCTACATGAATTTGTACGCAACCGAATTAGAATGGCCAGTGACAAGATGAAGGCTAGATATGACCGAGCTGCAAATTCTGAGGGATTCAATGAGGGTCAATTGGTTCTACTTTACAACCCACAACGAAAGAAGGGATTGTCTCCAAAATTGCAGACTCATTGGGATGGACCGTATAAGGTTATTAAAAGGTTGAACGATGTCGTCTATAGGATACAGAAGTACAACAGCCCAAGGTCCAAAATGAAAATCGTACACCTGGAACGACTGGCGCACTATGGAAAAGGTGATTGTGTGCCTATTCGGGACGAACAGGCTTAAGTGGGCGGCAGTGTTACGAAATAAAAATGCAGATTCAAATGTAACGACACAAACTGACAACCCGATCATTATCTGCTTTATACCCCTAAATCACTGTAATAAAATCAAAACCTGGCAACCAAGTACCACAATTAAACTTGGCATCACTCGACAACTGCCAATAGAATTCAAAATAACGGAAAATGGAAGTTTCCGGAATCTTCAGGAAACGGTAGCTAGAACTTTCAAGACTATTCGAGACTGCTTAATCGCAATTACAAACAGTGACATTAAACTTAAACTGCAAGAGATGTAGACTTGATGACAGCATAATTTGCTTAAGTTGTGAATATTAGAGTATGTGTGTGTGCGAAGATAAACAAACAGAAGAAAAATCTCATGCATCTACACACGCACATACACTACACTATAGCAAGACCAAATGATCATGCCGTATACTTAAAGATAAAAAGAGACAACTACATTCCAGAAAGTTAGCGAAGTTACCAGAAGGTTTTATAATTTACTATATAAGGGGAGGCTGCCAGACGACAGGAATAAGTGTGTTTTTAAACTTAGACGAGTAAACATCGCCAAGAATAGTTAGTGTGTACATCGCGTTTAGTTGTACGTGTTTTTAAAGTAATAAATAAAGTGTTACTGAGAATTTATTTGTAAAATAAATATCTGTGTTTTATTTTATTGCAATTCAACGAATCCTGTGAAAATAATAAAACCGTTTTTATGTAAAGGACTAAAAACGTAACAATATGTATATAGTTTTTTTTGGTATCTCATAATTAACTTAGAGCTGCAGGAAAATAAAATTTTGTTAAAAAATTTGTTCTTTTGACACTTAAACTATCATAACTTAGCCATTTACCAACCGATTTTAAAAAATCATGCCTTATTTAAAATATAAGAATAACATCTTTCAAATATAAGAAAGTTCATAGAAATTTGTTTTGACACAAAAAAGTTATGACCGTTAAAATTTCAAACTCTAAGAAACCCGTTTTTTTCAATATATTTGCCGTTATATAAAATCACTTTACGAAAAGACTTAGAAAAACTAAAGGTAATTTGGTTCTCTATGGACTCGCTCTAACGAAACAGAATTGATACATAAGAATCGCTGAATAATTTTTTTCTCAACTTTTATATCATGGTGTAATTATTACTACTTAAATTAACATAAATTAATTTGGTTTAAAATCTTTGTAATTAAAAAAGAAAGAAATAAATAATTTTTTTGTTACCACTTACCGTTGCCACATTATTTTCCCACAATTTGAAATCACGCCAAACATATTTATCCAACGAACAATCGGGTATGAGTGTGTTCTCAAAGGGCGATGTCTTAAAATAACCTTCTTCATTGGAATAATGCAAACATTTATCGCTTTGGTTATTTAAATTTGTGACAACCGTGGCCGCCGTATTCTGTTGACGATTATTGTTATTGATCGATCGACACGCAATCAAGCTGCCACTGCAAACCGGAGTTGGCGAGGGTGAACGCAACAATTGCGAGGCCAATCGTACAGTAGTGGAGCGAATCATGTTAGTTTTTTTTTTTCTTTTCTTTAAACACTTTTTATACAAAAACAAACACTAGAAAATATTTCTTTAAAAAAAAAGCAATTTTTATTTTATTATTTTCAAAACACTTGTTTGTATTTATTTTTTAATAAAATATTTTTATTTGGTGTTTTTCAACGTAAAACTTGATAATGACAGAGCGAGCGAACACTTCCACAGCCTTCAAATGTCTAGACAAGACTAAAATTTTTAAATGATTTTCATTACGATCATCAGCCAGGGCAAACAAAAAAAAACTTCTTTTAAAAGAGCATTTTCTATATGTATTGTTTTTGTGAAATCGTGGTTACAAAAGCAACAACAACAACGACAACAACAACAACAACAACAACAAATATTACACTTAGAGCAGGGCTGCCAGCTTAGGGATTCTGACCCCAAATTAGGGGAATTGTCATCACAAAAAAGAATGAAAATTTTCATTTGGGGTTTGGGGTTTTCATTGGGGTTATTAAAAAAATACAATGGGTTTTTTTGGGAAAATTCCTTAAAAGTTTCTTTCCTTTGATCTATAATTAAAACTACTTCTTTTAAAATATTTTTAGCATGCATTTGGACTCCAGGTAAAGGACTAATCTCTATTAACACAAAGTTCAGTCATATCAATTTTATTTAAAAGTTTTCTAACTCTCAGTTGGCCTGAACTTAGGTTTTATCTAAAAGTTTAACATTACTGCTAGCATTGGTGCTTTACCAAATCATTAGTACACTTCAGCCATAATTTTGAAAAGTTTCAAGCTTCTTACCTTATTCAGAAACTTACAAAAATCATTTAAGAATTACAAAAGCGTAGTAGGTTTAGAAACATATGCAAATCAAAACAAGCAAATTATATTCGAAATGAATCAATTATATTTTTCATGTCGAATATAATTCGGATTCAGCTCATGGAAATACATGTAGATAGGTGGGTTTAGTCATATGTACAGCCAACTTTTTTGTTTTTGTGTGCCGGTAATTTGGCGTTAATGAGTTTGTGTAAAAGCCCCTGAGTTTTCGTTTGATTTTAATATATAAAAGTGAATAATCGTGTCTAATGTCACAATTTTTAATTTTTCACCTGAGCTCAGTTGAAAATAGAAGAAATTCTATTTTCATTTACTATAAAATATGAGTTTTAAATGTCCTATTCTTAAAGTTAGTTATTGAAATCAGGCTTAACTAAATTTTGAGTTTAGTATTAACTTCATGTTAATAATTTTCTTGTTAACGACTCTAATTCCTCCACGACGACAAAAAGAAGTATGTAGACTGCATGGTCCTACAGAATAGAGTTTGTTAGAAAGAGTAGGTTTATGTTGTTCACTTTGGAAATAACTTGATATTTTTATTTTACACCACTTTTTCTACCCAAATTTCTTGCCTGACCATAAAAAGTTTCATGCAACAAATTGCATGAACTATTTCATCGTGTAAACTTGGACTTTTTTTTTTTTAAAAATTCCCTTTTTTTAATGAGGATTTTCTTGGGAATTTTTCCTTTTAACAGGGGATTTTTTTTTGGGAAATATATTTTAATATTTGGGGAACGTGATAAAAAAAGACCTGGCATCCCTGACTTAGAGTGCTTTTATTTTGATTTGTATTTTTAACAGAAGTATGTATATTGATACCAAATATAACGTCGCATATGAGCCGTTTCTTGTGAAAGTGATATAAGTCACTTCATGAGAAAAAAATTATGTTGGTAATTTTAATTATACTATGCAACAAAATGAAACTTTTAACTACAAAAAAGTCGAAATTTAAAACTCTATGTTAAAATTTTTTTCTTCAAAAATTTGGGATTTTTCAAGAGGCTGCTACACCGATTTAATCATGACTTAAGAACGGGTAGTCCAATTTAATTACAAAAAACACTAGAACACTTTAAATAAAATTGCCTTTAAGTCGTTCCAACATTATTATTTTTTAAATAATCAATGGTTTTGGAATTTTTCACACTGCAATGATGAAGAGTATAATTTTTTATGCAAAATTGGAAGATTTTGTTATCTCTAAAAATTCACAAAAAATCAAAAATAGCAGAAACTTGTAATTTTTATTAATTAATCATAAAGCCACATAAGCTACATATGCTACAAATAAAATAAGCTTTATTTCATGAAAATCGATGGGGAAATATTGATTTTATTCATAATAAATTGAAGCCACCTAATTTTTACAAAAGTTGAGAATATATATTTATGTACTGACTGTACCACAAAATCAAAAAATTTTTTTGAATAACAAGATTCCAACAACTGATTCTGGTAGAGGCCACCAAAAAAAAAATACATACGAGTGTCGGCATTTTGAAAGTTTACATCTAAGATTTATTTTAGGGGAGCTAAATTTCCATAAATTTGCACATAGTTATACTGACTCGACATAGAATATCTTGTAGGGTTTAATTTTAGGGTGTAAGATGTGTTAACATTTTTTATGTAAAACACCACGAGGAATATTTTTGTGGAACAATTAAGCCCGCTATACCGCCTCTGAAGACGAGTTCTTTGCCCCTTATTTATTTAGGGGCCAAAAAGACCCGTACACCGAAGAGCTAGAGGGCTAAAATATTCTACAAAAATGTTAAAAGTGGTATTCTAAATAAAAGTGCTGAATACATTTAATACATTTAACGTAAGGCCTACTAGATATACTATGCTGAGTAAGTATAATTATTTGCAAAAGGGGTGAAAATTTAACTCCCCAAAAAATTAGTCCCAGATGTAAGCTTTTAAAACGCCAAGACACGTACTTATATATTTATTCTACCACAATCAGTCGTTAAATTCATGTAATTTAAAAAAAATTTGATTTTGTTGTACAGTGTTATTAGCAATTTTAGATTTTATCTCAAAATAAAAATAATAATTTATTATGTATTTTTATAACTTAAATGGCATGCTATTTTTGACAAAGTGACTTGTGCTACTTTCAAAATAAACGGCTCATATGTACATTGAACAACTACAGCAAATCACATAAATTTTGTTGTTGTGAAAAATTTGGTATCTGTTTGTTAAATTTAATTACAAGGCAAATTACAAGGCACATGCATCAGTAAATGATCCAGTTTTACAACAAATACAGCAAATCAAAAACAACAGTCTCTTTTGTTGGTGGTGTAAATTATTCGAGTACTAGTCAAAGCAAAGAATATAAATCATATAGTATATTCTTTGGTCAAAAACAACTCTTCTGTTTACATTTCACATTGTTTGTGTTATGCACACATTCACAAGCTCTCTCAAATTAAGTAACACATACATACTTATTGCACATTGGACTAGTTAAACGGCATAGGAAATCTTTGCCCCGGTTCACACACTTCAACTTTTGATTCACCTGGAAGAAAGACAGAAAAATGTGCATGTTTTCTCTGTCTTTCTTCCTGAATCAATTGTTGATCAACAAAAGTTTAAGCGTGTGAACCGCGACTTTTCATCCTTAGTCCTCATTCACACACTATAACTTTTTATTGATCAACTGTTGATTCAGCTGGAAGAAAAACAGAGAAAAGAATAAAAATTTCTCTGTATTGAAAGTTGATCAACAAAAGTTCAAGTGTCTGAAGTGGGACTAACATTTTAGGCATAACTTGTATTTAGAAACTGAACTTTCGATTTTGTTGTACAGTGTAATCATAATATTGACTTTTGAATACTTGATATACTTTGTTATCAAATACACTTGGATTTATAATTGTCTTTATTCCCACACGTTCTGTTTCTTTTTTTTTAAATGAGAACATTCTTGTATTTAATTTTCTCTGTTTTCATTTGATTTGCTTCTCAATTAATTGCACGCGAATAGTTGCGAATTTTCCTCAAATGTTTTTTACTTCATTTGTTGCTGTGTAATACACTGTGAAAAATAAACAAAAGATTAAAATCGGTATTATTTATTTAAAGGCCTTATCACTATTTAATATTAAAAAATTATATAAAGAACAAAGTCTGTTTAACATTTCTTTTTTTATAAATATTTAATTGTATTTGCAAAACAAAATAAAAAAAATCTTTAGTCTCAAAAAGACTTTTATCGCCAGTATATGCCAATTGACGTCAGCAAAATAAATAAAACTTGAAAAATATTGATATAATAAATATGTATGTCAATTATTATTGCAGACTTTGGTGCAATAGATTATAAAGTCATCAGTTAAAGCCTAGATTAAATTGTATTTAAAAGGAAATCCAGAATATTCGGGATTAAATAAAAAGGAAAATATGAATTGTTTAAATTTAATTAAAAAAAAATTGCTAAAATTTTAAATATTTTAAATTTCATCAATTGTTTTTTAGACTATTCCAAATTTTGTTGCTTAACTAACAATTGTGCCAGGTGGGTTTTATTTGGATCTGATATCTTAAAAATACTGGACCAATGTTTTGAAAAATTTAGAACTTTTAAACCTGGCGCCATGCCCCATCCAAAAATAAAAGATATAATTTAGATGGCAGCAAGTATACGAAGATAGTAATTTTAACCTCTAGATGAAAAAAGAAGATAAGTCGTTAAAAAAAACAGCTATCGCCTGGAAAATACTTAAGCTAAGTATCGCTTCATTTATGGCGATAATTCTCAAGAATTTAGCCGAGACTCCTTCATTTAGCAAGTGCACCAACCATTAGCCAACACACAAACCTGATCCAAGGATTCCCCAAAATAGACTTATAAAAAAGTCCTAATCTGATCTGAGGACCAACGAAAAAAATTTCAAATTTGGATGTTTTAACTAAATATGTTGTAACTTTTTAATATTTTGACCGATGTTAAGAATTTTACGCTAAAAAAAATTCAAGATTTCTTTTTTGCGACTTAAAACTACTAATTTTGAGAAAAATGGAAAAAATTCACTCAATTTTCAAATTTTAAGACCTGTAACTTAATAAATTTTGATGCGATCATTACAGTTTGTGTATTGTCAGAAAGATGAAAAGCATATCTACGCAACATTGCAAAATTTGTATAATTTAAGTTAATAGTTCTCAAGGTTTTTGGAAATAGATAAAAAATGTAAAAACTGTTTTTTTTGCGAATGCACTTGTATCTCGAAAACGCTTTTTAAGAAAACTAAATAAGTAACATAATAATGTTCAGCAACCCTAAATTGGCTCAAAAACATCTCTTGTTGAGAATATGTAATTTATTTTTTGTGGAACTGGTTCACAGAACTGGTTCCATTTATGTAATAGAGGGATACTCTTATACATTTTAAGTTAAATTATAATAGCATTAAGCTATTGTGACTTAAATACTATAACTAAGCATACACTTTTGTAGGAATCTGTAAGATTAAATGCTATAGATGAAAAATAATAATACATAAAATAATGCAATCTTTAATTTGAATCGGTCTAATGTAAATGCATTGTCTCAACAATTGTCTGAGGATTAATTTTTGTTTCAGTTCTCGGAAAAAAGTTTCCACTAATAATTAACTAAAAGCCGTACCTACTTTAGATAACAAACGTCTTAAAAGTGCACATACATACATATTTCTTTCCAGCTGTGTTTCAGCAAAGAAAGGAAACTTGCCTAAATAATGATCATGCCTGAATTTTCGTTCGGTTTTTCCGCATACATACATACATATGTACATCAACAGTACATGCACTTTTTATGGCAACCTGAAATTTAGGTAGGTAGTATGCATACATACATACTTGCTTTAGAGACCTTTGTAGAATTAAATGCAGATTTTTAAGGATAGAAAACACATCTGCTAATTCCTTTAGGCGTACGTACATACATAAATTGCAATTTTTCATAGTCCCATAATACTGTAGAACAAAATCAAAAGCTGATAAGTTCCCTTGTTATTGAAAATATTACTAAATTTGCTCTAAATTGTTTTATAAATAAATATTATTCCCCCCTATTGTGAATGGCGACGTCGACGTCACATCAACACGAGATCAAAAAATTGTCACTTGTCTGCTCTTTGTCGACAACAATTGATTAATATTAACATCCTGTACTAATTGCATAAGCTTCAGAAAACAGTAAGAGACTATCAATAGCAGTCAATTGTTGTCGACAATGAGTAGACAAGTGACAATTGTTTACTGTCGTGTTGATGTGACGTCAACATCACCTTTTATAATAGGGGGGATTATCTCCTCTTACTTTTGTATGGTCACTTATATAGTGACATTTTATTTAAGATGTAATTTTAATACAAACTAACCTCATAAAATCCGATATTTTAGTACTACAATTATTAAATTATAGTATATACTACAATACAACAATTATTAAATTTATCAGTGTATCGGCGTTTTTAAATTTTGCAGCTAGGATGAAATTAAATTTCCTCCATTATCCAAAATTAATTTTAACATTTTTCCATAATGATTTTGCTTCATAGGCGTTTCATGTTAATTCAATATGATTTTACATTAACCTTCAAAGAAAATTTTTCCTTTTGAAATAACTATGTATATTTCATGTTGGTTTAATATTTCAGTACAGTTAAATCACAATGAAGCTGATACTGAAATAATACAAAGTTTCATGTTGAATCAACGTTATTTGAATTTGAAACAACAGGAATTTGATATTCAAACAACACGAAGAATTATGTTGAAATAAATTTAATTCAAGTTGAAACAGCATGAGTTTAATGTAGCCATTTTTATTAATTACACTATGCAACAAGAAAAATAACAAGGAGTACCACTATATATATTTTTCATATGTACACATTACTTTTACATTGTGCAGAGAAACTTGCCCACCTATACAAATAAATAATAAAACTGTACCTCAACACACTGAAGTAAAATATCTCGGTGTTCATCTTGATCGTCGTCGAACATGGAAGTCCCACATAAATGCAAAGGTGTCCCAAATGAAATTAAAAGCAGCTCAAATGAATTGGCTCATTGGAAGGAACTCTACTCTAAGCCTAGATTGGAAACTTCTTCTATACAACTCCATTCTTAAACCAATATGGTCCTACAATATCCAGTTATGGGGCACTGCCTCGGAATCAAATGTAGAAAAAGTTCAAAGATTTAGATGTGCCGCTGGTTAAGACAGTGTTTTCTAAACACGTGACAAGATACATAAAAAAACTTGAGTTGCACCCAAATCCCCTAGCCCGAAACATCACTAATCATTAACTTTGGAGGCCACACTCGGCTGAGAAGGAGGGACACTCTTGCTCTCAGCCGAACACGAGAGACGTAGACAACCAAAGAACCAATCGATTAAACAAATATTTTTGTCTGGCATTGGCTGGACTTAAAAATTAAAATTTTAGAGTTAAGATTTGATTACTTATTGCTAGTTCAATTTTATTGAAGATGCAATAAATAAATATAACCAAAAACATTTTTTTTCTTCTAAAATTTGTGATTTTTGAAGAGGCTGTTCCACTGTTTTTATCATAACTTGAAAAGGGTTTGTCCAATTTTATTACAAAACCACTCAAAAGCTTAAAATAAAATTACCGTTAAGCCGTTTTAGCATTAGTTTTTATATACTCAATTGTTTCGGCACTACTCAGGCGTAGAAAAATAAAATTATTTTTTGCGAGATTGAAATTTTTTTTATTTTTAAAGAAATTTTAATTATTTTGGATCGAGTTCGGTTTTGATTTAATTTTTCAATTAAATTATATTTTTATTTAGCGATAAATGTGAAGCATATAGACAAAGAAAATTTTGACTGCGCGTAGGGTTGAACTCTGATGAGATTAGCGGGAGATATCTAAACGTCAGTTCAATTCTCCGCGCAGTCAGAATTTTCTTTGTCTATATGCTTCACATTTATCTTTAAATAAAAATATAATTTTAATGAAAAATTAAATTAAAACCGAACTCGAGCCAAAATAATTAAAATTTCTTTGGATATAAACCCATACAGTTCGACTAAACTCATAACTTAATTGTTAAATTTTTATTTTTTTAATGTATAAAAAATGGCCTAATACTCGTAGTACCATTTTTGTTCTGTTATCATAAGCCCATATAATATACAAGAAATAAAATCAGCTTTATTTGACGAAAATCTATGGATAAATATTAATTTTATTCACAATAAAATAAAATTACCTGATTTTTGCAAAAAATCTAGTTTTGAAGACGTTGCTTCACCGATTTTTATTATAACTTGAAAAAAAACAC
The DNA here is from genome assembly GCA_956483635.1 of Panzeria rudis. Classification (NCBI taxonomy): domain Eukaryota; kingdom Metazoa; phylum Arthropoda; class Insecta; order Diptera; family Tachinidae; genus Panzeria; species Panzeria rudis. Next base: position 89,714,291 of record OY101451.1, read on the forward strand.
TTAAAAAATTGTAAATAAAATGACCTTTAAGCCATTCTAACATTATCTTTTTATATGTATACTCAATGGTTTCGGAATTACTCATACCGCAATGATAGAAAATATATATTGAGTTATGAATTTTTAGTCGAACTGTATGGCTTTTATCCAAAGTTATTTAATTAGTTTGGTTTAAGTTCATTTTCAATTTAATCTTTCGATCAAATTATTTTTTTAGTTAAGAAAGGAATTCTAAAGCTTGTAAATATTGAACATTCAAAGAAAAATTTTGGATGTATGGAAGGTTGAACTGACAGCTGTTTCGAGACTACCACAGTCTACTCATCAGAGCCCTTTACCTACACTACCAGCGACAGTAGCAACAACACTGTAGCGAAAATCCTACTAATTTTAGTAAGCTCAATTAAGAGACTGTCGCCATCTCGCGGCGAGTCGCATCTATTAATGAATTTTTTCTAAATGTTCGGAACTTCACTAACTGTCCTTTCTTAGCATGTTCAACTATTTTAAGCTTTTTTCTTTTCGGTCTTACCAGCGTGGAATATCATCGATATTCTCAACGCTGGGATGTTTTGAATATTTATTTTGCCCAAGTTTTTTGCAACAGTACACATTCATGTTTTAGCTAAGTGCCTTTAGAGTTTTAATAATTAAGTTATGAATTTTTTAGTCGAACTATATGGTTTTTGTCCAAAGTTATTTAAATAGTTTGGCTTAAGTTCATTTTACTTATTTGGAAGCAATGAAAGTCTTGCGCCTTAAAAATTACTTCCATTTTTTATTATGAATGTCTAATGCAGGGGTCTGATGGGCACCTCTGCCTTAAGCATTGGTTTGCTTTATGTTTTTCCATCTCCTTAAAAAAAGGGGCTCGTTTCTTTCCCTCTCTTAAGTAATAAATAAAAATTTTAAGAGAGTAAAAATACACAACCAATTGTATTGAATAAATATTTTTGTACATGAAAACATCAAATAGAAATCAATAATATAAAAAAAAACTTGCTCATTCTGCCCAGTGGGCAGTAGCGCCGAAATTAAGCGAAGGAATTAATGATAATTTAAATGTCATAACGATATTGTGTTTTATTTTATAGTTTATAGTTTTTCTTTATTATTATGAGGGTTTGCCTGACTGTGTATGCTTGCTTGTTTATTGCTTTTGGACTTTGCACCACTGTAATTTCTTTTGATTTTTTTGCTTTTGTAAATGTTTTGGATTTGAGCCACGTTTGAAGGGGAAAGACAAGAAGAGTTTTATTTTTAGTTTTAAGACATGCAAACATGCAACATTGCTGCTGGAATTTTGAGTTGTGTATAAAAATAAACATATGTATGGATGCATTTACATTAGGGTGCACCCCGCTGTTGCACAGTGGTGTAAATAAAATAAAAGCGGTATTAAGTATGGAACTTCTAAACTACTTAATTGAGTTGTATAAAAATTACAACGTTTACAGATGATGAATTACAACGCTTTCAGAACCGTGTCTCCTGAAGTCTTTAGCTGCACCAGGGGCGGAGCTACAATGGGTTTGATGGCTACCTCGGGTATGAAAAACACTGGGCGGCTTGTAACTTTGGTAAATATGTTGGAAATAAAGAAAAAAAATGTACTAACGACTTTTGTTGGTTTTTTGGTTGCTACTTCTTATTAAGAGTCTGATATTAAATTGTACACAGAAAAAACAAAATTCAATTTTCTGTAAAGGAATTCAATGAAATAGTAAATATTTTGTCTAGGGACGGACCTACAAACAAATTTGTAAATATAGACAAATATATAATTACATTGAAAAAAATCGTGTTTTTTCCAGTGAACAAATTGTTTAAATCTATAAAACAATTTGTCTAAAAATATTTACAAATTGTAAACAAAACAGTTTACTAAATCAAACAAAAATATTTACTGGCTTTTCTGAAAAATATCAAACAATATTTTTGTCTGAATTTATAAACCAATTAGTCTAAAAACACTAACAAATACTAAAAAAAAATAGTTACTTATTCAAACAAAAATATTTACTGAATGTTTTGTAATATATCAAACCAAATGTCTGGGCCATCATCATCATCCATCCAATAAGCATTTATTAAATTTCACTTTGTTAAATGTGTTCAAGTCTGAATGTTTATCTAAAGACTCTAAAAAAATGAATAAGAAAGAAGCAACGACATTAACGTATTGATTCACTCAAAAATCTTCAGTAAACAAACTTGGTACAATCGCATCCCTTTTGCTATCATAGTTGTTGCTGTTGTTATTTGTGTGTATGTCGTAATCGGGGTTGTTTTTTTACAACACAGTTTTTCTTGTTGTTTTTGGTGTTTGCGTCCTAAATAAAAGTCAAACAAACAATTCATTGATTATGTAAAGAACATTTACTGAAAATTAAGTTTATTTTTAGACAAACGTTTGGTTGAAAATTTGTTGGTGATAATTTTTTCTACGTAGTACACCACTAAATTGCTGCTCAAATTCTAAGTAAACACACGCAACAAGGCTTTGAAATATCTAGAGCCGTTAAGTCGCAAAAAAGTCGTACAAAATCGTAATTAAAAAAAAAGGTTTCATAATTTTTAAAATTGTAAAAAATATTGTTTGAATTGTTAATTTTATATTTTCTACACAGTGAAAGGAAAGGGACGTTTTGGGTAATTTTGCCCATGTACCCTAAATTTTGCAGTGATCGAAACACATCAGTTTTAAAACTAATTTCTGAGTTGAGATTCCTGTAAAAAACTTTACACAAGATACCTTATAAATCCATAAGCGAGGTTTAATTAGATAAGTAGTTAGCATTGTTCGTGCTTTAAATGAAGATATCCTGGCTATAAATGTATTTGCTAGGGCAAAATTAGTAAACAAGCTCAAATTTCAAGAAGAAAATTTTTATATTATAAAAAAAAACTAGCTAAAAAATTTTCATATTTTTCGGAAATTTCTACTGTGAACTCTTAATGCATTATATAACTGCGTGTTGAAAAATTATTGATGTAAATTTTACCGATCCCGAGATATGGAACTTGTAGTGTGAGTAGCATAGAAAACAAAACTAGCAGAAAAAGCATGATTTTCAAGCAGACACAAAATATGAAAGAAAAAAAGTGGCTTGTTTATTTGACCAGACCCACCTTAGTACATGTATTTCGATTGTTGTTTAGATATGTTCTTCCTCTTTCAACCAATACATACACTGTAATGATCGGATAAAAATTCAGTGAGCTACAAGCCTTAAGATTTGAAAAAATTTTGATTTTTTACATTTTTTTTTCTTCAAAATTCACCAGTTTAAGTCGCTCTATTGAGGCAAAATAAAAATAAAAATTTTTAAATCTGAAAGAAAACTTATTTAGTGTAAAACTATTAACAAAGGGCAGAAATTGAGAAAGTTAAAACATATTTAGTGAAAACGTCCGAATTCGAAATTCCCCAAAAAAATTTTTTTGACTTCACCGAGAGAAAAACGCCGTAATAAATTCAAATATTTTCTACTTACTTGGAGTACGAATCGTACTCAGAAATTGTAGTACGAATAACACTAAAATGTACTTAAATCAAACCGATAATGGGGATGATCACGTAAACAATATTGAATCAATAACAAAATTCTTAAATTGTGTACAAAAATTCTTATTTTATGTACTATTAGCATAAACTTTTTCCACAGTCGTAGTGTGTTGGTATTTGTTTGCTTGTTGATAGCTTCAATCGAATGTTGTGCTTATGTTGTTGGTTATTCTGTTTGTTTGTTCGTGCAGTGCCGACTAATACCCTACAAACGTGGTATTACATGCTGCTTTTTAGCATACTGGATTTTAGCTGTCGTTTTTTCTATACTGAGTTAGCTGAGTGGTCTAAGACGTTGGTTTACAAACATGATAACATCAGAAGTTCAATACCAGGAATGAATAAAAATAAATTTTATATTAAAACAAGTAAGTGAAAATATAAAATTTATATAAGTAGTAAAAATATAAATTCTCAAGTCTGTTCCAGGATTAAATAATTAAAAGTTAGCCTGATTCCGGCTTGATTCAAGTATGCGGCGCGACTGATTTAACTACGTAGTTAGGATTGATACAAGTACGCTACGGGATTGATTCAAGTATATAGCGGGCTTGAATCTACATGTAATACGACGTTTGTCAGCTACTTGTCGGCTATGGCCGAGCAATGAAAATAAACAACAACAAGAGCACAACAGTGATTTGTGGCTGTCATCAAGCAACCAAACAAACACCAACATAGTTTGGGTACACAGTCGTTTATAAATATATTCGTACTTAAAATAAGATTTTTTTTTACATGAATAAAGGCTAATCAGGCTAAAATTAAGTATTTTGTACTTGAATATTCCAACGTGAATCAATCTTTCTGTACTTGATTTCAGAAAAGCCGGGATTACCGTACTTTTGACACCGCTTGGGATTAATTTAAGTACGGATGGATTGATTGTTTTTTTCTGTGTATGAACAATGACAGTAGGCAGAATCATAATATATTTAAAACCCCTTGTTTTGCAAAAAGTTTTTAAAAATTTGTAAATTAATTTTTAAAAAGTAAAATTTTTTGAAATCTGAATACAATGCTCACTCTAAAACATCACTTCAAATTTACGATCATATATTGTCTAAATTTGTGTTGAAAACTTCTCCTTGTCTAAAATTACATCGATTTTGTAGTTATTTTTATTAAAGAAAAAACCTTTCAAATTAAAAATATTTAGTGCAACATAAAGTATAAGACGGCTATAACTGAATGGTAAATACGTCAGACTATCAGTCAGGAGGTCGAGGCTCAAACCTTCATGCAGCCAATCGTTTTTTTTAGTAAAAACATTTTGTTCAAAAATAATGCGTGTGTAATTTTAGGTCGATAATAATCGGTAAAGTGCTGCCGACTGTTATCGACCTAATTTTCAAAAAAAGTGTTTTAGAGTGTTTAAAACTAGAACTAGATTTGTAAATTTTGATAGTCGATTTTCGGATGTTTTCTCAAAATACGTAGTCACTTTCTAATTTTCTGCTCGATATTAACAATGTTTCGCTTAGTACGTATAGATCAAAAATTTTTTTAAGATATGGTCCAAAAAGAATTTTTAGAAAATTGTTTTGCCTTGATGGAGCGGTCTAAAATGGTGAATTTTTCAAATCTTAAGGTCTGTGTAACTCAATGAATTTTGATCCGCTCAACACCGTTTATATATTGACTAAGAGAGGAAAGATTTATCTATTCAGCAGTGCAAAATTTTTATAGTTCCGAAGAACAGTTCAAAAGATTTTTGGAATAGGAAAAAACTGCAGAAAAACATGTTTTTTACGAATATCTCGATAGCTCTTTAAAAAAAATAAATGAACGCCATATTCGTTATTAGCTTGGAAAACATCTCTTGTTTGAGGTTATGGCAAAAACTTGAAAATCTGCTAACTAGTGTTATTAAAAATTAATAATTATAATCATTTTGAATTGTAAGTTTTGTTATTTATTGCACTTTTTTACTATCACAGAAGTTTATAATACGGGTATAAAAATTAGAATTAAAAAAATTTATATCAAAATAGGCTGGTATTTTTTATACACGAACATTTTTACAAACATTTGTATGTCTTTTATTTTTATTTAGTTATTACATATTAAGAGAAGTGCATTTACTTTTTAACATTAACGCCTTTAATATATTTTAAGCTTGAGCAATTACTTCACTATCACAGTTTCAATTTCTATAATCAGATATTAAGTTTTATATTTTAGCAATAAACATTTTTCATTATCCAGCAATTTAAAAATTTTAAACTTTCAAAGAATTTGTTAAGAAAAATAAAATCTTATTATTTTTCGTTCTCAAGAAACCTTTTAAATGGCGCAAATTTTTCTAATACACTAAAACGTAAATCTTACTACAAACCCACCCCCACTAGCAACCACATAAAATAAGACAACCTTACCTATACACCCTCTAAAACTGCATACACTAAACAACAATAATTATTCATACGCATATTCTTCTAGAACTCAAAAAGTGACTGTTGAAGCCCCCGAACGAATGAGTGATAATTTATCGACGCAACTGTAAGAGATTTAGGAAATGTGTTATTGTAAAAACATTTCCTTATTATCAAATAGCTTCACACAAAGTGTTTACACACTGTTTGTTGGTGTAGATACAGATTTCACTCATTCCACTTTTAATTCGACTTGACTTTGGCCACCAACAACAGTTGCTGGTGACATCTACGAGAAGTAAAAATTATGGGACTGAATGTCAAATAAAGCAGGTGACTTTTAGCGCGCATGGTCATTCAGTGATTAAGTATAAAGGTTGCTGCTACTAAATAAAAGATGGCAGCACCAATTTTACTCGTTATTTTTGCTTTTTTTAGTACTTACATAATGTACAGGGCTGGGACTTTCATGCAAATGCATGTTTTTTGTGGTGATATGTAAAGAGGCATTGACTATGCGAATCGTAAGATTTTAAGTAGTTTGTCATCGATTTGTAGTTGCATATTTTTTTAATGCATATTTCTCAATTAAAAAAAAATATTAATAGGCCGACTATGGATGGAAACTGAGCCTCAGTTGGTTTGCCAGTTACTGAAAATGCTACTAATGATGGCAACTGACAACCAGAGAAACAAGCCCAGGCAAAATTATCGGCGGCGGCGGCTGGGCAGATTTTGGGTCGGCGGCGGCGCGCCGACAGAATTTTCGGCGGCTCACCTATTTACGGATGTTTTGGGAAAAAAGGTAGTAAAAATTTTTTTCCGAAAAAAGTACGCAAATTTGCAACCCAGTCGTGAACAAATTCAGACGAACTCGGCGGCTGGTTTTGAGCCGATGCGAGCCGATGTAATCGGCGGCGACGCGATAGGTAAAAAAAGCAACCGGCGGCGGCGCGCCGTCGGCTCGAAATCGACTGGCTTGTTTCTCTGCTGACAACTGCGAGCTGTCAATTTCAGCTGCTATTTGGTGTCTTTCTGGCAACCATTAATTTGCAGTTGCCGTTTGGCAACGCAACTAAAGTTCGGTTGCATTAAATAATAGACCAAACTTTGTTTGTTTTACGTTAATTTTCTGTAATAATGATAAAAAATTCAAAAAAATATTTTCATATTATTTTAGTTTTGGTACTTTGTTTGTAGGTAAATGCATATTTTTGCGCATATTTTTCATTTTTATATGCTTGTGTTAAGCGCTTAAAATCAGTTTTTAGTTTAGTTAGGGCGCGTCGACTTTCGGTTATCTATAGTCAACAATGCACCACGATTTTATTTTAGTCTGATCAGTGCTCTATGTTGGTGAGGAGAGTGGTGTGGTAGCTGGCACCTGGTACTACGTAATTATTTTTTAGCTTTTAGTGCATTATTAGGGTGCCTCTGTGGCTGAGTGGTAGCGATACTAGTCTGTCAGTCCAGAGGTCGTGGGTTCGAGTACCGCCATAGACCCTGGGTATTTTCCGCAGACAAGCTAATCGCTTCGCGGGTTGTGTTTGTTATTAAAAAAAAATCTGCATCATTATTATGCTTCATTGCAATAAAACCATTTAACTTAAAATTAAAAAAGAATTTTTTTACTTATTTTATTTTTAAGTTTTTTAGTTTTTTATTTCATGTCCCAAGCACTATGATCTGACATTTACTTTCGGACTGTACCTTGAATTTGGACTTCTTTTCGTGGGATACTGCATTATACAAGCCAAGCGCTTTCATTTAATACCCATATTGAAGGGGCTGACAATAAATATGCTTGAATATAGCCCCCCCCCATTTTGTACTGGCCGCCATTTTGGAATTGAAAATTTTTCATTGCGCAGTGTATTCTACTAGTCATACCCTTTCATTTGATATCCATATTGAGGTGTTTAGTGACAAATAACTATTTCACCATTTTGTGACGGCGGCCATCTGTGATTTAAAATAATACTGAATACACATGATCGTAACGTCATCAGATCAGTCGGTCATGAAAATTAAATGTTTTCACAAAATTTCAGATCAATCGGTTAACAAGAAAGGTCTAAAACTAAATATTGCTTCTAATGGGCGTGGTAGCGCCCACTTTTTGAATTACAAAACTGTACATTCATCGTAAGTTAAGGTGTCTATCAAATCTCGGATCAATCGGTTAAGAGGAATGGGGTGAAACTAAGTATTATTTTTCATAGACGTGGCGTCACCCATTTTTTAACACTAAATTGTATTGCCATGAAAAATAAAGTTATTTATCAAATTTCAGATCAATCGGTCAAAAGGAAGGGGTTAAAAATAAATATTACTTTCTATGGGCGTGGCCAAATCCACTTTTTTAACCTCAAAACTATGTAGTTTTAAATTAAAAAATTTTGGACCAAATTTTTTATCATCGGTTAACCGGAAGGCGCTAAAACTAAGCATTACTCTTTATAGGCGTGGCGCCGCCTACTTTTGTAATTACTAAATTCTATAGTCATCTTAAGTGAAGATGTCCACCAAATCTCAGATCAATCGGTTAACAGGAATGGGATAAAACTAAATATTAATTTAGGCTTGTATTAAAAAAATGGGCGTGGCGAAGCCCACCCTTTTAATACAAAATTGTACAGTAATCGTAAGTAAAGGTGTCTACCAAATCTCAGATCAATCGTTTAATGGGAATGGGGGAAAACTAAATATTACATTTTATGGGCGTAGCGCAGCCCACTTTTTAATACAAAATTGTACAGTAATCGTAAGTACCTTATCTCAGATCAATTGGTTAACAGGAAGGGGCTTAAAGTAAATGTTAATTTTTGTGGGCGTGGCGCAGCCCACTTTTCTAATCACAATATCAAATTGTCACCAAAATTAAAGGCGCTTGAAAAATTTCTGATCAATCCGTCAACAGGAAGGGGGCACTTTACTGAATTTATTTAATTTGATCAACGCTTTTGAAGTTATTCACATTGATATCGAAAAGTGTGCTTTGCATGAAAAATTAAAAAAATAAAATAAAAAAGAGGATATAAGTCTCATATTTCAATTGTATTTGTGAATTTGTTTACAAAACTTTGAAAATTCAACTTAAAGGAATTTTCGGTGATGTCTAAGAGATTTTGACCATATTTGGGTACATCTTTGCTTTGCACTCATATGGACCAAATGGAAGTTGTAGACATGGATTATAGCTCTAACCACAAGACAGCACTCGTCAGTTTTTTGCTGGCCAGCTTTGCCTTTGATTAAAAATTATATGAGTTTTTTTTTTAAATTTGTTGCATTAAAATATTATTGTTAAGCATCTACTCGTATAGCTCACTGTAGGGTATATTTTACTTCCTCTTTTCTTTTTTAATAATTCACAATAAATTTGTCTGTTTCCTTAAAAAAAAACTTTTACTTTTCCCGTTTATTGTGAAAACAGCTGATTCTTTACTCACCACTTATTACTCCAAAAAAAATTAAACACACACACATACACACATAAGAGAACAAAGAATTGTTAAGCACTCATCCACTGTTGCTTCTATAAAAATTCATGCGCCTTTAAGCCTTAAAATCAGCTTAACACACATACACAAACCTAAAATAACTTAACGGGCCGGTATGCAATATTTTCCTTTTGACATATTTGGTTTTTTAAGTGTGTGTGTATGTGTGTGTGTGTGTTTGTGTGTGTATATGTATCATCCTGATTGTAGTTGTTGCTATTATTATTGTTCGTGCTTTTTACCATTCGCAGTGACATTGTCATTAGAGAAATTCGTAACACTTTTGTAGTCTACTTTTAGGTGCGTGTTGAAGCATAACGTAAGCGCGTGATGAAAAATATATAAGAAATAAAAAAAGATATACACATATAAAAGAAAAAAAAATGCAGAAATAGATTTACAAGAAGGAAAATATATAGAAATATAATAGAAAAAAAGAAATTAAATATTTAAAATAATTAAGAAAAATTATTAAATTAAAAAGCACTGACAAAAAGTTTAAAAAACAGTTCTCAATTTAACCCAAAAAAAAGTAATTATAAAAATTAAATAATAAATTTAATATCACTTTAATTTAAAAGCACAAGAAATTTCTTCAGTAAATATTGTGTAATGAAAGTGAAAATCTAGTATTTTGAGTACAATAGAAAAAACACACACAACGTAAAGTTTCGCTTTTCAAAAAAATTATTTTTTTCTTTTCACTGCTTCTTGTACACACATACATTCATACATACATATATCCAAATACTTATCCATACATACATATTACATTTACACAAACTCATTTAAACAAAGTCAAAGTTTTGTAGAACTACAAAATCGAATGGGAAAACAGTGAAAAGAGGAGCACGCAGAGTGGTGAATTCCTAACAAAAAAGAAAAAAAAATATCCTTTTTAAAGAAGTATGAGTATAAGTATGCCTAACTGAGAGTGTATGTGTGAGTGCGTGAATTTTATTTTTTTTTAATAGTGTGCGTAAGCAATTATAAATTTATGAAAGTTTGTTTAAAAAAAAATACCAACAAATTTTATTTAGTAATTCTAGTATATGCATGTGTCACACTATTTTAAATTTGGATAACTTGTTCAAATGCTCTTTAAGTTGCTCAGCTTTAACAAAACATCAAGTATTGCAAGCATTGACATTTTTTTTTTTATATAAAAAAGTGGCCTTTAAGATTTAAAAATGTTTGCAGTACATTTATGTTTATAAAATTGTATATAATTTTATATATTTTTGTTTACTTTTACTAATTTTTTGAATTTTATTTCGAATTTTTCGAATGTTAGTTCGAAATTTAGTTTGAAATTGCTTAATCCTGCCATTAGGCCATTTTATTTAAGCCACTAAATTAAAGCTGTTTTTAGAAAAGTAGTAATTTTAGGTATTCGAACTTAAGTTCGAAATTGTTTAACTGAACCAAAACGAAAGATAAAAATAAAAAAATGTACTATAAGATGTAAATGAGCAATTTTTATTAATTACAAACTATTTTCGACATATTTTGGCTAAGTTCGAATTTTTTCGAACATGGTAAAAAAATTGTTTCAACAAAAGCAGGTTTCTATTACTATAGAATAAAGCTAGCACTTACAAACCTACTGATATCGGTGCTGATAATTGTATGGCGAGTTGACCTTTAGGAGTACTACATTTTTTTATATATATATATATATATAAAGCGCTTTTTAAAGCGCTGAAAACTATCAAAATTTTCAGCACTAAAAATGAAATTATATGGAAAAAATAATTCGATGTGGATTCGAGAGGCTAATGAATGGACGTGTTCCAAATGGGCTAACGTCATGTTGAAGGCTTATTATTTCGTAGCTTTAATTACACTATTCAACAAGAAAAATGCCAAAGAGCAGGAGTATATTATTTTTTTGATGTCTTATGGTCCCCTAACTACAAGAACAGTGGACATTTTAAATTCTATGGATAAATTTTTTTTTTCAAAAATTTGAGATTTTTGAAGAGGCTGCTCCACTGATTTTATTATAACTTGCAAAGGAGTTGTCCGTCCAATTTTATTACAAAAAACTAATAAGAAACTTGAAATAAATTTACCTTTAAGGCATTTTAACCACATTTTTTTATATACTCAATGGTTTCGGAAGCATTTAGAACGCAGTGGTGGAAAAATATAAATTTTTTATGCAAAATTGAAAAAAAGAATTATTTTTAGAAAATTAAAAAAAACGAAAATCTTATTTTTTTTCTTTGATAATAAAGTTCCATATATTAGAAATAAAACAAGCCATATTTTATGAAAATCGATGGATAGATATTCATTTTATTCACAGTAAAGTGAAATTACCTGATTTTTGAGAAAAATCCAGTTTTGAAGAGGCCAATTATTATATATTATAATTAAATTATAAATATATTATATATTATAATTATTATATATTATAATTATAATATATTAGGCCAATTACCGATATTATGACAACTTGGAAAGGGGCGTCAAATTTTATTACAAAATAAATAAAAATCTTCAAACGAAACTACCTTTAAGCTGCTTGACTGTTATTTTTCTAAAAACTTAAGAGTTCTGGAATTATTCAGAGCCCATTGATGAAAACTATATTCTAGTTAGGCAAAATTGGAAAATTTTAATTTTTAAAAAATTTATTTTTGAAATAAAAAATTATAGTTTTGAAAATTTTTTGAGAAAAACGTCGAAAAATTTAGCTCTCTGTTTAGCAAAATGTGGTAATTTTTCAGTCTCATTTCAAAATCCTGACTTTGATTCCTTTCAACGACTACATGAATTGAGATAATTATCAAGCATTGTGTTAAAAATCATAAAATGGTTTTTCTCAACATTTTGGCTTTGCTATTTACGGATATATTGACGAAATCGAGAATAAAGTCGAGGCCAAAAACTAAAATTGTGAAAATTCAAAGCCAAATATCTTTGAAAATATTAAAGACATTTTAATAAAATAAACTGTTTTCTTTATCTATTTATAAACTTTACAACAAGTTTAAATTCATTAAAATTTGATAGTATTTGTCAAAGTTATGAGGCCAACAAAGTTTTTCATGCCCGAGAAAGTCAACTTTGACACCCTGTAGCTCAACGTGCATTTCAACAAGGTGCTCCAAATTACATTATTCTTAAAGCTAAGATCCTGCTCTATGATTTTTACAGATATCGTTTTGTAATGGAATCGCAAGTTTCAAAGATACATATGTAGTACTCTTTCTTCCCACTGTGGAACCACTATGAGTCTTCCGCCTGATACTTTCGACGTTATGCCATCGGGTGGCCACTTTTGGCCTTATGCTATTGGCAGGCCACCTTTGGACGAAAAATTTCGGCCGGCCACGTTCGGTCACTAAGTCAGATGTCCCCTCATCTTTATCGCCCTTCGATACAGTCCACCTAGTCACCGGGCCCGACAAAAATTTCACCTACCATGATGACAGCAAGTCATCGAAGATAGTCATTTCAACCTCCAGATGGAAAAAGAAGATAGTAATTCGTCAAAAAAAAACTTAGGCGATACTTAGGCGATACTTCTAAAGAATTTATCCGAAACACTTGGTGTTTAGCCGAGACACCTTCATTTAGCAAAGGCACCAACTACTAGCCAAGACACAAACTGGGTGCAAGGATGTCCAAAACTATGGAAAAATATCCCCATAATACCAGAAATTCCCCGAATTCCCAAAAACTAGTTCAAAAATCTCTCAAAAGTTTTAGAAGTTCCCCGGACTCCCAAAGAGCTAGGACAAAATCTCCCCAAAATTTCAGAAGTTCCCTGGATTCCCAAAAGATAGGCCAAAAACCTGTCAAACATCTTAGAACTTCCCTGAAAAACAACAGAAACACCGAAAACCGCGAATATAGCAAAGCGGCAACACTGAGTTTTTAAGGAATTTAACCTTTGCACCGGCATGTTGCCTTCGTTTTCAATTGTCGTTGCATATATCTTTTACCAGTATTCGTTACACACGTATTTCTTACCAGTAATCGTTACACGTATTTTTTTCATTAAAAAAATTCTTTTACCCTACAGCACAGAAAACAATTAAATGCTGCAAATCATATGCACAACGTGCCATAAAGAACTACGTTCCAAAAATATGTAAAACATGTGCGATGTACGAGTATTAGTAAATATGTAAATATATTAGTAAATATGTTAATTTTATAAATTATTTAGTGTTGATGCCCAGTATTTTATCTTCGTACATATGAAAGGATGGGATTGTAAAATAGACTCCCATACCAATAACGAACAAGAATATATATGCTTCGTGCTGTCAGAAATTAATATTAGAACCAGGCGCGGATCCAGCTTAAGTTGTTGGAAGAGGAACTTTTGAATGAAACGTACCATTTTGTATATATCCTTTTAGAAACTCCACAGAAATGAGGTATATTTTATTCGTTTTGGTGGGCGAAATATCTCTTTTTCCCCTCCCCTGTATCTGGGCCAGATTAGAACAATTATAAAGGAAATGATAAGGATTGTAAATCATTTTAAGAGCAGATTTTTTTAAATTTTGGGTGTATATTTTTAAGTTTTTGACGCATATATAATGCGCATTAAACGCTCTTTTAGGTCATATTTCCGGTTGCCCTGGTTATAAGTAATCGTTTTCCTTTTAGAAATAATCTTAAACAATTTTGAGTTCAAAGCTTATACACAAAACTTTATTATATTCATTCTTTAGAAGTTACATTATGATATAAGAGTAAAGCTACGGCCACACTTGGCAAATATTTGATCAAATAAGCGTTAGCACTAGTTTTGCTCAGGGTAATTATGCTGCAAAAACCTTTTTTATGTAATTTTTAACAAATCCGAACCAACATTTAAAAAAAACACATTGGAGCTAAAGGAAATAAAATATTAGTTTGTCTACTGGTCACTTTTTTTCATCAAATAATTGCCAAGTATGACCGTAACTTAAGTCTTATATTCTTTATTAGTTTGTTCATTAATTTTTCTTTGTTTGAATTGCAAATTAAGTTGTAGCTCAACATAAACACTTTACCCCCAAATATTAAGGAAACCGGAAGTTGCTTTAGCCAAAACCCTAAGGATATTAATGAAATTCTCTGTGCTAAGTTTTTACTTACAAGCAGGAGAATAATTGTAATCAAAACAATCAAAGACGTTTGTGTTTATTATAAATTATATAATTAAGATTTTAAATGTTTATTAAGTTTAGAGGAAGAAATAGAAATTGAGAGAGAGAGAGAGAGAGAGAAAGAGAGAGGGAAATAGAGATGAGGAAAGAGTGTTTGCTAATTAGTTTCCTTGTGTTGGTTTAGCTGTGTTTTTATTGTACATGTTTTTTATTTGTACTTCCTCTTCCTTTTTTTATTTCACTTTCTGTATTGTTGTTTTTTTTTTGCTTGCTCTAAACATTTGCTACCAATTTATTGTCTTAATTAACAAAAACTGACTGACTGACTGACACCTGCTTTTAAATTGTGTATTTTGTGTATTTGCCTCTAGTACTAAAAGTACATTTTGCTTTTCGGTTGATCATGAAAAATGTCCATTAAAAAACATTTGGCTTGAGTAAAAAATGTATAAAAAGAAGCCTTATAATGCATTTAATACAAGAATTACAATTTAATATAAAAGTAAGCAATTGCATAATAAATATGCCAGGAGACAAGCATATGCATGACATGGACAACAAGGAAAAACCTAGAATTTTTCTTTTTAATAAAATTAAAACTGACAAGAACCTCTTACTGTCGTCGTAGCGAAACTAGCTGACAATCTGACATTAAATTGATTATGGAATTGTTTGATAAACAATCAATTAAGGTGTATTTCAAAAATCATTAGTATTATTTTCCTAGATTTATCTAATGCTCTTAATTATTTTCTTCTCTATGACCTTATTTAAAGCAGACAAGCCTTTCAACAAAAAAAAAAGGAAACATTTTGGAACTAAACTCTTTGCCGTAAAAAAAACTTAAAATTTTCTTATTAACTGCCTTAACATGACATTTGTTGAAATACATTTATTTTTTTGCCTTTCTCTGGCAATTTTTTTTTTAATTTTTTCACTTCAGTTGAGTTCACTTCATTTAATATTACCCCAAAAGTCCCTGGAAACTGACTGTTATATATACAATAACAGTTGCAAGCAACATCAAGCATTTTTTATATAGAAAAAAGAAAAGCAGAAAACTCCTGCAGATAAAAAAAGGAAAATTACAGCCAAAAAAAAGATGAAATTAATAGTGATGTTCTTCTAGCCGACTTTAATGATAGTCCTAGGAGATGTTTCATATATTATTTCTTGTGTTTTTTTAGTGGTTTTCTTAAAAGAAATTTTTAATAACTTTGTTGGCAGTTTCTTGTTAGGCAGAGTAAATTGCATAAGGAAAGTTTAAATTGTGGTTGTGCCAGAAGAAACATTATAATATAAAAGGAAATTTTTAACATGATTTTTCTCTTAAGCCTAGAAGTATGCTACAATTTTAAAGAAGGTAAATACTCGTAGGACCATAAATTAAAAAGTGGCTTTTGTTTATAGGCGATACAGTTAATTTAATATAAAATATTTAAGAAGGCGGACAAACATTCACTAATTCTTATACAAGTTAACTTTAGAGAAACTAAAAACTACAAAAGGCTTAAAATAGGCCAGGCAAAGAAATACCAGTAAAAATTTCAATTCACTTAAATCTTATAAAGTCCTTTACAAAAAGATCATTCATATAAAATAAATCTACAAAAATGTTCTCACATATACACAGACACACTCAAATACATAAATACAAGCCAATTACGACGCTGCAACTGTCAACCCATAGACAATATGCAAATTTCCTTTAAACCTTTAACTACTTTTACTACTTTTACTTGTTTTCACGAATAAGAACCCAGCGAACATTTATTGCCGAAATGCCTGACGTCAGAAAAAATGAAAAATTTTACTAGACAATAAAGTGAGTTGTCTTAAAGTCGCTCAGACATTAGGCAAAATAGTCGGCAGCTTTCTTCTACGACGTCTCTGCATGTTTTCTGAAATATTTATTATCCGATTAATATTAGACTAGTCGGTATTTTATGTGAAGGCAACTTGATTTCCGTTAACAAATTTAACAGAATAGACTTAGTTTGCATAATAATTCTCATTTATCTCTTGAGACTTTGTGCACAAATGTTAGAGTTAAAGAGAAAATAACATGGTTCTAACCAGCGATGTCAACTCGGTGCTTTTCGCACTATTTTTAGTGCTTTTTTAAATTTTAAATGTAAAAAATTTTCAAGTTGGTGCTTATTGCCTTTATTTTGCATTTTTGGTGATTTTTACTTTTTTCGGTAACATTAAATCTTAATTTAAAATAATACAAATACACTGCTCAAACATCATAATTTTTATAAGTATAAACTGAAAATCATTCGAGACTTGCGAAAGGTACAAGATGCGAAAAGTTTTTTACAGTTGAGTTTTAGCTTGGTGTATCTTCTTGCAGACTATATATTAAAATCTAACTCTACATCTATTTATATATCAATATGCTAGTGAACTTGAACAGGTAATTAGAAGCTTTATATATTCAATTTATACTGGCATCAGCTCCACATTGCAGAAGGAATGTACTACTATTTGATATTAACACTTTTTCTTAAATATTTTAACTTTAAGAATACGTAATGGATTTTTATAAGCAAATACTAACTTTAATTACTATAACGTTGTTACAAAACCCTTTGTTTTCATGCCGGCAAGTCGCTAACTCTTTTCCAACTAGCGCAGGGGAGGTAAGAGCCGCTACTTGCGGTTTTTGTAATATGGCGCCCAACGTGGAGCCCCAATTTTGCATGTAAAGTTGACCGACCAAAATAATACTATTATTCTAATACTATGACTTAAAATCAACCTATGTAGATTATCTCAAAGTGTTTCACCGAGCTTGTAAGTGATTCAGCTACTACTTTATAAGTTTTGGTCCGAAGATACAATTGAGCTTTTTTAATGTATAGTTTGCCATTTGAAATTCTTAATCACTATTTATGGATGACCAAGGCATGCCGGCAAGTCGCTAATCCCTTTTCAACTATCTCAGGGGTGTTAGGGGAGGTAAGGCTGACTGCTTCCCGTGAAAGAAAAGTTTTTTCTTGATATGGCGCTCAACGTGGGGCTCCAATGTAATTTTTCATGTGAAGCTGACTGACCAAAGTGATACTATAATTCTATCGACTTAAAATCAACTAGACTTAAATAAATTACTTCGAAGTCTTTCCACCAAGCTTTTAAGTGATTTATTTTTCGAATTTTCGTAGTCAAATGATGCATCTACCTACTACTTTATAAGTTGTGGATAGGAGTTAGAATTTAACTTTTTTCATGTATAGTGCGCCATTTGAAATTGTTAATTACTATTGATGCATGATCCAGACATGGTGGCAAGTCGCTAATGCTTGCCCAGTTAGCTCACAAGTGCCAGAGGGGGCTAAGACCGGCTACTTCAGGTGCAAGAAAAGGTTTTCGTGATATGGTTGACTTAAAATCAACTAGACTTAAATAAATTACTTCGAAGTCTTTCTACCGATCTTGTTAGTAATTTGTAGTCAAATGATACACCTACTTTATAAGGTGTGTTCTAGAGCTAGAATTGAACTTTTTACATGTAAAATTTGCGGTTTAAAATCAATTAAATACTGATTTTCTGACCGACTTCGAACTGAAATCGGCAAAAAAATTTTTGTTGGGTATGCAGTTACCTGGTTTTTGCATGTGTGTTTATTTTCCCTCTCTTGCCCTTGGTAAAGGTGTATGAGTATGAGTGTGTTTATGTTTTCGTGAGTAAATAGTGCATTAACCGATGCATTGTTTGTATGTTTATGTCGGTATCATAGAGTAGTTTTGTGTTGTGTTTTCGGTTTTTTTACTATTGAAGAAAAAAAAACATTGTTGTTACAAAAAGTTTACCTTGTCATGTGGCATTGGGGGGCGTACAACACGAACGAACATTCATCATATACAAACATCAGTAGGAAAATGTGTTGCTTTCTTTATCGTGCATTGAAAGTTAAATGACAATTCAACGCGGCTTAAACTGAATGGCAAAACAATTTTTAGTGTTCAAGAATGTATGTGCGAATAACTGCAAGATAATGGACTAACTAGTGATGTCAATAGTTTTGAAAATGCTATAAAAGAAATGCAATTTTTAATAGTATTATTTTTTTAAATATTTGTACCTATCCATAGAATTTTAGATATCTTCTGTTTTTCTATTTAATAGCACTTTTTTAGTTAAATTTCTTAGTTTTTTTTTTCAAGAAAAATTTACATTTGTACCAGAAATGTAATATTTCATTTAATTTTTCATACAATACTAAATATTATTCTTAAACCAACTTTTAATATCTTTTGTTTGTGAGTTTTGCGTGTTTTTTAGGCAAACATATTTATTTTTCTTTTGTAATTAAAATTAATTTGTGATTGTTTTTGAGCATTTCATTGCTAATATTCTGCTTAATTATTGTAATGGCAATTTTATTATGATTTTGTGATTAATTTAGTTATACTAATTGCTAAAAGTTTTCCCAACCTGTAGTAGAAGAAAAAGTTTGTTCAACGTTTTATAGAAATATTTATTAAATTATAAGCACGCAAAAATAGCTAAACAACAACTAAAATGAAAGAGCAATTTTGCATGAAGGTGAAGATTATTATTATGGATTTTTTGAAAACAACCAGAAAAAATATACTTATACTTAAATTATTACAGGCTGCTCAAACTTTTAGGACTTCTTGTTTTCTTACTCTGTTTGTTTAAGGCATAAATATTACTTTGAGGCAAAAATATTATTTGACTTCCCTAAATGGCACTTAAGTTATATTCCTCCCCTTCCCAACATCACCACTTGTTTTTATACAAACGTGTATAAAAACTCTTATAAATACTTGTACTGTATAATCTTTTACTCATAAATACACACATTAAAATACTATAACATTGTCATACATGCTAATACTATCGTATACACTCGTACTGCAACTAGCCCCCTAAACATTTGGATAACACAAAAAATTACACTATTCTAATGACTAATTCTGGCAGAGGGCACCAAAAATATATACGTGTTTCGACGTTTTGAAAGCTTATATCTGGATATCATTTTAGGGGAAGTTAAAGTTCCTCCTCTTTTGCAGCTACACTCTAAAACATTTTTGTTGAAAATTAGGTCGATAATAGTCGGCAACACCTTACGGATTATTACGAACTAAAATTAGACATGCATTATTTTTGAACAAAATTGTTTTACTAAAAAAGCGATTGGCTGCGTGCAGGTTTGAACCGCGCCCTCGTGACTGATAGTCTGACGTATCTACCATTCAGCCAAAGCCGCATTATACTTAATGTTACATTTTTTCCACTTGGACTAAATATGTTTAATTTAAAAGGTTTTTTATTTAATAAAATAACTACAAAATCGATGCAATTTTAGACAAGGAGAAATTTTCAACACAAATTTAGACAATATATGATCCTAAATTTAAAATAATGTTTTAGAGTGTAGTTATAGTGAGTCGGTATAAGAAATCGTTTAAGTCTTACGTTTAAGATATAAGAAGTGTCCAGCACTTTTATGTAACACATCACAGAAAATATATTTGTGAAAAATTTTAACCCTCTAGCTATTCGCTGTACGTGTCTTTTTGTCCCTTTCTTAAAAGAGGTGCAAAACCTCCCCTTCAGCTCAGTTATTCACAGTTAGTACTCAGCATAGCAAATCTTGCAAGCCTTCCGTTTAAGGCACAAGATGTGATCAGCTCTTCTTTGTAAAACAAAACAAGAAACATTTTTGTGCAGCATTTCAGCCGTCTAATTCATTGTTGTCTGGGTATCTTTATGCTTTTCTTAAAAGGGGACCAAAAAACTCTCCGTCAGCAGCGATATAGTAGGATGAAATCTTCCACAAAAATATTTTCTATAAAAGTTTTCAAAGACACACAGACTCTAGATTAAACTTGATTCCGGAGATATTGACGAAGTAGAGAACAAAGTCAGGGTCAAAAGCCAAAATTTTAAAATTCAAAGCCAAATGTTTCGGAAAATATTAAAGATATAAATTAAACTGTATTTTCTTTATCTATTTAAAAACTTTACATTTAATTGAACTTCATTAAATTCTAATAATATTTGTAAAAGTTATGAGGCCGACAATAGTAAGCTTTAACACCCTGTAGCTTAACGTGTATTTGCACAGGGTGGTCTCAGTTTCAACATTCTTAAAGCTTAGGTCCTCATCTATAATTTTTACACACATCGTTTTGTAATCGAATCGCAAATTTCAAAGATACAGATTTATTACCATTTTTTCAATTGGAACTACTGTGCGCCTTTGGTCTGGTACTTTCAACGTAATGCCATCGAGTGGCCACTTTCGGCCTTATGCCATTGGCAGCCCACAGACAACCTACGGCCGGCCACTTTCGGTCGTTATGACAGACTCGCCCTCATCTTTATCGCCCCTCGATATACTCCGCTTAGTCACCGGACCCGGCGCTATGACCCCCACCATAAATAAAGGCTGTAATTCAAATAGCTTAATGACACCAAATGCACAAACATATCTACTAATTTGAATCTCTAGATGGAAAAAGAAAATAATTCTTTAACAACAACAAACATCTATCGCCTGGAAGATACTTAGGCGATACTTTCAACAACATAGCCGAGACAGCTGGTTTTTAGCCGAGACACTTTAATTTTCCGAGGACACAAACCATTAGCTAAGATGCAAACCTAGACCGAGGATTCCCAAAAATTTTGATAAAAATTTCACCACAACCGCAGAAAATTTCCGGATTCCCAAAAACTAGAACAACAATCTCCCCAAAATCGCAGAATTTCACCCGATTCCCAAAAGCTCTAACAAAAATCTCTTCAAATTTCAAACATTCCCAGGAAAACAATGGCAACACCGAAAGCCGCAGACATACAAAAGCGGCAACACTGAGTTTTAAGGAATTTTACTTTCGCGCCGGCCTGTTGCCTTCGTTGTGAATTGTCGTTACACGTATTTCTTACCAGTATTCGTTACACGTATTTCTTACCAGCATTCGTTACACGAATTTCCTACCAGTATTCGTTACACGTATTTTTTATAGGTATTTTTTCATTAAAAAATTATTTTTTATCTCCCAGCAGAAAAAACATTTATGTGCTGCATATCATACGCACAACATGCCATAACGAACTGCGTTCCAATAATATATTCTGAGTAGGGTCGTAGCACTGTCCACTCACAAACTTGTAATATAAGCGGAATTAAAGTGTGTGCAGAGTTCCATAAGCATAGGCTAGGTAGAACTAGTTGAATAAGAATATTTACTGCGAATAGGCGTGGTCTTACCCATTTTTCTTTAGAATCCATTAAGTAGAAACTAATGGATGAAAAATACCATTTACTTTGTATGGGCGTGACATCGCCTTCTTTTCTAAGTGAACAATATTAGTATTACGAGATCATAATGTATGCGAAAAGTTTCATAAGAATCACTTTAATAGAAGTAGTTAAAAAGGTATATTTATTATGGGCTTAATACCGCACAGTGGCATCGTTTCATACATTTGGTGGCAAAAAATAGAAGAAATGATTGTAGAGCGATAAAATTCGGCACCTTTGTTTATATTGGCAAGGCTTATAAATATTAAAATTATGGCTGATATCGGCGCAAGGATACGTATGATTCCCATATATCCTTAAATGAAAAAAATTCTATAACTCCTAAAATAACAATTATATTTTCAAAAAAAATTCTCACATACGCTACTTATATTATTAATAATGCTAAGCCTTAATTTGGTTCAAATCGGAGCAAGGATGGAAACCTTTTGCTCAAAAATGTATGAAAATCGTGTTTTTATCAATTGAGTTTTCTCACTCAATTGTGAATAAAATCAAAAGTTGTGGGTTGATTTTAACTGAATATGGCACAATTTACTTGGAACATATTTACCTATATGTTTATAGAAAAACAACTGAACTTTTGTAGTGTTTTTATTATTTATTTATTTTTTAAAAACAAAAATATTTATGAAAAATTTTAATTAGTTTTTTAATCACTAAATTATATTGTGATGTGATCGTAATGTGTTTCCGAAATTGCAAATTGATTAGACATTTTAAAAATGATGAAAATTACTCTAATTAATAAATTATAAATATTAAAAATATGGCTGATATCGGCGCAAGGATTCGTATCCTTCCTATATATCCTTATATGAAAAAAATTCTATAACTCCTAAAATAACAATTATATTTTCAGAAAAAATTCTCACATACGCTACTTATATTATTCATAATGCTGAGCCTTTATTGTGTTCAAATCGGAGCAAGGATGGAAGCCTTTTGCTCAAAAATGTATGAAAATCGGGTTTTTATCAATTGAGTTTTCCCTCTCTATTGTGAATAAAATCAAAAGTTGTGAGTTGATTTTAATTAAATATGCCACATTTTATTTGGAACATATTTACCTATATGTTTATAGAAAAACAACTGAACTTTTGTAGTGTTTTTATTATTTATTAATTTTTTAAAAACAAAAATATTTATGAAAAAATTTTTTTTAATCACTAAATTATATTGTCATGGTATCCTAATGTGTGTTTCCGAAACTGCCAATTAATTAGATATTTTGAAAATGATGCAAATTACTCTAATTAAGTCTGTAAAACAGAACTCATCTTGTAATTTCCTTTTACACTAGACAATGTTTGCTGGGTAATATTAAACAAAATGAAAATGTGTACAACAACAAGAGCTTTGGATTGAAATATAAATTATTCAAAAATATTACTTTTCTCTTCCCCATTTTTTGTGTACTTTTATTGTCAAAGTGAGTGTAAGCAGTGAAGATGCTTAACGTTAAGCTGGAGTTGAACAAAAAAAAGCAAAAAAAAAAGTCATATAAATTCTGCAAAGCAGACACGAAAATAAACTTGTAATATCTTGAACCAAAAATACAATAAATATTTATATACTCCCTCCACCAAAAAAAAGAAGTAATGTTTAACCCTATAAACATGTAAAAAAGGAGAAATAACATTCATTATTTCTAGCCTCACTCCTTTTACTAAGTTAATGGAGGCACAAGTACCAGGAGCGGACTTAGCTTAACCTTATGGTAGGAATTCGAAGTGAGAAATTTAGCATACAATTCTTAAAATTGGCTTTTAGCACAGTAATAGAAATGATGAATACGTACATGCATATTTTATTTGTTTACTTTTTGGGGTATTGGATCACACCTTTCCGCTCCCCTGAAACCGCTTTTGGTATAAGCAAAAGTATAACGGATTTTAAATATTTATTGCACGAGTCTTAAATAAAGCAAACCCGTGTCATACAAATGATTTTTCCTTTTTTCCCCTCTTAAAACCTAAAAGCCAACAAAAGCATTTTAATGTTAATACTTTGTCAAAAATTTTTGGGGTGGGCGGCAGGGTGAAGAGGAAACAATTGTCTCTTTAAGGTATTTTAAGCACAATTATTTTACTTTTTTTTGTGCTGGCATGAAGGACATACTTTTTCCGCTTCCGCACATTATAATTCTTTTGATTTGAAATTTTAACGCTGTTTGCAGGAAGAAAAAGAAGAAATTTATATAAAAGTTCAAAGACATTTTTTCGACAACTTGTATTTAAGTTAAAAAAAAGGAAAAGAATTCAAGGTTTTCTTGAATTTTTTTTTGGAACAAATGTGGTAAGAAGGTATTATTATAATTCAATTGTTAAATTTTCGTTATAATTTTTAAAAAGTAATAAACTGGAAATAAAAAGTGATTCGTACACTGAAAGAAATCCATGCAACATATGCACGAAAGCGCTCGTACATATTACGAAATATTTCTCGTGATTTCGCACTACGAAAATCTTTCGTAAAATATACAAAACGTATGAAAATAATTAAGAAATAAAAGTAAAAAGAAGAGTTTGGCTCAACCGGGGCACGAACTCACATTCTTCATATATCAAGGGTAGAACTCTAGCCACTTTCAACTTATTTTATGAGAGCTAAAAATTAGTCAATTTATAAAAAATAGTTTTATTATATTTTTTGTTTCAAATATATTTTTTGACAGAGAAAAATGCTTATGAAATGTTTTCGTTACTTTCGTAAATTAAAGAAAAAAATATTGGCAAAATTTTCTTTGTAGTATATACGAACGTTTCGTTTGTTCTACGAAAAAAGTAGCTACGAAAGTTTTTTCGTAAAATTTTGCATAGATTATTTTCGGTGAAATATATTTTTTTTAGCAAGGAACCATATTTACGAAAGCTTTTCGTTACTTTTGTAAATTCAAAAAATATTTCCTTAGTTTTTCTTCGTAATGTGTACGAAAGTTTTGTATATTCTACGAAAAAAGTTACTACGAAAAAAAAGTTACTGCATGGGTTATTTTCGTTTGCATATATACTATATTTCAAATATATTTTTTAACAAGGAAAAAGTTTACGAAAGGTTTTCGTAACTTTCGTAAATTCATAAAATTATTGTCTAATAATTTTAATAATTTTTCGTAATATGTAGTTCATATTATGTACGAAAGTTTAATGTATTCTACGAAAAAGTAACTACGAAAGTTTTCTTTTCGTAAAATGTAGATGTATAAATATATTTTTCACAAGGAAAAACTTTTAAGAAAGGTTTTCGTTACGTTCGTAAATTAAAAAAAAAATTTTGCCTAATTTTATTTCGTAATATGGGACGAAAGTTTTGTATATTCTACGAAAAAAGTAACTGCGAAAGTTTTTTTTCTATAGAATGTTGCATGGATTATTTTCAGTGTAACATTATATTCAGAAAGAATTAGACATGATCAATATTCCAAGGAACAAGCGAAAATTTAATATTAGTTTCAGTTTTAAGATACACAGCAAAAGAGAACAACACAGTTTTCGCAAGCTACCACAGTCTCATCGTTGGTTCTCATGTGCATATTTGCTCATCACCACTTGTTAGGTGCCTAGATTGAATGTGATCGCAGTTCCTTTTGACCGCAGGCACTTTTGAGACCACCCTCGGAACATTAATATACATAATCATTTAAATAATAATAATAACAAACGACACACTTAAAATTAACTAATCGATTTTTCTTTTTCTTATTTTATTTTCAGATCTGCTTTGCTCTGTTCCTTCTCTTCTCTCTGCCATGGCTTTTACTACAAAAGAATAACATTTACCTGTCCCAAAAAACGTGCCCAGGCCATGTGAAATGTGCAAACAAAAAAATTATTTCTTAAAA
The DNA here is from genome assembly GCA_956483635.1 of Panzeria rudis. NCBI lineage: Eukaryota > Metazoa > Arthropoda > Insecta > Diptera > Tachinidae > Panzeria > Panzeria rudis. Next base: position 89,740,005 of record OY101451.1, read on the forward strand.
CAAAAGTTTACCAGCAAATGAAAAAAGAAAAGCAAATTTATATACAAATACCTGTGCAATAAAATTAAATAACAAAAAAAAAAGAGAAGTAAAATCAATATAAAACGGCAAAAAGCAACAACAAATTATAAATAAAAAGTATTTTATCAACAAAAATCTCACTGTCATTCTACGAAATTAAGGAAACATCTTAACGTTTTATTGCCGCTTTAACTTTATTGTTTTTGTTTTTAACTGGTAAGTAGATAATAGATTTTTATTAATTCTTTTTGAAACATAAAAATATTTAAACGATGTAAACGTCAACAATTTTTATAATTTAGAATATTTTAGCTTTTTTAAAAAAGTAGGAAATAGGAAAAAGGGATTTCGGCAGAGGGGATCAAAAAAGAAAATATACGAATACACAGAAATTTTCATATTAAAATTGTCGAAAATGAGGTTAATATAAAATTTACCGGTAGTGATTTTACTTCCTACGTGATTCATGTTAATTCAACATGATTTTACATAACTACATATATTTCTTGTTGATTTGATATTCCGGTATAGTTAAATCAAATTAAAATCGAAACATCGAAAATTAAAATAAATACTTAAACAAACAATCGTAAACTTAAAAATATAAAGACTACTAGTAGTAGAAATACTACTTTTTTTTAAAAAGCATTCTATAATGATGCTAACAACAATTTATATGTTGCAGAGCAAAAAGTTTAGTGAAAATTTGTAAGGTACTGCTCCTTAAAAATGGTAGTAAAAATACTACTTTTTCCAAAAAGTATCTATACTGGTTTTAAGAACAACTTTAAAGTTTTTCAGCAAAAATTTGCATTAATAAATACCCACTACCAAAAGTAGTAGGTTAAAATGGTAGTAAAAATACTACTTTTTCCAAAAAATATCTATACTGGTTTTAACAACAACTTTAAAGTTTTTCAGCATAAATTTGCATTAATAAATATCCACTGCCAAAAGTAGTAGGTTAAAATGGTAGTAAAAATACTACTTTTTCCAAAAAGTATCTATACTGGTTTTAAGAACAACTTTAACGTTTTTCAGCAAAAATTTGCATTAGAGTGATTCCACGTAAAACGGCTCTATGCAAGGAAAAAATAATTTTATTATTTTTAATAAAAATCTCTCAATTGATGTTTTTAGAGCATTACAATTATAGAACAATAAAAAATACATTATTTAATATTTTTTAAGCAATTTGAGGCACTTTTAAATGATCATCCACGAAACATTTTGCTCTCCCTCTTTGTACGTTTAATATTTATGTCCGATTTTCTTTTCTTCCCTTTCTCATTATTAATAAAAAGCCTTATCTCTGAAAAGAATATATTTTTTCGCTTTTTATTGAATTTAAAAAAATATTTAGCTAGAGTATTCTGCCGCCTATAATAGAACGGATAGGAAATAATTTAATGTGTTATTATTTTCCTATGATCTATTTTTATATTATTTATGTTAGTGAAATTAATAAAAACTTTTATTTCTTCGAGTTGTTTTAAATTTTCGTATTAGGTCACACCCGTCGGTCACACCCGTCATATTTTAAAAATAGTTTTTTTGTTAAGAAAACTTATTTTTTGTCAAACAGTAAATACGTAATACAGCTAAAAACACTTTGAACAGACAGACCAAAATTATTGTGTACGTTATAGTAAAAATTTTACAGAGTTTATGCTGAAAGTCATAATTTTTTAAAACTAAGATTTGTAAGGCCATACCCGTGACAGCTTTCTTACGACCATTCTAAGCAGGAATCGTGTTTTTTCAGTGTCTACCCGTTATTCAACGTTTTAATAACAATTCTACAGTTCTCAAGCAGTAATTTACTTACAAAAATGCCAACGGCAAAAAGTAGTATGTAAATACTACTAATTTTCAATTCAATTTATACTTAGCTAATGTTAAAAATGATACAGTGTTCTTTAAAATTTTAATATTATTTGCTTAGCTACTCAAGCATTGTATTGTTTAATGCTTTACAACCTACATAAATTTAAATTAAAAGAGCAAATTACAAAATTTATAACCAATATTTTTTAGTTACAGCTGTTAACATTTCTTAGTAACAAATTCTCACAAATAAATAAATAAATAAAAAGTAAAAGTTTTTTCTTTATGGAATGTGGTTTAGCAACTATTTCTGTAGTTTTTACAAACTTTTTCCAAAAAAAAAAACGAAAAAAACCAAAAAAACTTTTCCAACCAATAAAAAATTATGTAATAAAAACAACAACAACATCAAGTTTATTTTAGAATCTGTAACATTTTCCCATTACACTCGTTTTCATTTTCCGAACAAACTTTATTTAAAGTCAAAAATGCTTTTTATTTCTTTCTATAATGGTTTCTTCCACCCCATTTTAAAGTTTTAAAATTTTCTCCAATCGAAATGAAAAACTGTGTCATTGAACATAGACAACAACATCAACAACAACAACAAATATCTAATGGAAATGGGAAAAAATGAAGCAATCGAGAAAATGGATTTTCAACTTTGCACCCCAAGTCAAGGAGCTGGTTGGTGTGTGCTTCTTAAAATATAGAGTTGCAAATGAAACTAAAAACAATTGATAAATGGCAGAAAAAACTATAATATATACATATTTATATTATTATTGTAGTATATATTACATACATGGCTGATTCTCATTTCAAATGCTTTTTTCGTGTCCGTTGAAAGTATAGTAAAATATTTCGTAAAACAAACATAAATATTTTTATACTCTCTTCGTACAAAATGGCCTGTCCGTAATGCATGCTATTGATTTTCCTCATTAAGAAACTATGATTTTTTTCAAAAACGACATTAAATTTATAACGGTTTTAGAATATTTGCATTTCCTTCTCTTATTTCACACATGCAATTTTTGAAAAATATTAGAAATTGTAATTTTGGTTCTAAAAATTATTGCTGTCCGCAGTCTTGCGTATTGAGCGTTACGCTTTCTTAGTGCACTTGATTACTCAGCCTAATTATTGAAATTGCATTAACAATATACACTAAAATAACAGCCTAGGTTTGTACTTCTAAATATTTAAAACTTTTGTAAACTTTGTTAAATTGTATTATATTGCAAAATGTTTCATCAATCAATCATGTATTGAGTGTTATCCATATTTTCTTAATTTAATTGAAATTTTTACAGAATAACTAAGGAATTTATGTTAAAATACATTGAAGATTATACATCTGAATTGTTTTAAATTCAAAATATAGTGTGTGTGTCTGGAAAAATATGGAATTCGTATAAAAATGTATTGAGCGTTACGAAAAAAAAATGTTTTTAATATAAGTTATCTATAAATTTTAGGACGTAAAAAAAGTTAACGGCTGCTCAATTATAGAAAGGATATAAAGAACATTCTCTGTTTACAAATTTCATACTTCCTTTGAATAAATTTTGCTCCTGCCGCACTGTGGGTTGTTATATTTTCGAAGAATGTATTAGGTAGATCGTATTTTGCTACGAATATTTACATAACTTTTAACAATGTTGGTCGATTTTATTAAAATCAGTCTTGTTTGAAAGAAGAGTTAGCCTACTTCTTGCTTGTAAATCAGTATTTGAAAAGATAAAATTTTTTTTATTTTTCCATGTGAACCCAAGTCAAAATTGAAAAAGTAGTCATAACTTTTAATTTCGTTCGGCGAATATTATAATTTTTTGTTTTTAAATAGTAGATGTGCTTGTAAACCACATGTGGACCTTCTCCGAGAAAAGGGACCTAGTGTGTCAAAAAACGGGTTTGGACTTAAGAGTGGATTCTGGTACCTAAAAGGGTGTAGAATAAGATGAAATGAGTTAGATTTTTTTACACACTATGTCCGTTTTCTCGGAGAAGGTCACACATACTCATTTTTTGTGTTGTATTTTTTTTTTGCAAAAATCATTTCCAGAACAACCGGGCAAGCAAATGTAACGCTCAATATGCAAATATATAAAAAAATCGAAATATATAATTTTATTTCAAAATCCATTGAATGAAGCGAAAACTATAATTTGAATCCTATCTTCTCATATTTCATGAGAATAACCCACATACATACATATGCGTCTATGTATATGTATAAAAAAAGAAACAAGAGTAAAAATAATAAAAGTGCTCTAAATAAAATCACTTATTTTAAGGGAAAGTAAGTTGAGGAAAAAGAGATTTAAAAGAAGCACCTTATGATAGAAAAGTATTAATAGAATATAATACTGTGTAACATAAAATAAAAATTACATGATTCTAACGACTGTCAGAGGACACCAAAAAAATTATACGTATTTCGGCGTTTTGAAAGATTACATTTCGGACTCATTTTAGGAAGAGTTAAAGTATCTCCCCCGTTTAGCAGGCTTGCGTTTACGGTATAAGATGTGGTCAACATTTTTATCTCAAAGACCAAAAAAACATTTTTGTATAACATTTTAACCCTCTAGCGATGATATAATGGGCTTAACTTTTTACACAAATATTCGGTAAGAAATTCTACTATAAAACTTTAAGAAACCGCAAGCTTCAGAATCAACTTGAACGCCAGAAATCATTCAAAAACTAAAATATGTTTAAGGGTTAATTTCGTACTTATTCACAATTTGTGCTCGGCATAGGAAATCTTAGAAGCCTTAGGCTTAAGGTATAAAATGTGCTAACAGTTTTATGTAAAACAGCAGGGGAGATATTTTTGTGACATTTTTTAATCCTCTTGGCATTTTCGAGGCTTTCGATGTTGCCATTGTTTTCCGGGGAAATGCTTGAGTTTTAGGGAGATATTTTTTTTCCAAATTAAATGGAGGAGATATTTTTCCTAGGTTTGTGAACCCAGGGAAGTTCTTTGGTTTTGCGGAGATTTTTGTCCTAGTTTTTGGGAATCCGGGGAACTTCTGGGATTTTGGGAAGATTTTTTCCAACTTTTTGGGGATTCCAAGAATTTCTGAGAATTTAAGGAGATATTTGTTTTCGTTTTTGGGAATCCGGGAACTTCTGGGATCTTAGGGAGGTTTTTCCAAGTTTTTGGGAATTCTTAGGCCAGGTTTGTGGCTTGGCTAACGGTTCACGTCCTTGCTAAATGAACGTGTATCGGCCAAACACCAGGTGTGTCGGCTGAATTCTTTAGAAGTATCCCGATAGTTGTTGTATCATCAAATTAGGTGAACTTTTGGTTTTAAAATTATAACTTATTTTGGATGGGAGTCATAACGTCGGGTCTGGTAACTAGGCGGTGAGTGTCGAACGGGGATTAAGATGAAGGGGGATTAAAGTGAGGGGTGCCGTCTGACATAGCGTCCGAACGTGGCCGGCCGAAGATAGTCGGTCGAATGTGGTCGACCGAAGGTGGCCTGCCTGCCAATGGCATAAGGCCAAAAGTGGTTGCTCGATGATATAACGGCCAAAGTAGCAGGCCGAAGGCGCACAGCGGTTCTAATTGGAAAAAAGGATAATAAATCTGTATCTTTGAAACTGACAATCCGATTACAAAACGATGTATGTAAAAATCATAGATAAGGACCTAATCTTTAACTCTAATGAAATTTTGAAAACTCTGTTGAGGTATACGTTGAAGTACAGGGTCTCTAAGTTGACTACCTCGGGCATGAAAAACCTTGTCGGTCTCATAACTTTTACAAATATTATCCGATTTTAATGAATTCAAACTTTGTATAAAGTTTATAAATAGATAAAAAAAATATAGTTTATTTCACTAACATATCTTGAATATATTCAAAGATATTTGGTTTTGAGTTTTATAATTTTTGTTTTTGCCCTCGACTTTTATCTCTATTTCGTTAATATCTTCGGTAATAGCATAGCCAAAATACTCCAAAAAATATTTTATGCTTTTTAACACAAGTCCTGATAACACGCAGAAAAAAGTTTTTAGTTATCTCAATTCATGTAGTCGTTAAAGGGAATCAAAGTCCGGACTTTGAAATGGAAATGAAAAATGTCAAAACTAAAATTTTTTATTTTCAATAATTCAAAAGAATAGAATTCAAAAATGACACAATTTGCAACTTTATATCGATGAAAGAACACTGAAGAGGAGGACATAGCCGAAACCGGTCTGTTTATCAACCAAATTTGACGTGGAATGACGGAAAATCGTTCCAAATTCATGCCCACTACATTCATCATTGGACGTAAATGGTGAATTTTACTGCTAAATTAACCACTCAAGAAAAAATCCCCATCAATTTTTTCATATTTCTTTCTTAAAGTAATTTATTTTATTCCAAAAAAATGCCATTTTGTAGCAGAACATTTTTGTTATATAATACTTAAAAAAAGTAGTAAAAATACTACTTTTTGCAAAAGGGTAGAAACAACATTCCTTCTAAATAGTTATATATTTTCTTTAAAGCAAAATGCTATTTTTTTTAATAGAATATTGTAAAATATAAAAATTGTAGCACAAATACTGTTTTGCCGAAAAGTACTTAAAATACTACTTTTTTAAGTATACTTTTTTTAACTATAGTTAAAATACTACTATTTTTTGTTAAAGGAACATAATATAATTGCTTAATTACCAAATATTGCTAATAAAACAAAAAGCTATTTCTCAAAAAAGTAGTAAAAGAAAAATATAAAAAAAACTTACTTTTTTGCCAAAATTTTAAAATTCATAAAATTTTTCATATCAAAATTTTCTTTTGCGACTTTATGCAAATTTGTTCTACAATTGATGAAACATACACAATTCAATAACCGTAAAATCTTTTGTCTCTACTCTTGTATTTAAATCAGTGGTGCCTAAGCATACACTATCCTATTCTGTGTTTGTGTATGTGTTTCGCGGCTAAATAGATTAGTTGTGAGTCTCACAGTCAGAGTACGTGTGTCGATGGTAAAAAAATAGCCTATGCACGTGTGCATGAGAGAGTGGCCGCCACTGATTTAAATAAATTATTTTGTTTGATGTACAAATTTAATGTAAGTATGTGTTTATATATGTGTGTGTCAGTAAACTAACATTTGTAAATGTGTCTGTGTGTGTTTTTTAATTTCGTATTTACATACAAATGTTTGTTTGATTATTTCGTCTCTAAGCAAATATTTACTTTCTTTTGTAGTGACATACAATCTGTTAAGGAAATTTTTGCAAAAGTGTAAAACAATAAAAAATGGGAAGAAACTAGTTTTTAGTATATAGGGGCTATCCCCCTTATTCCGTAACTATTTGCCGACGTCACGTCAAGACAATACCAAAAAATTGGCTCTTGTCTACTCGCTGTCGACAAAAATTTACTTCTATTAACAGTCTCTTCCCATTTTCTATGACTTAGAGAATAGTAAGTGGCTGTCAGTAATAGTAAATTGTTGGAGATGACGAGTAGAAATATACCAATTTTTTTGGTATCGTCTTGCCGTGACGTCGACGAATAGTTACGGAATAAGGGGGACTATTTTAAATTTAATCGAGCATCCAAACATTTCAAAAGGAAAGGCCGTGCTTTTTCTATTACAAAAGTATGTCTTCAAGTGGTTCGTCATTCGTGACTTTTATTTTTAATACTAAATGTTATTATCAAATAAATTAAAAAGTATTATTTAAATACTATTTATTATTTGGGCTCAAGGTCACTGTTTTTATTTTTAATAAAACTCTCATTTTTCATTTTATCAAATTTTATTTATTGAATTTTCGATATTTCAATCACCGTCGGTGATATTCTTCAGGAAAAATTAAAAACAAAAATATGCAATAATATGAAATAACAGATTAATAAATCAAAAAAATTAAAACCCTATGAGTAATAATTGCAATGAAAAAAAAATCATTAGAAACGTGTGAAATTGAACTGTTTATTGGAATTCATCATTCGTTACTTGAATATTTTTTTTAAAAAATTCAGGCGATTAATTAATAAAAGCAGAAATTTTTCAAAAAGAACAAATTCGTATTCCAATCGTAATAATTTGAGTGTTAAACATTTTCGCTATATTAAACCATTTGCTTAAAATTTGATAGTAAAGAAAAAGAAAAATTTTTAATTCGTGACTTATTTGTTTTTATGAATTTTTTTGGTAGTTTCTAATATCTGATCTCCATGTTTGTGTTATTATTTTGGGTCTTAAAGGAGAAGAAAACTAAATTAACCAGATTAGATATATAAAAACATTATAGAGAAAAATTAAAACTAGACGAAAAACGGTATACAGAATATAAGCACAAAACAAGGGAAAGGTAGAGGGAATTACTCTTAAAACCAAAAATTTTATTTAATAATTATTTGGCTTTGCTTTAAACTAGTTCAAAGCAATTAAAACCGGGTGAAATAAAATAGAAATTTTATCGTCCTAAAGTAAGGTAACGAATGACAAAAATGTTATGTTAAAAAAAGACATAAAATACATATTGTTGCAGGAGACTGTTATGTTTCCACCGTCTACAGACAGTTGCTCCTTGATTACATATTTTCAAATAAAGTTGCAAGTTATTATTTCGGCTTAAGTTCAATATTTGAATTAATGTAAATTCAAGTTCCTAAACTTTTTTCCCCGTTTTGTACGATTTTAAATGAATTTTACTGAGATGGTGTAGCGATCATCGAAAACTGTGCTATTACGTTCTGCGAAAGTATTTAGATGATAATATACTACATACATTATTAGTGTATATAATATTTTATTCAACTATTTTTTCTATTTGCAAACATTTTCTTGACAAACTGTATATGTATACTATTTTTATTAGCTATTTGTGTGTGTGTTTTTTTTTTGGTCTACATCGAAGGTAATTTACTGGAATAATGATGGTTTTATATATAAATGAATAAAACAATAATAACAAAGACAAAAAGGTATTCATTTAAACAAAAACGCGCGTGCACATACGGCAACACTCATACGACACAGGACCGCAAGGTGTAGTGTAATTTTACCACATGTTGTACAATTTGCATTTCTTTTATTGTTAGTTTTATTGTATTCATTTAAGCGTTGTAGAGGATGGAAAATGACTATAACCGAAAAAAAATACTATGAAATTTGTCCTCTCAACAAAAATATTAAATTGTTTTATGGTTAAATTGTAAAACGTTTACTTTACTATTTACTAAACATTTTTGGAAATGCTTTCCTAACAAAATTAAACTTGGAAGCCTAGACTAAGAGACAAAGTGGCGGTAGGCTCAAGATATTTTCTAAAATCCAATAGTTTCTCCACTTACTACTCTAATACACTACTGCACAAATATTGAACTATTTGCCAAAACCTCAAAAGGAATACTGATAAGAAATGAGTGTAACGACAATTCATAACGAAGGCAAAAGGCCGGCGCGAAGGCCAAAAATTTTAGTGTTGAGGTTTTGATATTTTCTCGGTTTTTGGTGCTGCCGTTGTTTTCCGGAAAACTTCTGGGATTTTGGGGAGATTTTTGTCCTAGTTTTTGGAAATACCGAAAACTTCTGGGATTCTAGGGTGGTTTTTGTCTTAGTTTTTGGGAATCGGGCGAACTTCTGGGATTTGGGGGAGATTTTCGTTTAAGTTTTTGGGAGCACTTGGAGCAGGTTTGTGTCTTGGCTAAGGGTGGGTGCCCTTGCTAAAGGCAGGTGTTGCGGCCAAACACCAGGTGTTTCAGCTAAATTCTTGAGCAGTATCGCCTAAGTATTGCGTAAGTATCGCCTAAGTATCTTCCGGGCGATAATTGGTTTTCGTTGACGAATTATCTTCTTTTTCCATCTGGAGGTTGAAATCACTATTTTCGTTTACTTGGTGTCATCAAGATATAGAGGACATTTTAATTTTTAAATTATAAATTTTATTTTTAGTGGTGGCCAAGCCGCCTGGTCCTGCGACTTGGCGGGGTGTGTCGAAGGGCGACAAAGATGAGGGTGTGTCTCACATACTGACCGAATGTGGCCGGCCGATGGTTGCCGTCCGACGGTGGCCGGTCGAAGGTAGCCTGCCAATGTTATAAGGCCGCAAGGGGTAGGCAGAAGACGTACAGTCATTCCAATTAGAAAAAAGGCTAATAAATCTGTAGCTTTGAAACTTGCAATCCGATCACAAAACGATGTATGGAAAAATCATAGAGGAAGACCTGAGCTTTAAGAAAATTTAAATTTGGATAACCCTGTTGAAATTTACGTTGAGTTACAGGGTATCAAATTTGACTACCTCAGGCATGAAAAACCGGCGTCCGAGCTTTTGCAAATAACATCCGATTTTAAATGAGTTTAAACTTTGTGCAAAGTTTATAAATAGATAAAGTAAATACAGTTTATTTCATTAAAATATCTTTATTAGTTTCAGAGATATTTGACTTTGAACTTAAAAATTTTTGTTTTTGGCTTCGACATTGTTTTGTTCTCTACTTCGTCAATATCTAATAAACTTAACTTTTCCAATTTTTATTTCTGGGCAATTTATTAGAAAACTAGCAATCTTCTTATGTCTAAAAATTTTAACGATATGTATATTAAAAGGGCATTTTGTTATTAATTTAAATAAAAATATGAAGAAAATGCGGATCCAATTTTTTAGGCCAACAGTCTATTACGCATGACTAATATGATGGCCTACACCGATAGGGGATAGGCCGAAGGTGGCAGGGACTTCTTTCAAACCCGTTGTCCCATGACACTGTGCATCCCTTTTGGTTTAATACCATGTCTGTGATAATATCTTTTAAACACATATAATAAAGATATATTCCTGAAGAACATTTTTTTATAGAGAAAAGAATGATATAACGTCTGTGGACATTATTTCCTTGGACGTTATTGTATGTCACCTAATTTTACAAATAGAAAAATACCAAAAAGCGCTTAATATATTCTTGCAAAATCTGCTACTGAATATTATGTTGAAAAAAATATGCTCAAATAAGTTTAATAACCTTGACTTGAAGACAAATATCAAAAACTATATCATAAATAAATCCTACTTAAAGACTTCCAAAGAACTGTTAGTTATAACAATATCTATTGAATATTACTTTAGCCAAGATTTTTTTTGCACAAACCTTAACACACATAAATACATTCATTCGCCTTGAAAAACCAAATAGAAAGTTTGTTTTCTCTTGTTTAAATTTGGCGCCATCATTTATATGACTTTAATGGCTCCACAGTTCAAATGAATCAAAATCATACAAAATACACTCTCATACACACACATTCACTCACTCCCTCAGTCACACGAATGTTGAGAATGAAATGCAATAAAATTCATGATTTTTATTATTTTCTACTTTCTTTCCAATAACAACAACAACAAAAACAATAATAATTTCCACCCACACTAGTAAACTACAAAGAACAAACACTCCATGGCTTTTACAGTAAAACGAAAAGTGAGAGAATTGTGTTATAAATTCTATTATGAGTTGTGTGTGGATTTTTCGTAACATATTTTAAGGGGTCAAGAAACAATTTTCAATATGTGGGAGTTTCTTTTTTATTTAAAATATCATTTTGATAAATAACTTGTTCGAAAAAAAAGACAAAATCATCTAAATAAAATTTTTTCGAGCTACAAGTTTATTCATCCACATTTTTCAAGGATATTTTTTTATATAATTTTACCACCCTTATTTTTAGTATACTGTTCCCTAAATTTTTAAATTTAAATACCTTAATATTTGTGTCTACAAATGACTGGTGCTATAAACATGTTAGAAACCATAAAATACAACAACGAATTGATTGACATTTCCTGTCAATGTTTAGGCACATGTTTGTTATTGTCTTACATGCTACTTGGTTGGGTTATTTTTTATTTTGTTTGTTTACAAAACCCTCTTTAGTATTGGAAATTCTACATTTCTGGCTCAATTGTCATTTTGCATAAAAATGTTTAGACACACACAGAAAGAAAAATACCAATGTAAAATCAGTATGTCTCAATGTTGATTGACAATCATATTAAATGTTTGCAAAAGTACAGAAAATTTTATGTTTGCTTATAAGTGTTAGTGTTTATATACTTTTTTGATAGCTACCACGCACTGTTGTGCTCTTGTTGTTGTTGCTTGCTGTTTATAGTTATTTCAAAAAGAAAATGTTCTTTGAAGGTTATTGTAAAATCATGTTAAATTAGCATGAAACACCTATGAAGTAAAATCACTACCGAAAATAGTTAAATTAACCTTGTTTTCGACGATTTTAATATGAAATTTTTCTCCGTGTGTACAACAGATTGTCATTAGACCATATCCAAGCCATTAAAAACATGTACCTACAAATGTAAGTATATGTTACTAAGTATTTGTTTATCGATCTGGTTTGAACCACAATTTTGTGGTCAATATTCTTTGTAAAAAGGAAACATATTTATTTGTCTATTTGATAGAGAATTGTTTTTACTACTAAATACCTGTACTAGAATGAACAAAAAGAAAAAAAAAACAAAAAATATTTTCGTAAAGTTATTTAATCTATAAAAAAATAAATCATAAATATTGTTCAATTAATAAAGTTAACATATGGGATTCATTTTAGAGGGAATTACCTTCGCAGGGTATTCTACAAAAAAATCGCCAGAACGAAAACAAATTTCAAAACAAAAATAGATCCCCAAAACAAAAAACTGTCTAAACTAAAAAAATCGCCAAAAAGGAAAAAAATCGTTAAACAAAAATATCGCCACAACAAAAAAAAATCGTCAAAACGAAAAAGCGGTAAAACAAAAGAAAAGCGCCAAATATATGTATATATATATATATATATATATATATATATATATATATATATATATATATATATATATATATATATATATATATATATATATATATATATATATATATATATATATATATATATATATATATATATATATATATATATATATATATATATATATATATATATATATATATATATATATATATATATATATATATATATATATATATATATATATATATATATATATATATATATATATATATTATATATATATATATATATATATATATATATATATATATATATATATATATATATATATATATATATATATATATATATATATATATATATATATATATATATATATATATATATATATATATATATATATATATATATATATATATATATATATATATATATATATATATATATATATATATATACATATATATATATATATATATATATATATATATATATATATATATATATATATATATATATATATATATATATATATATATATATATATATATATATATATATATATATATATATATATATATATATATATGTATATATATATATATATATATATATATATATATATATATATATATATATATATATATATATATATATATATACATATATATATATATATATATATATATATATATATATATATATATATATATATATATATATATATATATATATATATATATATATATATATATATATATATATATATATATATATATATATATATATATATATATATATATATATATATATATATATATATATATATATATATATATATATATATATATATATATATATATATATATATATATATATATCGCCAGAACGGAAAAAGCTCTAAAACGAAAAAGGCACTTAAAAAAACACAATTAAAAAAATCGGTACCATTAAGAAAATCGCAGGAAGGAAAAAACCCTAAAACGAAAAATCGCCAAAACGATAATAGCCGCTTCACTAAAATTTAAAAAAATTCCTGAAACGAAAAAAAAAACTAAAACGAAAAAGAGCCAAACGAAAAAAGCATCAAAAGGACAAAAACTGCCATTAGTAGAAAATCGCAAAAAAAAACACGAGAAAAACCGCTAAAACAACAAAAACCCGCCTTATTTAAAAAATGCCAGAGCAAAAAAAAAAAAAAAACAAAAATAAAATCGCATAAACAAAAAAATCTGCAAAACGAAAAAATTGCTAAAAGTAAATAACCGCTAAAATGTCAAACTAAAAAATAAAATCAAAACTAAAAACTCGCTAAAAAGAGCAAATATTTAAAACGAAAAACAACTCAAAACGAAAAAAGTTAGCAAAACAAAAAAAATTTTTAAAACGATTAAAGAGAACTATGTACTCGTACAGAGCCCTTCGAATGCGAGTCAAAGGTGCCTACTCGATCATTGACTGTGCTCGAAAGAGCCGATCGAACGAATTTTCCTTCTCTAAGTTAAAAAATAAGTGAAAGACAAAAATAATAACAATTTCTTCTATTAAACTAATAAATAATCACCTTACTTCATACATGGACAAGTTATCACATAAATTCTTTTACATGAAGATTTTTCTTCGTTAGTTAAGACATTTCGAAGCACCCACGACACTAGAAATGTACAAAATTTACTAAAATAGCGTAAAATTACTGTTTGGTCGGTTGCTCAACACCGTCGAGAGCAAAATTCTGTTCGACGCAAAATTCGATGCTCAACGAAAATTTCAACAGAGCTGCCAACTTATAATGCAAATTTGACATTCGTTATTCGATGTTCGATAGCCATCGAAGATCGAACGTCGAATGCAACTCATAATAAAGGCCAAAGTCGCACTTTACTGAATTTATTTAATTTCAGTATAGGAAAGTTACGAGATATAATTTATAAAAACTTTAAAAATAGCGTTACGTAATATGTATGTGGAAGGCAAACTACACCAAGTCACATTTTTTTAAATACGTTTTTCAATCAGCATTTTTTCTTCTATCGATGGGTAAATTCCAGTATGTTTCAAAGGACTAGTACTAAACTGCTCAAAACCAACTTCGAGGTAAAGAGCACCAAGTAAGTCCCTTTTGATAGATAATGGTATAGTATATGTACATGACGTAATATTATTAAGGATATCTTCGATATGAAAAAATAGAATTAGCGTTATATAAAATATTTGGGATAATTAAAATTGTTAATACTCAGAGATTCCACGTAAAACGGCCCTATGCAAGAAAAAGATAATTTTCTCATTTTTAATAAATATCTCTAAATTGATGTTTTCTAGAGAATGACAATTATAGAAAAAATAAAAAAATATATATTTATTTACTTTTTGGATTGACCATTACTAGCCCGAAGGTAGCCCCTGCTATAAAAACATTAAAAATATACTATTTAATATTTTTAATCAATTTGAGGCACTTTTAAATCATCATGCAAGAAACATTTTGCTCTCCCTCTTTGTATGTTTAATATTTATTTCTGATTTTCTTTTATTCCCTTTCTCATAAGTGATAAAAATCGTTATCTCTGAAAAGAATATACTTTTTTTTTGCTTTTTATTGAATTTCAAAAAATATTCGGCTAGAGTATTCTGCTGTATATAATAGAACGGACAGCAGATAATTTAATGTCTTATTATTTCCTTATGAGTTTATCTTTATATTATTTATATTAATTAAATCAACAACAAGTTTTATTTCTTCGAATTTTTTAAATTTTCATACTAGGTCACACCCGTCGGTCACACCCGCCTCATTGTAAAAATAGTTTTTATAAAAGAAAAATAATTTTTTGTCAAACAGTAAATACATAATACAATTAAAAACACTTTGAACAGATATCAATATCAAAATTATTGTCTACCTTATAGTAAATTTTTTTTCAGAATATATACTGAAAGTCATAATTCTTTAATATTAAGATTTGTAAGGTCACCCCCGTCACAGTTTTCAGACGACCATTCTGAGCAGAAATCGTGTTCCTATCAGCATCTACCCGTTATTCAACGACTTTAAGCCTAATGTCCTTGCGAGCCGCAAAATTTTTTTAAGTAAAAAATTTAGCTCCCACCTACAGATTCAAATTAAAGCGCGATTAAAGAAATTTCAAATTTTATATTATTATATGTACATAGCTCGACCCAAGACGACTAGAGTCAACTGGGTTGTTTTGATAATTATTTTCCTTTAATGTTGTAATAAGAAAAAAATACTTTTCATTTAAAATAAATATATACTGCCTGCCAATCAATCGTCTTGGTTATTTCTGTAGATTTTCCATTAAAATTTACATGTTTATTTGTTTGTAATTTTGATGTGATGACAAAATTTCTCTTTTTGATTTTTCATTTATGGAAACTATGACTTGGCATCAGACAATAAGCTATAAATAAACAAAAGAAATTTTATAAGAAAAAGTCAATTTAATCATTATAATGGCAATACAATACAAATGTGAAAGACATATTCTTATATATTTTATGTAAATATGTATTGTAGGTATTGTTATGAATTTGATTTCAATCTATCTATTTGTTTATTAATAGACACTTTTATCTTACATATAAATTCGGTTTGCTTTGTTTTACTTTCGTACTTTTGTAATTGCTTAGTTAGCCATAATAAATGATAATATGATTTATATTTCAATAGATATATGGATAAAGTAAAGAAAGAATCTTAAAGATTTTTAATAACATGGTGAGGGCTATTCAGGTCTTAAATTACTTTGAAGATCAAGTTTTACTTCGACAATATGAATATTTCTGTATTATACATTTTTAAAATAACAAATAATATGACCTTAGAAAAGATAAGTTTGTTCAGAATGATTTTTTGTTCTAAACATATGTCTACAAGTTGTTTGTCATACGTGACTTTTCTTTTATATATTAGATATTATGAAATAAATCAATAAAATTGTATAATTGCATAAATCAATTAAGGCTCTATAATGAAAAAATGTATAGCATGAGCTTTATCCATTTTCTCAGAATTTGTCCTTCGTTACCTAAATATTTATTAGAAAAATTCAGTTCAGTGTTGAATAAAATCAAAAATCTTTCGCAAAGAAGATATTGTGTTTTAATCTTAATAATTTAAGTCTTAAATAATTTAATTATATTAGACCATTTGCTTAAAATTTTATTGTGAAGAAAAGTAAACATATAAAACATTGTAATTCGTGACTTATCTCTTTGTATGGATTTTGTTGTGGTAGCTTATAATATCTGATTTCGGGGTTTTTGTTATTGTTTTGGGTTTTAAAGAATAAGAAATATAAATTAAGCAGAGCAGAGTTATAAAACCTTATAGATAAAAGTTAAAACTGGACAAAAATGGTCTGCTGGATATAAGCAATAATTCTTGCAAAAAAAAAACTGACTACAAAATAATCGTGGTAGTTAAAATGAATATTTACTTTTCGTGGGCGTGGCACTGCCCAGTATTCTAACCACAATATTTTATTGTAACGATAAGTAAATGTGTATGCAAAGTTTCATAAGAATCGCCTAAGTAGAAATAGTTAAATTTGTTTATTTACTTTTCATGGGCGTGGAACTGCCCACTTTTCGAAACATAATGTTGTATTATAACGGTAACTAAAGGTGCATGCAAAATTTGATAAGATTCGGTTTAGTAGAAGTTGTTGAAAAATAATATTTACTTTACATGGGCGTGGCACAGCACACTTTTTTCATCCTGGTGTAGTATTTAAACAGAAGCTTAATGTGTGTGTAAAGTTTCATAAGAGTCGGTTGAGTAGAAGTAGTTGAAAACATATATTTACTTTATATGGGCGTGACTTCGCCCATTTTTCAACGGGACCAATCTGGAAGTACATCCTTTTGAATACAGAAAAATCCGAAATCGGTTCATAAATAGCGGAGTTTTGAGGGAACATACATAAAAAAAATACGTGACGAAATTATAACCTTTCTCCTTTTTTTGAAGTCGGCTAAAAAGCAAAGAAAGGTAGAAGAGGGCTTGATTTTAGTTATAGGCTTTTTCGATATTTTGCTGTTTATTTTGTTAAATATGCGATTTAGATAAAAGTTAGTAATGCAAAATCTGTTGGAAGCTTCAAAGACAACAAGTTTTTAGAAGAAAATTTTTTTGATGCCATATTTTTCGACTTGTTCGTTGGTCATCATGCCGTATAAATGTAATTGAGTCGGCACGGCCAGGCGTGATCTCAGGGGGGTGAAATTTTTGGCGAGTCATTTTTGCATTAAACCCCAACTTTTTGGGGAAGTGGGACCAAAATATTTCTACTTTAAAAATTAACGGACACCCTAATGTCCATATGTGTAACCCTTTTTTCGTTTTGACGATTTTTGTGTGCTCTTTTTGGCTTTTTCATTTTAGCAATTTTTTGTTTTAGGTTTTCTTTTTCTTTTAACGAATTTGTTAGTTTTCTGGCGATTTTTTTAGTTTTGTATTTTTTTTTTGCTTAGAAGCTTTTTTCGTTTTAGCGCTTTTTTTCATTTTGACGATTTTTTTCAATTTTGGCTATTTTTAATTTTGGGGTTTTTTTAATTTTGGTGTTTTATTTTTGTTTTGGCGATTTTGTAATTTTGTGTTTTCTTTTTTGTTTTTTGTGATTTTTTCACTTTTGGCGATTTGTTCGTTTTGCTGATGTTTTTCGTTTTTGTTGATTTCTGTCGTTTCACCACTTTTTTTTCATTTTGGCGTAATTTTTTGTGGTGTTTTTTAATTTAGAGTTTTTAGTTTTGACGTTTTAGCGATTTTTTTCGTTTTGGTGTTGTTTTTTGTTTCCGCGTTTTTTCACTTTCACGTTTCTCTTTTTTGGTTTGGTTATTTTTTTAATTTTAGGGTTTTTAGGTTTTGCGTTTTTTGTGATTTTTTGTTAGGTGCTTTTTTAGTTTTAGCGCTTTTTTCATTTATTGATTTTTTCTTTCGTTTAGGTGCTTTTTCCGTTGAAGTGCTTTTTTCATTTTTGCATTTTTTTAGTTCTGACTATTTTTTTCTAATTTTGAGTTGTTTTAGGTTTGGCGTTTTATTTCTTCTTATGGCGATTTTTTTTGATTCAGCGCTTTTTTTCATTTTGGCGATTTTTTTTATTTTTAAGAATTTTACTTGTTTTGTTTGTTTTAATATAGAGTTTTTTAGCTTTGGCGTTTTAGCTATTGTTTTCGTTTTAGTTCTTTTTTCGTTTCCGCGCTTTTTTTAGCTTTGGCCTTTTTTCGTTTGGAATATTTTTTTAGTTTTAGGATTTTTTTAGTTTTGGCGTTTGTTTTAGATATTTTTGTTTAGGTGCTTTTTTAGTTTTAGCGATTTTTTTCATTTTAGCGATTTTTTTTAGTTTTGGTACTTTTTTCGTTGAAAAAAGACAAAAAACCCAAAACGAAAAAATACGCTAAAATTAAAAAGTCCCAAAAAACAAACAAAAATGGCCAAAACGTAAAAAGGGTTAGGTGTATATTGCATTCGTACGAAACCCTTCGTTTACAAGTCAAAGTTTCACTTCACTGAATTTATTATATTTTTACAGTGTAAAATTTATACTGTAAGTGTATGTTCATGTAACTAACACGCGCTTAAGTTAATTAAGCTCCAGCTATGGTTTCTCTAACAAACAGCAGCAATCACTATAACACAAGCAAATAAGTTTTCAAAATATCTAACATACTTTTTTTTTTTGGTATTCAAGGTTTATTTATGATGATTTGAGAGATCATTGTTAGTGTTAACAAAATATGTTTGTTAGTGTGTCAAAGTGGCAATGTGTTCGCTTTTAAGCCAACATGAAAAATTTCCTCTACACATTTGTTGTTTTGAAAATTACCCACTTCCGTTTCAATTTGGTTTCGTAAACTGTGTGATGATTTTAAAAAGGACTAAAAGCACAGACAGCAAATAGCAAAGGGCTTAGGAGAAGAGAAAGGCAAGAAAATAAACAGCGCGATTGCGGTTAGCGGTGTGTTGTCAATGTGAATGTAATCACATGTCACATTCATAGTTAACCAAGTGAAAAAGTCATAACTTTTACAATCTCGTCTTCTTTATTCATTTTCATTGCTTTTTGTTTCAAAATTTAATTGTTCGCGTGTTTTGTGCGTGTGTGTGTGTGTGTTCTATAAGCAACAAACTTGGTAGTAGATCTAAACAAAATCATCATGGCCTAAATATGTACAAAGTGAGTGTGAATGTTGTATAAGCTTAATAATATTTTTAGTTTGTTTGAGATGCTTTTTGTTTTTGTTTAATTAAATTTAATTGCTTGTAAGTACTGTGTGTGTTTTAATAAGAGTGTGTATGTTGTTGGTTGATGTGCTTGTATGTGTCTGCTGGGTGTGTGGTGGGTTTGTGTGGTAACCGCTTATACAAACACTCAAAGTTTTGTAAGATTTTTTTATTTAGCGTTTTTTTGCTTGATTGTTACAAAGTGTTTGTTTGTTTCTTTAAAGTGTGAGCGCTGGCTGTCTGTTTGTATTACAACAGGCAAAACCGCTTCTAAAAAAAATCTAAATAAAAAAATCATAACTTTGTTAAATTTTTTCCATTGTTTAAAGAATGAAAAAGAAATAAGTTCAGTTTTATTGTCGGGCAAACTTATGTTCTTAAACAAAGTGCGTAAATTGAGGAAATTTTGCATTTAAATTTACTGATTTTTTTATTAAGGTCTTTTAATTTGCAATAAACTTTTAATCAAATCAAAAATTTTTTTTTATTATTAAACAGTATAAAATTTATTTTGGGGAAAAGGAAAACATCATATGAAATAAAATTAAAGCGGTTAAAATGTTAGAAGTTAGTGATGATAATAAACGCAGAGCTTCTCAGTTCACTAGTGATTTTCTTATATGTTAGAACAACAAATATCCCAGCAAACATTTTTATGCCAAATTAATGAGTCCTCAGGGTGGAGTTTTATCATCAGTTTTTTGGACAGTGGTGATTGATGAACTTCTCCTCATTCTTAGTGAGCAAGGGCACGAAGTTATAGGGTACGCCGATGACCTGACGTCATTATGTGGGTGGTGAAGAGTTGTGCCGGGTGCATGTGGATCTATACAATGATTGCTAAGCCAGTTATTACGTACAGCGCGCTTGTATGGTGGCAGAAGATACAACAAGTTGCGGCGATAGCCAAACTCTGCAAGGTTCTTATTACAGGCGCAACGAAGTCATGTCCAACCTTGGCCATTGAGGCCTTGAGTGGATTAATATCCATATAAACTTTTATAAGATCATCTGCGACAATGGCTGCTTCTAGGATGGGCCTTGGGAACTCTGCATATCGTGTAGGCAACGGTCAATCATCAATCCTGTGTACTATGCCCTCTAAAGGGCTGTTAGGAATGCCTAGTGACAGGATAAACTGCGAACTTAGGTTCGACAGCAGATTCAATGTCATAATTCCGCGGGTGCTCCTGTGGCTGAGTGGTAGCGATGCTATCCTGTCAATCCAGAGGTTGCGGGTTCGATTCCCGCCATAGACCCTGGGTGTTTTTCTGCGGACAAGCTGATCGCTTCGCGGGTTGTACTTGTTCTTAAACAAAATAAAAATAACAAAAAAAAAAAAAAAAAAAGAACTCTGATGAGATTAGAGGGAGCTATCGCAACGTCAGTTCAACCCTCCGCGCAGTCAAAATTTTCTTTGTCTATAGGCTTCACATTTATCTCTAAATAAAAATATAATTCAATTGAAAAATTAAATTAAAACCCAAGTCAAGCCAAAAATAATTAAATTTCTTAGAATATGAAATTATTTCCTTTAAACTAAAAATGCTGAAACATTTGCAAATAAAATAATGACTAACAATTAAGTTTAATGCAAATCTAAGCAAATTTAAATTCTCTATTTAACCTTTTTTTTGAAAGGAATTAAGATTTTCTTAGACATTTTATTTATTAAAATAAACAAACTTAAAATTCATTAAACCAATTTGGGCGGTATCCGAATTAAAATAGCCAATAACACTGTAAAACAAAAATATAACAGCGGCTTACGCCAAAGAGGACTGAGCAAAATGTGCGTGTTGCAACGTTTTGAAAGTTTACGTTTGGCTTCTATTTTAAAGGCAGTTATTTTCCGAGGTTTTAGGTATCTGGGGAACTTCTAAGATTTTGGGGAGATTTTTGTCCTAGTTTTTGGGAGTCCGGGGAACTTCTGGGAGTTTGGGGGAGACTTTGTTCACGTTTTTGGGAATCCTTGGATGAGGTTTGTGGCTTGACTAATGGTTTGTCCCCTTGCTACATGAAGTTGTCTCGGCTAAAAGCCAGGTGTCTCGGCTAAAAATCAGGTGTCTCGGCTAAAAGCCAGGTGTCTCGGCTAAAAGCCATGTGTCTCGGCTAAATTCTTAAGAAATATCGCCTAAGTATCGCTTAAGTATCGCCTAAGTATCTTCCAGGCGATACTTTTTTATTGACGTATTATCTTCTTTTTCCAAAATTACTATCTTCGTTTACTTCGTGTCATCAAGGTAGGTGAAATTTTAGTTTTTAAATTATAACTTTTATTTTTTACGCTCGTAAAATTTTATTTCTCACCGTCACGATGACGCCGGGTCCGGTGACTAGGCGGAGTGTCTCGAAGGGCGATAAATATGAGGGGATGTCTGGCATAGCGTCCGCGAACGTGGCCTGCTGAAGGTTTTCAGTCGAAGGTGGCCTGCCAATGGCATAAAGCTGAAAGTGGATGCCCGATGGCATAGCGCCGAAAGTAACATGCCGATGACGCACATTGGTTCCAAATGGATAAAAGGTTAATAAATTTGTATCTTTGAAACTAGCGATCCGCTTACAAAACGACATATAAAAATCATAGAGAAGGACCTAAGCTTTAAGAATAATCAAATTGGCATCACATTCTTTAAACACACGTTGAGCTAAAGTGTGTCAAAAGTGGGTCATGAAAAACCTTGTTGGCTTCATAACTTTTACAAATATTATCCGATTTTAATGAATTTAAGCGTGTGTAAAGTTTATAAATAGACAAAGAAAATAAAGTTTATTGCATAAAAATATCTTTAATATTTACAAAGATATTCGGCTTTGAATTTTACAATTTTGGTTTTTGGCCTGGACTTTATTCTCTATTTCGTCAATATCTTTGGTAATAGCAGAGACACAAGTTTCAAACAAATATTTTATGATTTTTAACACAATCCTTGATAATACGCAGAAATTTATTTTTTGTTATCTAAATTCTTGTAGTCGTTAAAACCAATCAAAGTCAAAACTTTGAAATTAGTGTGAAAAATAGCTTAATTTTGATAAAAAAAAAATCTTTCGACGCTTTTATCGAAAAATTTTCATAACAAAAATTTTTATTTTCTTTTAAATTAAATTTATTTCCTGATGTTTAAGCATTGTCTATATGCAGCATTTCATTGGTGCTTTACCAAATCGTCAGTAGACTTCAAACACAATTTTGAACAGCTACAAACCCTTTATCTTTGTAACTGTTTAAAATTGTGTTTGAAGTCTACTGACGATTTGGTAAAGCACCACTGAAATGCTGCATATAGACAATGCTTAAACACCAGCAAATAAATTTCATTTGAAATAAAATTATTACAATATGTCAAATATATTTCAAAAAAATTTTTATTTTCAATATTAAAAAAAAATAGACTTCAAAAATGACTTCAGTTGAAATTTCATATCGAAAGCATGGTGAATTTTTCTACCAAATTCTAAATTAATCGTTTAAGAAAAAATCGCCAATCGATTTTTCAAAATTTCTCTTCAAACGCCAAAATTTTCAAATTAAAAGCCAAAACATCTCTGCAAATATTAAAAATCTTAATGAAGTAAAATGTATTTACTTTGTATATTTATAAACTTTACAAAAAGTTTAAACTGATAGGCAACTGTGACACCCTGTAGTTCACCATATGTTTCAACAGGATGGTCCATGATTCATTATTCTTAAAGCTTTGGTCCTTTTCTATGATTTTTACATAAATCGTTTTATAATCGGAACGCTAGTTTCAAAGATACAGATCTACTACCATTTTTTTTTGCAATTGGAACCACTGTGCGCCGTTAGGGGATAGGGCGAAGGTGACAGCAGTTCCGTTCCAACCTGGTGTCCCATGACACCGTCCGTTCTTTTTATTTTTGTAATTTTAAAAAAGACAACAAACCAGCTTTCCTTTGTAGGAGAAGCTATTTTAATTTTAAATTACTTTTAAGACAGCCTTCTTATAAAAAGCTAAACAACAAACAGCTCATCAAAATATCAAACAAAAGAAAAACGTAGACAAAAATCTGAGGCAAATATTGTAATTATGAAAATTGAAAAACTATAATGAAACCACAACATCAACAGCAATACAATCAAAATACAAACAAAGCCACAAATTAAACAAACAATTTGGACTGACGAACGTGTACAAACTGCTGGTCAAACAAAAAAGAAATGCTTAGATTTTAAACGAAAATATAAACAATTTAATGGCAAAACTTAATGGTTGAAAAGGAAGAGCCAGGCAAGGCAAACTTTCTATAGACAACAAATTGAAAAGAAAAAGTAAACTGCCAAAAATAACAAAGTAAAAAGAAAATCTATTATATTGAGAAACACACACTTACACACACATGCACATACCTTCAGTGTCTAATAGAAAGAGTAGAGAGCACCTACACTTGTTTTTGAAGGAATAACACTTAAGTAAACCAAAATGTTTATAAAATTTTGTTGTTGAAAAAAATCTTGATTATTGTAAGCTTGACAAAATAAGGTACTACAACTAAACAGGTGGTATATAACATTTGTCATTCATTTTGAAACATCATGACAGGTAAACAAATCATGGAACAGTTGCACTTTTTTGACCTGGTTGGAACTGTGGTATTACCATGATCTAATTTATACAATATAAGCTTCGTCGATATTCCCTTTTATTATAACAAATTATAAAAAATTTTATAAATACTGAGCTCTTTAAAAATACTACTTTTTTATAATCTACTACTATTTTAAATTTTGCATAAAGTAGGATTTCAACCTTAAAAACTTATGTTCTTTAGAGGTTTTTACTACTAATACTACTTTTTTATAATCTACTACTATTTTCAATTTTGCATAAAGTAGGACTTCAACCTTAAAAACTTATGTTCTTTGGTGGTTTTTATGAGTTTTAATAAAAACTACATTTAAATACTCTGCTAATGAAAATACTACCTTTTTTCAAAAAAATACTACTATTTTTTCTAAGTCTTAAAATTTGTTTAGAATAAAATTTCTAGCAGATTTTTGCATTTAAAAATAGTACTTTTTTTACAATCTACTACTATTTTAAATTTTGTATAAAGTAGGATTTCAACCTTAAAGACTTTTGTTCTATGGTGGTTTTTATCAGTTTTAATAAAAAACTACATTTAATATATACTCTGTTATAAAAATACTACCTTTTTGAAAAAATACTACTATTTTTTCTAAATCTTAAAATTTGTTTGGAATAAAATTTCTTCCTTGGGAAAATCTAATAATTTCCACCTTCTTTTTAACCGACTTCAAAAAAAAAAGAAGAAAGGTTATCAATTCGTCATGTAAAGGGTGGGCAAATTTGAGGTTAGGAAGTAAATAGGCTGCCAAATGATGAAATGCCAAGACTTGAGCTGTCATCCTTTGGCAATTATTTACTGAAGACTTGGGAAATTTTAACCATGGCACGCTTCACTTTTGAACAACAAATTTTAATTGTGAAAATTGATTATAAAAAATTGTAAAAATTTTACTTTATCGTTCCGAATGAGCCTGGTACATCAAATCGTCGACTTTCGTAACAAATTCGCAACAACTGCATATCACCAGAGGCACTTTGGGCAACATTTTGCATCTTCATCTTCGCGCTTATAAAGTTCAACTCATCCAAGAACTAAAGGAGTCTGATTACGAGGAAAAACTGCTCGAATTTGACGAAGTGATACAGTAAAATTTCACCATTTTGATAGTAAATTTTCATAACTAAAATTCGTTGCTCAATAGTATAGCGTTCCATGGCTTAAATTTCCCAAGTTTTCTCTAAATAAATGCCAAAGGATGACAGCTCAATTCTTGACATTTCATCATTTGCCAATCTATTTACTTCCTAACCTCAAATTTGCCCACCCTTTATTTCTTTTTTCTTTTTTATGTATGTTCCCTCAAAATTCCGCCATTTATGAAGCGATTTCAGATTTTTTTCTTTATTTAAAAAGATGTGCTTCCAGATCGGTCCCGTTGAAAAATGGGCAGGGTCACCACGCCCACATACTAAGTAAATTTTGATTAATTGTCAACAACTTCTGCTCAACCGATTCTTATGAAACTTTGCACACACATTAATTTTCTGTTTGAAGACTTACATCATGATTAAAAAAAGTGGGTAGTGCCACGCCCATGCAAAGGAAATCTTCTTTTACAACAACTTCTATAGAAGTATACTAAACCGATTGTTATGAAACTGTATATACACCTTTACTTATCGTTACAATACAAGATTATGTTGAGAAAAGTGGGCAGTGCCACGCCTATGAAAAGTAAATAAGAATTTAAACTACTTTTATTCGTTTTTCTGATTTACAAAATAAATTTTCAACTTTTACTTTCTAGTTTTACTTGTTCCCTCTCCTTCCGTCTTAATGGCTTGTTTGGATTTTTACAAGTTTGTTATATATATTTTTTTGTGTTTTTTAATATTTTTATTTAGTTTTCTTTTCCTTACGTTGGCACTTTTAGTTAGTTGCTGTTTTTTTTTCATTATTATTACTGCCATATTTATGTACTTTTTATATTCTAGTCTTCAACGTCATCCTAGTCGTCGTCATTCACATCATTCACATCCTTATCGTGTCTTCTGGTACTTTTTACCACTTAAAATACTAGGTAGGAGACATTAAATATGTCCTCACATGTGTAAACATTTGCATATATACGTGCTATATGAAAAGCGATGTTGTTGTTGGTGTAGTAACTGTTTAAAGTTGTTGTTGTTGTTTGTTTATTTATGTTTGTTTAACTGTGTTTGCATTCGTATGAGTTTACTTTTAATTAAAAAATCAATAAATAACGACCTTTACTTAAATATAAATTGTTGTTACAGTTTTTTTTACTGTTGCTGTTGATTTTTATTTTATTTATATTCTGCACACTTTTGCCGACTGGTTGTTTTTTTTTTATTTATTTTTTCCTATTTCGATTTTATGTTCAGTTCAGTTTTACTCATGTTTTGTTTATAACCTTAAGAAGAAAGACTGCGTTTTACATAAACAGATTAGGGTGAACAAAGAAATTTACACTATATTTTTTACACAATAACATTAATTTAAAACTGTTAAAAACAGCCCGAAAAAAATGTATGATTGTCTTTTACCTGCTTTGAAAAATCCTGTCTCAACAAAAATAATTTAATTGGAAAATTAAATTAAACGAAGTTTTGAGCCTGAATAATAAAATTTCTTTGGAATATATAATAACTTCATAACGGGTGGACCAATTTTCTTCAAACATAGATTAAAAGATTTTGGATCAAGTCACCTTTCAAACAGAATTTGCTAAATTAAAATTGATCGTGACGTTTGGGAGCCACCGTGTCACAGATACACAGATTCAAGACGATACAACGAAAATAAATTTGATATCTTCTAACTGGATGGACCGATTTTCTTCCAACATAGCTAAGAACACTCTCGATCAAGTTACCTTTCAAACAGAGAAATCTAAATCAAAATCGGTCTAGCCGTTTGGCCTAACACAGACACACACTACAAACTTATAACACACCTCTTTTTTGGTCGGGTGTTAAAAAGGGATTTTTAGAAAAAGTTTTACATATATTCCAGAAATCATTATTATTATTTTAAAGACATTAAAAAGAAATAGAATGTTTCGGAAAAATTAAAAAAAAAATTGGGAACGATTTTCCGTCATCCCACATCAAATTTGGTGGATAAATCTATGCATCAAAAGGAGACTTTTGTCATGACTTTTGTAAACCACTATATTTTTTTGATGTGTTATGGTCCCCTAACTACAAAAACAGACGAAATTTAAAATTCCATGAATACATTTTATTTTTTAATTTTTTCTACAATTTAGGATTTTCAACCGATTTCATCATAACTTAAATATGGGTTGTCCAATTTTATTACCAAAAACCACAAAAAACTTGAAACAAACTTACCTTTAAGACGATCTTAAACTATTTTTTTTATACTCAACAGTTTCGGAACTATTCACACCGCAATTACGAAAAATATTTTTTTTTTAAGCAAAATTGGAAAATTTTTATTTTTGACAAATTTTTTAAAAATCTAAAATACAAAAAACTTTAAATATTTATAAACCGATCATAAAGCCATAAAAACTATAAAAATAAAGCTTTATTTTATAAAAATCGGTGAATAAATAATGGTTTTATTCACAATAAAGTGAAACTACCTTATTTAAAAAAAATGAGATTTGAGGAGGCTGCTCTACAGATTTTATTATAACTTAAGCAAGACTCTTCCAATTTTGATAAAAATTAATTTAAATAATATTAAACTGAGCCGTCGTTAAGATATGTTAACATAATTTTTTTCAATTCTTAAAACTTTTGGATTTATTCACAACGAAAAAAAAGGATTTTATTAAAATGTGAAATTTTTTAAAAATTCACAAAAAAATTCATAAAAGTTAAATGATTTTTATAAAAATTGGGAATATTTACATTGTACAACAAAATAATTTTTTTTTTGAAATAACCAGGTCCTAACGTCTTATTGTGGCAGCGGCCACCACAAGTAAATATGAGTAATTCCATTTAGCCGGGTGTGACCACTTTACACATATTTTTTGTTATAAATAAAGAATATAGAATTTTGTACTTAAGAAAGGTTGTGACTCGCAAGGCCATTAATCTTAAAGTCGTTGAAGAACGGCTAGACACTGAAAGAACACAATTTCTGCTCAGAATGTTCGTCAGAAAGCTGCAACAAGTGTGACCTTACAAATCTTAGTTTTAAAGAATTATAACTTTCAGCATAAATTCTGTAAAATTTTTTCTATAACGTACACAAAAATATTGGTATAGCTGTCTGTTCAAAGTGTTTTTAGCTGTATTAGGTATTTACTGTTTGACAAAAAAATCAGTTTTCGTAAAAAAAACCATTTTTGAAATGTGACGGGTGTGACCGACGGGTGTGACCTAATACGAAAATTTAAAAAATTCGAAGAAATAAAACTTTTTATTGATCATAAGAAAATAATAACACTTTAAATTATTTGCTATCCGTTCTATTATAGACAGCAGAATACTCTAGCTGAGTATTTTTTTAAATTCAATAAAAAGCGAAAAAAATATATTCATTTCAGAGATAACCGTTTTTATTAATAATAAGAAAGGGAAGAACAGAAAATCTGAAATAAATATTAAACATGCAAAGAGGGAGAGCAAAATCTTTCGTGGATGATCATTTAAAAGTGCCTCAAATTGTTTAAAAAATATTAAAAAGTGTATTTTTTTAATTTTTCTATAATTGTCATTCTCTAAAAAACATCAATTGAGAGATTTTTTATTAAAAATAAGAAAATTATTTTTTCCTTGCATATGGCCGTTTTACGTGGAATCACTCATATACGTATATGAGCGTTTTCAAAGTTTACATCTCGGATTCATTTTAAGGGGAGTGAAATTTTCCCACCCTTTGGCACATAACTAGTTATATGCACAAAAAAATTTCATATTAAAATCGTCGAAAACAAGGCTAATTTTCCATTTTTCCATAGTGACTTTGCTTCATAAATATTTCATGTTAGTTTAACATGATTTTCCACAAATCTTCAAAGAACATTTTTCCGTTTGAAATAATTGTATTTCCTTTTGATTTTATATTCCAGTATAGTTAAATTAAAATGATGTTGGATACTGAAATAATACGAAAAATCTTGTTGATTCAAAGTTATTTCAAGTTAAAACAACGTGAATTTGAAAATGAATTAATACGAAGAATCATGTTGAATCAAAGTTATTTCAAGTTGAAACACCGTGAATTTTATATTAAAAAACACGAGGAATCATGTTGAATCAAAGTTATTTCAAGTTGAAACAATGTGAATGTGATATTGAAACAACAAGAAGAATCATGTTGAATCAAAGTTACTTTGAGTAGAAATAACGTGAATTTGATACTAAAATAACACGAAGAATCATGTTGAATCAAAGTTGTTTCAAGATGAAGCAACGTGAATGTTATATTGAAACAGCAGGAAGGATCGGGTTTAATCAAAGTTATTTCAACTTGAAACAACGTGAATTTGATACTGAAATAACATGAAGAACCATGTTGGATCAAAGTTATTTCAAGTTGAATCAACATGAATTAAATGTAACCACTTTATTAATTATTAGCGTCTAGTTGGCTGCAACAGCCAAGATTTGATCTCAGCCATTTGTTTGCAGGCAGAAAAATTTCAAACTATACTGTAGACTTACAGTAAATAAATACCATCATAAGTAAAATGAGTTTCATTTTAATTCAACATGATTTAATTGATGATTCAACATAAAATTTATTTGAAATTAAAGTTATAGTCATGTTGATTTAAAATGGAATTTAACGTTGACAACAATGTTGTTTTAATAGTGAAATCAAAGAGAGTTAAGATTAGATTAATAATTTTTCGTTTAAAACTAATATGAAACAATGTTGGTTTTAAATCAGCGGCAGGAAATTTTTAGTCTGTATAACGCGAAAAAAGCATGACGGTATTCTGACAAACGAATCTGATAGAGGAGACAAAATCAAAATTTACGAAATTTTATCTTATAGAGGGTTAAAAATTTCCCCTTTTGGCCTGTTCGTGCAGCATATCGGTACATGAAACTATGTGTTCTTTATATCTGCAGTGTAGGGTATGTATAGCAACTTTGTAGCAAATATTAGTGCAAATATTTTTGTGAAACATATTAACCCTCTAACTCCCTTATATATTGGTCATTTTTGGCTTTTTTCTAGCAAATTGTAAAAAACACCCTTAAAAAGGGAGAGTGTGGGAATAAAATATTCAACAAAAATGTGTGCCATAAAATTTCATTATAGGTCCTAAAAGCTAACAAAGCTTCAGAATCAATTTGTACGCCAAAAATCATTGAAAACTTAAACTATATTTAAGGGTTAACGTCATACTATTTACAATTAGTATTCGACATAGAAAATCTTGTAAGTCTTACGTTTAAAACACCACGAGAAATATTTTTTTGAAATATTTTAACCCTTTAACTCTTCGTTTTATGAGTCTTTTTGAACATTTATTAAAAAAGTGACAAAAAGCTTCTATTATAGGCCTTTAAAGAAACCCAAGCGACAGACTTAATTTAGACGCTAGAAATCATTCAAAACTTAAAATGTGTTTATGGGTTAATTTCGTACTTATTCTCAATTCGTACTCGACATAGAAAATCTTATAAGGTATAAAATGTTTTCAGCTTTTTTATTTGTAGAACCTTTTAGGCCCCTATATCGCCGCTGAAGGGGAGTTTCTTGCTCCTTTTTAATAAGTATACAAAAGGACCCGTAACACGTAAAGTTACACTCTAAAACACTTTTGTTGAAAATTATGTCGATAATAGTCGGCAACACTTTACAGATTAATATCGACCTAAAATTACACACGCATTTTTGAACAAATTTTTTTACTAAAAAAAGCGATTGGCTGCCTGCAGGTTTGAACCGCGACCTCCTAACTAATAGTCTGACGTATCTACCATTCAGCCATAGCCGTATTATACTTTATGTTACATTTTTTCCACTTGGACTAAATATGTTTAATTTGCCAGGTTTTTTATTTAATGAAATAACTACAAAATCAATGTAATTTTAGACAAGCAGAAATTTGCAACACAAATTTAGACAATATATGATCGTAAATTTGAAATAATGTTTTAGAGTGTAGAGGGTTAAAATGTTCCACAAAAATGTTTCTCGTGGTGTTTTACATAGAAGTCCTAAATACATCTTATACCTTAAACGTAAGTCTTACAAGATTTTCTATGCCGATTGCAAAAGTGAAGGGGAATTGTAACTCCCCCTAAAGTTAGTCCCAAATGTAAATTTTGAAAATGCCAATACACGTAATATTTTTTGGTGCTGTCTGCCAGAATCACTCGTTAGAGTTCTATTATTTTTAGTGTTATTTAACTGAAATACTTTAATTTATTTTCCATTTAAATTTTCCTCCTTTTTTGTTTCTTTTCCCCCTTTTAATATTATTTGTTTGTTATTCCTTTCAAAACACTTTTGCCTAAAGAAAAAAAGTCTCCTCTAACCAGGCCACCTTAATGTTATTTTACCTTCAATGTCAAAGTGTTTAGTTGTTGTTACATTTTATTTTAATTTTACAGTTTGTTCTAGCCGTTGTTAATGTTGCTGGCTTTAATGGCTATAAATAATGTTGTTGTTTTTTCTACTTAATGCAGTTAAACGTGAACGTTTTCAACTTGAAAACTTGAAGTGTATAAAATGTAAAACAGCAAAAAAAAAAGAAGGAAAATAAGTAGGAAAATTATGTATATACGCAAATTAATAAAGAACCAATGCAACAACTGCAGCAAAATAAAATGAGCATGTTGCTGCAACTTAATACAATTATGACGTAGACAAAGTTGTGAACAGAAAAGTTAGCTAACATGACAAATAAATTAATACATATCACCGATTTTTAAATGTTTCTTATTTCTTTACATTCCTTCTGCACTGATCGAAAAATTAAAAAAAAAAAGTTCATTGGTTCAACGAATTGTTTATAAATTTTTACCTAATGTACTAGTACATTAAATCAATTACGTAGTTCATTGATTTTGTTAAGGAAAAACAATAACGAATGTTTTCAACGAACCGTTTTACATTAAACTTTAATGAATATTTATATTGAAACAACGGTTGATCTTTCATAAACCAAATGAAAGTTTTCATCAAAACAATGAAATACATTTCATTGTAATAATAACATTTAACATAACATAACATAACATTTTTAATTTTGTTTAATTTTTTATACTATAAATTGCAAAAATTTCAAGTCTTGGTAAATTTTTTAACATTTTTGTGTCTTGAGCGTTACATTTGCTTTCACGGTTGTTCCGGGAATGATTTTTGCGAAAAACCATACAACACAAAAAAAAAATTAGTATAGGGTTTGAAAGTACCATACATCTACTCTCCAAAAACAAAGAAAATTATAATAATCGCAGGACGAAATTAAAAGTTATGACGACTTTTTATGTTTTCACATGGAAAATTAAAAATTTGTACCTTTTGAAATAATTCTTTACAAACATTTATGCATGAGCAGAAAGTAGGGCTAACTCTTCCTTTAAAAAAGACTACTTATAAAAAAATTTACCAACAATGTTAAAAGTTATGTCAATTTCAAATAATTATTCGTAGCAAAATACGAAAACGTAATAACCCACAGTGCGGTCGAAGAAAAAGTTTTTCTAAGAAAACCAGAAATTTGTAAATAGATAATTTTCTTTATATCGTTTCTAACCTTCAGCTACTGTTTACTTATTTTAAGTCCTAAAACTTATAGATGAATTGTATTTAAAAAAATTTTTTAGGTAACGCTCAATACATTTTCTTAGGAATTCATTATTTTTTCAGAACACACTATAAATTGAATTCAATAC
Organism: Panzeria rudis; assembly: GCA_956483635.1. Lineage (NCBI taxonomy): Eukaryota > Metazoa > Arthropoda > Insecta > Diptera > Tachinidae > Panzeria > Panzeria rudis. The sequence goes on from OY101451.1 coordinate 89,773,305, forward strand.
AATTCAAGTATATAATCTTCAATGTTTTTAACATAAGCTCCTTAGGTATTCACTAAAATATTTCAATTAAATTTAAAAAAAATATCGATAGCACTCAATACATTTTTTTTATACAAACGGTGATTGAGTAATGAAACGTTTGCAATATAATGCAATTTAACCAAGTTCACAAAGCTTTTAAGTATTTAGAAGTACAAACCTATGCTATTATATCATCGTATGTTGCTAATTCCATTTTCATAATTAAATTGATTAATGAAGCGTTTTAAGAACGGGTAATGTTCAATACACAGGACTGTGGACAGTCACAATTAAGAAAAAAATGTATATACCAATTTTCAAAAATTTTATGAGTGAAATAAAAGAAACAAATGAGTAATTCCACGCAAAACGGGCCTATGCAAGGAAAAAATTATTTCCTTATTTTTAATAAAAATCTCTCAATTGATGTTTTTTAGAGTATGACAATTACAGAAAAAATAAAAAATATACATTATTTAATATTTTTAAAACAATTTGAGGCACTTTTAAATCATCATCCACGAAACATTGTGCTCTCCCTCTTTGTATGTTTAATATTTATTTCAGATTTTCTTTTCTTCCCTTTCTCATTATTAACAAAAACCTTTATTTATGAAAAGAATATACTTTTTTCGCTTTTTATTGAATTTAAAAAAATACTCAGCTAGAATATTCTGCTGTCTATAATAGAACGCATAGCATATAATTTAATGTTCTATAATTTTCTTATGATTTAGTTTTATATTATTTATATTAATGAAATCAATAAAAAAAATTATTTTTTCGAATTTTTAAAATTTTCGTATTAGGTCACACCCGTCGGTCACACCCGTTGGTCACACCCGTCGGTCACACACGTTGGTTTTTTTTGTGTTTTAGAATAAAATTTAATGTAGAATAAATGTTGTATGTTTATATAAAAAAAATCTCAAAGAAGAAATGAGACTTACAAAAATATAGACATATACATATAAAAGGTTTTAAGTTGTGTGTAGAGATTTTTAAACATTAACCCCCATATGCAAAAAAATAAAGTGTGTTTGAAATGTATGTTAAAACCGGTTTTCTATGGAAATTTGGTTTTAACATACATTTCAAAGACACTTTATTTTTTTGCATATGGGGGTTTATGTCTATACTTTTGTAATTCTCATTAGGTTTTTGATAGTTTTTATATAATCCAGCGAGACTGAAAATGTTTTAGATATGATGATTAAATTAGTACTGATAAGTTGGCATTAGCACAGCAAATAACATTTTTCAAATAATTTTATTTTTGATATATCACATAAATTTAAAGGGTTTTTTTTAATTTTACTTTATATATATTTATATCGTTAAAGAAAAGAAATTATTGCTGGGATTTCTTTTGTTGCTTCAGATTTCCTTTTTATTTTACAGTTGCCAATATGACGCCTTTAAAGATTTTATTGGTTGTTTTTTTATAGCATGCTTATCAATTCACTTTCATCACAGATTCCTATAGTCAAACATACAAGCACTTGTTTTCTTGTTTGACCGGCATTTAAAATTCCTGTTGTTACTGTTGCTGGTATTGTGGTTGTTGTTTGTCCATTAAACTCGTGCAATTTAAGTCAATAAACGAGCATTGTTCGAGTACAAGAGAATGAGTAGAATAATTGCATGCGTGTGTGTGTGAGTATTTGTTTGTAACAAAAAAATTTATGTATACGCATCAGCGTTACCGTTGAAAAATTTTTAAAAAGCGGCACAAAAAGGGGATCTGCAAAAGAAAAGGGGCATAAAAAGGAAAAAAGGGGCGGCCTTAAAAACAGGAACAGCTTTACGATCATATTTAGAAGCAAAAAACACAACCAATTCAAAATAAATTTTTCATAAGCAAAATTTAAAAAACTAGCTGGATGGATTTCGACAGTTATGGTATTTTTGGTGCGAAATAGTAATACGTTAATAAAAAAAATTCCAAACCTATCATGTATGGTATTTAAATCTTCTTAATAATGGCTACCGGCAGCAAAAGTCGCTCTTTTTTTTAGTTTTTTACGCAGTCGGGTTTCTTGATTTTTTAAATTTATTTTTTATTATTATTTTTGGCATATGACTCATATGAGTAATGCAAGGAACACAACTGGGACGAGCGACAAATTTCGCCCAACACGCCGATTTCGTCGATAAAAATTCGCTATTGATAAAGCTGTTTACGGTTAGTGCAAAGTGTGACCATGTTAAAAAAAAAATAATAATAATACAAGAACACAACTAACACCAATTTTTATAATTAATTATTATATATATTTATTTCAAATGCTATAAAATAAAAATAAAACAATAATTAAAGTAAAAAGTTACTGTATGTACTAAAACACTTGAAAACTGTAACCAAACATGGTCACTTGGTACTGATTTGTTCATCGTTCGCCGGCGTTAGAAATTGAAGAAAATCTATTCAGAGCTCGCTGCGTATGGCAAATTTCATCCGACGCCGTTATAGAATGTATTTTCATATACACAATTATGTTTTATTTTTGGCGACGAATATTCATGGCCAAAAATACGTCGCTCGTCCCAGTTTTGTTCCTAGCATAATGTATTTACAAAAAAAAACCATAACTCGAAAAATTTTCTTTAGGGAAAAATCATTTAGAGTTTTGGTAAAACTTTTAGCAATCGTTTCTAAAAAGGTGAATATAGGTACAAGATCATTGTGTAAACGTTGTATACATTATTAAATTAAAAAATGGGGAACACGGCTGACCTTGCAGGCCATCCCTGGAACTTCACGCTAAGTTCCATTTCAAAACGCTGAAAAATCCATACATTTTAGAGCAATTAAACAAAATATATACATAGTCCTTTATTTAATTTTCACCGTGATATCTCTCGAGTTACTTATCCTAATAAGATGAAGTTTATTTGAAAAAAAAAAACTTTTTAACGAAAATTTTATTTGCGAAAATTCTTAAAATCTACCTAACCAAATCGGTTCAATATATCACGAAACCTAAGATGCCAAGATTTTTACGCGAAAGTCCCGGGATTTCGGTAATAGCAAAAATATGGTGATTAACTTTTATATTGAATACATGAGTATGAGTTACCCTGTTTAACAGGCTGCCAGTTTCTTAAAACTGGCCCACTTGGGTCCTTTGGTCCATTTGTGATGGGGTTACCTTTTATCCTGTTAACTTTTACCCAGTTAAAATTCAAATATTCAAATATTTGAAATTGAATGATATCAGCATTTACACGTTGACTTTGTTGTATGGTTCTTAGGGTTCCGGACACCAAAAGTGTAAAGAACCCTATTGTTTTCGCTACGCTGTCCGTCTGTCTGTCTGTCTGTCACAGGCTGTTTTCTCGGGAACTGTAAGAGCTATGGACCTGCAATTTCAGAGAATATGTAGAACTTTGGCCGCTAAAACAACATATATATGACAGTTAAATATTAAAGGGTATTCTAAAGCGAGCAACGAAAAATGTTGCAATACAAATGTAATATGCTGACACTTATATTTACACTGATAGAAAAAGCGTCATAACCCTGATGTAATCTGACATCAATGCTATGTCAAGTGTCTTCATTTTTGACACCATGACACTTAACATCACGGTGATGTCAACCTTTACATCAGCTGGTCATCAATACCAATGATGACAAATCTATCATCAATGCAATGACACACCGACATCAGAGAAAGGACGAATTGACATCAATTTTATGTTAAATTGTCATCAATATGATGTCGCTGGTAGAAACCCCGTCGTAACGCTGATGTAATTTAACATCAATACTATGTCAAGTGACCCAATGACACTTTACATCATTATGATGTCAACTTTTACATCACCTGTCATTAATCGTCTTTGATAAACTATAATTAATATTATGGCGAAATAAATAAAAACTACAATATAATTATGTTTTTATTACAATAAGAATTTATTTTATTCATATAATATTTCTTATAAAAAATTTTCAGTTTTATTATATTACTTATTATTTTTTCTATCCACTTTTGCTTTGCTATTTATTAAGTTGATATAATTACACTTTTTTTTCTTTTTCTCCACAAGTAGTAGGAAGGCAACAGCAAATAACAACAAAAATAAAAATGCAAAGTAACTTCAAAAACAAACAAAAAGTGTAATCAAATCAACTTATAACAAATATTTAAAAATATGTATGCAATTTATACTTATAAATTTCGCTCACAAGAACACCACGCGGTACTATTTAATTAGCTTTAAAAACACAACTGATCTAGAACAAACAAACAGATTAGTTTTCTGCCACAACTTCTTTTATTTCATTTGTGTCAAGAGTATGTTTTTGTTGTTTTTCCGCGCTTTACTCTCTTCGCGCTCATTATATTTGATATTGATGACACATGTGATGACTATGTGACATCAATATAATGTGTCATACTATTGCTTGTTTCAACGTTTAACTTGTGTATGTATGCTGTACTGGCTTAGTTTTTAAAAGGTCTTGCGTATTTTATCTGTCATAGTAATGACGATAAGTGTACATCAATGCAATGTCATGTTTTTTAACTTTTTTAAAAATGTGTTTAAACACAAAAATAAAAAATAAAACAATAACATTTGTTTTAAAATACAAGCTACAAACATTATAACATTGTTTACCTATTTCTCTAATACATATTTTACAATTTAATAATATATAATAAGTGACATCGTATTGATGTCATTCCAATCATAGCATTGATGACACTTAAACTATGACAAAATTTAATAATGACTTTTGTCATTAGATTGATGTCAGTTTTCGTTGTATTGATGACATTTGTCATAACATTGATGTCAGAATTGTGATGATAGGTTCGTCATCAATGCGATGATACATTTTTCTATGAGTGTATATAGACACTTGAAATTTTCAAAGTTCATGTTAATTGGTGTAGTCTGTAGAATAGACTATACCACTTAACACCGATATTTAAAACAATAAAAATTAAAGGGTGTTCTATCAGTTAATGTAATTTTGACTATGTAATTTAGACAATATGCTGTATCTTGGTAAAATGTTGATATTAAAAAAAACGCTAAAACTAAAAAAAACAAATTAAAAAAAAATTTAAAACTTTAAAATGCGAAAAACGCTTGAAGGAAAACTAACAAGACGCCACAAAACTAAAAAAAACGCCGAAAACCGAAAAAAGTCGTCAAAACGAAAAAAAGCACTACAACATAAAAAAATCGCTAAAACTAAATATATCATCAAAAAACGAAAAAATCGCCAAAAATTAAAAAAAGCGCCAAAACGAAAAATTGTGCAAAAGTAAAAAAAAGCGCCTAAACTAAACAAAAATCGCCAAAAACCAAAAAATCACAAGAAACCGAAAAAATCTTCAAAACCGAAAAAAGGGCAAAAACTGAAAAAAGCGGCAAAACTAAAATAAATCGCTAAAACTAAAAATATCGTCAAAAAGCAAAAAAACGTTAAACCGAGAAAAAAACCAAAACCAAAAAAAAGGCCGAAAAAAAGAAAAAAATTAAAAAAACCAAAACTCGCAAACAAAAAAAAAACAAAAAAAAATCGCCAGAACGAAAAAAAGTGTCACACCTAAAAAAACGCTAAACTAAAAAAATCACCAAAAACCGAAAGAATCCCCAAAACCGAAAAAAGCGCCAAAACTAAAAAATCGCCACAACTAAAATAAATCGCTAAAACTAAAAACATCGTCAAAAAAGTGAAAAAACTTAAAAAAACGCCAAAACCAAAAACCGCAAAAACTAAAATATATCGCTAAAATTAAAAATTATCGTCAAAAAGTGAAAACCCGTAAAAAACGCAAAAAAAATCAGAAAAAACAAACAAATTGCAAAAAACGAAAAATAACCAGAAAAAACGAAAAAATCACGAAAATTAAAAAAGCAGTATTTCGGTTTTGGTGCTTTTTTAAATCGTCAAAAACAACGAAAAATACTTTAAAAATAAAAAAACTAAACTAAAAACGAAAAGGGATATACATATGGGTATTTCCACAGCCACTTTCTGTCACGATCGACGCCAATCAATTATATTGATTTTTTTAAAGCAACGTAAGCTTTTTTTACTTCTTCATATATTTGTGTAGCCCATAAGTAGCTCTACAGTTAGTAAAAGTTTAGGAAAAATTGAACCCGTTGATTCTGAAAAACAAGCTTACTTTCTTTCTGACGAACGTGACAGAAATGCCTATATGTGTATTCGTACGGAACCCTTCGTGTGCGAGCCAAAGTCGCACTTTACTTAATTTATTTTAATTAAATATCCCGAATGCCAAGTTTCGAAAACCCTTGTTCCGTTTGGTATCCCTAATACATACATACGGACATCATTGTAAAAATAGTGTGAATAGATTCCCATAACCTCAAAACTTCGAGATCTGATTAAAACTCGATTTTCGAAAATATGTTCGAATCAGTAACTTCCTACCTTTGGTTTTGGGAGGTTAAAAAAACATTCAATAATTTATGCTGTTATTTTTGGCGTTTTGGATAAGTAGTTAATTTAATACTTATTTCTTTGGAAATTGTATATCTGCTTTTTTAAGTAAACTTGTTGCTTTGAATCCAATCTTTCAAGTCAGTTTGGAACATATTTAAAGCGGATAGTATGGGCTGACACGTGTCTACTTTTAGTATATTTTATAATTCGTTTCTTAGTAATGCTAATGTGATAAATACCGGACATAAATAGTCAGTATTTTTTCGCTACTATTAATTAAAGATACAATTTTACTACACAGCTTTTGATAAAAAAAGAAGTAATAATATCTATAATATCGCCTCTAGTTCGGCTTAATGACACATATAGAGAAGCTTGGGCATCTGCGTAAATCTATTGCAAAAATAATACAAAAGGGGATTTAAAACAAAGTGGCACAAAAAGTGTTAAGGCGGTCTAAAGAGGGCAAAATGTTACTTTAGTCGCACAACGGTAACGCTGATACGCATTTTAGGGAGAATGGGAGGGGAGCATGTTATAAAAATGGAGCAAGATTTTTTTGCTTCAGTATGTGTATAAGTGTAAATAGATGTGTATCAATATTTATGATATTGGCTTATTTACATATACATATGTACATATGGATGTAGGTCTGTTGTTGTTGTTAGTTACATATGTAAAATGTCGTTATAAATGATGATGATGATGATGACGATTTTGAGTATTTGTAATGGGCAGTCAAAACAATGGCGAGGGAGAGGATGAGAAAAACGGTTAAAAATACTTGTGAAAGTGAAAGAGTAAAAGTAATGGTGAGTGTTTGTGTGTGTGTGTATAAAACAGTGAAATATGTTTGTTTGTATTAGTTTAGTATCCCATCTTTGTTTATACAGTTCACTACAGTTGCCAGTATAAGTTTTGGTGTATGTGAACAAATACGAGATGTGTGTTATGGATGGCACCATTGTGTCGTTAGTGTTTTATATGCAAATTTTTAACGACAATATAAAAAAAATAAAAATAATAATCCGTTTTATAATCTTTATTTGTTTTAATAGACAAGTATTAAAATGTATTACAACATGTAAATGAATTAATATTGTGCTCATAAGGTTTTACTGTAAATGATACTATGAAACACAAGGAAAAATTAAATAACAATATAAAGTTATTTAATTTTGGAAAATAGTTTGCCTTTGTCATGCTAAAAAAAAAATATATGTATAAAAAATAACACTGGCCTGCAGAAAAAAAGTTTTTCGGCCCTTTAAATAAAAACATGCGAAATATAAGGAGTTTAATGCGCCAAATTATAATCCATTTCAAATTTTTTTTATTCGCGTACTGATTTTTTGTTTTAATGGTTATGAACTATGTGACTTCCGAAATAGGACGATCGATCATGCTATCATAACCGGAGAACAGATTGCCTATTTTCGATCAACAAAATGTGCATTGACAACGATCAGCAAACTGCTAAAATATGCATGACAAAATTACCTTCAAATTTTTCTAACATAGTTTTAAGATTTGGCTAACGATTTCGGAGTTATTCACAAATTAGTATCGAAGAAAGTGCATTTTCATGTAAAATTAAAAATGTTTTTTTTCTTTCTAAAAACTCATACAAAATCCAAAGCTACAAATATTTTAGCTTGTAAATATTTTTCGTAAAGATAGATGTCTTACGAACTAAATAAGCCAAATATCATTATAATCGATGGATAAATGTTGATTTTATTAGCAATTAAGTGAATATACCCAGCAAACACAAGTTTAAAATAAGGCTTGATAACAACACTATACAAGAAGAAAAATGCCAAGGAGCACCGCTATATATTTTTTTGATGTATTATGGTCCTCTTACTATAAGAGCAGTCAAAATTTTGAAAATCTACAGACAATTAAAAATTTTTTTTTTCAATTTCGGATTTTAGAAGAGGCTCCTTTAGTGATTTTATCATAACTTAAAAAGGGTTTATCAAATTTTATTATAAAACCACTAGAAAACTTGAAGTAAAATTACCTTAAAACCGCTTGAACATTATTATTTTAAATACCCAATGGTTTCGGAATTATTCAGACTGCAATGGTGAAAAATATATTTTTTTTATGCAAAATTTTAATTTTTTTATTTATTGAAAATTTGTAAACAATTGGCAACAAATCATTATTAAACCTTATGCCAAACCTGTGTTTGCAGGTTTGGCATAAAGTACTTGAAAAGCATTTTCGTTCTAAACTTTTTCCAAACCAAAAATAAATTTATTACCGAAAGTACCTTTCAAATATCTGGGTATATTCACTTAATTGCTAATAAAATCAATATTTATTCATCGAAATCCATAACATAGAGATTATTTCGTTCATAAGACACATGTCTTTAAGAATCAGAGAAAAAGATAAAGTTTTAAACCTTTTATGAGCTTTTAAGGAGAAATTTTTTTTTAATTTTTCATAAAAAATCACTTTTTCTGAATCATTTTTGAATAACTCCGAAAGTGTGGATAAAATCAAAAAACTATATTAAAAAAGTTTGAAGGTAATTTTCTCATGCATATTATGTTGTTTTGTTGATTGAAATTGGGCATTCCATTCTCGAGTTAGGATGACATATACTGATGTACCTAGTCGAAATATTAGTCATGCCCATTAAATAAATCTGTACGCAATAGAAAAAAAGAACTGAAAACAGATTTTAATTTAGCGCATTAAACTTTTTATCTCACACATTATTATTTAAAGGACATTTACGAAGTTGTTGGGAAAAAACTATCTTTAAAAAAAATTTTTTTTTCTCAAAAACTAATAAAAATTCGATATCGACAAAAAATCTGCTCTTACTCTGTCCCCGTGAAGCCTAATATGTAGCAAATAAAACGAGCCATAGTTCATTGAAATCTATGATCTAGTTTGTGATTTCTACACAACAGTGGCACGCATACACTAAAATCTATGAGTGCTACTGTTCTATAGAAATTAACTGCATTAAGGAAGTAATACATGAAAAGCTAACATCTACTACATGTCAACAGCACTCATATGTTTTGTTTATGCCGTTCTCGAGAAAAATTTCTTTTCGTATGAATTTTGCCACATCCCTGATAAATTTTTTTTCAACTTATATTTTTTTCAAGACCAATATTCTATAAGGTACTTAAAATTTATTTTTTTTAAGACTCACAACTTTAGTTTCATTATAAACTTTTAAACTTTCTATTTCGTTTGGCTTTCTTTCGATATTTGCAGACATTTACTTAAGAAACTTGAAACTGCATATGACATAATTTTTTTCCACATGCATATCTCTTTTTTTTTATTGTACATATATTATTGCTCTTACTTTCCATTAATATTTGCCCTTGTCAACACAAAATTTATACTTGCAAATGCTTAAAAACACAGCAGCACAAACATGCATAAAACAACAAGTTGGAAACTGTAGTATCAAGTATAAAATTTGCAAAAATACAAATATAATTTTTCCAGCAAAAAATTAAAATAAATACAGCAAACATCAATGTAAGACAGCACATGGCTGTTTCAAGAATTTTCAAGTTGTTATATTTTGTTTTGTATATCATAAATAGTTTAATAGTGTATTGCCACGACAGTCTCTTGCGTAATATGCAGGGTGACATAATATGCTTTAAAAAATTTTGAGAGAGGGGGATTTGGCTTATTTGAAATTATTATAATTATAATTATAATTATAATTATAATTATAATTATAATTATAATTATAATTATAATTATAATTATAATTATAATTATAATTATAATTATAATTATAATTATAATTATAATTATAATTATAATTATAATTATAATTATAATTATAATTATAATTATAATTATAATTATAATTATAATTATATAATTATAATTATAATTATAATTATAATTATAATTATAATTATAATTATAATTATAATTATAATTATAATTATAATTATAATTATAATTATAATTATAATTATAATTATAATTATAAGTATAATTATAATTATAATTATAATTATAATTATAATTATAATTATAATTATAATTATAAGCACGAAAATAGTACTCATAATAAAATAAGCTAATTTTAGGAGCAATAGTGAGTAATAGTTAAGAGTTATATGCACCACCGTGTGAACATGGTGCAGGATATGATAACAATGACGTCAGTTGCATATGCAATACACTTTCGCACACATTTATTACACACGTTTAAACTTAAAATGCTTTTTTTGTATTCTATAGCACACATTTAGTAAAAAATTTTAAAAGAAACAGAAAACATTTGCATTAATGCATAATAGAGCATGTATGAACATGTATTAGCGTGCTCTTCATATGCATATACGCAATGACATCTTTTGCTGGAAAAATCTAAATTATAGTGAAAGCTATAAACCATCCAGAAATATAAAAAAATTTTCTGGTACATTTATCAACTAATACCAGTCATAAAGCCAAAAACTGAAATAACTATAATTTATAGTTTACTAGAAACTTATTATATGATACTCCCAAAATAAGGCACTGATAAAAAATTCAACAGACAGAAAAGAACAAAAAAAAAAAACAATGGATCCTTGTAAATAACTCGGCGTTTCGTATATCGAAATCGGGCATAGCCTTCTCGAGTTATGGTAAAATAAACTGGTGTACCTAGTAGATATGTTGGTCGTGCCCATTAAAAAAGTCTGTACGTGATAGAAAAAACCTGAAAACGGATTTCAAGTTAACGCATTAAATTCTTTATATTCGACATATTTTTATTTCAATGATATTTTCTTTGCAGACCAGTGTATGTAATAATTTTAGAGTTGAAATTTTAATAGCTAATGTTCGTTTAAACTTCCATTTTGTAGGTGGAAGGTAAACTACAGCAACGCAAATATTGTTCAAAATACATTTTGCAACTATGTTCGTTATGGTACGTTGTGCATATGATATGCGGCATATAAATGTTTTCTATGGGGGGGGGGGGGCTAAAACAAATTTTTCGGTGCTGCCATTGTTTACCGGGGAAGTTCTGGGACTTTAGTGAGATTTTGGTCCAAGTTTTTGGGAATCCAGGAAACTTCTGGGATCTTGAGGAAATTTTTGTCCTAGTCTTTAACGAATTCGCGGAATTTCTGGGGTTTTTTCTCCTAGTGTTATGCATTTCGGGGAATTTCTGGGATTTTGGGGTGATTTTTGTCCAAGTTTTTGGGAATCATTGGCTCAGGTTTTTTTCTTGCTTAATGAAAATGTCTCAGCTGAGAAGTATCGCCTAAGTATCGTTTAAGTATCGTTTAAATATCTTGCAGGCGATAGTTGCTTTTTGTTGACGAATTATCTTCTTTATTATCTTCTTTTACTTGTTTTCATCAAGGTACGTAAAAGTTTTGTTTTTAAATTATAACTTTTATTTTTGATGGGCGTCATGGGCGATAAAGATGAGCGGGAGTCTAACATAGCGACCAGACGTGTCCGGCCGATAGTTATTGGCAATGGCATAAGACCGAAAGTAGCCGCGCGATGACATAATGCCGAAAGTAGTAGACCGAAGACGCACAGTGGTTCCGATTTGAAAAAAGGGTCTTAAATCTGTATCTTTGAAACTTGCGATCCGAGCTATAGGGTATCAAAATTGATTTCCTTGGGCGTGAAAAATATTGTTCTTTTCACAACTTTAAAAAATATTAACCGATTTCAATGAATATACTTCTGTTGTAAAGTTTATAAATTGGTTAACAAAAACCTATTTATCCATTAAGATATATTGAATATTTTCAAAGATATTTGGATTTTAATATAAACATTTTTGGTTTTTGGCCTCGACTTTGTTCTCAATTTCGTAAATATCACCGGTAATAGCATAGCTAAAATTTTCAAAACAAAATATTTACAATTTTTAACACGATTTTTTATAAAATGCAGAAAAAATTAATTGGTTACCTCAATTCATCTAGTCGTGAAAAAGAATCAAAGTCAAAATTCGTAAAGTTTTTTTTAATAAATATTAAAGAAAAAAACATTAAAAAATGAAGTTTAACACAGTTTTCATGAAGGTAAATGAAATGCTTCTGAAAACTTGACTATTTTTAGAAAATGTGATCTTCTGGCCACATTTTAGGCTGGGTGGCAATTAAAAGGGAGATTAATTATATTAAATATATCCAATACAATTTGCAGAGCAATTTGAAAAACGCGATGGGCGTTTTTTTCGTAAGTGATTAAATTACAATTCCGTTAGAAAAGTTTTAAAATTTCGTCCAATGCTGGATGTAGCTTTCATGATTTATGGCCCTTTTCACAATGTGTGATTAAAAGCTAACGAGGACTTTAACGGCAAGTTCGACATACACAACTTGCCGTTAAAGTCCCTGTTAACTCTTAATCGTACATTGTGAAAAGGGCCGTTAAGCGCTTTAAAATTTAAAACGCAGTAATTTTTGAAGTGTATGCTTTTGAAAAATTGAAAGAAAAATTTAGTTTTGAAAATTTTTTGAGAAAAACTTCCAACAGTTAAGCTTTATAATTGCCGAAATTTAGCCATTTCACTACTACATTCATAGAGATAAATTTCTGTGTTATTAAGGATTTTGTTAAACATCATTTATTATTGTACTGCCCAAGAGCTTTCCCTGAGTGTAGAGCTGTACCGCGCAGGTTTTCTAGAAACGGTAATTTTACCGGATTTATTATTTTATATTGCAAATTTTCTATGTCTCTGTCAGATTCCAGCCGCCTTCCTAAGAAACAATTCGACACACCGACTACGGTTTATTATTGTACTGTCGTTAACGCTTATTCATAAAAAAATTAGAAATATATTATGCCAATTAATTAATTATCTTTCTATCGTAAATAAAAATTTTACTGATGCCGATCCTCGAAATATCGGCGATATATCGGTATCGTGGTGGATATTGTGTGCATTATTCATTTTTTGTTTTTTCCATTAAACCTTAATTTATTTTCTAAATTCATTATTTTTATTTCTGGCAAATGAAACATTTATAAGTATTTTTTTTATTTTGCCTTGACTTTCTCTTGCTTTTTCGTTACTTAATTATACATATAATTTTTTTTTTGCTTAACATTTTTTTGTGCTTGTATGACACGTTTTGTCTTTGAGTTTCACTTACAATTTAACATGTTAACTTGACAAGAGTTTCACCTCCACTTCCTCTTGTTAGAAATCAAAAAAGGCTTTTATGTTTTTTGTGTTCTGATCCAACCCTTTTTATAAAATGCAAAAAAAATGTTTGCCACAGAAGAAGAGTTTTCGTCATTAACCTTTTGCTAGTGAGGACTGATTATGATTACTCTTGTTGTGTGTATGTGTGTCTGTGTGGATGAGTGTGTGTGGATGTGTGGTTTTGTAATATTTTTTTAAGCTGAAATATTAAAGAAGTACATTTGAATCAGTTTTTTGTTAAAAGAAAAGCTTGTAAATACATTTTTTATTTCACGAGAATATAATTTTGTATGTAAATAAAATTATATTGCCGTTTCATGTAGTTCTTGTGTTGTGGTGGCGTATACTTAATATTTAATTATTTGTGAATTATGCATTACTCATACGCGACCCGTACCAAAAATAATGAAACTTGCATACTGCTTTGCTAATAATATGATTGTATTACATGGCGTATACTTTATATATTATTCTATTATACTTTTACGGCCCTTTTCACAATGTACGATTATGATTTAACGTGGACTTTAACGACAAGTTCGGCATACAAAACTTGTGGTTAAAGTCCAGGTTAATTTTTAGCCCCACATTGTGAAAAGGGTCGTTAGTCTACTTACCAGGAACAGGTTAATTTTTATTTATTTTAAATTATACTGGACAACACAAATAAAAACATTAAATGGTTCTAACAATTGATTATCTCAGAGATCACCAAAGAAATATAAAGGTGCATCGGTGTTTACGTCTTACACTCATGTTAGGGGGTGTGAAAGTTCCGCTCCTTTTGCACGTTGTTATATTGACTCGGTGTATTAAATCTTGTAAAACTTACCTTTAAGGTATAAGATGTGCTTAGCATTTTTATGTAAAACATCACGACAAACATTTTCAGTGAATATATCAACCCTCTAACTCTTCGCGGTATGGGTCTTTTTGTCCCTTTATTAAAAAAGAGGTAACAAAATTCCCTACAGTGGCGATATTGAGAGTTAAAATACTCAACAGATATGTTCCTCGTGCTGAATCGATCTATTTTTCCTAGATTTAACTAAGAAAAGTCAATGAAATCAACTCTTTATGCAAAGCGTTAATTAGAATGCACGATAATTTTTAAATACATTTATGATTTTTGTGTTTATGTTTATAAAAAAGTTTTCAATATTTTACAATACTAGAAACAAAAGCAATTAAAGAATTAAAGCTTTAAAAATTTCAGTTGTTTCTTTTTAATGTTTAAATTCGCTTATTTGCGTAAATTTTTGCTAATATTTTTCTTTTATATCAACAAATTACAGTTTAACTACTTTTTAGTACATATTTGTTTTATCATGAAAAGTATATTTTAATTAGGCTTTCCGCCATTTTATTTCAAAGTAAAGTAAGAAAAAAAACTCGCCAAAAAATGACAAACACTCCATAAAAAAGAAAAATAAAAAAAAAATGAAAAAATAAAAACATTTAAGATAAAAAAATATTTAATGGTCAGCTTAAAACTATTTAAATGAAAACCGCAAAAAAGTTATTTACAAAAAGCATTTTCCTTAACATAAAGAACGGAATAAATTACGAATAAGACTCAGTAGTACCAGTTTATATAAAATGTGCTTGTTAAAAAAATCGCGATAATTAAGATAAAGAAATCAAATAAGCCGGAGCCTTAAGGTAGGCTATACAAAAGATGTTTATTGCTGGCCCATTAACTGACAAGGGCCAGGGTAAACAGAAAAAATTTTTACTGCATTTTTTTTTTTCAAAAAATATATTTTTAAAAAGGTACTGTTTTCTAAAAGGTACTTTTTTCTAAAAGGTACATTTCTCTAAAAGGTACTTTTTTCTAAAAGGTACTTTTTTCGAAAAGGAATTTATTTCTAAAAGGTACTTTTTTCTGAAAGGTATTTTTTCTAAAAGGTACTTTTTTCTAAAAGGTACTTTTTTCTAAAAGGTACTTTTTTCTAAAAGGTACTTCTTTCTAAAAGGTACTTTTTCTAAAAGATACTTTTTTCTAAAAGGTACTTTTTTCTAAAAGGTACTTTATTTTAAAAGGTACTTTTTTCTAAAAGGTACTTTTTTCTAAATGTACTTTTTTCTAAAAGGTACTTCTTTCTAAAGGGTACTTTTTTCTAAAAGGTACTTTTTTCTAAAAGGGAATTTTTTTTTAAAAGGTACTTTTTTCTAAAAGGTACTTCTTTCTAAAAGGTACTTTTTTCTAAAAGGTACTTTTTTCTAAAAGATACTTTTTTCTAAAAGGTACTTTTTTCTAAAAGGTACTTTATTTTAAAAGGTACTTTTTTCTAAAAGGCACTTTTTTCTAAATGTACTTTTTTCTAAAAGGTACTTTTTTTTCAATGTACTTTTTCTAAAAGGTAATTTTTCAAAAGTTGTCTTTTTCGAAAGGGCACCTTTTTCTAAAAGATACTTTCTTCCCAAAAGGTAGTTTTTCCTAAGAAGTTCATTTTTAAACGACTTTCTTCAAAAATATAAATTTTTCTGAAAAAAAAATCCTTTTTTAAGTACCTTTCGTACAAACTTTAACATTTAAAGGCACTTATTTAAGCATTTTGTATACTTATGAAATATATTTATTTAAATAAAGCTTGAATAATATAAATATTAATAATAAACATGAAACTTAAAGCAGCAAGAGATCTCTTTAAAAGCTGAATGTCATACAAAAACAGGCAAAAGAATAATATAAAACGGTTTTTATTTATAGCATGCTATTCAAATATATTAACACCTGTAATTTAAAAGTAAGTTGTGAGCAAAATTATAGAAAAAATAATGCAGAATTAATATTAAATAGCTTTCAGCATGCCTAAGAATTCAGGAAATTTTGGGAGGACTTTATTAAGATTTGAAAAACTTGTCTTTTTTATATGAATATTTATTGCACATTTGTGTGCCTATTATATTGCTCCCCTCTGTTTCTATGCAAATGTATTCACTAAATTAATGAATAAAATCTTAAGAACTAACATATATTTTATATTCTTAGTTTGAAGGAGGCATTTAATTAAGATGAGCTTTAGATAAACATGGCCGACCTTAAACTTTTAGCTAACAAACTATTGATTTTTTTATATATGTATCTTTTGTTGTAAATAAGAAATAAAAAAGTTCAAAAAGCAAAGTTGAAGTTCAGGGCTGTAGGAGATAAAGTTTTCTTGTTCGTAATTAAATTGATGTGGAGCGAAATATCAATTAAAGAAGTACTATTAGAAGGAAAGTGACTATACAAAGAGAGGATCTATATAAAAAGATTTCTAAAATAAATATTTTTAGTTAAATATACCTTCTAGACAGAATTTAACTTTCTTACTCAGCTATTTTGATTATTAAATTTCCTTCTTTTTTTCTTTTCTTTGCAGCTTCAAATTGGTACAAAAAAGGAATTTTAAAGAGTCTTAAATAAATATCTTATCATATACATATAAAAAAATAAACAAACGCCTTAAACTATGCTTTAAATTATTATTGATTCTGTTGCTGTTGTTGTTGTTTTATTCACTCTCTCTCCTTTTTTTTATCAATATCTATCACAAATACCAAAATGTATACTCATAACTTTTAAAATAACAAGACTGATTATAAAGTTGCCGCTCTACACAATGTTGCTAAACAACCTCAACCTACAACACCGTTGTTGCCACATGCCCAGCAACATCACATACAGCATTAAGAAATGAACTGGCCAGCTAAAATGCTAAAACAACAACATGTCTCTTAGAACAAAACTTTTGCAATTAATTTAGAAAAAAGTAAAAAAAAAATAAAAAAAAATAAATAAAAAGTTAGAAAAAAATTAATTTTGAATAAATATAGTAAGATTAGAAAATCTAAATTTTTTTTAACACGGTGTTACAAGAAATTCTGTAAAAATTAGTTCAAAAAGTAAAACCAACAAAATGCCGGGCGGAAGAAGGGGTCTAGTTGCTCCACAAAATACATTCCTGGAGAATATCATCAGGAGATCCAATTCACAACGTAAGTTTTAAATTTTAATTTAATTTACTTACATTATAAAATACTATGAAAAACATTTGCAAAGCAGTGTTGTTAAGCACTGTTGCTAACCATTGTTGCTAAGCACTGTTGCTGAGCTTTTTTTTCTCAACATTTTTGCTATAGTTTTGTAAAAGAAGTTTTAGATATATGTGGTTTTTGTTTTTCAATTAATTTCTATATTTAAACCATTTTTGTCATTCTCTTAATTGGATTCTTTTCTTAAAAAGGCCAAATACACAACTTCAGTGACAATATAGCGGAGTGACATGTTCTACAAAAATATTTGCCGTACAATTCTACTATTGGTATTTAAAACACACCCGAATTCCAGACTCAAATTGATCACCAAAAATTATTAAAAATTTAAAATGTGTTCAATATTTTTCTATAAAACGCCATGAGAACTTTTTTTTTAATATTTCAGCCAACTATATCGCCGCTAAATTGGAATTTTTTGTCCCTTTTTAAGAAAGGGATTAGGGAGTAGATCGTGTAAATGTTGTTTTTAATTTACACTGAAACATTTGCTTAGAAACATTTTTATTTGGAAATTAGCAACAACATTTATCGTATACAACAAGTTATGAATTGAATAAATAAATATATTAAAGAAATATACAATTTTTGTTTAAAATTATTTGTTTTCAAGCTTCTTTCAGTTTTAAATGCTTGTGTAAACGTTTCTGAAAAAAATATTGATGTAGCACTATACCAAAACATTGTTTAACAATAACGTTTAGCAACATTTTTTATAAAAAAATTTTATAGCTAAAATTTTAAAAATTAAAACCTGTTACTTACTGTGTTCAAATTTGTGAAAGATGTTCAGCAACATTGATTATTTCGTACGAAAAATATGACATGTACCCCATATTAACTAGCCCTTAAACTATGCTACATTTTCTTACGTTTGTAAAAAAACTCCATGTGTTTTTTGTAAATTCCATGGGAAACAAATGCCACTCTTATTGCTTTGCATGAACACTTAAAATGTTGCAGTTACATTTCATTTGTTTTACTCAACAAAAGCATAGTACAACTTATGCAACAATTTTTCAAGAGCAATTCATGACAATATTTTTTAATGTATTTTGATAGCATTTCTCGTGAAATGTTGAACACAATTCTAGGCTTAAAGACGAAATTTTTATTTTAGCTGCAAATATTCAATTGGATCTATTAAACTAAAATTAGAAAACATGTTGAAGCAACATTTGCAATACTGTAACAAACAAAACTATGTAGCAACATTAGCTGTAATTTTTGGTGTTTGGGTAACAAGACATATTTCTAACGTGTTTAATTATGTTTCATATATTTTGAAAGGCTAATGTTGAGACTAACGTATGGGTGATTCTTTTTAGCCGGGTGTGACCATTTTACACAGAGTTTTTTGTTCTTATAAATCAAGAACATAAAATTAGTTAATTCAAAAATGATATACGACTTCCAATGATGTTAAGTTTAAAGTCGTTGAATAACAGGAAGACACTGAAAGAACACGATTTCTGTTCATTAGAAGGCTGTGACGGGCGTGACTTTATAAATCTTAATTCTAAAGAATTATGACTTTTAGGATAAGTTCTGTAAGGTTTTCACTACAACGTATACAATAATTTTGGCGCAGTTAATTTACAAAAAATTTTTTTTGATTGTACAGTAAAACCTAACTATAATGAATCTTCATGGTAATAGAAAATCGCTTCATTATACAGAAACTATATTTTTTCCACTTTCAGGTATTTTAGTTTGGATAACACTATTTCATTTTTCTTCTTCAACAAAAGCTTCCAATACATTTAGAAATTTATATATAGAGAGAGCTTCGTTGTTCACTATAGAGAAGTTCGCCTGTATTAAGTATGTATATACTGCCTGTTCGCTGATGTCGAAGGAGTCCTTTCTTTCGCACAATTACATTTAAAGCAATAACAAAATCTTTGAATTTGTTTTTGCTTTAAATGTAATTTGTGCGAAAGAAAGAACTCCTTCGACATCGGCGAACAGGAAGTTAATGTTTGAAAAAAATTTTTTTTCTTAAAATAACAATTTTTATAATAATACGGGTGTGACTGATGGCTGTGACCGATGTGTGTGAGCGACGGGTGTGACCGACTGGTGTGACCTAGTACAAAAGACTGAAAAATTTAAAGCAATAACTCTTTTTGGTTGATTTCGTTAATACAAATAATATAAAGATAATTTCATAAGAAAATAAGACGTTAAATTATTTGCTACCCGTAGAGCCGTTTTACGTGGAATTGCTCATATACTTAAAAGCAAAAATTTTAAATTATTTCTTAAATTTCTAGAGCTCCTACAAACTTGCTTCGCCCTCTAAAAGGAATAAAAAAGTTTGTATTGGTAAATTTTTAAATATTAAACAAATTTTTGCTAGCATCATGTTGCTGTAAAAGTTTATCTTTATATATTACAAATTTTTCCGTCTCAAATTTACAGCGAATAATTTTTCATATCCAAATATCCACATTTAATTGTAACTGTATTAAGAACACTTGCTACAACATAGTTTTTGTACTGCCAGTGTTGATAATAAATCAACGAACTGCAATTTTTAGTCTTGTGTGGTTTGGTATATGGCTTTAGTGGGTAACCCACATGAGGTTTTTACATTTATGGTGTATGTGTGTATATTTCATGATGAAACAATATTTATTGTTTCAAGTAACAATCATTATTGCCACAAATATATGTATGCTCGAATGTGTTGTTATATACATACAAATAGAAACATTTAAATTTTAAGCACACTTGTTTCTCATAAATATAAAAAAATATATTTTGATGCAGATTGTAGCTTCAATACACAAGTGACGTCAGTATGTAGACGCTACGAGGTGATAATATTTTATTTAGTTTGTTGTAAACGGATATTTGTGGTGAGGGTTTTGGCTGGGAGGAGTTTATAACTGAACTTTGATGGAAGAGCTTAAATGCTTAAATATTTTAATAAAATTTAAATAACTTTTAATACAAAAATATATTTGATTAGCAACATGCACCAAAATATTATCTAAATTTTTGCTTAAAATAATTAATTTTTGTTCAAATTTAAGAAAAAAGTTCGGCACATAATATAATTAAAACAGTTTTTATTTACAACATATACATATTTAAATGTTTATATTTTTAACGCAACATGCTGCTAAGCAAATATATTGTTAATATACATACATACCTATTTCTTAAAACAAAGCCAAAAATTAGCTTTAAAGATTTTGTAAACATATGGCAGCTAAGCATTGCTGGTAAACACTATTGCTAAGCATTGTTGCTACCATTGTAAATATATACAAAGCGTGTCAAAATGTATGAAATCTTTTTGTAGACATTTTGTTTTTATTGAAAAATAAGATATTTCTGTTGGCTAATTTTCTTTATTCGCTCTATTTCATTATGGAACGTATTTGGATACCCATTCTGATTAGTAAAATGTGACTTATCTCATTTGTGAATCGTGAAAAAATTATCTCCTTAGGGAAAATAGCTGTTTCCAGCTACACTCTTTTCAAGTTTCCAAAAGTTAGTTCTTATTTTACGAGATGCTCTCCATTGCTTTATCTTTGTAAGAAACCCATTTGTTTTTTAAAATTCTACGCCAAACAAATGCCGCTCAAATTATTTCGTATGTTGACTTAAAATGTTGTAGACACATTTCATATGTTCATCTCACAAAATAAACAGAGCATTACTTTTGCAACATATTTTCATCAATAACTCGTACCAATTTTTTTAAAATGTATTTTAAAAGCATTCCTAAAATTAGCACATGAAAAATACTTGCATTGCAACATGTTGCTAGAAGAATGTGAGAAATCGTACAATTTCATTTCAAGCTTGATGACTTCTAAATGCTTTGCAACATTTTAAGTAAATTTTTGAACAATTTTGAATTTGAACATATTGTTGAAAAAGGGCCCAAAATACTGGCATTGAAACTTTTCTTTTGCAACATTTGTTCACAAACATCTGATTGATACATGTTTGTATAAAAATTAAATGGATTTAATTTGATGCAATGATAAATATTTTTCAATAAAATTTTGATCATCTATGAATACTCTCTATAGGCAACATGCTGCAAACAATATTTTATGTAATGTTTTAAATAGATTTTTGTATAAACTCTTTTTCCTGTAGTCTAAACCATTTTTTTTTTATTTTGTAAATTTGTTTTTAAACGAAAAACGATCACATACAATACCCTTGTTTAGATACATGAAACATTTTTTATAATAACTTTGTTTATATGGTGTTCTTCACTATCTTCAAAACATTTACGAAAAGCTAAGTTTGTCTTAACAACTATTAGAGGTTTTAATTTTGAAAATATGCTTCTTGGCTTTACAATCAAACAAAGTTTGTGTACAGTGTTTTAAGAAATCTTGCCATAAAGCTTAGTACTCTCGTCACTCAAATTTGTGAAAAAAGTCAAGCAACATCGACTATTTTGTAGGAAACATTTTTAATGCAACCAATATTAACTAGCCCTTGAAACTATGCTACAATTATTTACGTTTATAAAAAACTCCATGTGTTTGTTGTAAATGCTACTCATATTATTTCGCATGAAAACTTAAAATGTTGCAGATTCATTTCAAGTGAAATGTTCAACAGAGTACTAGGCTTAAGCCTACTACTCTGTTCAAATTTGTGGAAAAATTTTTGTGCAACATTGATCAGTGTAATTTCTCCCTTTTCACACATTTTAATAAATTTTTATTCTCTTTTAGCTAATCTTTTGTCTAATTTATAATTAATATGATCCAACAAAAAAAAAAACTCCAAAGAGGATTTTTCTTTAGTTTTATTTAACATGCAATCTTTTTTAATATTTACTAATTTTTGTTGCGAATACAAAAACTTTTAATAACAAACCCAACAAAATTATAATTATCTGGTATTAATAAGTGTCTAAATATCTTATAAATTTCTCTCAAGTATTAATTACAA
The DNA here is from genome assembly GCA_956483635.1 of Panzeria rudis. Lineage (NCBI taxonomy): Eukaryota > Metazoa > Arthropoda > Insecta > Diptera > Tachinidae > Panzeria > Panzeria rudis. The sequence goes on from OY101451.1 coordinate 89,795,921, forward strand.
GTGCCCTTTTCTAGCGAAAGATAAAAGAATAAAAACAGTGCATATTTAAGAAAGAAGACACATAAAACATGATGAAGTTTGTGGTGGGATAATAAATAGAAGATATTCTACCTCCATAAGCATTAAATAATATTGCTTTATTTTCAAGATATATATTTTTTAATTAAAGTTTAATTTAGCTTTAAAGCTATAAATTACTTTTGTTAAAATTACTTTTCATTCTTTCTCAAATCAATTGAACTTTTATTTAGTTAAGCTTCAAAAGAAGGCAATAATAAATCTTACACAAATGTATACCCTTTAAAATATACTTCATATATTGTTAAATTAATAAATATTTAAAATATTGCTCTTATAAATTGTTATAACACAATTATTTCTATTAATTTAAGCTTAAAAGCAGGCAACATTTTTTTAATATCTGTTTTGCTTCATCGATGTTTAATTCTTAATTTTATTTCATTCAAATCATCCAAAAACTTTTAAATATCAAGGCAATTGTTAATCACTGCTAAAAAGTAGGCAATATTGTTTAAGCACTTACCACAGCCCTGTAGTATGCTTTAGTTTCAATTTACTTTACTATAATCTCTTTATAGCATATAATTTCAAAACATATCTTTATGTGTTTTAGTACAATTTAACATGATTTTATCTAGTATTCTAATAAATCCTTTTGATTTATATAGAAAAACATGTTTATAATTTTTATCGCTATTATTTGTTGTTTTCATATTTCTAGCAGCACAATAAAATTGTTATTAAGCCTTTTTTCAAACACTTCAGAACATAAAATCTTTATACATTTATGATTAAATCTTTATACATAATGGCTAAACCTATTGACTACATTTTATGTGAATGCTACCCGCTGTTAATAGCGCACAAAATCTATTAACAATAGCACGGCGGGACGAAGAAAGAGAGAGAGAGAGAGATAGTCAAGTCTATTTAGGAATTTTCTAAAGAACTTGTAAAGCAGAGATGAAATTTTTCTTACAATTGTCTTTAAACTAAAAAAAAAAGAAAATTTTTTCTCATATGTATTAAACTCACACAATAAAGCATACTTTAAGGAGCCAAAGTAAAATAGTCACAATAAACAAGGGAAAAGTATAAGCATTCTTAGTCAAAGTGGTATAAATTTGGCATTTAATCTAAATCTTATTATTTTTTGTTAAATTTTATAAAAATTTTAAAAATCCAGTTAGGGGAGATTTTCGAATAATTTGTAGGAATTTCTTTTTATCTTACCGCAACATATAAATGAATTAATTAATGCATTTCTGCATCAAAATTTAATTATCTTCCACAATATTTTAATAACAAAAATAAATTGTTCTCACTTAGGTTTCAGAATCAATGTCGAAAAAGGGGAAGTTTATTTAAAATCTGAAGAGTACTATCGGTAGGAAAGTAATATTTACCAATAACAAATTAACAAAAAATCTTCACAAAAGTAAAATTCGTAAGAGAGACCGAATTAGATCATTTATATTTTTAGGCCATTTTTCTCATTTATTACCTCATAAAATTAAAATCGTGTTGATATCCCCCTATTCATGTTTCTTTCTGTCTTTTATTTTATACAATTCTCATTTAACTTTAAACGATTTAATCGCAACACTGTTAAGTTACAAAATGCTCTTAGTATTCTTTCGGGAAGATTTTTGGTAAAATTTTTGTAATAATCGGGAAGAGTTTTTTCCCTCCAATTTGCAAAAAATTCATATAGGAATGAAAATGCCAAATTGGTGATGTTTATTTAGAAGTATGTATCTAAAATGGGGAAGCTCAGGGAAATGGGGAAGTTAAGAAGGATATAAATTAATTCTCGCAAACAATATGTGCAGTTATTATTGCAAATTTTATATAAGCAAATTTTTAATTAAAATAATTATTAATTTACAATCTGCTATAAATGGGGATTATGGCTTTTATATTGGGAGTTCGATTGCAAAACATCGAATCATTAAAACTAAGCATTATTTTATTTTAGGTGCTCACTTTATTGATTCAAAAATTGAAATAGCTTAAATTACACAAATCCCTTTTTGGAGATTTTTAATTTGATTTCGGGAAACACAATTTTTAAAAGCAATTTCTTTCCAAAAGTGAATTGAAGCTTGTGTAATAGTTATTTTCATATTCATAAAAAAAAGAAATTGTGTTTTAAAAGAAATCATCTAGTTAGAAGATTTTTGTACTTCATTTTGGGAATCTGACTTTAGTTTCGCAGCTCCTTTAGATTGTTTTTATCCCAAAGACAAATCTTACATATTCAAAAAACAAAATCGTATTTTGAAAAATATCGGTTTTCAGGGGATTTATATACTTGATTTTGGGAATTCAACTTTAGCTCCGGAGTTTGCTTACAAGATTAAAAAAACGAAAACTTTAAAATAGCGAACTTTATTTACAAATATTTAAGCTGCGGAAGCTTAGATAAATGGAAAAGTTTCAGAAAATGGGGAAGCTAAAGAAGGACATAGTGTCATTATTGCAAACATTGTTTTTACTTAATATGGCCGCATTTAATACAAAGCTTATGATTTTAATTAATATAATTTTTATTTTAAAAAATTCCTTAGAAGGGGATTTTTGATTTTATTATGGGAATCTTATTAATGAACATGGACTTATGTGAATTAAACATCATATGTATTTATGTGTACATTTAATCGACTCGAATATTCATAGAGCTTAAATTATACAAATCCATTTTTGGGGATTTTTAATATAATTTTGAGAATCTTAAATTTGCTTAAGCACTTGGTTTCCAAAAGTGATTTTAAGTATATATTATAATAATATTTTCTCTCATGTTTATTCAAAAAAATTTTGTGTCTGAAAATTAATTGGGTCCTCAGGGTATTTATGTACTTGATTTCGGGAAGAAAACGGTGAAGCGAAGGAAGGATATAATTTAATTTGTGCAAACAATATTTTACTTAATATAGCTGCATTTAATACATAGTTAATAATTGAGGGGCTTAAAAGCAAAGGGGTACAAGTGCAAAAAATAAAATTCTGAGTAATTAAGCTTTAAAGTTTTTTGTTCCCATGCATTTCATATATAATATTTTTGGTTTTTAATACAAACTCTTTTGAGGTCATCGTACAGGTCTACATTTTTGTAAAGTGATAGATATTGGTATTAAGTGTGTTTATTCCTGCATATAACTCAATGTTTATAGTTTTGGCACTTTTATCCCTTTGCTTTTCACCCCCTCAATTTTAAATAACATAATTCTTAATTTAAAAAATTTCTTAAAAGGCGATTTTGGATTTTGTTATGGGGATCTTATTAGTGAACATGGATGGACTTGTTTTAATTAAACATCATTTATATGTATGTGCTAATTTAAACAACTCAAAGACTAATAGAGCTCAAGTTAAAAAATCCATTTTCGGAGATTCTTAGTTTGGTATTGGGAATTAACATTTTTAATTCCTACTGGTTTCCAAAAGAGAATAAACCCCTAATGAAATAAAATTATAAAACCAAATTGGTCAATAAACAAAAACTTTATAAAATTTTTTTTTTATTTTTTTCTTATATTCATTAAATATTTTTTTGCGTATCAAAACACATCTGCTCGTCAGGGAATTTACTTACTTGACTTTGGGATTTTCACTTTAGTTCTGGAATTCGCTTAACATTTTTCTTTTTAATATTTTTAAAGGCTGAGTTCGCACAAGGTAATGAAAAACATACGAAAATGTTTAAAATAGTGAAATTTATTTACAAATACCTAAACTGTGGAATTTTAGAGAAATGGGAATGCTTCAGAAAGTGGGAAAGCTAAATATGAAAAAAATATTTTTGTACATATTATTGCTACGTTAAACAAAAGGGTTGTGGTTTTTATAAACAAAGTTCCTAAACTTACGAAAAATTAGTTAAAAAGAGATTTTTAATTTGACTTTGGGAATTTTATTTTTGTTTAAAGTAAACGTTATTTCAATATATATGCTGATTTAAATGATTCAAACCTTGATAGTGTGCAAATTTAAACAAATTCTTATTGGGGATCTTAGGTTTGATTTTGGGAATTGATGCTTTATGTCAGGAATGCTTCAGAAACTTGGGAAGCTAAATATTGAAAACTATATTTGTACATATGATTGCTACGTTGAACAAAAGGTTTATAATTTTTATGAACAAAGTTCCTAATTTTAAGAGAAATTCCTTAAAAGGGGATTTTTAATTTGACTTTGGGAATTTATTCTTGTTTAAAGTCAACTTTATTTAAACGTATGTGCCGATTTAAATGACTCAAATGTTAACAGTGTACATATATAAAAAAATCTTTATTGGGGATTTTAGGTCTGATTTTGGGAATTCAAGTTTTATATCTATTTATGCTGTAAAATATATTTCTTGTAACTCTGAATTAAATTTAGTAGCTATACAGCTAACATAACATTAAAATTCTTTAGAAAAAGTTTTCTATTGATTTTGGAAATGATGGTGATGTTTATTTGCCTCCAAAAGTTTCTTTGTAATGTTTCCTAAAATTACCATTAAAGAGCTTTTATATAAAAAACAATAATAAACTACTCATGTTTCTTTATAATCAGTGTGAGAACTCTCTCTAAAAGTAGCCAAATTTTTTTTGTAGGGAATATTATATAATTTTAAAAATAAGCATTCTTTTTTTATTATAAAAATGTAAATCTTTGCTTTTGTTTTTATGGACGTTCTTCGTTGCAATGCATAAAAAATTCAAAACATTGGCAAATAACAAAAATAGTTGTAGCATGCCTTGCGAAAAGTGTGTAAGTATACATATTACAGACTTTCAAATTAATTATTCATTAGAAACTTTGCTGTTGTTTCGCCACGCAAACATGTGAAAAACATGATGTTTTTATTAAAAAATTTACTCTGCCCACAGTGGCCAATTCTCTTAATATGTATATTTCGCCTTTTTAGTCTGCAAATAATTATGTTTTTTTTTGTTTTAGCCTAAACGCCCACTATAAAAATGTACAAATAAGAAAAACCTTGTGCAAATATTTCGCTGTACTAATAATGAATATAAAAGAAAATATACAATCTTGATTGCCTGTTAGTGTTAATAAACTTTTTATGTTTCTTTTTTATTAGATTTTTTCTAGTCTACTTTTAGGCTTTATATAATTACAGTGAATTAATAATTGTTTTAAAAAAATTAAAACTACAAAATTTTCCCATTTTATGATTTTAATAAATAAAATATTTAAATTGTTGCAACAATATTGGATCTATTAGAAATAATGGCTGCCTTATCATAAGGTTTTATGTATACTATTTTTTAATTTTTAAGAAAGTTCATGTAATGGTTATTACTTAAATCAAATTTCATACAAAAAGTGAGTTTTATAGTTTTCCTAAATATTTATTTGCAAACTAATATTATTATGTTTCTATATATCGTTAAAACAGTGCTCGAATTATTGGCTGGTAGTGGGCTTGTTCAATTTAATCTCAAACTTATTGAAAACTAAAAAAATTAATTAAAACTAAAGTCTGAGATTTTGGTTGCATACTTTTAGGAGTACCAAATCAATACTTGCTGTTTTAGTTTTGCTTTTCAAAAACTGTTCAAGACAGTGGGGGCTTTACTATCGAATAAATGCTTTAACAGCTTAATTTGAAAAAATACTCTAATTACATAAAATGTGTGTTTTATTGCATACTTTTAGGTAACTTAACCTGACTTCTTAAACAATTTTTTATATACATATATCATTTAAGTTGCTTAAAAGCTTTAAGTAAATTAAAAGTCGGTGTCCACATTTAAATTTTATATTCAATTTGAAACAACGAGATGCAGAAAAAAATGGAAAGACAATGAACGGACATGATGTGAAAGAGTGGGGAAAAATAAAAAGTCTAGGGAACAAAATTAAGGCAAAATATTGAAAATGCAATATGAAATCTAAGAGATAAAACTGAAATTTAAACAAAAAATATGTATGTGCATTATGACATCAGAGTAAAGAAAAACATGTCGACCCCTTAGCGCCAAATGATCGTAAGCAAAAAAAACTAAATTTTTCAGGAGAAGGGTTTTTTATTGTATTTAAACATGATTTATATCCATAAACTGTCGCTTACGATCAAATGTTACAGCCCGTATTTCAAAAGTTATCAACAATTTTATTATTTTGACGCTTTAAAACTATGGATATGCTCATAAAATTTTGATTTCATTAAATAGATTTGTTTTTTACAAAGTGTCGCTTACGATCATTTCGCGCAAAGCGGTCGATATAGTTATATTAACAATACGTGGTGGATCATACATATCATAGGTAGTTATCAGTTTGATATCATTATACTGATAGAAAAACCTTCATAACGCTGATATAATTTGATATCTAGCCTATGTAAAGTGTCTTCGTTTTTGTCCCAATGACACTTTTCATCATTGTGATGTCAACCTTTACCTCTGCTGTCGTCGATGGAATGATTAAAGCAGTTATACATATAACAATTATACATATAGCAATTATACATATTTACATTTTTACTTTTACTTGTTTCTGTTAGTTTTACTTTTTGTTATTTATTTTTTCTCCTAATGATGGTCTTGATCCGAGGCTCCTCAATTCATCGCGTTTTTAGAAGCTGGCACCTCTACCAATTTAGCCACGTTAGCATTTAGAACATCGGTTGCACGAAGTTAACATAATCATTATTGATGTGACATATGTATATATAATGACAAAGTGTCATCAATATGATGAAAAGGTGTCATACTCTCATTTGCTTCAATTTTTTGTCTGTGCATATATGCTGTACTGGCTTAGTTTTTAAAAAGAGTTGTAGATTCTATTATTAGCTCGTTATAGTAATGATGATGAGTATACATCAATGCAATGTCATGTTTTTTAACGTTTTAAAAATGTGTTTAAACACAAAAATAAAAAATAAATTAATAAAATTTGTATTAAAATACAAATTTCAAACATTGTAACATGATTTAGTTTTTGCTTTTATAAATATTTTACATTTAAATAATATATATTAAGTGTCATCGTATTGATGTCATTCCAATCATAGCATAGATGACACTTAAACTATGACAAAATTCTCTGGTGACGTTTGTCATCAGATTGATGTCTGTTTTCGTTTTATTCATGACATTTGTCATAGATTGATTACAGAACTCTGATGACAGGGCGTCATAAACGCAAAGATACATTTTTCTTTGACGGTATGCAACAGAATGAAAATTTTGTCATAACAGTCGAAATATATAATTCTTTTTTTTAAACTATTTTCTAAAGTTTGGGATTTTTCAAGAGATTGCTCTCTACCAATTTCATCATAACTTAGGAATGACTTGTCCAATTTTATTAGAAAAAATATTAAAAAACTTGAAATAAAATTACCTTTAAGCCATTTTAATATTGATTTTTATAAATTCAATCGTTTCGGAATTATTAAGACCGCAACGATGAAAAATTTTTTTGTTGGCAAAATTAAAAAAAAAAATTTTTTTCAATTATTAAAAAATCGAAAATGGCAAAAACTTAAAATGTTGAAACTGATTATAAAGCTACATACACTCGAAATAAAATAAATAATATTTCATGAAAATCGATGAATAAATATTGATTTTATTTACAATAAAGTGAAAGTACCTGATATAAAAAAAAAGAAATTTAGTTCTGAAGAGGCTGCTTTACCTATTTTGTTATAACTTGAGAAAAACTCATGCAATATTTTAAGATTATTTTCTTACGCGATGTGACGTGACATAACGTGACATGATATGACGTGACGTGATATGACGTGACGTGACATGAGTTTGGGTGTCTCTGCTGATCCATTGTAGAATTTTATGACAACTATTTTTGTAGAACATTTTAGCCCAAAAAGGGGCAAAACGACCCATACCACAAAAAGTTAAAGGGCTAAGGTGCTGCACAAAAATATTTCTCGAGATGTTTTACACAAAAGTGCGAAGCACATTTTATACTTCAAATGTAAGACTTACAAGATTTCGTATGCCTAGTAACTATAACTATTTGCAAAAAGAGGAGAAACTTCAACTCCTCTTCAAATGTATCCCAAATGTAAACTTTCAAAACGGCGATACACATATAAATTTTTTTAGGTGAACTCTGTCAGAATCAATTAGTAGCACCTTGTTATTTTTAAGTGATAAAGAAAATATTTATTTTACTAGAAATATAAAGTTTTCCGTAGACATCATTGTTTTTGTAGTCCACAGCATACTTTAAGGCAAGAATATAAAAAGAGCATATTTTACGGATGAAACTAAATTGATATTAACTTTTTTCACTTAATTAACCGAACTAAAACTACTTCAAGTACAACAGTCAAAGCATTTTTCTAATAATAAAACGTTTGTAGTTTATATATCTTGGAAACCAAAAACCATCTTTTAATATTCACTCTAACCAATACCATCATTTAGTAAATGGATTTTAAAATAAAAAGTTTGTGTTACTTCACACTCTGTTTTTCTCCTTTTTATCTTACAGTAATAAAAAGTACATTTAAAACTGATTAAAATTTTAACAACTCGAAAATAAAGTACGATGTAATAACCTCCTTCCTTCTCTATTCCTGCTAGTGTAGTGGCCATACAAAAAGCTGAATTTACTACAAAGTTGTAGTTAAATAAAAATTTTAATAAAAATCACGTTCACATACATAGAGAGAAAGTTGTGTTTTTTATTACCTTAACATTTGTGCTAAAAACTTTGTTTTACGACTATTTAAATTTATAGTTTATTTCACAATTTGTTTTTACTTGCTCTTTGGAATTTTGAAATATTTTCAATAGATTTCATATATTTATTTGTCTAATTTTTTTACTTAGAATATGAAGCATCATTTCTGACCACTAGCCCTCGTTAACAAATTTTCAACTGTATGCCATAACCTCAAACAAGAAATGCTTTCTAAGCTAATTTGAAGTCGCTGAACACGAATATGGTATTCATTTCTTTTCCTTAAAAAACGTTTTCGAGATATTCGCGAAAAACGTATTTTTCTGCAGATTCTTTTTTAGCTTTTTCCACATATCTTAAGAACTGTTCATCTGAATTATACAAATTGTCCACTATTGCATAGATATGACTTTATTCTTTCAAGCAATATATAAACTGTATTGATCGGATCAAAATTCACTGAGTTAAATGCCTTAAGATTTAAAAAAAATTTAAACTTTTTTATGTTTTTTTTTTCAAAATTCATAATTTTAAGTCGCTTGCTTTATTAAGGCAAAGAAATTCCACATGTTTTTAACCATATCTTAAAAAAAAATCTTGTTCTAAACGTAGTAAGTGTAACATTGTTAAAATTTTATGTACATTTTGATCTGATCAACACAGTATATGTAGTGGTTGCTAAAGGAAAGACATATATACACTCTAAAACACTTTTGTTGAAAACTAGGTCGATAATAGCCGGCAACACTTTACAGATTATTATCGACCTAAAATTACACACGCATTATTTTTGAACAAAATGTTTTTACAAAAAAGCAAATCTACCATTCAGCCATATCCATATTAAACTTTATGTTAAATTTTTTCCACTTGGAGTAAATATGTTTAATTTAAAAGGTTTTTTTCTTTAATAAAATAACTACAAAATCGATGTAATTTTAGACAAAGGAGAAATTTTCAACACAAATTTAGACAATATATGATCGTAAATTTGAAGTAATGTTTTAGAGTGTATGTAGTGGCTGCTAAAGGAAAGACATATCTACACTCTAAAACACTTTTGTTGAAAATTAGGTCGATAATAGTCGGCAACACTTTACAGATTATTATCGACCTAAAATTACACACGCATTATTTTTCAACAAAATGATTTTACTAAAAAAAATGATTGGCTGCGTACAGGTTTGAACCGCGACCTCCTGGCTGATAGTCTGACGTATCTACCATTCAGCCACAGCCGTATTATACTTAATGTTAAGTTTTTTCCACTTGGACTAAATATGTTTAAATTGAAAGGTTTTTTCTTTAATAAAATAACTAAAAAATCGATGTAATTTTAGACAAAGGAGAAATTTTCAACACAAATTTAGACAATATATGTTCGTAAATTTGAAGTAATGTTTTAAAATTTGTACAATTAAAATGAGCAGTTCTTAAGATTTTTGGAATTAGTTAAAAAACTACAAAAAACACGCCTTTCGCGAGTATCTTGAATACGCTTCTGAAGAAAAATAAATTAATGGCAGGCTAAAATTTGCTTTAAAATAGCTCTTTTTAGGTTAATTGGTTTGTAAACTAGTGTAATATATAATAGTTTTTAAATGATTTGAATTTTTAATTTTATTCTTTTTTAAAGTCAGATATGTCTCATGATTTTTCTGCTTCTTGTAAAGCGGAATTCCTGAAATTGTATTTGCCATATTCGCAACTTGAGTATTAGTAATTTTTTTATAATATTTTTCTACGCTCCCTTTTTCAGCAGACACATTTTCTAAGCGCTGTGAAAAACACTTCTAAACTTTAACTATTATTTTTAAACAATAAATAATTTGAAAAAAATTTCATTTTTTTTCTTATCTACAATTATCTTGAAATAGAGCACCAGCTGTTAAATAATGCGAATTCAACAATTTTAACTTTGTTTGTAATTTATGTATGCAAAAATGAGAAATAAAATGAAATGAAATAAAAAACGAATGACTTCAGTTTTCATTGCATACCTTCATGCGAGCTGAGCTCTAGAAAATGTGAAGCATACTTTTAGCATTTTAATTTGATTTGTTGCATAATAGCGAGTAGAGAACTTAAATTAAATATATCATTTTCTTTAAGTGTGCTATAAAAAATTTTTAGCTTTCATCTCTATTTTAATTTTTGTGCTATTTTATTTTAGTATTTGAGTTTTTTTTGGAACAATATAATACCATTTGTTCTATTTTGGGCTTAGCAGTAAAAGTATGTAAACGCATCCTTAGTTTACATTTCCTATCCGTCTATTGTTTGAAAAAAGCATAATTTATTTATTGTAGTTAGTATATGTATAATGTATTTTAAAAGTAAACGTAACATAAGAATTGTTTTATAATACTCAAGCAAATAATTGAGATGATTATGAGCGGTGGCATATGTTTATAATTGTACCAAAGAGCGTAGAGATTTTGCTAAGCACACAAAAAAAAACTTTAAAATTTTATTTGTTTTAATTTATCTGGGATAATAAATATTTCAAAGTGAGCCAATCACGATGCTTCATGCACATAAGAATACCACGTCTACCTCACTCAAATCCCCATCTCATGCGTTAATATATAGATGATTCTCATTCTAAGCGTACATTTTATATTTTTGTTGTTCACCAATGTTCACCAATGAAATATCAAAATGTAGGATTCCTATTATAGTTTTCGCCTTATTCAATGGGTCCTGAAATAAAATTATAATTTTTCGATTTTTTAAAATTTTCGTGTATTGAACGTTACATTTGCTTTCGAAATATTTCTCATTCTAAACGTACATTTTGTGTATTTTTTTTTTGTTCACCAATGTAACTAAATGAAATATGTGAAGGTAAGATTCCTATTATAGTTTTCACCTCATTCCATGGATCCTGAAATAAATTTATATTTTTCGATTTTTTTAAATTTTTCTGTATTGAGCGTTATATTTGCTTTCGAAATATTTCTCATTCTAAACGTACATTTTGTGTTTATTTTTGTTCACCAATTATATTTTTCGAGTTTTTAAAATTTTTGTGTATTGAGCGTTACGTTAGTTTTCGCGGTTGTTCCGGGAATGATTTTTGCCCAAAAGACACACCACACGAAATGGGCATAGAATTTGAAAGCACTTTACATCTACTCTCTAAAAATAAAAAATATATAATAATCGTAGGACGAAATTAAAAGCTATGACCACTTTTTCAATTTTGACTTGGGTTCATATTGCAAAATAAAAAAAATTTAACCTTTAAAAAAATCTTTACAATACTTTATACATGAGCGAAAAGTAGGCTAACTCTACTTTCAAATAAGACTAATTTTAATGACATCGATCAACAGTGTTAAAAGTTATGTCAATTTGAAATAATTATTCGTAGCAAAATACGACATATTTAATACATTTTTCGAAATTAGAACAATCCACAGCGCGGTAAGCGCAAACTTTTTTCAAAGATAATCAGAGATTTTTAAACAGCTGATGTCCTTTATATCGTTTCTACCCTTCAGCTGCTGCTAATTTTTTTAACGTCTGAAAATTTATAGATACATTATATTTAAAAATATTTTTAAGGTAACGCTCAATACATTTTTATACGAATTTAATATTTTTTCCACAACACACACTATATTTTGAATTTAAAACAGTTCAGATGTATAATCTTCCATGTATTTTAATATTAACTACTTAGTTACTCACTAAAAAGTTTCAATGAAACTAAAAAAATATGTATAACATTCTTTTGGATACGAACCATGATTGATTGATGAAACGTTTTGCAATATAATATTATTTAACAAAGTTTACAAAACTTTTAAATATTTAGAAGTACAAACCTGCGCTATTATTTTAGTGTATATTGTTAATGCAATTTTAATAATTAATTTGAATAATGAAGTGTACTAAAAAAACGTAACGCTCAATACACAAGACTGTGGACAATAACGATTTAAATAAAATTATTATTAGTTAGTTTGTAAATTTAGTCTCGATGTTTGAAAAATTCATGGTTCCTTATGTGGAAAATCCACAGCATGCATTACGGACACGCTATTTTGTATGAAGAGAGTATAAACAGTATTTTCTTTTTTCGTTTTTTAACATATAATGGAGAGTCTTACACAAACAAACTTATGTGAATTTATTTATAATCTATTAAATCATGCTAAATCAAATTTCGTTTTAAAATTTATTTTATGAAATAGTTTACTACACTTTCAATGGACACGAAAAAAGCATTTGAAATGAGAATCAGCCATGTTCATAAGGAAATCTGAACCAACCCCTTGTTCTCTGTTTCTCTTTATGTCACTTTATACCTTGATATAGAAAATTTGTCCATGTTATCAGGAATACTTTTGCATTATTTGCAGCTTTTTATATTTTTCCTCTACCTCTCTTTGGTTTCTAGCTTAAAATTTTGCACTCAATACTTTCATTTATTTTTAACATTTACAGAAAGTAGTACTTGAAATTAATTTATGATCTTTAATAATTGACATATTCCATACAAATCGCATTCAAGCATGCATGAGCATGTTCTGCTAAATATAGGAAAAGGGAAATGATTTAAAAAAGGAAACTAATAATACTTTAATTTAAGTGATTCTTTCATTAAAAGAAAATTAAATGATGACTAAGCTTTACAATAAATAAAAAATCATTTAAATGCTAAAATAAAAATGAAGAGATTTTTGTTTAGAAACCACACTGAAAGAAATTTCAAGGCCTTTTTTTATAAATGACTTTTTTCAGCTGCTTACATATTTTTCTCCCACATTTTAATAAAGCAACATATTTCAATTCTTCACAAGTTTTTCTTTTTGTTTTTCTTCTTCTAATCAACTAGGAAACTTTAAACATTTTGTTGTTGCTATTTTTCATTTTTATTTTTTATTTCCTAGAATTCAGGTCAATTTGTTCTGAATGCTATTGTTTGTATGCAAACAAATAATTATTATTGATTTATATATACAAAAAAATGGGGTTATTTCTCACACTGCACCATTTAAAATTCTGCAGTCGTTAGATTACAATAACTATTTGTGCTATGTTCTATAAATTTTGTTATTGTTATCGATATGACCAATATGCACCATTGAGCATTTCAAAGTTAAATTTTAAATCAATATTGAAAAGTACTTTGTTAAAATTGCTAGCAATTAAAGTACTTACTTACTAGCGAGCAACAAGATTCATGGAATATTCATTTTATTTCCTTCCTGGCAATCTTTTAAAAGTAAATTGTTAAATTCATAGGATTGTAGGTTATTCCAAAAGCTAATAAAAGTTTTTTATGCGAATCAAGGATATAGGGTTTAATCGAATAAAATAAGTCAGTTTCATATAACTACAATTTTATTTATTATTTTATTTATTATATTATAACAAATAGATTGCATTTATTTAAGTGGCTCCATAAAAAACAGCCCAAAATGAAAAATCACCAAAAAAAATAAAAAATAAAAATCGCTCAAAAAATTAAATATCGCCCAAAATTAAAAAACACCAAAAAAATATTAAAAATTATAGTAATTAAATTATTTTATTGAAAAAAAAGAAAACTTACAGTGTTTAAGGCGATATTTTTAGTTTTAGCGATTTAGTTGGTTTTTGCCGTTTTTTTTGTTTTAACGATTTTTATAGTTTTTTTTGCTTTTTTCGGTTATTTAGAGTTTTGACGCCTTTTTTGCGTTTTTTTTTTGTTGTTGTTGTGGCTAACGATTTTCATTTATTTTTGGGGACTTTGCTACTTTTTTTTATTCACGGGGTTTTTCGGACGATGTTTTTCGTTTTTTTCCGATTTGTTTCGTTTAAGTGTTTTTTTTCGGTTTTTAAAGGTATTTTTAGTCTTGGCTTTTTTTAGTATGGGCGTTTTATTCGTTTTAGCGATGTTTTTGGTTTTTCCCGATTTATTATAGTTTTGGAGTTTTTTGGCGATTTTATTTTTTGTGGACTTTTTTCGTTCTGGCGTTTGTTTTTGTTTGGTTTTGACAATATTATTACTTTTGTCGATTTTTTAATATTGGCACTTTTTTCGTTTTGTCGTTATTTTTCTGTTTTTTACGATCTTATTTTTAGTTTTGATAATTTTTTTGCATTTTGGCGATTTTATTCTTTGGTTACTTTTTTTTGCGATTTGTTTAGCTGTGGCGATTTTTTAGTTTTTTCAGAGTTTTGGCGCTTTTTTTTTTGCTTAAGACGATATATTTAGTTTTTGCGATTTTAGTTGGTGTTGGCGTTTTATTGATTTTTTTCGTTTTTGTGACTTTCGGTTTTTGACGATATTTTGAGCTTTGGGAACTTTTTTGTTATGGCGCTTTTTTCGTTTTGGCGATTCTTCGGTTTTTGCGACTTTTTTAGTTTTTGCGATTTTTTTAGTTTTTGCGATTTGTTTAGTTTTCGTGATCTCTTTTGGTGCTTTTTTCCTATAAGCGCTTCTTTCATTGGTTTGGTGATTTTTTCCTTTTGTTGTTTTTAAATTTTGGGATTTTTTTAGTTTTAGCGTTTTTTGCGATTTTTTTTCTGTTCTGCCGTTTTTTCTTTGTTTCGACGATTTTTTTTCGATCTTGTTCCTAGCGTTAAGCGCATTCGAGGCCTTCTGAAGGAGAGAAGAATACATTTGAAATATCACTTCTGTTTTTAGTATTTTAGAAGATAAGCGGATTACCAAAAAAGAACCATAATTATATATCTAGCCTTTTTGGTCCCTAAATGCAAAAATTTCAAAAAAGTACTAAATAACTGTCCGCTTCTTTCTTGATCTTATTATGATGTTTTTGGAATTTTATTTTTACCTTAGTTAGATCCGAAGATATAAGGTTACCGAATTTACCCGTTTTTACCCGTTTGTACCTTAGCATTTGAATTTCCTAAAATCCGTTCTTAGTAGATCCGTACACCGGAAGAGAAACCTACACACAAATTATTTTTTCTATTAAAAATTTTCATTCAAAGTATGTAACAAATAGTTGTATAGGAAAAAGTACCAAAAGGAGCTCCCAGTTTTAAACTTTATATATTCGAATGTCTAAAAAGTAGCAAAGCGCATTTGATTAGAGAAGAATACATTTTAAATTTCATTTCTATCTTTAGTATTTTAGGAGATAACGGGCTAACAAAAAGGTAACAAAATTATATTTTTACCCTCTTTCGGCCACTAAATGTACAAATTACAAAAAAGTACCAAACACTTGTCCGCTTATTTTTAAATCCTTTAATTCAGTCAGTCAGTCACTCAATAACGTTACTCTTTTATTTATATAGATGGCTTATTTTGTGTGTAAGAAAAATTGCTGCAGGGTAAAGTTTTCGCTATTTTCAATTTCTTATGAATTTTTAAAATGAAAATATTTTTAAATTTTGCATGAGGAAGTACTTTTTTCGATACTAATTTGTGAATAACTTCAAAAGCGTTCATCAAATGAAAAAACTATTTTAAATAAGGTTGAAGGTAATTTTGCGAGGCAAAATTTGGAATATATTTCATCGAAATCGGCCATACTGTTCACAAATTAGGGTGAAATATACTCAAGTACTTACTGGAAATATTAGTCATACCTTTTGAAAAAAAGAAAAAAAATCTCTACGTGATAGAAGAAAACTAAAAATGTACTTTAATTTAGCGCATGAAACTCTTTTATGCCACATATTTTTATTTAAAGGAATGAAACAGTTTACTTTGCAGACCAGTTCTATTAACAAACAGTCCTTTTTCTTCTTTTAATCTTAGTAAACCGATTTATGCTGCATTGGATAAAAAAAATCGGCTTGGTTTTATTCGACTGCGGATGCACTCAAATCCATATAATTTTCATTCGAATTAAAAAATTTCGCTACAATATTGTTGAGCCAAAATAAACTGATTGCTCTTTTATGAAATTCCTAAATGAAACGCCTTATTTTTTTATCTGGTATCATTTAAATCAGCTCCTTTTTTCCATCAGCAATCCTTTTGTTTGTGGAGTCATTATATCCTTTATAAAGTCAATTATTTGAATCGACTTAAATAATATTGAATTTCAAATAGATCTAAATAGGAAAATATGTAAATTAATACATGAGAATATTGAGTTTATATGTAAATTTTTTTATGTTTGTGTGTGTGTGTGCGTGTAAATTTTTCTCCTTTATTTCCTTCTTGTAAAAAAAGATATTAAGTATTTTCATTTTATGCTTTTCACTCAAAGTTTATAGCCACAACTTTGAAGGGAAATATTAAGTCTGCACATACGGAAAAAATAAAAAGAAAGTTTATTGCAAACTCTTACAAAAAAAAACAACAATTGGTTTTTTTTCTTGTTGTAATTTTATACTTTAACTTTAACTACTTCTTTTGCTATAACTTTTCTCTATTTAATTTCTCCTTGTTCTTGAGAGTCTGTTTTATTATGACAGAAAATTTTGTGTGTGTGTGTGCTTTTTTTTTAATTCCTTATACTAAAAGAAACGTCTAAATATTTGTCAAGGACATTGAAATTCTTTGCGTGCATACAAAATTAAACTTAACCCATTTAAGTGCAAAAGTGTTTGGGTAGTAATGCCCACACCATGTATACAATGTATTATACATGAATGGTTTTTCTATGTATTTTTATTTTATAACTTTGAAACAGGGACTATAATGAAAAAAAGGGCAGTAGAATAATATATACACAAGAGGATAAAAAAAAGTTGTTCATAGAAGAAAATAGAATACACTGAGAAAACGAAAACAATGATTTTCTATAGATATTTTGTGCATGATAAGGTTGGTTATGAACTTGGTAATATACTTCAATTCGTAGCAAGACTATAACCCAGTAAAAACATTCGAAGTCATATCTGGGGAACTACATTTTAACTGCTTCAAAAGTATAAATAAATATGAATTTTCGACATGTAAGGAGGTACTAATTAACTACATCTACACTCTTAAACACTTGTGTTGAAAATTAGGTCGATAGTAGTGGGCAACACTTTCTCATTATTATCGCCCTAAAATTAGACTCGCATTCTTTTTGTTGATTTTTGAACAAAATATGTTTACCTAAACAAATATAAAATTAGCGGCGAAGCGGTTGGCTGCCTGCAGCATCGAATCACGCCCTCTTGGCCGATTGTCTGGCGTATCTACCTCGCAACCATAGGCATATTATACTTCTTCTGTCATTTCCTCCTGTCACCTCCACTTGAACTAAATATGTATGTTTGATTTGTGAAGTCAAATTAGACAAATTATGTTTTTTTAGTGCAAACACCAACAAAATCGAGGCAATTTTAGACAACGAGAAATTTTAAGCACAAATTTAGACAATATATAATCCTAAATTTTAAGTAATGTTTTAGAGTGCAAATAAGACTGTACAGCATAAGAAAAAGAACGGACGGTGTAAAGGGACACCGGGCTGGAACGAGGTTTCTGTCACCTTCGGCCTAGCCCCTATTGGCGTAGGCCATTATATTACTCATACGTAGTAAACTTTTGCCCTAAAAAAATTTGGATATCCGCATTTTCTTCAGAGTTTTTTTTTTGGAATTTAAAATTAAAAAAAAAAAATTAATTTCTTAAACATGAAAGGATTACAATGTTTTTTGAATAAATAGTCAAGAAGTAAAATTTAAAAAATTAAGTTTAGTACAGTTTTCATGCAGGTAAACGTCGAATAATTAAGCTCTATTTTTGGCAAAATCTAGCCATTTTTCACTCTCATTTCAAACTTTTGACTTTGATTCCTTTTAAGGACTTTTTAAGGACTATATGAAAGATAACTAAAAAAAAATTTTTTTTCTGCGTGTTATCAAGAATTGTGCTAAAAATCATAAAATATTTCCTTGAAACTTTTGGCTATATTATTACCGAAGATATTGACAATATAAAGAACAAAGTCGAGGCCAAAAACTAAAATTTAAAAATTTAAAGCCTAATATCTTTGAAAATATTGTAGATATATTAAAATATAAACTGCATTTTCCTTATCAAATTTATAAACTTTTCATCAAGTTTAAATTTATTAAAATCGGATAATAATTATAAAAGTTATGAGGCCGACAAGTTTATTACCCTTTTTTCAATTGGAGCCACTGTTCGTCTTCTTCCTGCTACTTTCCGCGTTATGCCATCGGGCGGCCACTTTCGGCATTATGTCATTGGCAGGTCTATCACGTGCGATCGCTATATCAGACGTCTCCTCATATATCGCCCTTCGAGACACTCCGATTAGTCACCGGACCCGCCGGTGTATCCGGTGCCTAGGCGGAAAAAATTGCACCTACCTTGATGACTCCAAGTTAACGAAGACAGTAAATTCAACCTCTAAATGAAAAAAAAAAAGATAATTCGTAAACAAAAAACAACTATCTTCTGGAAGATACTTAGGCAATATTTAGGCGATACTTTTCAAGAACTTACCCGAGACACCTGGTGTTTAGCCGAGACACCTTTATTTAGCAAAGGCACCAACTATTAACACAAACACAAACACAAACCTAGTCCAAGGATTCCCAAAAACTTGAACAAAAATCTCCCCAAAATCCAAGAAGCTCCCGGATTCCAAAAAAACTAGATCTTAAAGACACCTAAATACTAAAACAAAAATCTCCCTAAAAATACATTATGTTTATAATATATTTTTTGGGAATTAATTGGCAACTATTGTATAGAAAGTTGTTAAATAAGCACTTAATGAAAATAAATATTTTCATAAAAAAAAAATTTAATGAAACACCAAATGAAACACCAAAGCAAAATTACTACCGAAAAATGTTAAATTAACCTTGTTTGCGGCAATATTAATATGAAACTATTCTCTGTGTACAGTATTATTAGTATACTTGATTTCATAACAAAACAACACGTACCTCATCTTGTTTCTTCTAGAGCAGAACTCCATGCACGTGCCCTGGTTGGTTCGTTTATAAGTAGAAACCTGTGAGAAATGTTTCTTTAAAATTTTTTTACAGAATTTCTTGTTTGTGAAACAACTAGATTTTTCTTTAAGTGTTACTGAAATAAACATATTAATTTTGAAAAAAAATCATGCGATAAAAATAATAAATGTTTAACATGGATATAGAATAACTCGAAACCTAAACCAACAACCCAACAATTTTTAGTGTTTTTCTATAAAGAAACTCATTTAATTTAGAGCAAAAAAAAAGGAACATCTCAAGGAAAATAATATAACAAAAAGACAATAAATAGCCAAGGTTTAAACAAACGAACAAATAAGCACCAAATAGCAAATCCTTTTTAAGTCTTCGACTATATCCAACTGTCATTTTCTTTGTATTAATTCTAGCCTTTCTCTTACGTTATCTCTATATAAATAAATAAGGTTTTCACTATCCCAACAGAAGGTTCATTAGAGTAAAAAACTTTTATGTAATTCCCAAAAAAAACAGTGCTTTTTATATAAATTTTCTTCACAAGTCGACTGTTGGAATTGTGGAAACAGTGTAATAGCAGTGTACAACAAAGTCAAATATATATTATTATTATAAATATTATCTACAGGTTTCAGTTTTTCACTTCTTTTTGCAGAAAAAGGTCAAAAGACCTATACAACGAAGAGTTACAGGGTTAACCATAGTCCAAAAAAAAGGGAGTTAAAGAATTGTTACGGACTAGATAATTTATACTAAAATTTTTGTAAAAAGCGTTTCGGAGGGGGTGTTTAAGAACTCCGCGAATAGCGTTACGTAATATGTGAATAGCCCCTAAGTACTTAAAACAAATTTTATCTCATAAAAAAATAAATAGGACATGGCCCATCTGTAGAGAGTATGCTTTACGTCCGGGAAGCCCGGGCTCGTATCCCAGCCATGTCAACATTTTTTTATTTATATATATATTTTTTCTTTTAAAATAATTTTATTATCAATATAGCAGAATTCTTTATCACAAGAAATTTGAAAAAAAAAATTATTGCATACCGGGCTTTTCGTTATCAAAAACGAAACTTATTTTTTTTTCTGTGTAAAGATTCACTCAGCCCCTGTGGCTGAGTGGTAGCGACGCTAGCCTGTCAGTCCAGAGGTCGTGGGTTCGATTCCCCCATAGATCCTGGGTGTTTTTCCGCAGACAAGCTGATCGCCTCGCGGGTTGTATTTCTTTATTTAAAAAAAAAAATACAAAAATACACACAGAAAAATTTCATAATAAAATCAAAGAAAACAAGCTTAATTTGACATTTTTCGGTAGAGCTTTTTCTTCACAGGTGTTAAATGTTTGTTCAACATGATTTAAAACAAACATTTTTCCCATTTGAAATAACTATATTTCATGTTGATTTAATATTCCAATACAGCGAAATTAAAATGAAGTTTGGACTGAAATAATACGAAGAATCATGTTGAATCAATGTTGAAACGACGTGAACCTTATACTGAAATAATACGAAGATCTAATGGAGCAAAAACCAAAAAAAGACACCAAAACTAAAAAAAATCGCCAAAAACCAAAAAAATCACAAAAACGAAAAAAAAGTGTCAAAGCAAAAAAAATCGCTAAAACTAAAAATATCACAAAAACCGAAAAAGTCCCCAAAACTGAAAAAAGGGCCAAAACTGAAAAAAGCGCCAAAACTAAAATAAATCGCTAAAACTAAAAATATCGTCAAAGAGTGAAAAAACTTCAAAAAAAAAACAAAAACAAAAAAACGCCAAAACTAAGAAACCGGAAAAAAATAAAACAAGAAAAGTTCGGAAAACCAAAAAAAAGTCGCCCGAACGAAAAAGGTGTCATAACAAAAAAAAAATCGCTAAAACTAAAAAAATCACCAAAACCGAAAAAAATCCCCAAAACCGAAAAAAGCGTCAAAACTGAAAAAAATCGCCACAACTAAAATAAATCGCCAAAATTAAAAATATCGTCAAAAAATCAAAAAACGTTAAAAACAAACGCCAAAACCAAAAAATCGCCATAACTAAAAAATCGAAAAAAACAAAAAAATTACAAAAAACGAAAAATAGCCAGAAAAAAACGAAAAAAATCACGAAAATTAATAAAGCGCCAAAACCGAAAAAATCGCCAAAAACAACGAAAAATACTTTAAAAAAAATATAAAAAAAACTAAACGTATACAAAAAAAGCACAACGAAAAAACTGCCAAAATGAAAACAAGGCAAAAACAAAAGGGGATGTATATATATATATATATATATATATATATATATATATATATATATATATATATATATATATATATATATATATATATATATATATATATATATATATATATATATATATATATATATATATATATATATATATATATATATATATATATATATATATATATATATATATATATATATATATATATATATATATGTATGTATGTGTATTTGTACGGAATCCTTCGTGTGCGAGCCAAAGTCGCACTCTACTTAATTTATTTTGTGGTGCTCAGTGTAATTTCTATTTATTCCATTACATTTGGTGGCATACAGTTGAGCGTGCAGCTGTGCCATCAATTTTATACATGAGTGTAAATTGTTTGCTTATTTCTTTTTCCCTTTCGGATAGTTTCTTTTAGAACAGATGGCACAATAACACGCTAAATATTTTTATGGTCATACAAATTTTGATGATCTTTAAAAGAAAAGTTTGGTTTTGTTTTAATTTTATTTATATAGATGGTTACAATGCAACAGAATTTATATTATTTTATTTGTGCTTTATTTTTATTGGTAAGGAAAAAATAAAATTTGAAAATACCAACATTTCTTTTAAATATGGTTTTGCCAGTCAAACTGAACAGAAGAGAAAAGTAAAAATTACTAAAATTAATTTAATACGCAATAATGGTGCATGGAGTTCACACTTCATTCGGTAACTGTTTACTCCTTATATTGTAAAAATTTCTCACACATTTTGTTGGCAAAAAATTTTTAAAAATAAATTTTGCAGTAACAGTTACCGAAACTGCACCAATGAAATTACAATAAATTATTACATTTTTTAAAATTTTGCTAGGAGGAAAAGAGCCCATTTTTGGACAGGTAATGATCGTTATTAAACAATATCCAGAATATTTCGGCTAACATATTTATCTAGCCTGCCTATCCGAGAGCAAACATATATAGTTTTTATCGTATCATAACTTTCCTTCATGGCGATTCTCTTTGCAAGTGGATTAGGATTCTTGGAATTACCGGGGCAGTTTTTAAAATTTTCTTTGATAAATCTATAAAGATGCGCCATTCCTCAGGATAATGTTCGATATCACTAATTTACAAAAAAAAATTGCAACAACAAAGAAATATTTTTTTTAAACTAATTTGCCGTTGCTGAACACGAATATGATATTTATTTATTTTTCTTAAGAAGCGTTTTTGGGATATTTGCGAAAAACGTATTTTTTCAAGTTTTTTTTTAACTATTTCTAAATATCTTCAGATCTATGTCCTTGAATTACACAAATTTTGTATTGTTGCATAGATATGTCTTTCCTCTTTCAGCTCGTACATATACTGTAATAATTGGACCAAAATTTGTTGAGTTACAGGCTGTAAGATTTGAAAAAAAAAATTCCAAAATGTATCAAATTTTTAAAATCAATCAAAAAATAAGAAAGTTACAACATATTTTATGAAAAAAGCCGAATTTGAAAAAAAATTTTATTGAGCTATGAAGTAATTAAAATAACTTTGGATAAAAAACCATACAGCTTGACTAAAATTCATAAATCAATTGTTAAAACTCTACAGGCACTTAGCTAAAATATGAATGTATACTGTTCCAAAAACGTTGGCAAAATTAACATTCAAAACATCCCAGCTTTGAAAATATCGATGATATTTCATGCTGGTAAGACTGAAATCAAAAAGCTTAAAATAGTTGAACATGATAAAGAAGAAATAGTTAGTGAAGTTTCGAACCTTTACAAAAATTCAGTACTAGCTGCGATTCGTCACGGGATGGGGCGACACATCTGTTAATTGGGTTTACTAAATTAATAGGATTTTCACTAGGTTGTTGTTACTGCCGTCGCTGGCAGTGTCGGGAAAAGGGCTCTGATGAGAAGACTAGTGGTGGTGGTCTCGAATTATCTGATGTCAGTTCAACCTTCCGTACAGCCAAATTTATCTTTGAATGTTAAATATTTACATGCTTTAGAATTTCCTTCTTAAATAAAAAATAATTTAATCCAAAGATTAAATTAAAAACGAACTTAAGCCAAACTAATTAAAATAACTTGGAATAAAATTTTTAATTTTTTTAAATTTTCGCTCCAAAAGGCACCATTTTAGACTAGTGCATTATTTTTGTCCGATGTTGACAATTTTACTCTTAATACTTTTGGAACAAATTTGTCTTTATGAGTTGAATAAGAATATTTATTTTGTTTTAGTCTTTTTTTTGCATTAATGCTCCTTAATGCGACTTAAAATGCTGAATTTCGAAAAAACGTAAAAAATTAAAAAAAGTTTTTTTTTTTAATCTTAAGGCCTGTAACTCAATAAATTTTCATCCAATCAACACAGTTAATACATGAAATGAAAGAAGAAAACCATAACTATGCAACAGATGAACAGTTCTTAAGATTATGGGAAATTAGGTTAAAAAAAACTGCAAAAAAAGTTTTTCGCTAATATTTCGAAAATGATTCTCAAAGAAAATAAATGAATGCCATAGTCATGATCAGCGACTCCAAATTAGCTTAGAGAAATATCTTTTTTTTTTATTATGACAAAAAGTGAAAAATTTGTAGACTAGTGCATTTTTTGTCCGATTTTAACAATTTTAGTCTTAATACTTTTGGAACAAATTTGTCTTTATGAGTTGAATAAAAAAATATATTTTTTTTTCATTAATGCTCCTTAATGCGACTTAAAATGCTGAGTTTCGAGAAAACGTAAAAAATTAAAAAATTTTTTTTTTGAAATCTTAAGGCCTGTAACTCAATAAATTTTGATCCAATCAACACAGTTAATACATGAAATGAAAGAAGAAAAACATAACTATGCAACAGTGGAAAATTTGTAAAACTCAGATGAACAGTTCTCAAGATTATGGGAAATTAGGTAAAAAAACTGCAAAAAAAAGTTTTTCGCTAATATCTCGAAAATGATTCTCAAAGAGAATAAATGAATGCCATAGTCATGATCAGCGACTCGAAATTAGCTTAGAGAAATATCTTCTTTTTTTAATTATGGCAAAAAGTGAAAAATTTGTAGACTAGTGCATTTTTTGTCCGATGTTAACAATTTTAGTCTTAATACTTTTGGATCAAATTTGTCTTTATGAGTTGAATAAAAAAATTTATTTTTTTTCACTAAGGCTCCTTAATGCGACTTAAAATGGTGAATTTCGAGAAAACGTAAAAAATTAAAAAATTTTTTTTTCAAATCTCAAGGCCTATAACTCAATAAATTTGTATCCAATCAACACAGTTAATACATGAAATGAAAGATGAAAAACATAACTATGCAACAGTGCAAAATTTGTAAAACTCAGATGAACAGTTCTCAAGATTATGGGAAATTAGGTAAAAAAAAATGCAAAAAAAGTTTTTCGCTCATATCTCGAAAACGCTGCTCAAAGAAAATAAATGAATACATGAATAAATGAATAGTGATGGTCAGCGATTTCAAATTACCTAGAGAAATCTCTTTTTCTTATAATTATGGCAAGAAGTGAAAAATTTGTAGATTAGTGTATTTAAAGATTTGGTACTACTTTCTCCTAAAATATATACCGTTTATTTATGAGTTCTACATTGTTTTATGCTTAACTCTATCACTTTGAAAAATCATTGGCACTTCATTAATGGTTTATTCAGTATATTTATTACAAATATTTATGTTTAATTTATTGCTGTTTTATTTTGTGCTAGACTTGTAAAATTTATCGTGATCTGTCATAATTAATTAACCAAAAATAATAAATGATAACAATTTTTATTATATTTTCCCACCTTTCCTCTTTAGCCGAACGAACATTTGCAAATATTATCTTAAAGAAAAATAGCCTCAAGTGTTTTCATTTGAAATGCTTTACATTCAAAAGAAAAAAAATCATAAGGGAGAAATCTGAAAGCAATAAATAATTGTACATGTTTCCAATTATGTTCAATATCAATTTTATCGATTGTTAAATATTTATGTTTAAGTTGTGCTGAAACTCAATAGAGATTTAAGGCTTTATTTTGTATGTCTAAGAGGAATTCATTTTTCATTTTGCCTGTCATTTGTTTTTAAACAATATTGATGATCTTTGTTTTAGTACAAAAATACAAAAAAAAAAAGAGAAAGTTTTTCTTTTGATGCTGCGCCATCAAAGGACATTTATTACTTTTGTTAATATGTATGTGTTGCCATTTTGGCTACTGGGTGCTGTTAGCATTTTGTCAAGTAAAGTTTTTCTTCTTTTTTTTTGTAAATTAATGATACAATTTTTTTGAAATTTTGCTTGAAAATGGTCTTAAAATTCATAGAGAAATATACAACAAAATCAATTTAAATTTTCTCCCTTTTGCGCAAACTTATAGTGACTCGGCATAGGAAGTATTGTAAACCTTACGTTTGAAGTATAAGATGTATTTAGCTTTTTTATGTGGAACATTTTAACCCTTTTTTGTAGAACATTTTAACCCTCTAAATCTTCGTTGTATGGACATTTTGGTCTATTTATTAAAAAGGGGACAAAAAAATCCCCTTTCGCGGTGAAATATATGTTTCTTTAAAGACCTATAGTGGAATTTTATGGGAAGTATTTTTGTAGAACATTTTTTTACACAGCCATATCGCCGCTGAAGGGGAGTTTTCGTGAAGAAAGTGATAAAAACGCAGAGTTAGAGGGTTAGAATATTCTACAAAAATGTTTGTTGTGGTGTTTTATATAAAAATATTTCCTATTCCGAGTAGTAATTGTGACTAAGTACGAAAATTGTCACATGTACGTATGAGTAGAGCGGCCCATCCATTATACAATATTATTGCACATATTATTGTCGTTTTGATCTAAACTATGCAATAAATGGTACAATATCCCCAAAGCAAATATTCCCCAAATTTCCTGACAGTGAAAAAGTACAAATAACACTGAACAATGTTGCCACCATATTATACTATTGTCTTGATTGTACAATAAAAATCAAAAGTCTTTTGATATTTGTCAATATATTGTGCCACCTTCGAATATGACATACACATTGGTGATATTATTGCACAATACGAAAAATTGCATAATTATATTGCAAATGGGTGGGCCGCTTGATACAATGATACCGTCATAGTCATATTACTCATAGGTATGACACAAATTTTAGAGATCCGCATTTTCTTCACGTATTTTTTTTAGTTAAAAACTTGTAAAAATTATTGCTACGTTTTTTTAAAAACTGGTACTGAAATAGAAATAAGCTAAATTAAGTAAATAAAAAATATATCCCTTTTTAGGTTTGCCCTTCACTATTTATTTTGGAAATTTTTTGTTTTCCTTTTTCGTTTGATTTTAGTTTTTTCTTTTTTGGCGATTTTTTTTTATTTTTATTGTTTTTTATTTTGGTGATTTTTTTTTTCCTTTTTTGCGATATTTCTTTTTTCGGTTTAGGGATTTTTTTCGGTTTTTTGTGTTTTTTTTTTTGTTCTAACACTTTTTTTCGTTTTGGCGATTTTTTCGGTTTTTCGCAATTTTTTAGTTTTGGCGTTTTTTGTTTTGTTTTGGCGGTTTTTTCTTGTTTTGGCTCGCCTTTTTTCGTTTTGGCGATTTTATTTCCACTTTTGGAGATTTTTTTATTTTTTGATGATATATTTTGTTTTAGCGATTTTTTAAGTTTTAGTGTTTTTTTTCGTCGTAGCGATTTTTTAACTTTTTGTGCTTTTTTCGTTTTGGCGACTTTTTTTTGGGTTTTGGCGTTATTTTTAGTTTTTTTTGCGAACTTTCTAGTTTTGGTGATTTTTGGCGTTATAGCGATTTTTTTACTTTAGGTGCTTTTTCCTTTAAGCACTTTTTTCATTTTGGGGATTTTTCGTTTTTGGCATTTTTTTAATTTTGAAATTTTCGGTTTAATCGATTTTAAAATTTTCAAGTGCTTACCTCTTACGGTTTCCAAGATGCAGCTAATTGTCTAAATTACATAGTCATAATTATATTAACTGATAGAACACCCTTTAATTGTGATTGCTTTAAATATCAGTGTTAAAATTGGTGTAGTCTATTATACAGACTATAGCAATTAACACTAACTTTGAAAATTTCATGTGTCTCTATATTACATTAGTATTTCAACATGTTTCGTTGCGCGCTTTAGAACACCCTTTAATTTGTTACTGTCATATAATTGTTGTTGTAGCGGTCAAAGTTTTACATATTCTGTGAAAATTTCAGGTCCGTAGCTTTTAAGGTTCTCGAGAAAACAGCCTGTGACAGACAGACAAATAGACAGACAGACAGATAGACAGACAGACGGACGGAGAGCGCAGCGAAAACAATAGGGTTCCCTTACACTTTCGGTGTACGGAACCCTAATAAGTTTAGTAATTCTAAAAAAATCTGTTATCCTGGCCACATTTTTGAGTGTATGGGTAACAGTTAAAAGCCAGATTGCTTATATTAAAAATATCTAATATAATTTGTAGAGAAATTTGAAAAAAATCGATGGGAGGTTTTTTAAGCGATTAATTTAAAATTTCGCAGAACAATTTACAATTTTCGTCCAACGCTGGATGTAGTGGGCATGCTCTAATTAAAATATCAACTGAAGTTATTTTTGAAGTCTATTCCTTTGTTTTGAAAATTGTTTGAGAAAAACGTCAAACAATTAAGCTCTATTTTTGTCAAAACTATGCCATTTTTCATTCTCAAAGTCTTGACTTTCCTTCCTTTTCATGGCTACATGAATTAAGATAACAAAACTTTTTTTTTTCTTCATATTATCAATGATTGTGTTCAAAATCATAAAAAAAAATTCTAAAAATTTTGGCTATACTCTTAACAAAGATATTGACGAAATAGAGAACAAAGTCAAGGCCAGAAACTAAAATTTTTAAAATTCAAGGCCAAATATCTTCGAAAATGTTTAAGGTATCTTAATAATGTAAACTGTAGTTTGTTTATCTGCTTATAAACTTTACACTAAGCTTAAATTAAATAAAATCGGATAATATATGTAAAAGCTATGAGGCTGACAATATTTTACATGCCGTAGGTAGTCAAGTTTGATACCCTGTAGTTCAACGTTTATTTCAACAGGGTGATTTTTGCATACATAGTTTTGTAATCGGATAGCAAGTTTGAAAGATAAAGATTTATTACCCTTTTTTCCAATTGGAACCTCTGTGGCGGCTGGAGTATTGTGGAAAAAACCTCACTTTAATACAATTGATTCTATTCTTCTTTTTAAAGTTTTTTCCTAAAACTATGCTTTAATTTTTCTTTAAAGCAAATTCCCTTGTTTTCTGCAAGTAAATACATTTTTGTTTAAATTTGTTTATAAATTTAAAGTAATTCTCGTTTTCTTTGCTTGCAACCCCATCACTGTTAGTTTTTGTTGCTGATGCTGAATGTTTCTAAAACAAAAATATTCCTTGGGGCGTCATACAATAATTCTGTTTAAGTACATACTTACTAACATGCTTCTAAGTATTTTTTTTTGTTTCTGTGCAATATTGTTGTAATTTTTCCCTTCCTTTCTTATATCCTTTTTATTTGAAAAAAGAATTATAATAAAAAGAAATTATGAACAAATGAAATTAAAAATGTTCACTTGTAAACATGAAGAACTATATATGTACTTTAATGACACATACATACATACATACATATATACTTACAAGTTCATATGCATTAATACACACACACATGCTTATATACGTGTCGTATTAAACGCATTAATAACCCAGTTGGCCATATTGCCCTGCACGACATTGTCGCCGACAATTCTTGTCGGAACTGTCCTTTATCGATTAGGTTTCCTAATCGAGAATTTAAAGGAAATTGTCGTTCACTACAATCTGAGCGAAAAAATCTCGCCTGTTGATTTTATGGGCAAAACCAAAATAAAATTCAATTTTTAAAATTTTTAGAATATTTCCTAGGAATTTTGAAATTCTCAGAAGTAAATCTTAGTTTTCCTTCTTTGCTTGGTATTTAGTATGCTAATTCCTTTATAACTGCAAAATTTGATTCCAAAATATCAATAATCAACGATTTTATAGCATTAAGAACAAATTTTAGTATGCATAAAACATCACTTAACACCATTTCTACTTTTGTTTTGCAAAAACTCTTTCAAAAATTTTTAAATTGTCAAAAGCTACACATAATGTTGTAAATTTTGATAGGTTTGATGTCTAGCTTTCTCTTTGAAACGTGTAAGAGACTTTAAGAGACTTTTAAGAAAAGACTCATTCGTACTGATCTGAGCACTAACGAATGAAAATGCAAATTTGGAAGATTTCACTAAATATGTTGCAACTTTCTCATTTTTTGTCCGAAGTTAAAAATTTTACGCTTATTGATTTGGAACAAAGTTTTCTTTAAGATATGTGTAAAAAAATTTTATAATATTTTTTGCAGCTTAAAATGGTGAATTTTGAAAAAAAGTAATATATTTACATTTTTCAAATCTTAAGGCCTCTAACTCGATTAATTTGAAACCTATGAGCACACTTTTTATATTGGCTAAAAGAAGAACGACATATCTATGCAACAGTGCAATATTTGTAACTATCAGATGAACGGTTCTCAAGATTTTTGGAAAGATCTAAAAAAAAACTGGAAAATTTTTTTTTTCGAATATTTCAAAAACGCTTCTTAAGAAAATTAAATGACCGAATCATCTTCGAAAACATCTCTCTTTTGAGGTTATGACAAAAAAGATGAAAATTTTGTAAACTAGTGTTATAGTGTCTGAACTAGGCTTGCCAGACTAAAAAAAGTTTATGAAAAAATATGTCAGCGTACATGTACAAAAACTGTTTACAACTTTAAACAATGTTCCTTAAATTAATATATTGTGCGCAGTGTCTGATTTTTCATAACTATTTTGAGTCGAAATTGTAGCCAAGGATCCATACTAATCGATAATATAAGTCACGTTGTTAAATTGTATTGTGAACTTTGAAAATTCATTTTAAATAAATTTTTGACGATCTTTGAGAGCCGTGTTTGGGCACATCTTTACTTGTAGCTCATTTTGACGATATAGAAATTATAGCCAAAGATTCACACTTTTCGAGAATATAAGTTGCATTTTTCAATTGTATTTGTGACTTCTTTTACAAAACTGTGAAAATTGAATAGATGCGACTAATTTTTGATAGTAATCATGTGGAATTTTTTCCCATTCTTCTAATATGACCCTTTCTTAAAACCCATAACCCATGTGCTCCCGGTCTTTTTTTTATCGATATAATACCAGAAAGTGATTCCATGACAAGGGGCATGATCTTAAGCATGAAGCAGCCATGATCTCAAGCAAGTTTTCTTTTAAAATGTCTGAATAAAATTTTTTATCTATATTTATGTCAATAAAATGCAAATATCCTGATCTTGCTGCAGAAAATGAGCCCCACCCAGACCATCACTGAATTACCTCCATGCTTTGTTTGCTGTCGATTTCAAGTTATTCGAATTTATGCATTAAACACATCACGACAGCAGGCTACCAACTACAGCCTGTCAAAAATAGAGTACATGTGTGTATATGAAAATGATTATTTTCACGACAATACCGCTATACGACTTTAGGTTGTTGTCCGTGCTACTTTGTTCGTGCAGTCCAGTTTAACTAATTTCTATTTTTGTTAGGTACAAAACAAAACCAGTGTTGACAATATAACAAAATATGTAAAACAAATAAGTGGCTAGAAATATTTTGTATTCTAAAATAAAAAAGACATTTACAAAATTTAAATATTTAGCCGTGTCACAGATTCCGTTCGGATTGGTTTTGATTCCGTAGTTTTCATTCCGAAAAAGTACATTTTTGGTGCTTTATATTCCGTTCATTTTGTATTTCGTTTTTACAATGATAAACTTTTTATACCTTGAGGCTTTTGTTTACTTTTCTTTTTAGATGCAAAGCTCACATTGAGCTTTTTATTAACATGGAAAGCTTATGACCAAATATTTATTTGACGCTCCTAAGAGTATGCACGTTTTTTAGTACATATTTACTGCAAATGAAGTCATTCGAAAATTGTTTTTCAATTCCACTTTGAAATTTTAAAGTGGTTTGATTACGAAGAAAATTTTCGTTGTTCGCTTTCTGAAGAAGCAACTTACGGAATTGAAACCGCTGCCAATCGGAATGGTATTCAGTGACATGGCTAATTATAATATACTAGCTGAGCCCAGCAAACGTTGTCTTACCCCCAAATGTACTGTTAACTCCTCCCCATGGCCACCTATTGGACCAGAAACAAAACAAAAACCTAACGTGGTTGAACCCAAATTTGTTTTAACATTTTCAGTTCGAAAGTTCTTATAGTTCCGAAGATCATGCGTTACTAACAAACAATCGATTTTATATACATAGTAGATAGAAGATATGCATCAAACGTTTTTAAATAAATAAATTTATATGTTTTATTGTTATATAGAATATTGACTTAAGTCAAGAATACCAACATTGTTGAAAAATAAAAAAAATCACAGGGTAATTGGCCTTTTTAACCTAAAAATGTTGGTGTAATTTTTTTCAGCGCTCTCTCTCTCTCTCTCTCTCTCTCTTGGTTCCACAGTTACGGGGCTCAAAACTTTAATATTTTATTGATCATAACTCGTACAATATACAACAGATAGAAACCATATAGGTATCATTTCAAAGTGCTATAAAATACCTTTGTACCGGTATATAAAATTTTAAAATCAATTAATCCATTGCGAGCAAAATGTAATTTAAAACATTTTTTTAATATAATTTATCACGTAAAGGCACCGATATCTTAAAAACTTTTTTTTAATTTTTTTGTTTTAATTTTTTTATATTAATTTTTTTAAGAACAAACACAGCCCTCGAAGCGATCAGCTTGTCTGCGTAAAAACACCAAGGGTGTATGGCGGGAATCGAACCGAAGACTTCTGGACACCTAGCGTCGTGTGTCATAACTTACGTATTTCATCGTTGACAGCTTTTAAGTATATATGTACCAAATAAAACTGTATGCATGCTTATGTACCGTTGTATCGATAATTTTTCAAGATAACGTTGTTTCTGCGTGAAGTCAGATAAAAAAAATTTTAAATTGCGTTTCACTCGCAATGGGTTAATGTATTTAAAAAAAATTATACCAATAGAAAGGTATTTTAGAGATCTTCAAAGTGATACCCATGTTGTTTATATCTGTTCTATATTCTCGGAGTTATGACCAATAAGAAATAAAAGTTTTCAACCCCGTCGTAAATTCGCAGCCAAAAGAGATACATATTATAATAAAATTTTAAGGTTAAAGAAAGGCTAATGCCTTATGACTTTTTTTTAATTTTCTAACTTCTAACTAACTTCTAACTAAAACATACTATTTTGCAAAACATCTTTTAAAAACTCAATAGAAATTCGGTGTATCTTACTCGTTTGGGGCGGTGGGGGTGGGGAGGAAATATCCCGTTTTCACACCCTTTGCCTCCATGCCTGATTATCAGTGCATATGAAATAATTTTTATAATTATTACAACATGTGTATTCATTACTTTAAGTAACAATAGAAATAATGAGAGAGGGAGGGCGGGCATAATATTAAAATTTGCATAATTAAGTGTCAACATCTTTTATGATAATTTTATGCATATATGTAACATTTTTTCCATATATATTTTAGTCATGCTTATACTGAAACAAACTTTTAATTTTATAAAAAAAAATAAATTAGCAAAACCATTTAAATTTCTTTGTTCACAATGATTTAATTAAAATGTTTGATAAATTTTAAATTTTTTCTTTGTGTTAATTAAAAACACATAAAACCCAAAAATTTACGCTTCTTTTTGTAAAGAAGCATAACAAAAAAAGCTATAATACATACCATACAATTGCGGTTTGAATAAATTGGATGTATGTAATTAAAACACAAGTATAACACAAAAAAGTAGCAAGGTTCTAAAGACTAATTCTGGCAGAAGGTACCAAAAATTATAGTATACGTGTATCGGCGTTTTGAAAGTTTACATCTGGGATGCATTTTGCACATGGTTATAGTGACTCGGCACAGGAAGTCTTATCAGCCTTAACTTTAAGATATAAGATTTGTTCAGCATTTTTATGTTGAACTTGACGAGAAACTATTTTGTGGAATATTTTAATCCTCTAACTCATCGCTGAATGGATCTTTTTGTCCCTTTATAAAACAAAGGGCAAGCAACTCCCCTTAAGAGGCGATACAGCGAACTTAGTTGATCTACAAAAGTATTTGCCATAAAACTCTTTTCTCATTAACAACATTCAAGCTCCACCCTCTTCTTGAACGTCAGAAATCGTTCAAAAATTAAAATGTGTTTTAGGGTTAATTTCGTGAATATTTTTTTGCCTTTCTAATATGGAAAATAATTATGGGAAAAATGTTGCCAAGCCTTATATTCACATTTATATATTTGTGCGGATTTCTTTTAACGACCACATGAATTGGGATAACTAAAAAAATTTTTTTGTGTGTTATCAAGGATTGTGTTAAAAACTATGAAATGTTTTTTTTTTTTTTTTGAAAAATTTGTCTTGACTATTACCGGAGATATTGACGAAATGGAGAACAAAATTTTAAAATTCAAAACCAAATATTTTTGAAAATATTCAAGGTATTTCAATGAAATAAACTGTATTTTCTTTATCTATTTAAAAACTTTGCACCAAGTTTAAATTCATTAAAATCGGATAATATTTGCAAAAGTTATGAGGCCGACAAAGTTTTCCATGCTCGAGGTAGTTAATTGGGACAACCTGTAGCTCAGCGTATATTGCAACAGGGTGGTCCGAATTTCAACATTCTGAAAGCTTAGATCTTTCTCTATGATTTTTACATACTTCGTTTTGTAATCGAATAGCAAGTTTCAAACATACAGATATATTAAAAATTTTTTTAATGGGAACCAGTGTGTTATTTTAGGCGTTATGCCATCGGGCGGCCACTTTCGGCCTTATGCCATTGGCAGGCCACCTTCGGTCGCCCACCTTCGGCCAACTACCTTCGGCCAGCCACATTCAGTCGCTATGTTAGACGCCCCCTCATTTTTACTGCTCTTCGACATACTCCGTCTAGTCACTGGGCCTGGCGCAATGATCACCATTAAAAATAAAAGTTATAATTTAAAAACATAAATTTTCACCTACCTCGATGACACCAAGTAAACGAAGATAGTAATTTCAACCTATAGATGAAAAAAGAAGATGATTCGTTCACAAAAAAGCAACTATCGCCTGGAAGATACTTGGGCGATACTTTTCAAGAATTTAGTGGAGACACCTGGTGTTTCGCCAAGACACCTTCATTTAGCAAGGGCACCAAACATTAGCCAAGACAAAAACCTGTTCCAAGGATTCCCAAAAACATTGAACTAAGTCTCCTCAAAATCCCAGAAGTTTCCCGGATTCCCAAAAGTTAGGAAAAAATCCCCACAAAATCCATAAATATTCCGCATTCCCAAAAAACTATGAAAAAATTTCACCAAAAATCCCAGAACTTCCTCGGAAAACAACGGCAACATCGAAAACCGCGAAAATACCAAAGCGGCAATACTGAGTTTTTAAGGAATTTAACCTTCGTGCCGTCCAGTTGCCTTCGTTTTGAATTGTCGTTACACGTATTTCTTACCTGTATTCGTTACACGTGTTTTTTACCAGTATTCGTTACACGTATTTCTTACCTGTATTCGTTACACGTGTTTTTTTAACAGTATTCGTTACACGTGTTTCTTACCAGTATTCGTTATACGTGTTCCTTACCAGTATTCGTTATACGTATTATATCCTTTAAAATTTTTTTTCACCCTCCAACACATATATATGCTGCAAATCATATGCACAACGGGCCATAAGAAACTTCGTTCCAAAAAGGGGCAAAACATTTCCCTTCAGCGGCTATATAGCGGCCTGAAACATTCTACATAAATATTTTCCATAAAGTTTTACTAAAGGCCTTTAAAGACACCTAAGCTCAACACTTAAGTTGAACACCAGAAATCATTCAAAACTTAAAATGCGCTCAAGGGCTAATTTCGTACTTATTCATAATTCGAACTCGGCATAGAATATCTTAAAAGCCTTACGTTTAAGGTATAAGATATGTTTATCAATTTTATGAAAAACACAACGAGAAATATTTTCGTGAATTACTTTTAACCCTTTAACTCGTTGTTGTATGTGTCTTTTTGTCCCTTTCTTAAATAAGTGGCAAAAAACTCTCCTTCAGCGGCTTATTTATTCGGTATTGTAAATCTTGTAAGCATTGCCTTTAAGGTATAAGATGTGTTTATCACTTTTATGTAAAATACCATGAAGAACATTTATGTAGAACATTTTAACCCTCCAACTCTTTGCAGTATGGGTCTTTTTGTCCCCTTCTTAAATAAGGGGCAAAAAACTCTCCTTCAGCGGCTTATTCATTCGGTATTGTAAATCTTGTAAGCATTGCGTTTAAAGTATAAGATGTGCTTATCACTTTTATGTAAAATATCACAAAGAACATTTATGTAGAACATTTTAACCCTCCAACTCTATGCAGTATGGGTCTTTTTGTCCCCTTCTTAAATAAGGGGCAAAAACTCTCCTTCAGCGGCGATATAGAGGACTAAAATGCTTTATATAAATGTTCCTCGTGGTGTTTTACAAAAAAAAAATGCTGAGCACGTGTTATACCTTAAACGTGAAGATTACAAGATTTCCAAAAAAGTGAGGGAATTGAAGTCCCGGTAAAATGAATCCCAGATGTACAATTTCAAAACGACGATATACGTATGTATTTTTTTTGTAACTTCTACTAGAATCTGTTATAGGAAAATTGTTATTAAAAAAAAACAAACACAAATACTGCTTAAGCCTATTTGACTTTTCTGCAGAAACACCTAGAGTCTTGGCAGGAAGCGCACCTGCAACCTCCCGCTTAATAGTCTAGCACACTATCCACTACACTACGGGAGTACCCTATAAAATAAAGTAATTTGTAAATTATAAGGAATAAGGGAAAGTTAATTACTGCCAACATATATAGCAGAACATAATAACGTACTATTTTGCTATTTTCAGAAAATGTCTTTTATAAGTGCTCATGTTTATTAAAGGTGTATTGTATTATATTTAGTTAATTTTTTTAGAACTTTAAGTCAGTTTGTTTAAGATCAAAAGACTTTTTATGTTTTATTTATTCTAAATATTTTTTTTTGGAATTTCTTCAATTAAACAAAACATTTCTTTTCCCTTTTTCTTTCCAGCTGATAGCTCATTCCTTCTAGCCAATGCCCAAATTGTCGACTTTCCCATTGTGTACTGCAATGAATCCTTTTGCAAGATTAGTGGCTATAATCGGGCCGAGGTTATGCAAAAATCTTGCAGGTAAGTTAACATACATGAAACAGCTAAACATTTATTACCTTCACATAAATATTTTATAGCGAGAAAATATGTACATATAGTATGAGAAAGTCCACAAATATTAAGTGCAAAAAACAAGAAATGCCCCAAAATACAACATACACATAAAACCTAAATTTCTAAATAAGAAAAAAACACGAATTAACCTTCTAATGGCACTAAAGCAAAAATTTAGTCTTGTACTTTATAATGCTTAATATTTAAGCATTGATTTTAATTTTTAAAAACAACAACATGTAACAGTAGTAGTAGTTGTATGAATAATAATAACTACACGAGTACAACAGAGTACAAACCAAAAATCTCCCCTGGGGTTAAATTATGCTTGTTGTAAATTTCCTGCAATAAAAGAGAAAATGTATGACCGAAATTTTACACAAAAACATCATAATAAAACTCACATATTTTCTATGAATACATGTGAACATTTTTCCTCATATTTTTGGTTTTTGTTTTTGTTTTTGTAAAACAGGCACAAATGGAAAATTAACACAAACTAAACGTAACGTATTAAAAGCAAAAAAATTCACATTAGAGGCAAATGTTAAGAGTTACACCAGAGACTAAAAAGACGGTAAATGGTGGGCAAAGTAATTGTATGAAAGTTATATGTTGTATAAGACTATTAAAGAAATTGTATAAGAGTATAGGCAGGCGCGAATCGAGGATAGGGAAAAGGAGATATTCCCCCTACTAAAAATAATCAAATATACCTCATTTCGATGGAGTTCCTAAAAGAAATCTCACAAAATGGTATGTATCATTAAAAAGTTATCCTTCCAGAAGCTTAATCTGGATCTGCGCCTGAGTATAAGACTGACTTGATTTGATTCAAATTTATTTCTAAGGAACTATAAGTAAATTTCGTTTTATTCTTGTTTTACTTAAAAGGATATTGTAAGATTTATTGTAATAATAATTCGCACAAAAATATAAATATGGCAAAGTTCCTGTGCAAAGATTTTGGCCATTAAAAGTATTGAGATCAAAATAAGTTCTTGGTAAATAAAATACCATCTCATTTTTAGTCAACCTGCTAACTTGACAACATTTCTGCCCCATAATTTTTAAAACTTTTAAAACGTCATTGATGTATCTTTTATTTTATGCGGAGATTGGTACTCCCTTTTTGTACCCACCCTAGTGTATGTAGCAGGTGCGGATACAAGGGGGACGGGATATCCCCCCCCCCCCCCCCAAACCGAGCAAATTTCTATATAGTTTCTAAAAGAAGTCTTGCAAAATGGTATGTTTCACTAAATGCACCCCCCCCATTTTTTTCCTTTTGCAATAACTATATTTCATGTTGATTTAATTATCTAGTACAAGTAAATCAAAATGACGTTGATAATAAAATAATACGAAGAATCATAGAATCATGTTGAATCAAAGTAATTTAAAGTTGAAACAACATGAATTTGATATTGAAATAACACGAAGATTCGTGTTGAATCAAAGTTATTTTAAGTTGAAACAACATGAATTTGATATTGAAACAAGACGAAATTTTATGTTAAATAAATTTTATTTCAAGTTGAAACAACGTCAATTTTATATTGAAATAACACGATCAATCATGTTGAATCAATTTTATTTCAAGTTGAAACAACATGAGTTTTATATTGAAATAACACGAACAATCATGTTGAATCAAAATTATTTCAAGTTGAAAAAAACGTGAATTTGATACTGAAATAACTTCAATAATCATGTTGGATCAAAGCTATTTCAGGTTCAAACAACGTAAATGTGATATTGAAATAACACGAAGAATCGTGTTGAATCAAAATTGTTTCAAGTTGAAATAACGTGAATTTGATATTTAAGTAGCACGAAGAATTGTGTTGAATCAATAATGTTTTAAATTGAAACAACGTGAATTTGATACAGAAATAACACGAAAAATCATGTTGAATCAAAATTATTTCAAGTTGAAACTGAAATAACAAGAAGATCATGTTGAATCAAAGCTAAATCAAATTGAAACTGAAATGACACTATTAAGAAGCATGTTGAATCAAAATTAGTTCTAGTTGGACCAGCCTGAATTTAATATTGAAACAACTTAGAAAATCATGTCAAATCAAAGTTATTTTAAGTTGAAACAACGTGAATTGGATATTGAAACAACATGAACCTTAACGTTAAATCAAACTGATTTCAAGTTGAAACAACGTGAATTTGATACTGAAATAACACGAAGAATCATGTTGAATCAAAATTATGTCAAGTTGAAACAACGTGTATTTGATATTGGTACAACATGAAAAACCATGTTGAATCAAAGTTATTTCAAGTTGAAACAACGTGAATTTGATATTGCAACAAGACGAAAAATCAATTTAAATCGAAGTTATTTCATGTTGAAACAACGTGCATTTGA
This sequence comes from Panzeria rudis, assembly GCA_956483635.1. NCBI lineage: Eukaryota > Metazoa > Arthropoda > Insecta > Diptera > Tachinidae > Panzeria > Panzeria rudis. Next base: position 89,835,509 of record OY101451.1, read on the forward strand.
TACTGAAATAACTTGAAGAGTTATGTTGAATCAAAGTTATTTCAAGTTGAAACAACGTAAATTTGATATTGAACAATACGAAAAACCATGTTAAATTATAGTTATTTTAAGTTGAAACAACATGAATTTAATGTAGTTATTTAAAATTTTTTTACTTACGTGCTGGTTATTAGCATAGGCATCAGAAAAATTCGCGTTGTAGTTGGCTGCCCCAGCCAAGATTTGAACCCGGGCCATTTGCTTTTAGTAATCAATTCGCTAAACACTGCACCCTCAACATTTACTTTGGATACACTATAAAATGTTTTTTTTTTTAAATTTGGTCGATAATAATCGGCAACACTATACCGATTATTATCGACCTAAAATTACACACGCATTATTTTTTAAAAAAATCTTTTTACAAAAAAAAAGCGATTGGCTGCGTGCAGGTTTGAACTTCGACCTCCTGACTGATAGTCTGACGTATCTGCCATTCAGCCATAGCCGTATTATACTTTATGTTATATCTTTTCCACTAGTACTAAATATGTTTAATTTGAAAGATTTTTTCTTTAATAAAATAACTACAAAATCGAAGTAATTTTAGACAAGAAGAAATTTTCAACACAAATTTAGACAATATATGATCCTAAATTTGAAGTATTGTTTTCGAGTGTATACTCTAATACACTCTAAAACATTACTTCAAATTTTGTGTGTATGGAAAATATAAAAGATTAAGTCAGAATAAATTTTAAGTTTAATTTGCATAAATAGCCGTTTCTAAAGTCTTTCATTAACCATCATACCTCTAGTGTTCCCTGTTGCATACTGCTGAAAAAAAGAAAAGAAAAAAACTCAAACATAAACAAAGTTCAACAAACCGTATGATGAAACCAGTAACATCCTCAGGCTTTTATACATTTTCTCTTCGTGGTTTTATTTTTTATTTTTGTTTAGATTGCAAAAAATTTGTTCTCTTTATCTTGACGTTCCTCTATAATGGCAATAATAAAAAAACAACAACAACAAACGAATAATACAAAATAAAATACACGGTAAAATACTTTGGCCGTAAAAATATTGCATTATATTGTAAAATTGCAGAAAAAGGTTAAAGTTTATCAGAGCGATTTAAACTCCAATAAAAACTGCAACTCCAAAAAGTGTTTTTTGTTTTGTTGTAGCCAAGATAAAAACCATAAACTAAAAAAGTATCTTTTTAATTTGGAATTGAAAAGATGAGAAGAAAACACGTATTAGAAATAAAAAAAACTAGATCTTAATGTGGGTTTTTGGCACAATTTGAGTCAAATACCAATTTAGTTTTTTCTTTAGTTCACAATTTTTCTTAAACACAATTTTTCTGGTTTCACCTCTCATTTTTAACACACTTTATGGGATATATAAAAAAAGCTCGCAACATTTTATAAGCTAGTAATAGTGTTATAAGTTTACTATATTACGCTATTTTATTTTATTTAAAAAAAAATATGTTGACATAAGAGTAAATTAACTGACCTAGATTTATTGGGAAAAAGTAGGAAAACTCTAGGATAAATATTTTTCTAAAATATTTTAACCCTATAACTCTTATTTGTATGCGTCTTTTTGTCTCTTTTTTAAAAAAGACAAAAAACTCCCCTTCAGGGGCGATATAGCGGACTGAAATGTTATACAAAAATATTCGCCATGAAATTCTATTATAGGTCTTTAAGGACATTCAACCTCTAGACTCAACTGGAACGCCAGAACAAATTAAAAACTCAAAATGTGTCTAAGGGTTAACATCGTACGCATAGGACATCTTGTGCGCGCTACGTTTAAGGTATAAGATATGCTCGGCAATGTTGTGTAAAACACTAGGGTAAAAATTTTTATTAAATATTTTAACCCTCTAACTCTTCGCTGTATGGGTCTTTTTGTCCCTTTCTTAAAAAAGGGGAAAAACCCCTCCTTCAACGGCGATATATCGGGCTGAAATATCGTACAAAAATATTTGCCATAATATTCTGGTGGAAGTCTTCTAAGACACATATCCACCAGAAATCATTCAAAACTTAAAATGGGTTTAAAGGTTAATTTCGTACCTGCCGTCTGTCTGCCTGTCTGTCTGTGCGTCTGTCACAGGCTGGTTTCTCCGAGCTACGAACCTGAAATTTTCACAGAACATGTTAAACTTTGGCCTCTACAACAACAAATATATGACAGTTAATAATTAAAGGGTGTTCTAAAGCTAGTAACGAAAAATGTTGAAATACTAATGTAATATTCAGACGCTTACATATAGACACTTTAAATTTTCAAAGTTTGTGTGAATTGGTGTAGTCTGTAGAAAAGACTACACCAATTAACACCGATAATTAAACCAATAAAAATTAAAGGGTGTTCTATCAGTTAATGTAATTTAAAAAATTTGCTGCTGCATCTTGGAAACCGCAAGAGGTAAAATTTTCAAATTTAGAAAAACGCTAAAACTAAAAAAGTCCAATATTAAAAAAATTTCAAAACAAAAAATGGCCTAAATGAAGAAAGCGCTTAAAGAAAAAAATCGCCAAAATTAAAAAAAATTTTTAAAACTCAAAAAATCACCAAAACTAAAAAAATCGCAAAAAAAACTTTAAAAAACCCAAAAAATGAAAAAAATCGTCTAAACGAAAAAAACCACTACAACCCCAAAAAAACTGCCAAAAATGGAAAAAGATCACCACCACACCGAAAATAGCGCTAAAACAAAACGCCAAAACTAAAAAAAATCTTTAAAAAACCGAAAAATCGCAAAAACGAAAAAAGTGTCAGATCAAAAAAAAAATCCCTAAAACTAAGAAAATCACAAAAAACGAAAAAAACGCCAAAACTGACAAAAACCGCCAAAACTAAAATAAATCGCTAAAACTAACTATATCGTCAAAAAGTGAAAAACGTTAAAACAAAAAAAAAACGCCAAAACGAAAAAATCACCAAAATTAAAAAATCGTAAAAAAACAAAAAACAAAAAAAAGAAATTGTAAAAAAAGAAAAATCGCAAAAAAAACAACAAAATTAAAAAAGCGCCTTAACAAAAAAAATCGCTGAATCAAGAAAAAAAAAACTTAAAAAATAAAAGAACTAAAATTAAACGAAAATCAAAATGATTAAATTGCCAATAAAATAAGGGCGAAAACGAAAAAGGGTATATGTATGTGTATGTATTCGTACGGAACCCTTCGTATGTGAGCTAAAGTCGCACCTTACTTAATCTATTTTATATTTGTATACGCATAACTCTGTCAATTGTGAACCGATTTAAAAAATTCTGTTTTTTTTTGAAAGGGTTTGCCTGCAGTTTGCTCCTATAATATTTTCTTCGAAAATTGGTGGGGAAACTGGCTTCCCCCATGCGTAAGTTTGACATTTGTCAACCGATTTTCAAAATTCTTCTTTTTTTGTTTGAAAGGCTTTTCTTTCAGTTTGATTTCATAATTTTTTTTTTTTTTTGCAAAAATGTGGGGGAAATTTGCTCCCCCTGCGCATAAATGTGGCACATGTCCACCGATTTTCAATTTTTTGCAAGGGCTTGCCTGCAGTTTTGTTCTGTAATATGTTTTTGAAAATCGGTGAGGAAATTTGCTCCTGGATTTTTTAAAATTTTCCGTTTTTTGCGGTTTTTTTCGTTTTTACTATTTTTTATGTTACCTGATAGAATACCCTTCAATTTTTAGTTTGTTCATTTTTAACATTCGTTAATGTTGCCCTTAAAAATGCTGCACTAGCTGTAAATATTTCAAGAGTTTGTTTCTTGTGGTTTTCAAGATACAGCTAATTATCAAAATTATATACACTGTAAAACACTTTTGTTGAAAATTAGAACTTTACTGACTATTATCTCTTTGTTGATTTTTGAACAAAATATGTTTAAAACAAAAAAATAATAATAATAACGCTTGTGGAGCGATTGACTGTGTGCAGCTTCGAACCACGATCTCCTGGCTGATAGTCTATCGTAGCTGCCATTCAGCCATAGGCGTATTATACTTTATGTTAAATTTGTTTCACTTGGGCTAAATTTGTTTAATTTTAAAAGTTGTTTCTTTAATAAAAGTGTATGAAGTACATTTTCTTAATTCATTAGATTTATTAAAACAAGAAAAATCCTTAGAATTTTGTTTATAAGCTAACAATATTTACTTACCAATACTTAAAAAAATTTATATTTAAAAACCTTTAAATACCAGAAATTAAACCGAAGAAAAATGTGGCGGGCTTCTATTGTTTAAAAAATTTTCTGCTGTTTTTTAGACAGATTGCTTAATATTCAAAATTTTAATGTTATTTAGACATACATACTCGGTTCAAAAATAAATACTTTTAACAGCAGATTTGTATTTTTGCGAAAAATTAGACAAATTATGTTTTTTCTTTTGTAACAAATAACTACAAACTCGATGCAATTTTAGACAACCAGCACTTTTCAACACAAATTTAGACAATATATGATACCAAATTTCAAGTAATGTTTTAGAGTGTAGTCATAATTGCATTAACTAGTATAACACCCTTTAATTATTATTATGCTTAAATTTCAGTATTTATTAGCTTACTCTGTATAATACACTAATATTGAAAATTTCATGCGTCTTTATATTACATTAGAATTTTAATATGATTCCTTGCTCTCTTTAGAACATCGTTTAATTTTTAGCTTCCATAATTTTTAAGTATTTGCTGTTGTAGCGGCTAAAGTTCCACATATTCTGTGAAATGTTCATTTCTGTACCTCTTAAGGTGCCTGTGACAGGACAGCGGGACAGAATAGCGAAAACAATTGGGTACTTTAGGGCTAGTCACATATTACGTAACACTATTTTCGGAGATTTTATAACCTCTCCCCCCCCCCCTCCTTTTCGTAACGCTATTGATAAAATATTCAGTATAAATTATCTGATCCGTAACAAACCTTTAGCGCCCCCCGGGGAGCGTTACTTAATATGTTTATAGCCCCTTTTCACTTTTGCTACCCTTAAAACAAATCACCTGAAGTTGCTTAAAATATGATACCTATTAGCTAAAAATAGCACTAATTTACTAAAACTAATTTGTTTGCATAAAAAATTGCACATCTTAAAGCTGTTAATTTGTTTAACATAATTTAAGCTGTTGTTTACAATGTGTGTGTCTCTTATACGTTTGCCATATAACAAAATGTTACTAAAGCGTATAAGTAGTTTTGAAATTATATATATTCTGAAATGTACTAGATATTTTCTTTTCTAATTACAATATTTGTTAAGCAAACAACAAAAGACAAGAACAATGTAATAATTGGCTTACATATATTTTAATAAAAACAAAATTTTCTCTTCTATCGTATGAGTAATATTTACGGTAAATATTAAGTATACTACATTTTTAAATGCCTTCAAATTGATAAATAGTTCAAGGAATTTATATGACAAAATTTGACGCAAATTTTTCTTAAATTGACATTGACTTATTTTTAGCTTTATAGGGCAAAACATTATAATGTAAAAAGGAAAGGAAAAATATATGATGACATATTTAGAGCACAGAAAACAAAAATCAATATGAAAATAAACAATCTATTGGCCCCAAAAATATTTATGTGCATAGACTGGTAACACAGAAAAATAAGCGAATAAAACAAATAAAACAAATATAAAAAGTCATAAAAAGGCAAATAGTATTAGAAATATTAGCAACAGCAAGAAATCATTTGAAAATATGTTAAATATGTAAATGGCAAAACAAAAGTTTCTGTATACTTAAGTATGTATGAATGTTATTATAATGTCTAAGACGACAACTTGAAAGGCAGACAGTCAGTCGGTTATTAATTCTACATTTAGTACCTAAAATACAAGCAATATTACAAAACCTTTTTTTTTCTTCTTTTTCTTCAAAATCACATTTATTTATAGCCATTCCAAAAGTTTTTTCAAAGAAAAAAGTTAAATGTAAGAAGATACTAGGGTTGTATTAGCGTATTCCATCTTAAAGAATAGGAAATTTCTTTAGGTTTCGCCATTTAAGTTTGTGGCCTTGATACAGCAATATTTTTCCATTGTTTTTTTTTTTTCATAAATTGCTGTAGCAAAATTATAAACTTTATATTTGAAGTTAAGGTTGAAAAGATATTATAAATTATATTATAATTAGGGGGAAGTTTCCACCTCTGAAGTATTTTTCTAAAGTAAGGGAATATTATTTAACCACATTTTTTCACATAACATAAAACTTGGCCTATTTAAGATTAAGGTTAAGTTAAAAATTTCGAAACAAATAAAAGTTCTCATATCATAAATTCTCTTTAAGGAATATAATGCCATACATTTCTTTTAAATTAAACTTAAAATCTCAAATACTAGATTTGAGGTTAGGTTGAAAAATCAAATTATACAATCATAATTAGGCCAAAAATTTAAGATTTCCATATTTTTCGAACCTAGCAAAATTAAATGCTGTAATATTTGCTTAGTTAAGTGAAAATCTGGGAAATTGATTTTGAGGTTAAGGCTGAAAAAATAATATATAATCGAAAGTAGCTGCAAAACCTTTACTGTGAAGTGTTTCTTTAAGCAATGGTAATGCCATTCGATCAAAATATTTTCACTAAACTAAAAATTGCGTTATTTAATTTTGGGGTTAGGTTGAATTTTTTTTTTTAAATTCCAACTTTTAAACAAATTAAAGTTGTGATTTCATAAATTATGCTTTTTTTTAATTAAACTTAAAATCTCAAATACTAGATTTGAGGTTAGGTTGAAAAATAAAATCATACAATTATAATTAGGCCAAAAAATTTAAGATTTCTATGTTTTTTGATCCTACCAAAATTAAATGTTTGCTTAGTTAACTGAAAATCTGGAAAATCGATTTTGAGGTTAGGGCTGACAAACTAATATATAATTGAAATAAGCCGCAAAACTTTTACTGTGAAGTGTTTCCCTAAGCAATGGGAATGCAATTCCATCAAAAGTTTTTCACTACAGTAAAAATTGTCTTATTTAATTTTGAGGTTAGGTTGAAAAAATTTTTTTAAATGCAAATTTTTAAATAAATAAAAGTAAATATTTCATATATTCGATTAAAGGAATATAATGCCATAAATTTTTTTCTAATTTAACTTAAAATCTCAGATATTAAGTTTGAGGTTAGGTTGAAGAAACAAATATACAATTATAGTTTGGCCACAATTTTAAAATATCTACGTTTTTTAACTTAATGAAATAAAATGCTTCATTATTAGCTTAGTTAACATAGAAATCTGCGAAATTAATTTTGAGGTTAAGGCTGGCAAAATAATATATAATTGAAATTAGCCGTAAAACCTGAACTGTGAAGTGTTTTTATAAACTATGAGAATTTTATTCCATCAAAATTTTTTCTATTGACTAAAAATTGTCTGATTTAATTTTGAGGTTAGGTTGAAAATTTTTTAAAAATTTAAATTTTTCCATAAAATTTTTATTGCCCAGTAATATCTTTTATTTGTGGAATGTAATACTGTCAAACTATTTGAAATAAACTATATAGCTAAAAATTTAAATTTGAGGTTATATTGAAAAAATAATATTTTATAGTTATAATATAGCTGAAGTTTGTAAATATCGACCTTCAGAAATGTAGTGCAAATTGCTTAAATTAGCTGTAAGCCAATCCTATTCGGAGCGTTGAGCGTCTCGTTAGCATTAGGGTACGTATTTTTTTACTACATTCAAAGTAAGTTTTTTGTCTTGGAATATTTTACAAATACATATTGAGCAGTCAAGGCTATGCTCGACGCTCTGACTTAAGTTAAGCTGTAACAGTAATACTGATTTTGGCATTTAATAACGAAGTTTGTTGTTAATTTTGAAAATTTAATGTAATGCTTTCGACATTTATTTTTTTTAGACCACCCTCGTATTAGCAATGACATGTTTATTTATATCCTTTTATTCCTGTTTCAATGGTGCAAATTTTGTTTCTCTATGCTTAGGGAATTTTAAACACTCTATGGTTGATTTGCTTATCTTTCTTTTGATACCTGTGTATTCGTCCATCTTGTTTATATATTCTTCAAATTTTATAGCTGTTTTATTCTTTTTTAAATATGTTTTATTTGCTTTTGCCAAGTCACTTGAAAAGAAAGACACTAAGAAAATTTGCACTTACATATGTATTTTGTTATCTCAGCATGTTTGTGGCAATGTTATACATGACACTTTTTGCCCTTGGTTTTGTTGTTATTCCCCGAAAAGTATAACACATACTACACCCATCCCCTAACATTCGCAAAATACATATATAAATGCCACAATACCACTAACAAACGACATCATTAGAAGTGGAGCAAAAAAAAAAGTTGTACGAATCACACACAGCATTCTAAATAAACATGACATGCCACAAATACCAGAAATGTGATTTTATTTAAACAACTACATTTAAGTCTTTTCATGGGAATTAAATAGCAAGAAAATTATTTCCCTTTTTTTTGCGTAATATCTTTTGCGAAATTGGCAATCAATTATTCAATTTTATGACATTGCATTTCTATCTATTGAGAGTGTTTCTTTGTATTATTTTATTGTTAAAAAAAATTGGGTCACTGTGTGAAATACAAAGATTTTTAAAGCATCTAGAAAATGGTTAAGCTTAAAAAATATTTTCTATGAAGTAATACTTTACAACAAAATCAAAATTTTTCAAAAGAACAACCTTCATATTAAACTCGTAGAAAACAAGGCTAATTTAGGATTTTCCGGTAGTAATTTTACTACTTAGGTGTTGAATGTTAATTCAGCATGATTTTACAATAACTTTTAAAGAATATTTTTCTTTTTGAAATACCTTTAGTTCATGTTGATTTAATATTTTCCAGTACAGATAAATCAAAATGGAGTTAATACTGAAATAATACGAAGAATCAGGTTGAATCAAAGTTATAACAAGTTGAAACAACGTGAATTTGATATAGCTTTCTTACTTACTATTTTACTTACGTGATGTATATTTGCATAGGCATCAGAAAAGTTTTATAGGAAATCTTGCACAAATCTTGGACAAATGATCGTTTCTTTTTTTACTATGAAAAGAAAAATATGTTGCTCTGATGCTCCAAGTTCATCACTGATCTAGTCTTCTCGTTTAAAAAGTTCTATTCTATGACTGCTTAGCTATCATAGAGTGAAAAAATTGCAGCGATGTAGCTGCAGGCTTGCCGGTTATAAGAGCTTGAAGGTAGGCATTTTTTTTTGTATATTTTCAAGTATGTATTGAGATCATTATGATTAGTACTTGGATTGGTACAGGGTCGTATAATTAATATATAATAAACTATAACACATACGCAACTGTGATTCCAAAGCAGTGTCAGCTAAAATTTAGAAATTTTTTACTAATTAAAAAAATTAAAATTTTTCAAATATTAAGGCCTGTAACTCAGTGGATTTTTATCCGAAAAACATAATTTATATATTGGCTAAAAGAGGAAAGACATACCTATACAATAGTGTAAAGTTTGTATAACTCAAGAGAATAGCTCTGAAGATTTTTTGTAAATAGCTAAAAAAAACCTGCAGAAAAACACGTTTTTTGCGAATATCTTGATATAAAGAATGAGTGAGATTTAAATTTTATTATTAAATACTGTAAATATTTTAGCACAAAAATATATTATATATTATTTCTGGTTACGTTTTCAGTGACATTTTTAATTGTCTACTTTTATGTTTTATTATTATTACTATTTCGCTCAATTATAATTATTTGTGAAACAATAATTGCAAAAAGTATTTAACAAAAAGCAATTGAGTATAAAACAAACATGACAATAAAAAGCTGTAAATATATCCATGTGTAAATATTAATTTTATTTGCTTACAATAAAAATATAAAAGAAAAAACATTTAAATGAACGTGTGTGTTTAAAAAGGGCCTAAGGAAAAATATACAAAATTGAGTGGAAAAAATACTACAATGTTGTTGATATCAGGCCCATATGTTAAATGAAAAAGTTTCATATGTATGTAGAAAATATTTTGTTGGGATCCACTGGAATTACAACAGATTGGTTTTGTTACATATAAAATTTATTAGTTCAATAGTTTTGAGTTTATTAGAGTTCCCAATTTATTAGAATTTTTTCATTTTAAATCTTTATAATTTTTTGCTCAATAATTTTAAGATCACTATCGATTTATTTAGTTATACCTAACCTTGATTATAAGTTCCACGAAGTTTTTTAATTAATTATTAAAAAATTAACTTAAAATGCAATGCAAAATCATCTGCATTGATAGCAAGCGATGTCATGCTACAAAACGTATCTTAACTGCTCCTACCATTAAGAATCCGATGTCTGAGTCTATCGGATTTCACTCTTCGGAGCAGAAAAGCAGTGAAATAAAGTTTTAAATTTCCCTCGGCAACTTCTTCGCATAATTTAAACGTTTTCAGACTAAACAATATTGTTCGTTTTTGATTTTCAAATTTTTCTTGATGAAGAAACATGTAGGTACCATTAATTTTTCCTAATAAAATGTATGCCCCACGTTGGGCGCAAATTATTTTTTTGGAATCCTCTGGAATTACAATACATTGATTTCGTTTCTTTAGCATATAAAATTTATTAGTTCATACCACAAATTTTTCCTAACAAAATGTATGCCCCACGTTGGGCGCCAATTGTTTTGTTGAGATCCACTGGAAATACAACGCATTGGCTTCGTTTATTTTACATATAAAATTTATTAGCTCATTAGTCTTAAAATGATTACAGTTCACACTTTATTTAAATTTTTTTATTTTAAATCTTTATTATTTTTTACTCCACAATTTTAGGATACTTTATCGATATATTTAGTTATGGTTCACATTTAACATATGCATTGATAGCAAGCGTTGTCTAGCCATAGAACGTATCTTAATTACTTCCACCTTTAAGAATCAAACGTCCGAGTCTGTTGAATATCATAGAAGCGGCGAAATGAAGTTTTAGATTTTTTTTGCAACTTATTGACATAATTTAAACGTTTTAAGGTTAAAGAACATTTTACGTTTTAAATTATTAAATTATTAAATTCTCGAACTTAGGACTAATTTAAAAATATTACAAAACTCCAAAAAAAAAAAAATCAAGAAATTCAATCACCACGCTAACTACTCCTACCTTTAATTTTAGATTCCATAAATTTTTCCTAACAAAATGTAAGCCCCACGTTGGGCGTCAATAATTTTGTTGGGATCCAAGGGAATTACAACATAATGGTTTCGTTTCTTTTAAATATAAAGTTTATTAGCTCATTACCCTTAGAGTTCACAATGTATTTGAAATTGTTTAGTTTAAATCTTTATCATTTTTTGTTCAATAATGTTAAGATTCATTATCGATCTATATAGTTGATTACAACTTCTATGAAGTCTTTGAATTCACCAAATATGTAGGCTCAGCAATAACTTAAGACTAACTTAAAAATACTATAAAATACCTAAAGAAATCAAGAACTTCAATCGCTCCCCCGTCTACTCTTCGGAAAATGGGGATAAGCAAATTAATTATTAATTAAAAGCAATGCAAAAACAAATTCAGATGTCCGCGTCTATCAGGTTTTGCTCTTTGGAGCATAGAAGCGGCGAAATGAAGTTTCAAATCCTTTGGCAACTTATTGACATAATTTAAACGTTTTTATATTAAAGAACATTTTTCGTTTTAAATTATTAAATTTTGCTTGAAGAAGAAATATGTACATACTATTAATTTTTCCTAACAAAATATAAGCCCCACGTTGGGCGCCAACTATTTTGTTGGGATCTATGGGAGTTATAACATATTGGTTTCGTTTCTTTTACACTTAAAATTTATTAGTTCACTAGTCTTAACAATATTAGAGCTCACAATTTATTTGAATTTGTTTAAAATAAACAAAATATCTGAAGAAATTAAGAAGTTCAATCACTTCCACTCTCTGCTCTTCAAAAAAGTGGGAAAAGCAATGCAAATACATCTGCACTGACAGCAAGCGATGTCGCGCTTTAAAACGCATCTTAACTTATATTATTTTATTTTATGAAAATATATTTTAGGTCCTTTTTCACTTTTACATATTATAAATTTTTTTTTTGCCTCTTACTGTTATTGACATCTCGTTATTTAAGTCATTAAAGGTTATCGTTTCAACATATAAATTTTTGCTCCAGTTAAATAAACAAATTAAAATTAAAACTGTTTATGTTAATTTATTTTTTAAATACTCTTATATTTTATATGTCATTGATGTTAACTCAATTGAATCCTTTTTTGTTTTGTTTGTTTACTCTTTACCATTCCAGATGTGGTTTTATGTATGGCGAGCTGACAGATAAAGAAACGGTGGCCCGTTTGGAATACACCTTGGAAAATCAACAACAGGACCAATTTGAAATTTTATTATATAAAAAGAACAGTAAGTTATATGCAAACACAAAAAAGAAAAATCTTTAATGTTTATTTAGGATGGATACTAAAGTATATTGAAATGTTTGACGAGTTTTCTTAACATTGTCTCAAGTAATGATCCTTTTTCATCCCCTACTCCCACGATGCTCGTTATCATAAATATGCTAAAGCCACACCCAAGAAATTTATTGTATTAGAAGTTGGTTTTTTTTTTGTTAAGCTCATAAAACAATTTATTTTATTAAACTGATATTGTAGGAAATATCTGCTAAAAGTAATAGGAATGAATACTTTGCAATTTGCTCTAATAAGAAATCATTAATAAAAATCCTTTTTTAACAAGATTTTTAGACGTAAGCTAGAACCTTTTCTATTTAGAGTGTAATAAGCAGTGCTACTCTTGAAACATTAATGGAAATGTATGAAAAGCTAAATAAAAATATATTAATAAAATTCTTTCGTACTTTTTCAAATAGTAGTATATTTCTACTACTATTTTTCATTACTATTTGCTGTTAAGTAATTGAAAATTTTGGCTTAAAAAACCTAATGGGCTCAATACGAACTAAGAAACATTAACACGTCGCTAATGCTGCCTCTCAAAAAAATCAGAAGCAAAATTTTAATATTAAAAATAGTAGTATTTTTACTACTTTTTGAACAAAATTAAGCTATCAGTGTATAATTAAAGAAAATTAATATTTAACTTTTTTATTTTTGTTATACTCCACAAAATTTTCTTTAATAAATTTATTTTAGTCTTAAATTTTATCTCACTTGAGATTAAGAAAATTTTTGATTTGCTATAATATTTTTATTAAAGAGTTAAATATCTCCATTTTTTACATTTTACTGCCATTCTTGGCATAATCTTTTTATAGCACCTGTATCCATGAAGTGTAAAATATTGAGATTTATAAAGTCAACATTGTCACGTTTAAGGTTAAAGGAGAAAAGTGCAATACAAAAGTATTTAGCGATCCTAACATATGGGACAAATTTAAAGTTAGTCAAATGGGAATATTGTGTTGTTTGTTTTATACTTCAAAGGGTAATAAATTTGTTTGTATAAATCTAGCAAAACACCGAAAGCAAATGAAATACACAGAGAGAAATTTTGTGAATAAAAAAATAAATAAAACGTAAAGCTAAAGGAAAGAATTTTTCTAATAATATATTTGCTTTAGGTGTAAGTAAAACTCTTGTCCATGGATGTGTACTGGCAAATTATAGGATCTATACTAAATTCCACAAGTGCAGTCATGTACTAGTGCAATTTATTTTTATAGTTTAAGCTAGCTGCAGTTGCTGTTTGCTGATGTTTCCATAAAAAAAGAAAACAGTTTTATTTGCTTGTTTTATTTTTTCAAAAAGAAAAAGACATACTAGGTTACTATACAGCATTGGCAAATGGAAAACAATAGAATGCTGACGTCAGATGTGTTTTACTGAAAACAAAAAAGCTAATCTTAAATAAAATATTGTTGAAAGAATTTCTAAAGAACTAAAAGATTTAGAAAATAGAATAAAAGTAACCAACAGTAGGAGCACAGGCACACACACAGCTAGATAAACGCCTTAAAGTATGCTTTGAAATTTTAACGATACAAACATCTAAAAGTATGCAACAAAAAGCTCAAGCATACAATTTTTTTCTCTGTATAATGCAGTCAAAGAAAAAGAAAACTGAAAGGCGAAACAATTGATATCGATATTAATCTAATGGCTGGCAAAAAATTCTATAATCTGAATAGGCTTAGGCAGTTATTTCAAATAGGAAACGCCTTAGAGTATGCTGAGTGAAACAGATAACGATATAAGATTATTTTCATAAAGCAAAAAGATTATAGCTTAAAATAATCGAAACGTTTTACAAAGCGTTTCGTAATCAAAGAATGTTAATTGAAAATTTATGGTTTTACTTTGTATTTAAATATTTTGCATACACAACACTGTGCAACAATACATTTTTAATCTACAGCTTTTTTTTGTATGGTGATTTATAGTGAAATTTTACGTACGACATATTTTTAATCGGATTCTGTGGCAGATTTTCGAATTAATGACACTGCACAACAAAATCAATTTTATTTTTCAAATATCAAAGTTCTAAGGACTTATTTTGATAGAAAACACTAAAAAATATACACGTGTAAAGGCGTTTTGCAAGTTTACATCTGGTATTCATTTAAGGGGAAATTGTTCATAAATTCTGTGAATTTCGACATTATTCCAATGAAAAAGTTCATTAAAACTCAACCAACGTCAAGCTTCGTTGGATTATTGAAACAAGTTTAGCTAAAATTATTTTAAAGAAAATTTCATTAAATATATGAATTAACTTCATTGATCCAATGCAGTGATTTCGCAAAGCTAATGAACACATTTTATTACTTTGGTGAAATTATATCATCGTTTTAATCAAACTATTTCATTATTGTAATGAAATTATTTCATTATTGTAATGACATCATTTCATTATATTAATGAAATCATTTCATTATTTTAATGAAATTTAGTCATTATTTTAATGAAATTATTTCATTGTGTTAATGACATTATTATATTTTTTCAATTTTATTGAAATTTTCGTACTAGGTTACACCCGTCGGTTCCACCCGTCTTATTTTGATAATACTTTTTTTAAGAAAAATTATTTATTGTCAAACAGTAGATACATAGTACAATTAAAACACTTCAATCAATTAGCTATGGCAAAAATTATTATGTACTCTATAGTAAAAATTTTACATGAAAGCCATAATTCCTCAAAACTAAGATTTGTAAGGTCACACCCGTCGCTGCTTTCTAACGACCATTCTGAGCAGAAATCGTGTTCTTTCAGTGTCTATCCATTATCCAACGACTTTAAGCTTAATGTCCTTGTGCATCACAACATTTTTTACATAACAAATTTTATATTCTTGATTTATAACAAAAAAATGTGTGTAACTGGTCACACCAGGCTAAATGATTACTTCAATGTAAATAAAAAATTCGTAATGTGGATGACTGCTCAAAGTATCGCACTCAGACTCTTAATTCTTATCATTTGCTTTATAGGCAACGTCTTAACTACTTCAGCCAACAGCACTGTCAAATAGGAAAGAGTACAACAACAACAAACATATTAAACTACTTTTGTTGTTCGCTTTTGGTTGCCAACTATTGAAATAAATTTGATCGGTCTTTCATAAATACAATAAAATTTTTAATCAAAACAATGTAATACATTTCATTGAAATTATGATTATAGATTTTCTCAAAGTCGTATAATATATATTTCAATTATCAAGTATCAAGTATCGATTAAAACATTTTATCCAAACTTAAAGGGGTTTATAAAAAATTAAAAAATTTTGTTGTTATAAATTAAATGAAACTTTCGAACGAAACTATGAAAGTTAAGCAATTCCAGTGAAATTCTTTCACAATATTCGTGAAAATTCCTTAGAATTGCGAAAATTTTCATTAGAATTGCGAAATATTTCATTAAAATTGTGAAAAAAAATATTACGAAATTGTTTAATTTGATTTATGAAGCGAAATGCTTCCAGTATATATAAACCAGAGCCAGGCAAAGAAAACTAAATAAATGAGAAGAAATTTGTTGTTTAAGTGTGTTGGTGTTTAATTGCATTGCTGATAGGTATAAATGACAGTTGTGTACATTTTGTCGTTTATTTTGATTGTTTGTGTTGTGTACATGTAAATTGTCGGCTGTGTACATATAAATTTTAAAAATAGCCGAAAAGTAGTCGGCAAACGTCGTGGGTCACGGCTACACATCGCTTGCGCCTGATATAAACACATAATAGAATTTCATGGCGAATATTTTTGTGGACTATATCAGTCCGCTATATCGCCGCTGAAGGGGAGTTTTTCCCGGTTTTTTAAGAAGCAGACAAAAAGACCCATACAACGAAGAGTTAGAGGTTTAAAATGTTCTAACAAAATATTCCTCGTGGTATTTTACATAAAAGCGTTAAGCACATCTCATACCTTAAGCTTAAGACTGACAAGATTTCCTATGAAAAGTCACTAAAACTATGTGCAAAAGGTGGGGAGATTTAACTCTCTCTAAGATGAAGCCCAGATGTAAACCTGCAAAACGCCGATATACGTATATTGTCCTTTTGAGTCTCCCTGCCAGAATCCGTCATTAGAACAATAATAATTTTTTTTTATATATTTTTTGTTATACAGTGCCCGTCATTAATTGCCCTAATCTCGTGTCTTTGCACAGTGTTATTTATAAAAAAAAAAACATTTAATTGCTTAATTTCTTTTTAAATGTAAAAAGTATGACATATTCTTATATTACCTGTTTGAAAAAATACTTTTAAAACGCTGAACTACAGCAAAGTCTTTCCAAATATGTTAAAATATATTCCACTTAACCTAAAGGTATGCTTTAATTTTCTAATAAATAATTTTAAATTTCTCTCATTAATAAAGAGAATAAGTTTTTATATTTTAACAGCATTTATTTAGCGAAATAAAATTTTAAATTGGAAAAATATTGCATGTACCTCAAATCTTTTACAAGGTTTTTTAAAATTTTATCTCCTATTCAAGCAAATTAATAAACCAAACTTTACTGCCGAATTAAATAACAACTTCAAAAAATTTATTTAATCTTAAATAATGTAAACAAAAATTTAGGCGTTTTATGCATCTAAAAGTAGCTAGGGAACGCAAATGCTTCCGCAGATTTAAAGCCGTAAAATTTTTATATTTATGTTTTACAAAGAAACGAGTGCGTAACGTTAAAAAAACGTTGCTCCATATTTTAATGGTGAAAACATATAACAGCATATTTTTTACGTGTTTATGTTTTGAATTATAAAAGGATTTATTAAGATTAAAATAAGACTATGAATAAAAGTATACTTATAGGCTGGGGAAAAAAGTTATAAGCAACGATATCTAGAGCTTATGGCAATCTTTAAGTAAAAAAAAAAGATTTTAAAAAATTAGAACTTAATACATAATTTAAAAGAAAATTCAAAAGAAAGATAAAAGTATTTTAAACAAATTTAAGTTTTAAAGCATACCTCAAGGACCTTCACTGTTATTGAATTCAATGTTTAACTTTTAATAAAATTAATTTAAAGTTTCTTTTAAGTTATTCATTTACCTAATACATACTACACTTCTTTCTCTCCAACCAAAACAGTCTTAACATTAATGCCGCTCTCTGTTTAATTCAGCCAGCTTCCTAATATGTAGTGAAATGTAGATTTAGTTGTCCTTCATTACACATGTTCGCTTACATTCTAATTTAAATTTAATACTAAAATTACAAACACAAGCTAAATCTTTTCGTATAAACTAATTAAAATTTTGCTAAACTTTAATTAGTTTTAGAATAAAAAGTAAAACGTTTTTGTTACAGCTGCTTCAGACAAAACATGTTAATTATGCAATCAATTACGATGATTTTTTACTATAAAATATAATTAATAAATTAAAATAATATAGAATGTGTAATAGTAAAATAATTGTACAGGACATAAAATACCATTAGCAATTTATTGAGAAGTAATAATAATGAAAAATAAATTAATAAAAATGTACATATGCGTGAGCTAATAAAATGTAACAAAAGAGAGAATACATTATTTTACGACACCTGGCAAGGCCGGGCCAAAATTTTTAAAAATCCCAAAAAACTGGAAAAGATTTCTGGCCAAAGTTGCAGTCGAATCCCATTAACAGAGGGCACTCCAAACAAACTATAAATTTGATGGATACGAGTTAAACCATTCTGGTTAAAACAGTAAAATAATAGGATAGAATACCTCCAAAATGCCGTATAAATCATCCTGTCAAATACATTAATTTGTCCAGAATTCGGAAAATCCTCCAGAGATATAGTACTAAGTTTATGAAATATTAAAAAAATTAACAAAAATAGGTAAAATTATTTCTCCGGATTCTGGTTAAAACAGTAAAATAACAGGATGGAATACCTTCAAAATGCGGTATATCTCATCCTGTCAACTACATTAGTTTGTCCAGAATTCGGAAAATCCTCCAGAGAAATAGTACTAAGTTTTTGAAATATTAAAAAAATAGGTAAAATTATTTCTCTGGATTCTGGTTAAAACAGTAAAATAACGGGATGGAATACCTTCAAAATGCGGTATATCTCATCCTGTCAACTACATTAGTTTGTCCAGAATTTGGAAAATCCTCCAGAGAAATAGTACTAAGTTTATGAAATATTAAAAAAAGTTAAAAAAATAGGTAAAATTATTTCTCCGGATTCTGGTTAAAACAGTAAAATAACAGGATGGAATACCTTCAAAATGCAATATATCTCATCCTATCAACTTTCGGAAAATCTTCCAGAGAAATAGTATTAGGTTTATGAAATATTATTACAGTGCGATCTGTCGCTCTGTCGCCCTGTCGCTCTGTCGCCATGTCGCTCTGTCGCACTCTCGCTCTGTCGCACTGTCGCTCTGTCGCTCTGTTGCACTGTCGCACTCTCGCTCTGTCGCCCTGTCGCTCTGTCGATCTGTCGCTCTGTAGCCCAGTCGCTCTGTCGGTCTGTCGCCCTGTCGCTCTGTCAGGTTGTCGCTCTGTCGCTCTGTCACCCTGTCGCTCTGTCGCCCTGTCGCTCTGTCGCTCTATCGCTCTGTCACGCTGTCGCTCTGTCGCACTGTCGCCCTGTCGCTCTGCCACCCTGTTGCTCTGTCGCCCTTTCGCCCTGCCGTTCTGTCGCCCTGTCGCTCTATCGCTATGTCGCTCTGTCGCCCTGTCGCTCTGTCGCCCTGTCACCCTGTCGCCCTGTCGCTCTGTCGCCCATTTTTCAATATTATTAACAACCTTTGAAACGAAGTTCCTTATGGCACGCTGTGCGTATGATATGCAGCATATAAAAGTTTTCTACGGTGGGGGGTAAAAAAAATTTTTCTTAATGAAAAAATACCTGTAACAAATGCGTGTAACGAATACTTGTAAGAAATAAGTCGAACGACAATTTAAAACGAAGGCAAATGCCCTGCGTGAAGGTGAAATTCCTTAAAAACAGAGTGTTACCTTTTTGGTATTTTCGCAGTTTCAGGTTTTGCCGTGTTTTTCGGCAAAGTTCTGGGATTTTGGGTAAATTTTTGTCATAGGTTTTAGGAATCCTTGCAACTTCTGGAATTTTGGGGAGATTTTTGTCCTAATTTTTGGGAATCCGGTGAACTTCTAAGATTTTGGAGAGATTTTTGTCTAAGTTTTTTTTTGAATCTTTGGACCAGGTTTGTCTCTTGGCTAATGGCTTGTGTCCTTGCTAAATAAAAGGTGTCTCGGCCAAATTCTTGAGAAGTATCGCCTAAGTATTGCTTAAGTATCGCCTAAGTATCTTCCAGTCGATAGTTGTTTTTGGTTGACGAATTATCTTCTTTTTCCATCTCGAGGTTGAAACTAACATTTTTTTGTGTCTTAAAATATTTGTTATACTTTTTTGTAGTCCTAGTCCTATGCAGTATTAGAAAGTAATAAATATACAACTATTTTGATATTCCTAAATACTGAAATCTTTAAGCTACTTAAAACAGCACTTAAAATTATTAATTTATTGAGACAAAATGAAAATATAGATGTTGTATGCCATTTTTAAATAGTAGTGGAAACAGTACTTTTTTACAAAGTACCTTTGTAACTTTTTAGTTTTAATTTGCAATATTTTTGCTTAATATTGATAAAAAAAAGCAGTTATTTTAAAATATGTAGTTACTTATTTTAATCGAGTATTAAAAAGTAGTAAATATTAGTAATAAAAAATACTACTTTTTTAAACATGTTTTTGTGTCTTAAAATATATGTTATAATTTTTTTTTAGTCCAAGTTTTTAAAACACAATATAGAAAAAGTGCAGCTCAAATGTTATTTAAAAAAAGTAGCAGGAAAATACTACTTTTTCAAAACACATTTTCTCCACAAAATGTGTTATAAAAATGGGCTATTTAAACAGTACTCTCAAAAAAGTAGTTTAAAAATACTACCTAAGAATAAAAATACGTTGTCGCTTGCAGATGGAAGACTTACATATACATATAATATGCATCTGAAAAAGTAAATTTAGATCCCTTTAGGAAAATTAAGAAAAAACAGTAAAAATGTCTACAAATTAACTATTTTACATGGATTTGAATAACTAAAAAGTGTCTAAATACGGGCTTTTTGTAGAATATATAAAAAGTAGTAGAAATAGTACTGTTAATTATTTGCCGAAAAAGGCAAAAAAAAATTTTCAATCTCATTAAATATCTATTTAAATTTTATAAGATAAAAAATGTAATAAATACTTTTTAAAAAAAGTAGTGAAAATAGTGTACCATTTTATAATTGACTTAGGGAGCATTACTTTTTTCAAAAATTGCAAACAAAAAAAAACGTCACTTACGAGGCATAAAAACTCATACTTTTCATTTAAAGTATTAATTTTAAGTTTAGATATGCTTTTAAAAGGTAGTAAACATACTACTTTTTTTAATTTTGTTAATATATTATAATTTTAATTAGTTTAATAAAATACTAAGAATGACCTTAGTAATTTTTTATACAATTTTTAGGTTTTAATGAGATTTTAGAAAGGTAGTACAAATACTACTTTTTCGCTTCTAATATTAAAACATTTTTATTACTCTTAAATAAGAACTTGTTATAAAAATAAACAATTTTAATCATATTTCGTTCCTTTTTATTTTTTGTTTTTGGCCTAGAACAGTTTTTAAAAAAGTAGTAAATATATATACTACCTTTTTCAAAATTACTTAACACATTATTTCTTCTTAATTGCTAAAAGAACATAAAAGTCACCACTTGTAGTAAAATTATTTATTTTAAGTGTTTTAATAAAAAGTACTAAAAATACTACCTTTTTAAATTGGACTTTTTACTAAAATTTTTAAATATTATTTGCTTAACTAATTATCTATATTACGAATTAAATATTATTTAAAACGATTTTAAAGTTTTTTAAATAGTTATGTACATATCTTTATGAAAAATTAAAAGAATACTACTTTTTTAAACCGCTGGAAATAATATATGTGCATATATAGTATTTTTAAATAAATATGAAATTGTAAATATGTAACAGTATTAATGCTTTGAATGTACTATTAATATATTAATAACATTATATATTTTTTGAATAAAATGCTCATTTAAGCTAACTTAAAAAAGAGTAGTAGAAATACTACTTTTTTGAAAGCACTTAAAATGATATGTTATGTTTTGAAATTACTATTAATATTTAAATAATAGTATTTTTTGAATAACAATAATTTTAAAATAAGTGGTAGAAATACTACTGTTTTGAAAGCATTTAAAATTATATGTTATGTTTTGAAATTCCTATAAATATATAAAGAATAGTATTTTTTGAATAACACGCACATTTGAGCTAAGTTTATAAAAAGTTCTAGAAATACTAATTTTTTAAAGGACTTAAAATGCTATGTAAGGTTTTGAAATTACTATTAATATTTAAATAAAAGTCTTTTTTTTTCGATAACATGATTATTTAAGCTAACTTAAAAAAGGGAAGTAGAAATACTACTTTTTTAAAGCACTTAAAATGTAATGCTAAGTTTAAAAAGAGTAGTAGAAATAGTACTTTTTTTATATATGAACTTAAAACTTTGAAAATTTGTTTCTTTTAAGTCTTATGGCTTAAATATTAACTTTAGAATTATTCTTTTGGTTATTAAAGCATATTTTATTGGAAAACTAATAAACATCAATTAACTACTAATCGTATCAATGGCATTACAGAGCCCACTGCAATTGTGTGCATAATTATATACGTATATGTGCGTGTGTGCGTGTATGTAAGCATTTGTGTGAGTGTTTAATTGAATTTATTGAAGTATAAAGTGTTTTTGTAGTGGTACATAAAACAGATGAGTTTTTGGAAAAAGCAATTAATTGTTAATGTATGAACTTTCATGTCAGGGCTCGTATCATGCTCATACATACATGTTTGTGTGTGTAGTTTCTTAATACTATTGCAAGTTTGTATAAATAGAGTGTATGTATATCTATACGTAAGAATCAACTTGTGGTCTGTAACATATCGTTTTTGCCATTTAAGCCATTTATTAAGGTCATTTTTAATAACCAGATAAAATCCAAAAACGCTTTTCCTAATTAAAATTGAAACAAATTTTTACATGTTTGCAAACATTTATCATGAAACTTAACGCTTTAGCATTTTATGGCCAGTTATAGCAACAATAGTATCCATATATTTTACCGAATTTGGTTTAATTACAAATTTCTTGTTCCAAAAAAAAAGATCAATTGATAAATATTTACAGATTTACAGTGTGGCTGCGCTTTGACACAGTATGGCAAAGTTTTACCAGGTAGCAAAACAAGTAAATTATATTCCTTTTTTTAATAAATTTATAATACAATGATTAATTATTTATTTATTTAATACTACATTTCATATCATTATTTATTTATAAGGCCAGTGAATTTGTTACAATATGTGGAAAAAAAGAAAATAATTTATGACCTAAATGAAATTTGTAGTAAATTATGTATAGGAATTTATAATAACAATTGAATATTTAATGACTGCAATACAAATTTATTTAATTTATACAATTGAATTAAATGAAACATAAAGTAGCAACTAACAAAAAGTAATAATTTTAGTATCTAGTTTTTAAGCAAAAGGTCTCTTTTTTATATAACAAACAATTAACAATAACAATTGTATTTTTATTTCAATATTTGGCTACTCCTTTGTGTAGCATCGTCAGGTGTAGCGAAATATTGAAATAAAAATACAATTGTTTATTGTTAATTGTTTTTTATATAAAAAAGAGACCTTTTGCTTAAAAACTTTTAGTATCTATAAATTAATAAACGAAGGTCAAAAAAACAGAATAACTATAAAAAGTAATAATAATAGAATAATTTTTTAAGTTTAAATTGACAAACCAAAATGTGTACATATAAAACTTTACAACAAACCAAATTATACAAAATAACAAGGTTTTAGCGACTGATTCTGGTAGAGAACAACAAAAAAATATAACCGTGTTTTGACATTTTGAAAGTTTAAACTATTCCGCTATACGTTAAATTTTGTCCGTGACCCGATGTGTCCCGTAAGGAACTGGCCCCCTATACGTAGTACGGGCCGTGTTCTACTGTACTCTTTCGAGAGCATTATTTTCTCCTCCAGTTAGCTTTGACCACCCCTTGAGATGAGTCGTTGTCCATCTCATTCTCCCTCGAACAGTCACTCTCCGTATCACTTTGGTCAGCAACCAGTGAAGGCTGTTCACCAGAATTGAAGGATACCAAACAGGGACCATGCTTCCTTCTTCCATGCCACAGATCCCGCTGGTTTAGTCCCCTTTAGGCGTCAATTTCTCGCAGATATTTTTAATTTGTTGTAATACATATGCACACGTACCTATATACTATGTTTGTATGTATAGTATATGCGTATATATATATACAAAGTTTTCTCTTTTCTTTCTACTTGTAATTTATGTTGTTGAAATCTATTTAAAACCTTTTTGACCCTTTTACAAACTATTTGGTAAACAAACGTGATCTCTAAAATAAAACAAAAATAACTTAAGTGGCTTTTCTTTCAAATAAATTTGCTGCTGTTGTATTGAGTTTTCAAGAAAAAAAGCTCTTTTATTAAGGTGGCCATAGCCACATATTTTCAATAATTTAGCCTTTAAAGGCCCCTTTTATGTTACCTAAAAAACTATATAGATTAAAACAAGAAAAACACTCCATAATTGGTCAGGCCGAAAAAGATGTGTAAAAAGCCCCTTAGAAACATTTAGCTAAAAGAAATTGACCTGACCCTTTTTGCTTAACAATGATATGTTTTCCCTGCCCTGGCATACAAATGGGGTAATATAAGAAATACTCTACCTCTTCTAGCCCAAAAGAAATTTATTTAATTTTTGTCTTTTTAAAAACTCTCTTATGTAGAAAAATACTTTAATAAATACAGCATATTTCTAGGGGAGTATATGTTTTCCTTTTACTTGTTTTTTTTTTTGTTCTTCTTGTATTGTTTTCTATTATATTCCGTTGCTGTGAATTGAGTTTTACTATCGAAAGCCAATAAAAAAGTAGAAGAGGCATAGAAGCTGAACAACAACATGTGGCAAGAACCTTTAAAATGAACACAAATCATGTTGTAAAGATGGTTGCATATTTTTACTTCTTGATGAAATCACATGTTTAAAATGCAAAAAAATAAATAAATAAAAAAACCCAATATATATAAACCTTTCAAAACAAACATTGGTAGCCATGTGTTAGTCAAAGTGACACATATTAAAGGATACAAACGAAAATTTTACTGAGAAACTGTGATATATGAGTAAATTTTAAATGTGTGTTTGAACCCAACAGCAAACCACATGGAATTTTCTTATGTGTAGTTGTGTCTATACTTGTATAAACGCAAGCGATCTCTTTTACGGGTATTTGTGTTATTAAATCGTCTTCAAAGGAATATAACACTGTGCAACAAAATAAAAATTTTCAAAATTACAAAGTTCTCATTTAACTCCCCCTAAAAGGAATGCCAGGGGGTAAATTACGGCATTCGATATCTATCGAAATTTCTATACAATTTGAATACAAATTTCAATCGATATCGAATGCCGTAATTTGGCCCAGATGTAAATTCTCCAAAGGCTGATACACGTATATATTTTTTGTTTCTTTTTCCATCTGTTACCCTGTTGCAAAAATTTTAATAAAAAACAAATCTAACACTATTTTAGTTCTACAAAATACTTAACACAATTTGGCCTCACTACAGCTTTTTTGCATTCCATACATACACTTATAAAGATATTCATTCATACATTCATTCATTTATTTATTCACTCACTCATTCATTTATTCGTTCATGCAGTCTGTAGTTGATTTGAATTGTTTTTGTTTTTCTCAAAGAAAATTTTATTAGAAAAGAAAAGATGCCAAAGGTGAAAATATACTCAGTACATGTTTTCAGTTATTTATTTGTATGCAGAAAACACTCTATGCAAAGTTTTTTTTCTCTGCACATGTGTTCTTCTATAGTTTTTTTTGCTATGTTTTTATTTTTATAGAAATATTTCATTTGCCTCCCCTTGACTTCTATTGTTTTCTAGAATTAGACAAAACAATCAAATGACACATACAAATTTAGGTCAATTGTTACATTTATTTTTTCAAATTGTGTTTTTTTTTCTTTAACTAGTTTTGAAACTAAAAACAAAAAATCTTAAATTGGCAGGAAATGAAAATCATAGAAAACAATCTAGTAAAAAAATTGTTTTAAGAAAATACAGGTTTTTACTATTATAGAATAAAATTGGCGCTTACAAATCTGCCGATATTGCGGCTGGTTTTTTAATGACGAGTTCGCGGTTTGGAGTACAAAATTTTTTATATAAAAAGCGCTTTTTGAAACGCAGAAAATCACCATCAATTTCAGCACTAAAACTACAAATCAATGAAACTTTCTGGCTTAAAAATCTGCATTATGTCAGTAGTGATAAATCAGTTTTTTTTGCATAGTTTCTCTCATATGCGTTCACTGCTCCAAAATAAGCTCTTATTTTGAAACGTGTTATTATGCGTTTTATTGCCCTAGTGCTTCAAAAAACATGAAAATGATTTACTAGGAAATAATAAAAAATTTTAAAGCAACAAAACTAAATTTTTTTATTTATTTTTTATTTAAGTTCTAACAACGGATTCAGGTATAGGGTACCAAAAAAATATACTCGAATCGGCGTTTACATATGGGACTCATTTTAGGTGGAGCTAAATTTCCTTCCTTTTGCACATAGTTATAGTGAATCGATACAGGAAACCTTGTAAGCCTTGCGCATAAGCTATAAGATGTGTTCAGCACTTTTAGGTAAAACACCACGTGGAAAATTTTTTGGAAAATTTTTTGGAACATTTTAACCCTCTAGCTTTTTGCTGCATAGACATTTTTCTTCCTTTCTTATAAAAAAGAGGCAAAAACCTCCCCTTGAGCGGCGATAAAACGGGCTAAAATGTTCTACAAAAATTTGAACTTTTCCGAAAATTATTCACAGATGTAAACTTTCAGAACGCCGATACACATATCGATCTTGCTGGTGTCCTCTGCCAGAACTAGTCGTTAGAACCATGTTATATATATTTTGTGTTGTACAGTGTAACTAATTTTTGATCTGTTTAAATATTTTAATAAATAAAATTCATTCAGTTTTTCTAAGCAATTTCAAAACTTACAAAATTCCTACATTATTTTTCTTAATTAAAAACTCTAAAATATATAAATCAATAAATGAAACTTCCGCTGCAGGATTGCAGCATTTTGAAAAAATCAACTAAAACCTTTATTAAATATTTCAATAGAAAAATAGTTTGTAAATTTTGTAAGCATAGCGAAAAACAACCACACTCTAATTAGCTCAAGAAAAAAAAAACGAAAACTGCATTAATAAATTCCACTTGTAAAAGGGTAGATAACTGTGAAAAATAACTGATAAAAATCTCAATATTTTCAAATAAGTGTTGGAAGGACATACTCCAAGCTGACACCATGCCACTCTTACACACATATAAACTTATATTTTTATGTACTATATAGACATAGCATATACATATCTGCCACTAGCTGTTACTCGATTTGTTCAAATCCACTGGCTAACGAAAAAAATGGGAAATTGCATAACAAACCACTGAACATTTCTTGCAAATCTAAAGTGGAATATTGTACCCCAGAAAAAATTAAATAAACAAAAACTTTACTAAGAAATTAGTAAACAAGTGCAACAATAAACAATATTATTCATGCATAAAGCAGGCGGGCCTACAAATTACAAAAAGCATTACGATTTATCTTAGTACATATTTTTAAAATATTTGTTATCACACAAGTCAACAGGACCTGAAAATTCATTAAAATATGGCGGGCCAAAGGTTGGATTAACAAAATTTCAAAGTTAGAGTGGTAAACTACTTGATTCTCACTTACTTGAGGCGGGCCAAATGATAGTTATGTATATTTATAGGAAATAAAATGAATAATTATTAATTCTGTATACATATAGCCAGAATTTTAAAAGTAAGTTGTGTTAGGAAACCCTGGTCGGGCCTTAAATATATAATAATAATGATATGTAAATGCTTTTAAACTTTTTAATTGGATGTGTTACCATATTACCTTATGTTGGTTGAGAGAAAAACTTTTAAGCTCATTAAGAACATATTCGTATGTAATAAAACAATAAGATTCTTAAATATTACACAGTAAAACATTTTTACTTCACATTTATTGCCTATAAAAATTACAAAACCTTAAAAGTTTAATAAATTTCTAGCGGGCCAAAGGTTGCTTTTTAAAAATTTTAGGATTGAAGCTTCAAGCGAATTGATGCTAAAAGTGTGCTATCTTAGAGAACTTCAGTCAGGAAAAATAAATAAATATTCATAACAAAACAATTTTATTCCTAGGAAACACACACAGACTAAATTTTAATTCAAATTACATTGCCTGGCAAATTTGACGAATCTAAGGCGGTTATAGCTCGCTTTTCAATGCTGAATTTTGAAACCAATAAGTAGGTACTCGCTAGCTTGAGGCCATACATGATTTATTCTTACTGAAAATTTTATGTTACTTCAGTAAGCTTCTAATAAAACACTCAGAATAATTTTTATTTCAAATTATATCGACAAAACCCAAGTAAATTTAATAAGTTTAAGGCGGGCCAAAGGTTGCTTTAAAAAATATTTCAATATTCCAATAACTACTCGCTATTATGAGGCGGGCCAAATATTATTTACGTATCCATATTTAAAAAAATTTATTATATTAGAAAAACTCGGGCGGGCCATGTTTGAAAATTAGTAATTTATTTTAATTTTATATTAACAAGTCAATCATGAAAGCTGAGGAGTTTCGACAATCTTAAGGCGGGCCAAAGGTCGCTTTTGGAAATAAGTTTTAGTTTATAAATTATATTTCACAAATAGTTACAAAATTAAGGCGAATCAAATATTATTTTTGTACATTAAATACAAAAGTATATTACATAGTCTAAGAAATTTCAGGGGGGCCACTTTCAAAAAATCGATTATTAAATCAATCGCAAATTTAATGACATAACAAATCCAATAATTACACTGTACAACAAAATCTATTTTTCTTAAATTATTGAATTGCAAAAAAATATATTAAATTTAATAAATTTTAGGCGGGCCATAGGTTGATTTAAAAAATATATAAAGGTTTAAGTTTCAAACCATCAAGAGGCGGGCCAAGTGTTATTTATGTATCTGTATATAAAAAGATCATGGTGTACTAGAAAATCTTCGGCGGGCCATGTTGAAAACTTAATATTTTATGTGGTCAATCGCATAAGGCGATAAAGCATAAGGCTTATAGCACACAAATAGTTATCAACTTAAGGCGGGCCAAATATAATTTTTCTATATTACCCAAAAAGACGTGCTATTTTGCAAAATTTCAGGTTAACTAATTAAAAAAAATTTTTCGGCAGCGTTGGTAAATCAATCACAAACTCATAGCATTAGCAATGACATGACTTTGAATCAAAGCTTCAAATTATTTAATACTCGCCAATTCCAGGCGGGTCACATATTGTTTCCGTATATTTAGAAAAAAAGTATTTGCTTTGAAACCCTTTTTTACATTAAACTAAATGATTTTGGAAAACGTTTCGTGGGACTTTTCTCAGGTTGGACAAGAACATTTTTAGTTTTTAAAGCAAAAAAAGAAAATTCTCCTAAAAAATATTTAAAATTTTTTGAAGTTTTTTGTACTATCACCCAGACCAAGAGCATTTCTTTGATTTCTGGCCTAAAAATATGGTGATAACTAGGATACCATGAATTCTGAGGCGGGCCAAAGGTTTCTCCTTAAAAGTTTCAACATTTTCTATTGAAGTAGCTATGATTTGCAAAAATTTATTTAATGAAATATATGAATTTTTAAATCTAAAGGAGCACCATTTAACAGTCTTGAGACTGAGTGTTAAAACTTAAGATATGAACCAGAATTTTGTTTATGCTCTTCAGAAATATGTTCGAAGTATCAAAAAACTTTAGGCCGACCAAAGTTTGTTAAAGATAAAATAAAAAATACAATATTTTTTTAATAAACTAAATGATTTAATAATATCTTTAGGCGGGCCTTTTAAGTTTTTGCCAAAAATATTTACATTTTCAACCTGAAACAGTGCTTGCTAATCCGCCTTTTAAGAATAATATTAAATTCCCTGAAATTTGCTGAATTGCTAGGCATTTATTTAAAGTTAGGCTTTAATATACAATAATGAACAAAATACCACTAAATCTGAGGCGGGCCAAAGGTTTATTCATAGCAGTATTAAGATTTTCTATTACTGTAATTATGAGTTGTAAGTTTCATTCAATAAAGCCAAGTTTTCTGGTAAGTCTTAGGCGGGCCATTAAAAGCTT
This sequence comes from Panzeria rudis, assembly GCA_956483635.1. NCBI lineage: Eukaryota > Metazoa > Arthropoda > Insecta > Diptera > Tachinidae > Panzeria > Panzeria rudis. The sequence goes on from OY101451.1 coordinate 89,865,399, forward strand.
TTGAAGAAAACTCTCAATATTGAGAGATAAACGAAAATTCTCTTATGCGAGTATTCTAAATATTGTTAACGATTTTACTTGGATTTTTCTATGAGTGTGTTTGTATTGTTTTTTTAGTATGTATTTGATATCACTTCCACATCCGTTTAACGGAAATCATATGTTATTTGCCAAAAACAGCAAAAATATTTATCTGTTTCTCGTTGCAAAAAAAAACACCCCAAACAGAAAATGGAATAAAGAACTTTAACAAATTGTTTAACAAATAAAAAAATTTAATATTTTTGCTTACAGAATTTAAATGGGGAAATTTATTTTATTTTATGTTTGGCAAAGTGTGGAAATTTATTGATTCTCAAAAGTTATCAGAGTGTTTTTTACTTCTGCTACTATTTTATTTAAGAAAATCTTGCTTAAGCAAAAATCAAACATGTTTGAATCATGTAAGTAAGTGTTAGTCCAGGTGCATGTTTTTGAGTTAATTTGAAAAGTGCCCAAGGTCATGTTATGGTGTTCTTATGATTTGCAACTGTTGTTTCTGACCAAAAATTACTTTTGTTAAAAACTTTTTTTTCATTATTCCCCGTTTGGAAGTTATGAACATTTTGCACTTGATTAAAATATGTTATTTAGGCAAAAGAAAGAAAAAAAAGAAAAGAAAAGATCTCTAGGTTAATTAAAATCGTGTAGTGAAATTTTTCATTATATTTTCATGTTAATTCCCATTTAACTTAAGTGTTTTTTCTTTTCTCTTTCTTATATTTTATTTTTATAAAGAAACTCCATTATGGCTTCTGCTACAGGTGGCTCCTATACGCAACGAAAGGGATTTGGTTGTCTTATTCCTGTTAACATTTCGAGATATAACCGCCTTAAAGCAACCCATCGACAGCGAAGATACCAAGGGTGGTAAGTAAACTTTTTGCTTATATAATAAACACATTTAATTTCTCTTCTTTCTATGTAAATCTATTAAATGCTCTTGTGTTTCTTTTCTTTATTAACATAACCTTTAAGAATACATCTTTGTTTCATTTTTTTAAGTGTTTGAATTTTTAATTTTTAAACACAAAAAAATGTAAAGCAGTGTTAAATAAAAAATTTAAATGTTGTAAATTGCACTAAAAACTACTAACTATTCCAAATAACTTATCATCTTATTAAGTTTAGCATGTTAAACTGTAAATAACTCCACCGTTACTAAAAAATTAAAGCAGGAAAAATATTATTGTTACTTGTTTACCCTTTAAAATTTTTCTTATACATATGACAGAAAAGTATTAGGCGCTCTGCCTAGGCTCCATTTGAAAAAAAAACGTATCTAAATCAGCTAAATTTTCAAACACTAAAATATTTGTGCCGGGCCAAAAATTATCATAAAAGATATTGATTTTATACGTCAAAATTAATAAAGTTTGTTTTAGTTTTTTTTTTATTTATTGATTCACTTGAATTATACTGAAGTCTTGAGTGAAGCATATGTAAAAAAACGTATATACTTGGTTTAAAGTATAAATTTTTCTTAAATTAACATCATATAAAAAAAATTAAGGCGGGCCAAAGGTTTCCATAAAAAATGTTTACTTCATATGCTGAGACAGGATGATACTAGGAAAATTTGTGGCGGGCCAAAATTGCTCATGGGAAATTTTAAAAGCTTATTTGACATTATATTGATTTTATAAACTTTATAGTTTTTGTTAAAGAAAAAAAGTGTTAAGTACTCGCAGGCGAAAATTAAGACATTTTAGTTTTAAAAATTATTTTATGATCTTTAATTAGACAGAATTATTGGACGCATATCTCATACCAAGTATTAATCTCATTTTAATGAACAGTCTATCAGAAAATTTGTGGCGGGCCAAAGCCATCCACATAATCTTCAATATAATTTTTCCAATAAAATGAATAATTTCTAAGAAAAACATACTATTTTTCCAAACTTCTGTTAGAAACTCTATAGAGATTTTCTCGTTTTAGGGGGGGGGGGGGGGGGGGGGAATATCCCCTTTTCACGCCCCTTATATCCGCGCCTGGCTACGAAAAACATTGCTGAAAATCGTGAAGTTTTTCAGCGACTGTTGAAAACTCTATAAGAAGTATTTAAAAACTCAGGCTTTTATTAATACGCGGATTTTAGATTCAGAATTTTCGTGTTTGCACTTGCTTGAAAAGTACAGATTTTCATATTCTATAGTTGGGTATGTCTAGGACAATATGTACTTTTTTCAGAACGTGTAAACTTTCTTGCTTTAAAAAAAAAATTCAATTTTTGGCGGGCCAAAAGTTGTTGTAAAAAATTGTCAACATGTCATTCAAATCATAGTAAAGAACGAAACGGACCATATTATTTTCGATTTAATTTTTTAAACAAATTAAATTTCAAAAATTAAACGGGATACCATAAACTTGAGGCGGGCCAAAAAATTTTCACACAAAACTTAAAAGATTTGATGTTCAGGCATAAGTTATTTGCAAAATATTTTCAATAATTTCGATGTTATCCAAAAATTTTAGGCGGGCCATTTACGTGTTACAAAAAATTATAAAAATATATAACTAAAATAGCATTAAAACCTGATTGATATTACTTTAAATAAAAATTTGCTTGACACGTTTCTTATTGCTTTTTTTTAATAAGCAAATTATAAAAACTAAGCGGTCCAAATTTTTTCATAACTATTTTAAGTGTTATATATATAGTTTTTTTACTACTTTTTTATCCACTAAAAAAAATTATGCAAATTGAGGTGGGCCAAAAACTTTCATAGAAGATTTCAGATATTTTTAGAATTTTTAGCTTTGTTTTAATAATGAAAAATATTTAAAAATTGTGGCGGGCCAAGAGTTTTTATGGAAAAATTTCAAGATATTTCATATATGACCATACACCTAAATTATGTCAAAGAATATGGCCGATAATTCTTCATTTATTTATATATTTTTATTTTTTCAATGTGAAACGAAGTAGCATAAGTTTGAGGCGGGCCAAAAATTTTTCACAGAAAACTTAAAAGATTTTATGTTAAAGCACAACTGGCTTGCAAAATATTCTCGTTAGTTTGAATTATTCTTAAACCTTTTAGGCGGGCCATTTAGATATTGACAAAATAATAAGATTATAAGTGCAATATATAAGAAAAGGTCTGTCTTTATATTATGAAAAACAGTTTAGTTTGGCTAATTGCGTATAAATAAGATATTTGATTTATGCACTATAATTTGAATAAAGAATATAGTGCGCCAAATGAAGGAGAACATCACAAAGTTTGAGGCGGGCCAAAGAATTTTGCAAAAAAAAATATTATTTTTAAAAAAATATTATTTTTATATACGAGTGCATATATAATTTTTTAAATTTTAGGCGGGCCATTTAGATTTATTTTTAAAAAACTAAAATTTTTATGATATATCAAGTTTTCTAAATTTTAAGATGTTTAGAAATAAAGAAAAAATCAATCTTTATTCAGAAGACTGCAGTATAATTTTTATTTATACGAATATAGTTTTTAAATAATTTGTGGAATTTTTAAATTTAGTCTGTTAAATGATGCGAATATCACAAAGTTTAAGGCGGGCCAAGGAAAAACTGCTTATGCTACTTGCGAGGTGCTTTTTTATGTTTGCAATAATAATGTAATATGTGAAACTTCTTAAAATTTTAGGCGGGCCATTTAGATTTATATTTTTAAAAATTTTAAGTTTGTTGATTTTGTCCAGTGTTTCTGAAACTTAATATGCTTAAAAATAAAGAAAAAATCTATGTTGATTCATTTATGTCGCAAGGTTTCCGGTGGGCTAAAGATTGCAGTAAACTTTTTATGACGTTATTTACACGAATATAGTTTTTTTTTAACAATCTGCGTAACTTTTTAAAACTTTTTACGGGGCCTTTATTGATATAAGTTCTCATTATACTTTTATATTTAAATGCGTAAAAATTAAAGAAATTTCTTCTCTGATGGTTATGTAAAATTGTTGTAACGACTGATTCGGGACGCGGCCATTTCATTTCGTCAATATAAAATAGAATATCGAATAATTTCAGGCGGGCCAAAAACTATGGTAAAATTTTATGATTTTATATTCGAAATGAATGAATGTGGTTATTAAAAATAAAATAAATCAATTAGGATGTCATATAATTTCAGTCGGTTCAAAAATTTTAATAACATTGTAGAGGGAAGAGGCGGGACAAAGGTTGCAAAGAAAAATCTTAAGGTTTTATTATGAGGGAGAATGCAGCTACAATTTCTTAGATTAAAATAAATGTTCTTGATCAACTAATATAACCGATCCAAAGGTTTAAGTACATTTTCTCCCTTAGTATAAATTAAATGTCAAATAATTTGAGGCGGGCCAAAAATTATGGTAAAAATATTTTTGATTTTATGCTTAAAAATAATGTTATAAAATTTATAAAATAATTCATGTAAGATGCCATATAATTTTAGACGGGCCAAAGATTGTAGCAAGATTGTAGAGCGAAAATCAAGCAAAAAATTTTTATTTATAGTTGAATCGGGCCAAAGGTAAAATTCCTAAGATTTAATGTTAAGGAAGAATGCAATTATAAATTCTTAAATTATATTAAACCATTTTTTAAAAACTTTAGGCGGGCCAAAGGTTGTAAAACGTTTACCGTTTGTAATATAAAGTGTAATGTCAAATAATTTCAGGCGGGCCAAAAATTGTGTTAAAAAATGTTTGTGATTTTGTGTTCAAAAAGAATGTAGTTAGCAAGTTAGTAAAATAAATCAAGTAAGTCGGGCCAAAATTGTAGTAAGATCGTAGAGCGAAAACCAAACTTCAAATTTTTTAAATATTTCAGGCGGGCCAAAGGTCGCAGTGAAGATGTTTAAGTATTTATATTGAGGGAGAATGCAACGATAAATTCTTGAATCGAGTTTAAGGTTTTTGAAAAACTGTAGGCGGGCCCAAGGTTGTAGTAAAAGATAAGTTTTCTTTATGTTAGGGCGTATGGGTGTAAAGCCCAAGGTTGTAGTAAAAGATAAGTTTTCTTTATGTTAGGGCGTATGGGTGTAAAACCCATAAACGGCGCCTTAAAAGATATTACAAAAAAAGCTAACATGGACTACATACATTTCATCCCTAACATATCCAACTATCCAACATGCAAATTGGTACTTTTCAGAAGAGCGCAAAAACGCGCCAATTGTGAACTCAAAATCAACGTATTCATAAAAATGCCAGCTTTAAAATATTTCTTATTGAGTTTTCAATCCTCTATGAAAAGTTTAACTTGGAGAACCCGGTAACGACTCTAAAAAATGAATTTTGCATATTGGATAGTTGGATGATGGATGGTGGCGATGATATTTATTTATCCTAAACTTTATCTCTTTCTCTTTAAGTATTAAAAATCTTGCATCTCTTTTTACATGTTGCCTTTTAACACTTATCTATTCTTTTAATGTTGTCTTCTGTTGTGCTCTGTCTGTCCACCTTTTAGTTTTGACAAATTTGATTTTTCAACTATCTAGTTTTAGGTCTATCAAAATTTGCCAAATTGGCTCGTTCCGTAACGAGAAGTCGTCAATTCAGCGCACATTTGCCAACGCTAAAGGATCCAACGAAACAATCAAATTTGGCACATGTAAGTTAAATTATTTTACTCTTATGAACTTTTAAAAAGAAAGCTAATTGTAAAACTTATTCAACAGATGATGTCATTGAGTGCAGATATTATGCCACAATATCGTCAGGAAGCACCAAAAACACCGCCTCACATTCTATTGCATTATTGTGCATTTAAAGCAATTTGGGATTGGGTTATATTGTGTTTAACATTTTATACAGCAATCATGGTGAGTAATTAAACAAAAAGTCTATATTTTTCTCTTCCTTCTGCTCTTAAAGTAATAAGCAATAAGCCACTTTGCAAGAACCTACAAAGGCATCGTCCATTTAATATTCATATAATTAAAGATTCAGTAATATTTGCAAGCAGTGCTTTATCACACTCAGGATTGTGGGAAATTTTTACTCTAGACAAAATACTTAAAATGCACTTATAAATGTCACTCGGATAACACTTAGAAATAATACATACAAACACTACAAACTTATACACAAACACGAATGTTGTCACACACACACACACACTCATACACATTATTTTATAGATATCTCTGTTTTCCAAGCCCTCTTACCCATGTACTTAAGATATCTAATCATTTAGAAGATGAAAACGACGACGACGACGACGACAATATTTAGAGCCCTCAAAGGAATATTACTATAATTAGGACAGAGATGAACAATATGAGGCGCTAAAGTTTTAAATAAAACTAAAAGTTCTGCGTAACTTCTTGTGTATTCAGACTTATTTGCTTCAGGGTCTTGTAACACCTTCAATTATACTACATTGCATAAAAACCATTTAAGAATTACCGTTTTTTAAAGAAATTATATTAAAAAAAACTATTATACCATATAAAACTTTATCTAAAGCGTTTGATATACACGTAATGGTAAAGTTGTAAGACAATGATTATTTTTCTAGCTAAACTATTTTATTCTTGAACTATTATACTATATAAGACTATATATGGAGTATAAGAGCTTAACAAATTTTATGACTTGAATAGTTTTCAAGAAAAAATACTCAAAAATGTTCATATTTTGCTGAGTGACTACGTAAATGCAAACTAGTATACTGTATAAGACTTATTTTTTTCTATATTTATTTAATATTAGAGTTTCATTAGGTGGCTTACCTGTATACAGGCGTGGATACAAGGGGGAATGGGATATCCTACCCCTCCCCGCCCCCTCGCTCGACTTATAAAATATACCCACTTTCCATTGAGTTTCTAAAAGAAATTTTGCAAAATAGTATGTTTCAGCAAAAAGTTATCCCCAAAAGCCTAAGCTGGATCTACGCCTGCATGTATAAGACCATTTATGAAGTATGAGACATACAAAATGTTTTTTGCTTTAATGTTTTTGAAGTAGAAATACTCAAAAATATTCATATTTTGTTGAGTTACTACGTATTTAAATGAAACTAGTATACTGTATAACACTTTTATTATCTATTTTTCTATATTTATTTAATATTTGAGTTTTAAAAAATAATTGGATTTCGAAAGAAAATTTTACTTTTTCGGTCTCATAATCTGTATAAGACTATGAATCCAGTATAAGAACTATTGATTTTTATATATTTAAATATATTTCTTCTTAATTTTATGTTTTCAATTTATACACAATTAATGGAGTATAAGACTTCAATAATTTTTATAGTTTAAATAGTTTTGTCATAAGACTAGTGAATAAAATTTTAAGTTTTGCTGGGCTACTATGTAAATAAGAATTGCTATATCATATAGGATTTTATAGTCACATATCATAAAACTTAAAAATAAGAATTCTGAAGAAAAATATCATGTTTTTATATTCTTATAATATATAAGACTTTTTATAAAGTATAAAAAGTTTTAACTAAAAAAGATTTCGCAAAACAAATCATATTTAAAAAAAAATACATAAGACAGTAAATATAACTTAAATATTCCAAGAAAAAACCTTAAAAACTTACTTATAGAGTATAACAGTTTCAAAAAGTTAATTGCGGTCTTAGATTTGCTCAGATTAAAAAAACAAATTTGTAGTTTAACAGTTTACATCTTTATTGATAAATGTAAAACTGTCATGATAAGTTTGCGTATAACAGTTTTAAGTTTGAATGAATAAATAACAATAAACATGTTTAATCAATTTATTTGTTTCCGTATAGCAGTAAAGAATACATACGAATTTTCAATTTGGTCTAAACAAAAATTATTATACTGTATAAGACTTTTATTAAATATTTTTATATTCATGTAACATTGAATTTAAAACAAATCATTATTTTTCGAAGGAAAATTTTATATTTTTGACAGCTCTTATATTGTATAAAACTTTTTCTTAGATATGGTTTAATATAATTTAATCGTTAAAATCGTCTTATCAGTTTAATTTCGTATGTGTAATAGTTTGTTTTCAGACTACGAAAGCGTTAACTGTTTGAAGAATATGTTTGAGTATAAGACTTTTTAAAAATAAAAATACCTTTCTTTTCTTCTTTTGTATCCATATTCAAACTAAAGCTTTCTCTGCCCTGTTTTACTGTAAAGCAAAGTTGTGCATTTACCGTTTAGGCTAGATTTATGTACGGTCTTTACATTATTTGCATTTGTAAATGGAACATACACATGTGTTCTTATACAGGAAACACCCGTGTAATTAAGTGTTAATCCTTTTGAAAAATGTACTATAGGGGTTAAATGTTGTACACAATATACAAAGAGCAGGGGTTCAAATTATTATGTTTTACTACAACTATTATAAAGTGGAGCACATAATATGTTGCAAATTTATAAAATTTACCTTACGCAGTTTTCTCTTATATTCTTATGTTCGTTATTAATATCTTCGCGTTTGTTTTTTTCAGGTACCATATAATGTAGCTTTTAAAAATAAAACCTCAGAAGATGTTTCTTTACTAGTTGTTGATTCAATTGTAGATGTTATATTCTTTATTGACATTGGTAAGTATACAAGCTGCTGTAGTATTTTTCAACTTAAAATATTTTCATATTTATGCAACATATACTAAAATATTCTTAACAAAATCTAACGCTTTTAAGCTGTAAAGTCAAGTTGTGTTAGATAAAAACTGAACATATATTTTTGTGCTACAATTGTGATGACAGTGTAGTTTAGAATTCCAGCATTTAATCTTAGCAAACAGTTTTTCTTTGCTGTTTTATGTCAACTAAAATTACATTAGTTTAACACCTAATAAATATAGAGCGAGTGTATTTTTTCGGAACACGTTTTAGCTGCACTCTTCACTTTTTAACTTTTCAAAATTGATTTATGTAAAAATTCATATATATACTTCTTTTCGTTTTATCGCATACTGCAAATATGCAATATAGTATGCAATGCACAATATAGCACAAACTTTGTGTATTTTTTCTTCTTTTATTGTATAAAGTTATAATATTTTATGAATATTTTATTATACAAATATTCGCAGTTGGCTTAATATAATAGAGTTGATAGTTTGATAGTGAAATATGAGTATACAAGTTTGTGTTATGTTCAAATTTTGTTTTAAATATAAAACGTGAGTAAACTGAACTTTTTTTTTGCTGTTGTTAGATAAACTGAATTCATGTTTAATAAGCAGTTCACTTTAATAAAATAGACAGCCAGCTTTCAAAAAATGCAACAAAGTACATATCAATTTCATAACAAAACTTTCAATCATAAATAAAATAAAGTTCAACAAAAATTTTATTATTTATAAAAGAAATTTATTAAAATCATCTAATTGACGCTTAAAGGTATTGGCGATTTATAAAAGAAAACTTCAATTCTCTTTAAAATCTCCAAGATACTTCTCCAAGGCTATCAAATTTTGTATAACAGTTTTATTTTTGCGTATAACAGTTTTATCACAGTTTAACGTAATCAAAACTTCACAATCATTTATTCAAGGCATTATAGTTTTGTATAAGAGTTTCAATTTTCCGTATAAGAGTTTAATAAAACTGAAAATTAAAATATCTATATCACCTATTTATGGCTATTAACTGGTTTTAAAAATTTGGCTCGTCTGTATAACAGTTTCACAGCACTGATTTTATACAAATTGAATTTGTAAAACTGTTTTTAACGCTTTCAAGCTTTGTATGTATAAGATTTCCGTATAACGGTCTTAGACTATTCATTTTAACAAAATGAAAATATCTAAGGCAATGATTAAAACCAAACAATGTTCTTTCAATTATCGCAAATGTTGTTTAGTTTTTTTAATGAGTACATATATATTTTTCAACTTTGTATAAGAGTTTTTTTCATATTAAAATGTTTTATAACTTTAGTTTTAACAAATATTTCATTAACTTTTAAAAACCATTCAGTGGCTGCTTAAAATTTAATTTTTTTATAGATGTATAAGAGTTTCATATTCCCTTATTACTAATTTATTAAATCTTTTTGTATTCTTCTTATTCTAAAATATTTGCTTCTATCTTCATAGTTTTAAATTTCCACACCACATTTGTTGGCCCCGGCGGCGAGGTAGTTAGTGATCCCAAAGTGATACGTATGAACTATTTGAAATCCTGGTTTATCATTGATTTGCTCAGTTGTCTGCCATACGATGTCTTCAATGCCTTCGATCGTGATGAAGATGGTATCGGTTCCCTTTTCAGTGCTTTAAAAGTTGTACGTCTGTTGCGTTTGGGTCGTGTTGTACGTAAACTTGATCGTTATTTGGAATATGGAGCTGCCATGCTGATACTGCTATTATGTTTTTATATGCTAGTGGCCCATTGGCTGGCCTGCATATGGTATTCCATAGGGCGCACAGATGCTGATAATGGGGTAAATGCAAGAAATTATTATTTTTTTATGTTTAACTTAATATTTAAAATATTTTTCTCTGTCTCCTCTAGATCCAATATAGCTGGCTTTGGAAACTGGCGAATGTTACCCAGTCCCCTTATTCTTATATTTATAACAATGACTCCACAGAACTGATAAATGGTCCTTCACGCAAAAGTATGTATGTGACAGCTTTGTATTTTACCATGACTTGCATGACATCGGTAAGTTTCATGTGTTGCTAAGAATGGCAAAAAAATGTTTAAGATATTTTGTATAAATCAATTAACTATTTAATTTTTTTCTTTTAGGTGGGGTTTGGAAATGTAGCCGCCGAGACGGACAACGAGAAGGTGTTCACCATCTGCATGATGATAATTGCAGGTGCTGTGTTTTTAACACGTTCCGTTGCCGCGTCATTTTTTGTGTATTTCTTTGTAGAAATTAGTTCAATAGAAAATGCTAAAGTAATAACGCTTTGACAATGAACTAAAGAACAACATAATTGATGTATGCGCTTGTAAAATTTTGGTTTTTACTATGAAAATTTAATTAAGTATATGTATAACAGTTTATACAAAAACTAAAAGAATCAGAAAGTGATATCAGATAGGAAATTATGACTATAACTTTATATAACAGAAATGATAAAATTTTAAATGTATTGTCAGAATTTCACGAAAAAATCTTATTAAGAACAGTAGTATAATTTGGTTCTGGTTATAACAGTTCAACTTTTGTATAACAGTCGGTACAAAGGTTTGAAAAGACTTAGAAAGTAAAGAAATATAAATATTTTTTTTTCAAACTAACCGCTAAATTTTTAAAAAGAAATTTATTGAGAGTATAACAGATCAAAAATGTTTAAACTGCAGGTTCAAAGCTCTACAAATACTCTCTTATGTAAAGCAGTAAATTAATGACAATTTAAATATGTATATAACAATAAGTATAACACTTTATATAACACTTTTAAAGGATGAGAGTTTATAAAGTAAATGTTTTGCTTAAACTTTACCGTTTCTGTGTTAAAAATGGGTAAATGGTTAAACTTTTTATAACAGTTTAAAATTATCGCATTTTAAAGCACTGTTATAGTTTTTATAAAAAAAAGTATACATATTTAGTATATTGTGCAGTTAGATAAATCTGAATTAAATGTCAGTTACGGTACATCATTTTATAACAGTTTTAAACATTTAAGGATTTCAAGTGCAGTGTCAGAGTTTTGCGAAAAAATTCGTAGGCACAGCAGAAGCTTAAAATTGCGACTATAAAAATTTAGCTTGTATGTAAAAATTGCTATAACATAATAAACAGAAAATCTCTTTTGTTTGAATTAGCCCTTGAAATCTTAAAATGGTTTAGCTTGTAATATAAAGCTCCATTTTCAAAAATATACTCATTTTACCATTTTAACAGTTTATAAAAATCCTTATTACATTTAACTGTTAGTTAAGTTTCTGAGCAGAACAGTTTAAATAATATGTAACAGTTGGTATAATAGCTTTAACTAAATTGCGGCGTCCAATAAAATGAGTATTTTATCATGAATCAAACGTTTGAGTACTTAAAATAGTTTTACTCATAGTATAACACTTTATGGGTCAGTATAATATATTTTCAATTTTGCAAAATTTGAATAACAGTTTCTATTATACATACAAAATTTATCTATTTATAATAATGCTTCAAAAATTTCTTGTTTCCTTATGTATGTACAAGCAAACGGGACATAAAAGTGATTGGTCTAACAGTTTTCTTAACATTTTTAGCAACATTTTAAATTTCTTAAGAATTTTTCCATCACATATAACTTCAGTTAAAACTTCAACTAGGGAGTATATAATCTTTGTATAAAAGTTAGTAAAACGCTTTTTTAACGGTGTATAAACTTCAAAAGTAACTATTTAGTAAAATCTGTATAAAAGAAATAATTTAATAAACATATAATATGTACTTTGTTTTACGATAGTTATGGCAAGCTATCAGATAGCAAAATATAATTAATTATAACAGTTTGAAACTTACTCTAGTGCAATTAAAATCTAAAATTTTATATACATATATAAAACTTTTTGAAGACACAATAATGAATAAACTGGGTATACAAAAAATTACGTTTTAATGGTTTTTTAACTAAGCAAAACTTTAGTATTCAAATTGCCGTATAAGAATAATATATTAATATGTATGTATGTATATTGAGATGCTATGTAGAATACTGTGTAAAACATTTTATAACATTGCATTGATCTATGAAATAGAATTTTGAACCGAAAGTATTATCTTACAACATTATCAAGACTTTGTATGTATTAGCTAGTATAACAGCTGTCAAATATTTTACAGCTTGCTTATAACAGTTTTACAATTTATTTTTACTCATATATAATGAAATTTAAGCATTTTACGTTCATATAGCAAAAAATAAATAATAAAAAACTTATATGTATAACAGTTTGTATAACAGTTTGAAATTTTAAAAATTTATTGATTGCAACACTCTTTTGTTTCGGAATAAAATAAATTACATTTTATTCACTTTTAGAGTAACAAAATCCGCTTTATACTATGAATTAGAACAGTTTTGAAGTATTTTATTTAAGTATTTATTTAGTACATGTTGCATTAAGTTTTCTTTACAAGCGCATATTTCTTTATGTAACGCTCGCTAGAACTAATAACAGTCATATACGTACATATAATTTATGTAGTTTTTCTTTTGTGTTGCTGTTTGTTATTTTAAGTATTTTTATTTCTTTACTTTCTTAAGCTTTTTATAATTTTCACCATATATGTTTAAATCTTTGTTTAAAGTAGGGATGTAACGAATACCGATACCGATACCGATATATCGGCGATACTTCAGATTTTCCGATACATCGGTATCGGCGATATTTTACTACCGATACGACGATACTTTGAAAATTTTTTTCAGAGTTTTTTTAACAAATAATTTATTTTTGTTCAATTTTACCATGAATGAAATTCACTTCGTTATTTTTTAAATCTTATTAATATCAATTTTAAAAATTAATAATATTTTATGCTGGTATTTTGTAAAAAAATTATTTACTTTTTTGTTAATTTTACCATGAATTCAAATTCAAGTCGTTGTTTTTTAAATCTTATTCCAGCAAAAAGACTCTATAAGGAAGTCATAAAAATGTAGAATTCGCGATCCGGAAGTTCTGCAAGAAGTTCTGTTTTTCGATTACCAATCACCGAATTGGAAGCGATGCTAGGACAAATTACCAATTTTCACAATTTTTTTATGCGAATTTAAACTCAAAACTTTATTTTCATGTAAATTTAAGTGAATAAATATAAACTTTTAGAAGACTTTTAATAATTAAGCTATTAAGTTATTTAGAAGAATATTAGTTGATAAATGTTCTTTAAAAAATCGATTTTTTAAAAAGCATGGCGAATTAAAATTTTTTTCTTGCTTTTCTACTAATTATCTGCATATTTTTAATAGAGATTTCTTTGAAGCAAAGAAAATGTAGCTCCTTAAAAATTACTTCCAATTTTTTATACTGGGTTAAAATCAATTTTAAATATTCTCTCTTACAATGTAATTTTGTATAATAAAAAAATTGCACTTGAGTTTTGTTGATCTAAACTTGAACTCAATTTCAATATTCGTATCGGTATCGGAATCGGTATCGGCGATATTTATTTTTAAATATCGGTATTCGTATCGGATCGGCAAAACGGCGTATCGTTACATCCCTAGTTTAAAGCTCCTAATATTTTTTTTATATATTTGTACATTTCTTAACGCGCAACAATCTCGTTTACTTACTAACCAACTTTAGTTGGACAAGTCGTTGCTAAGAGTGAGTTCATTATTGAATTCTTTATAATAGACATCAGAAGCTTTCGATGTTTAACAAGAACGATGAGGTTTTTTTCGAATCTCTTTTGTGGTTTTATAATTCTTAAATTTGTTGGAAAACTTTCTGTGAATTTTCTTTTACTATGCTGAAAAAGCTTTCTTCAAAGCTTTTGTATGGTACATATCTACGTACTGCATCCATTCATATGTTACAATTCTGAGTTTACTTTGTGGCTTTAGTTTTTACTAAAATATTTTTTCAACATAATTTGGGAAAAAGCTTAAAGCTAAAGCTTTTTGGTACTAATTACATATGTAAGGTGAAAAATTTTAATATAACAATTTTCTATACACATACAAACACATTTATGAAATCCAACAACAAAATACACAAAATTGCATAAAAAGGCTACGATATTTTGTATTTGCACTTTCGCAAGACCATTCTCATCAAGCACTGAACTCCGCTAGTATGTGTTTTATTAAGAAACAAATTTTGTAAATTTTTAAGCTTTTGGAATTTTTAGCATTAGCAAAATTTTCACATACATATAACGTATTGTTTTTAAATGAGCACGCATATTTTCAGAAGCTCAAGACAATCGAATAGCTTTTATTACGTGGAACTTTTTGCGATATGCTTCAAGCTTTTTAAAGCTTTTGATTTTTGTAGCCTTTGAATAGTTTTTAAATAATTTTTTCCCGTACGTACACAAAGTTACCCAAATTTAACCGCAAGCTATTTTCAATACAGAATATGTAGTTAAGAAAGCTTTTAGGTAAATTTGGGTAGCTTCTTGCACGTACAGGAACAGTCTGTTGCAAAAGGTATTTTTTGTGTGGACTTAATAAATTAACCCAATTAAAAAGCTTTATCGACTTTTTGTAAAGCTTTTATTATATTATTCATTATTCAATATTTAGCTTATTATGCAATTAGATTTTGCTCTTACTTATATTTGTATATAAACAAAAGCTCTTTTCAAATAACTACGGGAGAAGCTTTAAAATTTGATTTTTTAAGTGTGCCTTCAAGCTCTTTTCAAGTAACTACGGCAGAAGCTTTAAAATTCTAATTTGATTTTTTAAGTGTTACTTTATAAGCTTCCATATCATAATTATTCCACACACAGATTTATTTTTTTTTTTAATAAAATGCATTTTTAAGCTTTTTTGGAGGCAATTTCTTTTTTCAACTTAAGCAAAACTACAAAAATTCTTTATTAATGCAATAAAATAATCGGTTATTACTGTTCTAGCTTGCGCTGTATTCTAGATTTAAGAATTTTAAAAGCTAAAGAATTTTAAAAGCTAAGCTCAAGTGTTGAGTGGCTAGAAAAACAATTAACATCACTTCAAAATAAGTAGCCACCATATAAAATTTATATCAAATTATTTTACTCCAACTTTAGATTTATTTTTTTAGTTTCCTTATTAAATTTAATTTCCTTATTTTCCAAAATTAAAACAGCTCTGCTTTATGCCACTATATTTGGTCATGTCACCACTATCATACAACAAATGACCT
Source organism: Panzeria rudis (assembly GCA_956483635.1). Classification (NCBI taxonomy): domain Eukaryota; kingdom Metazoa; phylum Arthropoda; class Insecta; order Diptera; family Tachinidae; genus Panzeria; species Panzeria rudis. The sequence continues at coordinate 89,881,178 of OY101451.1, forward strand.
CGGCCACAGCTAAATATCATGACATGCTAAATAACGTACGAGAATTTATGAAATTGCACGAAGTACCGAAGGCTTTAAGTGAACGCGTTATGGATTATGTGGTATCCACCTGGGCCATGACTAAAGGATTAGATACGGAAAAGGTATGTTAGAATGAATGAGTTACTTTAAGCAGACGGACGTTTAAACATTTTAATTGAAGTTAACTAAATAGTACTTTTAATTAATGCTACCATAATTTTAAGCACTTTTTTCAATTAAAGCTTTAAAATTTTTTTTATTAATAAATATGTACTTAAAATATATTTACCAAAAAGCAATTGCTTAACGCATCATTTGATTAACTAATTTAAAAAATACCTAAACACCTTTAATAAACATTTTAAAATTTTTGCAAAAAAAAAAAACATCAAAAACTCAACACGCAGTTGTATATACACACTAGAAAGCTTTAAAAAATACTATTTTATTATCTAAATATGAAGTCATCAAGTATTAAGGCATAATTCATTTAAATAAAAGGCATTCTTTAATATTACCATTAACAATAGCAAAAAGCTTTAAAAAGCTATTCACAATTTTTTTCTTTTAATCGTCTTTATGCATTGTAATAAAGCTTTGCTAGAAAGCTAAATTTAATATGTTGAATAAATCCATAATTTACTAGGCTTGAAAGCTTTAACTCATTTAGAAGCAAATCAAATAATAACCTTAAACCTTAGAAACTTTTATAGTTCCACAATTAACTTAAAGTTTTTTTGTTCTTACTTTTAATTTTTTTCGTTCTTAATTTATTTAACTACCTATATACATAATTTTATTCCACAAAATTAACTAAAAATTTCACAAGAGCTTTTTTAATTTACTATTAATTTGAAAAGCTAAAAAGTAGATTTTCTGAGAATAATTTTTATCTTGGGTATATATCTGTACGTGCTCAAAGTTATCCAAACATACACAAAAGATTTGCTTTATAAACATTTTGTATTGGGAAAAGCTTACGGGTAAGCTAGTTCATGCACGTAAAGAAGCACACCTCTTATATGATTCTAGTGTATATAATTAGCGTAGAAAACTTTAATACAGAACTGTAAACTATGTAAACTTACATATTTGTTAATAAAAAGAAGAGATTTTCAGCCTCCCTTTCTCACCATCTAAATTTTAAAGCTGTTTTGCAAAAAAAAATTATTTAAGAAACTTGCCAAACTGGAAAGCTTTCCACTAACTTATCTCTAAAAACGTTTAAAGCATTCTTAATGTTTAAAAACTAAAGCTTTCTTAAAACTTTTGAATATAATATTCAAAAACGCTAAAGTTTTTTCAAAACATTTTCGAAAGCTTAGAAGAAAGTCCAAAAGCTCTTCAATTAAAAAAAACTCAACGACTTTTCAGGACTTTTGATCATCAAAACATATAATATACATACATTTGTTTTCAAATATGTTCTGATCAAAAAGTTTGAAGATATATCTCTAGCTACTTAGAAAATTTAAAAGCTCAGCCCGACTTTTTTTAATTTAAATACAGACATATAATCGATTTAATTGCACATATAAAAAAGATTCCAAATTGCTATTTTCCAAGCTTAACAAAAGCTTTATATGTTCTTATATCTAAAAGCATAAACATTTTTTCCATTATCGGAATTATTTTGACAAACTCTCCTTTAACCACCAAAATTATATATTTTTTAAAGCTTTAGTTTTCAGAAAATTTTTTTAATATTTGCATTTTAAGACCTTTTCTTATTAATCAGTCTCTTCCCGTACGTGCACAAATTTTCCCAAACTTACCCAAAAGCTTTTTTAAATACAAATTTTGTTTTAGTTTAACCTAACAGTTAAGGCCCCTTTATCACAATGTATGATTAAGAGTTAACGTGGACTTTAACGACAAGTTTTGTATGGCGAAGTTTCCGTTAAAGTCCATGTTAACTCTTAATCGTACATTGTGGAAATGTTCCGTAAGTCAGACATAATATTGTTCTGAATTGAAGTTGCTGAGAAACTTTAACAGTTTCAATTTTGAAAAATAAAAAAATTAATTCAAAAGTCCAGAAAGCTTTTTGCAAATCAAATTGAAAGAACCAGAAAAATGTTGGTCTTGTAAATGTTTAAGTTTTTTTAAAGCTTAAAATTACTTTACTGTTCATCTCCTTTTTTTATACTTAGATTTTTAAAATCAAAACTCTTTTTTTATTTCCTTCCTAAAAATGTAAAAGGCTTTAAATTTTTTTTCTTCTCTCGGAAGCTCATTTAATGCAGCTTTTAGTCTTTAATTTACAACAACAATGCTTTGATAATTCCGCACATTTTAATTCCACATAAAATACAGAACATGGCCGATTATTTCAGTTTTGCTTTTAACATTTTGAAAGATTTATAACAAAATTGTTCATTAAACACTTTCATTTTAGAACAGCTTTGAAAGTTTGCTTAATTTTTCAATAAAACATCTTAAAGCTCTTACAAAACTTTACCGGAATCGTAATTATAATAATATTTGCTTAGTTCTCCTTAACATGTAGTTAAACCAAATGGAGAAACTCTTTGCAATAGCTTTTTGCTTAAAGCCTTTTACTATTATAGGGACCGTAAAATCCTGAGATTTTTGTAAACTAAATTCGGACTTTCTTTTACAAAATCATTATTTTTCAAATATTTTTGTTTATATTATTTTTTTAAGGTTATTTTAATTTAAAGCTTTTATTATATCCACAATATTTGCTAAAATTTTTATATAACTATAATTTTTTTAAAACTTTTTTTTGGAAATTTGTTATAATATTTTATTTATAAAATATAAAAAAGCTTGAATTCATTGAAAAATCCAATGAATTCAAGCTTTTTTATATTTTTCGGTAAAAGCTTTTCTTATTCACAAATGTTTTATTTAAATATTTGTACTGCTTTCAGTTTCCATTAAAAATATTAACTCTTCTTAAATTTTGATTTCGTTCTTTTAAGCTTTTTCATATTTTAAAAAATTTTTTAATTATGCATATCAATACCTATCACTTTTAAGCTTTTTTACATCTGCATTTTGATTTTGCATAAATATACATATTTTCTTATTTTAATATTTTATTGTCGAAAACTTATCAGCATTCCAAGTACTTGTTTTAGATTCATAAAGCTCTTAATATTTTTTTTGTACAATTTTCACTTAACTAATTTCATTTTTCTAACTTTTTTACTCCTATACAAGGGGATTAAAGCTTTTCAAAGTTTTTATATAACTTAGCTTAAAGCTCTTTTATAAGATAGTTTTTAGCTTTTTCGCAAATTTTTCTAAGCTTTTAGATTTTCCTTGCATTTTGTTGTAAATATTTTATTTTATTATTTTAATTTTTCATTATTCTCTGTTTTTCTTTTTTTCTCTTTTTCCGTTTCTCTTTCTCTCCAAATAAAGGTAAAAAGCTAATTAAATCGCTTACAGGTAGCGCTAGATTGTCCTTTCATCTTGTTTAGTCCAAATCCGTGCGCAAATACGAAAAGCGTCCGTCAAATTTTTGCTATTAGATGAAAGTTTAAGCCAAATTTTTTTAAGCAAGTAAAATTCATTTAGAAAATTGTAATGGGAAAATTCAGATTTGGTTTAAATCTATTGAAAAATTAAAATATCTTATAAGTGTTAATAATTGAAATTTTATATTTTCATTAACAAAAAAGAAAACTACTTAACACTGCCTTTATACCATTTTCGATGACTATAGTTTGTGCCTTTAATAAAAAAGAAACTGAAAATTTTTCAACGAGAAATATATGAATAGCGGTGGGAAGTATCTAAAAAGCTAAATAAAAGCTTTAACTGATTATCATCAAAGGATTTATGATTTTTGGTTTTTATTCAGCGCATGCATGACTTTTTAGATTCTTAGCAAATTTCGGGTGTTAATTTAGATTTAGCAAACAACAAAACTATTGAAATAGAACTTCAATATCACGTAACACTCATGCTAATACTATGAATAGGAAACCATAAATTGCTTATGATAGTTGCTTCTACACAGCTCAGAAATTTTTGGCTATTAATCCTCAGAAAAACTATGGATCCATTAGTGTTAACGGCTCCATTTGACAACATGAATGTAGTGAGTCCCGCAATGAAATACTATTGCGTTGCTTGATTTCCATAGGTCGAATTAGAACATACACTATAGTGCTTAAGACGATCGATAGCCAACAAGAAGGAGCGTTCAAACAGAAAAGAGTTAGTCTCCGAATGATGGACTAAGTTGTAAAAAACATATTCTTTTATATTTTAGATGTTGAGAGTATGTTGAAGCAAACCACCACTTTCGTGGGCCGCTTTTCAACTTTCTTCGGCTCTCAGTGACTGGCGCGTTCAAACCGTTGTATCGACCTGCCTCATGATCACTGAGTAACGCCCCAGCATTCGCTCCAGATAGATTTGAGCGATTTCTGCTTATCGACTGATAGTAATAGACAACCATATCTGTCTTTTAGTTCGTGCCAATCGCTAGCACCTTCTTTAGGCTGTGTTTATTAAAACTGCTTCGGATATTGGACGGCAAAAAACCGACCGTTCGGCAATATACAATACGAAAATGTTGATGCTTCTGATATCAGTCGTTTAGCTATGGTGCTTTCGATTCGGATGTATCCAAGGTATCTCTTTTGCTATCCTACAGAGATGCCTTTTGAGCACCATTGGAGAGCTTGCGTGGAAGTTATTGTATCCTGCCTCTTTTTCAAGTTCATCAGGTCCAAAAACTGTAAGAACTAGCTCGGACGATCCTAGTCCCAGTCCGATTTCAGTTTTAGATCCACAAAATGTTGTGATAGGTCTCTTTTTTACGAATTTGCCTGTTTCTTTGGTTGTCTTCACGATTGCGCTTTAATTAAACACCCGTGGTTTTCATTTAGCAGGCCATACCGCCATGCAGGTCAAAAAAGGACTCTTCTGCTTTCGCGGTTATGCCATTTCGGAGGTTCCAGAGTTATCGCGTTTAAATCTTCTTATTGGTCCTTAAACTTGTGGGTTTGTGTCTTCGCAATCTGTTAAGCTGTTTTAAGACCATTCCGACATTGATAAAACCCCATCTCCCCTTTCATCTCAGCTGTTCACGTTTCCAAGTAAAATCGTCGCCACTGGAAGGTTGTCCACCAGAATAATTGACGTCCGAATGAAGACTCTCTCCCTCTCGCTGTTGAGGAGACTTAGACCCTACAGAGCTGTCGCACGTAATCAGCTTTCCTAGCTTTTCCAGTCCCGGGTCGTGCACCTGATCGTAAATCTCACGAGTTAATGTGACATCCTCTCGTTAGTCACGCAATACCTTTCGTCTTAGCTCCTCACGTTTTTGCGTAAAGTCATTGCTAAAGGAACGCTGTTCGTCAACGAAAGAGGACTCTCGTGGTTTAACTGGTTCATAAACTCCAAAGGCTTATGCTCGCAAGCTCTTTGCTAGCTCTTCTGCTCCACAATTTGTCGAGCTGATTTGATATCAACTTGATAGCCTCTGACCCCAAAAGTTGGTAATTTTTTCACCCTAGCGATAAATCGTTACCGCAAGAAGATTTTGCAGCTGAACATCCAACCAAAGGACGTAGATAAGCCGGTTTAAAGGATCGATACTCTTTATCGTTCAGTCTACTTCTGGGATCGCGCCTCGCTTGTCAATCTATGAACATTATTTTACATCTCTTTGAGAGCCTCTAATGTTGGCTTTTTTCGCTCAACTCTTCACGCTCCTTCTAAATCTTTCCTTCTAACTCATATCAAGTCCAAGTAGCTACCAACTGGAGCTGACACAGACACTAACTACGTTGCGCCATTCAAAGGTGTCGCTGCCCATCTGTTCGTGGTTCCTCCAATCAAATACTTGCGACGGTTTATTTATCGTCTCTGCTCCATATGTGTCCGCATGATCTGCATTGACGTCTTGTTGTTTATAGAACTCTTCACCTTCCGTTCGAAGTAGAACTATTCAGCTTCTGCGGTTAAGTCGGTTGGAAGACTACAGAGCTATCGTTCCTAAACTTCTTTATATAACCTCCGACTTTCAATTTTGTGCCCTCGATCATCAATCTGTCTAGCCGATTTAACATCTTCTCGGCATTAATACAAACCCTTTCGTTTTAACTCGTCATATTTGAAGCTCTTACCGCTCAAACGTTATCCACGAGAAAAACCGATGATGGAAATGGACTCTTGCATGGACTCTTCTTCTCTCGTGGTTAAACTGGTTCGGAGGCTCCAAAAGTTATGCTCGTCAGTTCTTTACTGGCTCTCTACTTTCGTGGTCGTGCTCTTCCTCTCAAATCTATCGAACTGACCTTGATATATCCTCGTTAACCTTCTGAACCTAAAATTGGTTTCTCTCGCGTCTGATTTTCTCATATTTCTGCTTTAAGTCTTTACTGCAATAAGATTTTCCACCCGAAAAATTTTCATCCGCAACTTGAATCTTTCCTTCTCGTGGTTGAGCCGTCTCATAGGCTCCAGAGCTATCATTTTTAAATCTATTTATAGGCACTTCTATTTCTGGAATCTGTGAACGTTATTTGACATCTCATTGATACCCTTCTAGCTTCTCTTAGCTGTGGATGGATCCATTCTTAACTGGGCCTGATATAGAGAGTAACTGTGTTAGCCTATTAAAAGGCTTCGTTGTCCATTTCGTTGGAGAAGTTGTCAAAATTAGGAGGTATGCGTGGCTGTCTACTGCACGCACGCAATCAAGTAGGATCAATAAGAGTCCGTTTTCACACAAAATTAGGAGGAAGAAGAAGCCGTCAAGTACCTCCTCTGTCGTTGTCCGGCTATGTTTAGAAATACGGTGTTAAACTTGGGAAACTCGTCACCTCCCGAACCTGCAGACCGTAGCGAATGCGATATAAAGGCCATTCATTTATTCGTCACTTGGGTTGGTTTAGTACCGACCCAGCTTCCGGAATAGGCAGGAAACTTTCTTAAAATCTCCTCGCATCTGTTTCAGGCATCACAGTAGCCTGTACCTAACCTAGCTCAACCTAACTATTTAGTTGAACTTCTTGGTGTCATTTCCAGACATTGTTGTCCATGTTTGTGTATTCCTTTCATTAAAAATAGGTACTGGAAGCTATTCTTCCTTCGTCTTCCCCCGATGTTCCCACATGATCCGCATTAACTCCGGACTGTCGTTACCAGAACCTAAGAATCTGTAGCGAAAAAAATTAGAGACGTACATCAATAGATCAGAGATAAGAAATTCTCGCTTCCTATCAAAATGTATTCTTAGCAATAGAAAAGAAGTGGGACCAGAGCTGAGCTAGAGTTAGTAATGAAATGAATTTTTAATTTGAAATAATTTACCGTAAGAACTAAATTAAAACTAATTTAGAGCTAGAATCAAACTAGATATAATTTTAGAACTCCAAACCATACCTAGCACTGCTGTTCATATGTTTTTCACATAAATGAAGACTTCAGAAAGAATTAAATTCCAAACTGCGTGTCGTGTTTAACGAGTCAACAAACTAATATACAAATATTTTAATATTCTTTTCTAACCTCAAACTTTTAAAAATACAAATCAACAACATGAAAATAATATTAAATTTAGTATATGAGTTTAATGACATTAAATTTTTTTGGAAACCTCATCAAAACAAAAGAAAAAAAACAAGAGCATAAGCAATAGAAGCCAAAAATAAAATCCAAAAAACAAAACCAACAAATTCATTTCACAGGTACTAAACTATTGTCCGAAAGATATGAAGGCTGATATATGTGTTCATCTAAATCGCAAAGTATTTAACGAGCATCCAGCATTTCGTCTTGCCTCGGATGGTTGTCTAAGAGCTTTGGCCATGCACTTTATGATGTCACATTCAGCGCCAGGTGATTTGCTGTATCATACAGGCGAAAGCATAGACAGTTTGTGTTTCATAGTGACGGGTTCATTGGAAGTTATACAGGACGATGAAGTTGTGGCGATATTGGGTGAGTTAAGAAGGCAATAAATTGTAAATGATTTTTTTTCTATTTGCTTATTGTTTGTTCAATAGGCAAGGGAGACGTCTTTGGTGACCAATTCTGGAAGGATTCAGCCGTTGGCCAGAGTGCGGCCAATGTGCGTGCCCTTACCTATTGTGATTTGCATGCCATCAAACGTGATAAATTACTCGAAGTCCTCGACTTTTATTCGGCATTTGCCAACAGTTTTGCCCGCAATCTAGTGCTGACTTATAATCTCAGGCATCGATTGATTTTTCGCAAGGTGGCTGATGTGAAACGCGAAAAAGAATTGGCCGAAAGGCGTAAAAACGAGCCACAATTGCCTCAAAATCAAGATCATCTTGTACGTAAAATCTTCTCAAAATTTCGTCGCACTCCCCAAGTGACAACGGGCTCCAAGGATGCCGTGTCTGGTCAAAGTGATGTTGAAAAAGGTGGTGGAGCCAGCACGGGCATTGGCGGTGGTGGTGGTGGTAGTGGTGGTGGAGTTTCAGAAGCCCTTGATGTGGATCGTAGCAAGGTGAGTTGCAATAATTTCTATATTATTTTCAAATTTGTTGCTACTGTTTTGTATATGCGTTACTTTTTTTCAATATTATTATTTGTTTAAAAACCAAAAACATTTCTCTGAATATGTTAAATATTTAATGTGGTTAACTTTTGAGTTTAATTAATTTAGTTTTAGCTATTTTTTTTTCTCTCTATATGTGTGTATTCTTTTTTCTGTTCTCTAGTGGTTTCGCCAACATATCAAATTGAAATTAATTTGATTTTATAAATAAATTCATAAAATACATACTTACATATATAAATAACTTGTCTCACAGGTTTGGTAATTAAATGTTTTATATGTTTAAATTTAACATATTTAAATTTTACATTTTTAAATTTAACCTATTTAATTTTTGCATATTTAAATTTTACCTACATAAATTCTATTATGATTTTAATTTTTTTTTTAAATTTATTTTGATGTGTGCATTGGGAGGAAAATGAAAGAATTGTTGCACCAGGCAATAATAGAAATATTTGTTTCTGGCAACACTAAGCTTAACTAGACTTAAATTCAACTAGAAGAAAATTGGAGTTTAATTTGCGGTAAGCCCAACAACAAGATCAGCACACTGATTATCAGATTATCCATTGAGATTCACGGTTGACCTTGCATTACAGTGAGTATGGGTGAGCGCTGCGGGCTCTCTGCCCTCTATCTCAGAAACGGTTGGGCGTATGAAAAAATGTTTAATATAAAATTTGTCGCAAAACTGATTTTTGTGACCTTTGACCTTGAATAACTTATGGCGCAAACACGAGATTTTATGAGACTTTTGAGACAACTTTTAGAAGGTGTATACGAATTTTCAGCTTATTATCTCTCATTCCGCAGTTGGCCCCTTTTTTCTGCTTATTTGACTGGGCTAAACGACAATATTCTCTACCCGCATTTTGTGTCCATTACAGACATCAGTAGAACTGTTACAAGAACAGTAGCAAGATCAGGAGAACTTCTTTGTCTATTTTATTTTTCAAAAAATTCACAGAAGATGACAAACAACTAAGAAATACATTGAGTGTTCTCTCAGTTACCTTAACTGAGTGCTTTAACTTTCATTTAGGATCTTCGGTATACGCCCACCAGCTTATAATTTTAGAAAGTTACAGCACAATATCTTACATTCTCTTCTCATAAGCCTCTCTCTGAAGTTTTTGATTACTAACCTGGCTAATGACCTGAATGTCAACTGCGGAGAATGACTCTGAGTTGAAGCTTCTTCTTCTTCTTCTTCAGATAATTGCATTGGTTCTGGCAGTAATACAAACACTTTCGTCGTAGCTCGTCACATTTTGACTTGAAGTTCTCATCGCGCAAACATTGTGCTCGAGAACATTCATCGATCGAAAGAGGACTCTTCCCCTCTAGCGGTTGAGCTAGTTCGGATACTCCAAAACTTTTGCTTGTAAGTTCTTGTAGGCTCTCTCCGTGGTCGTAATCCACCCCTCCAATCTTTCGAACTGACCTTGATGTCTCCTCGTTAAACTTCTGCGCCTAAAGTTTGTTCCTCTTTCGTGTCAGTTTATCATATTTTTGAGTGAAGTCGTTGCCATAAGAAGATTTTCCACCAGAAAAATTAACATCCGCAGCAAGAAGCGTTCCTTGAGCCCACTCATAGGTTCCAGAGCTGTCCTCGTTGAATCTATTTATAGTCACTTACATTTCTGTCACTTCTATTTCTAGAATCTATGAATGTTATTTGACATATCTTTGACAGACTTCTAGCTCAGAGTAGCTAGCAATGGAACTATTCCTAACTGGAGCTCATAAAGAGTAACTTCGTTAGTCCATTAAAAGGTTTTCTTGTCCATTTCATTGCAGAAGTTGTCAAAATGAGGATTAGGAAGAAACTGTCAAACTCGTCATCTATCGTTGTTCGGCTCTGTCTAGAAATAGGGCGTTAAACTCTCAGCGAGGGGTTGAAGTTTTCATTATTAACCGGGCTAATGACCTGACTAACGACTTCGGAGAACAGGACTGGGTTGAAAGTTCTGCTTATTCTGCAGACCATTACGTTGGTTCTGCCTACCTATTTTGAACTGAAGGAGCGGAGAAGGTTTTAGGTAAGCTGTTCAATGAAGGATATTGGTGTGAGAGCTATATGAGTGGAGGTTTTATGACGAGATACAAGAGCTTTCTTAGAATTGGCTTGAATAGATGTGTGGTAAAGATTAACGTGTGTACTCCACAGTGGACTTCTCACTGGACGAACACAATTTCCCGGGAACGATTTTTTGTCTATGTGTAGAGTTTCTTGCTCCAATTGGCATTTCCCTTTTGCGGTCTTCACCAACTTCACCATTTAATACTTCCGAAATCCAATATCTTGCCCGCCAGAAACTACCTGGGCCACTGAAACTAACTAACCGTCACTTCCAAAACGGTTTTATGGACCGCACATAGATCGAACAGTTGGCGGACCAAAATATGAATCTCGTTTCCTTTTGCTGAAAGTTTTGTCACTTAGTCCATATATGCATCCTTCTAACATGGAAAAATCAAATGCTCACAGGGAGTACTTCGACTACTCCTGATATCCTTCCTCCATCACATTGCATTGCATATGCAGGGATCATCATCTAAGTGCTGATCAAACTGAAAATCTTGGAATTAACCACAGCCACTATGTAATCGCCGAAGCGGTCTTACCAATAATCAGCATAGCACACAGGCCGGCCCTTTCTAAAGTTTTTATGTTATTTAATTTTATTATAATACATCAGTCGAGTATTACTAAGAAATAACCAGAAAGCTGGAAGTCTTGCCACAAAGGCAGACTACAGTTATATCGGTATTCTCCAGCATCTGACCACAAAGTAACACTTGATGCAACTTCTGTCGCATTACCAACAGCATAAAAAGGCATATTTGCCTGTCCAAAGTCCTATCATCCATTACAATTGGTTGAGCATCAGCCATTTAACCAGCATTCTCTCCCAGCGTTTTTGGCTGCAACCACAGTCACCACGTGTACTCCGCAAGGAAACTTCAACCAACAATCGGTCTTAGAACAGGCCTTTTGCGGTTTACCTTCAAAATTTATTTGTTAAATATCTAAAGCGATCATGGTTCTCTATGCCAGTCTTAGTGCGCATGTTCCAATACGTCGGCCTACAAGGAGCTCTAAGCTATATGAAACGTAAATCCTTCAGCATTCAGTTGACCTCATGGATGACTTGCCTTAATTGCTGGAAATCAGAACCAGATACTTGCCATATGACAGCTTCTTCACGAGCCTTGATCACTGGCAGACTCCGCTTTAACCCCATGTGGTAGCAGCGGAGTTTATCCTCATCTCCCACATGGTAGATGATTTCGCTACACATGGCTGTTGAGATCTCCTTCAGGAGTACATCTACTAGTAGTTTTGAGTGAAACTAAAATCACTGGAAGAGAAGATTGGTTAAATAGTTAATGCTCGACTGACCAACGATGTGTCCATATGCGGTTCCTATTCCTTAGACCTCCAACACAGTTGTCTGGAAATACTAAAGCGTTGCTGATCTGCAAATATTTCTTTCATGATGATGATGCAGGGTGCTGTTGGCTGAGTAGTTAGCGCGTTTGACTACAAACCCTGAAGTCTTGAGTTCAAGACTAGTTTCAGCCATGCCAACAACATTATGAATTTTTCTCATATGCATTGGTGTGTTATTGTGTTGGTTGTTGTTGGACTGTTAATGTGATGAAGGCATGGCACTGACCACTTTGGCAGTACCGGCGGCAGCGATTAATACTAACATATCCTAATGCACTTCACAGCACCCTCCTTCGTCGGTATTGTAGCAGGACCGCCGGCGAAGTAAAAGAACTAATAAAATGGCTACACAGCTTAAACAACGCAATGCCTCTACTTGACACTAGAGGGGCTTGCAACACTGCTCTACAAAAAACGTGTAATAGCAGGATTGTAAATGAATTAATCTTTCTATCTCTCTCTCTCACTTCACCACCTGTTCTCTCTATTCTATCCCTTTCCCAAAGAAGGTAACACATTAATTAATATTGAATGATTGTGTTACTTCTTTTAAAAAAAATCTTTATCATTAATTTTTTAAAGTTAATAAATAAAAACTCCTTCAGTTTTGCTTTCCGTTCAGGCTAAGGTACCTCAGGCTGCAATAGCATTTAAGATAATATGAACTAGGAGGGACAGAAATATTCTTTCTAAGATTTTTTCTCCTTTAAAGGCACATGAAAACCTACCTGTAAAAATGGTTTTGTCGGAGAAGGACTAAGTAGCTGATAAGGCTTTCAAAATAGATGGCGAGGGACAGAGGTACCTCCCTACTTTTTTGGGACAAACACCCGATTTTCAGCTTGCCTTTTTGCATTCAGCCATCTTAGTTGGCTCTTCAGACTAACATACTACTGCTTAGACCAATGACTAGCTTTTATGGCATTAACATCCGACTCTCCTTGTCCTTCTTATCTTAAACGTAAGGCTTACAAGATTTCCTATGCCGAAGGCTTACAAGATTTCCTATGTGCAAAAAGGGGCAAATTTAACTCTCAATAAAATGACTCCCAGATGTAAACTTTCAAAACGCCGATACACGTATGTATTTTTTTTTGGTGCCCTCTACCAGAATCAGTTGTTAGAACCTAGTAATTAAAAAAAATTGATTTTGTTGTACAGTGTTGTTAAACGAAACCTTAATTATTACCGAAAACCGCGGATCTAGCTTCAATAGTAGGGTAAGAGACTTTCAAATGAATAGTTTAATTTACAAAAAGTTCTTTTAGCAACGCAATAGAAGGACATACTAGATATGTATGTCATCCTTTTTTCCTCCTCTGGATCCGCGACTGATAAAAAGTTAACTGGAATTGAATTAGAACAACTCTTTTGTCTTGTGTTTGATGTATAATTATATACTCCTCCCATTCACACTATTTACGTTTATTTTAATAAATTTTTGCGGCATATTTTTAGGTGGCGTTAAACAAATTTTTAAATTTTGTTAAGTTGTTGTTTTAAATGTGTTTCAAATTTGTATTAAATATAAAATATATAACATATACTTATATATCAATATACTTATGCTTGTTGTCTTGTCTCTTTTTTGTCTATTTTTTTTTTGTTTCTTTAAAAATGCTAAACAAATCAAATATAAATAAATAAAATATAATATTATAAAAAAAAAACAACCAATTAAACAATATCATACATAAATGTTAAATTAAATGTGGCTTAATATGTGTGTGTGTGTCTATAAAACAATAATCAAATCATATCAACTGAAATGAAATCAACACATCTTAAAAACAATATATATTTTCATTCCCCTTTTCTTCCAAAAAAAAAAACAATTAACCAACCAACCAACCAACCTTCATTCTGTATTATGTACCCCCAAAAAAACACTCCTACTCTCATTAACACGTTCCTGATGAAATTGTTTTGGCTTACCAATAAATATCGTTTAATGTGGCAACATTTAAAAGAAGTTACCTGCCAAATTAACATTAACCGAGGATTCCCGTATATTAACCACCGCTGTCGCACCCACCCCATCACCCTCTCCATCACCATCATCTGGTCCACCATCTGCACGTAGTACACGTGCTAGCAAATGGGGCCGCCTTTTGGGTAGTTCAAGTGTCGATTCAGCTAGCGATACTAGCGCCAAAGTAGCCGTTTCGAGAAGTTTGAGTGCCCGCGAAAGTCTGCGTGAAAGCACTGCCGCTCAAGCGAGACAGAGTAGTACTTCGAGTAGCAATGGTGGACAAGGCAATAAAGTAATTGACTTATGTGTTATATACAATTCAAATAAGTTTATAAATGGTTTTTTTTTTCAACTTATAAACGAAAATTTTTTTTACGTTTTTATTTGAAATCTGTGTTTTCTTTTTTCTTCAGTTTTTCTAGTTTATGTTTAGTTAAATGTAAAACAAGGGAAATTCGAAAGGTTTTCTATAAAATATTTTATAATACACATTTGAAAATTACAAGCAGTAACAAGGTACTTTGAATAAAAGGCTGAAAACTATTTAAAAAACTCAAATATCGGAGTGGGAAGAGTCTTACTTCCTTAGAAGATGTTTTGTGTTTCAAAAAAATATTTTATATTTTTAATTTTCTTAAAAAAATTTTAGCTCTCATATAAAAATTTAGGGTGGGAAGAGTTCATTTCTTACCAAAACAGCTCAGGTTTTCAATGAAACCAAAACTATTACAATACCAAATGTTTAAACGCTCAAAACATTAATTATTTAAAGTGGGAACAGAGTTTCTCAAGTGGGAAGAGTTTTTTTCAAGTAGGAACAGCCTTTTATTTTAAGATTCAGTAAAGGTTTATCATTTGAAACAGTATTCTTTAAGATTTTAAACTATTAGATATTTTACTAAGGAAAAAATTTAATTTGAAAGTTAGAACACTTATTTTCGTTCTGTGCAACATTGAAATATTTAGTTAAAATTTGAAAAAAATAGAAATCTTGAATATCACTGGATAAATTATTGAACTTTAAATATCGGATCAATATTTTTAAGCGGGCATAGTTTTATTCGCTGTAAAAATTTTTAATTTCTAAATGCTCTAAATATTTGTTTTTAATTTTCGCTATCAGCTAAAAATGTAAGCTGGGAACTGTTTGTTTTCAGCTTAAAACCGCTTAATCTTCTCAACGAAGCTAAAAATCAAATAAAAATTGTTTTAGCAACTTAAATAAAAGTTTTTAAATGTGGGAACAGTTTTTAGAAGTTTTTCATATTAGAATTTTGTAAATTTCAATAAGTTGGAACATTTTAGTTCAAAGTTTTTAATCCATTGCACTTTTAAGTGGGAAGAGTTTTGATTCTTAAAAATTAAAATTATTCAATGTTTTGAAACACTTTGAATCATTTTCTAACGACTTAATGTTCTTAACGAAGCTAAAATTAAAATAAAATATTATTTTAGTTCTTTAATATTAGTTTTTAAATGTGGGAACAGTTTTTAGAAGTACGTACAACTATTTTTTCATATTATAATTTAGTAAATTGTAATAAGTTGGAACATTTTAGCTACAAATGTTTAAACCAATGCACTTTTAAGTGGAAAGAGTTTTGATTCATAAAAATGCAATGTGTCTTAAATTATTCAATGTTTTGTAACACTTTGTACCATTTTCTAACGGCTTAATATTCTTAACGAAGCTAAAATTAAAATAAAAAATTATTTTAGTTCCTTAATATTAGCTTTTAAGTGTGGGAACAGTTTTTGAAAGTAGGTACAATATATTTTTCATATCAGTATTTAGTAAATTTCAACAATTTGGAACATTTCATTTTATTACTTTTTATGTATTGCACTTTTTCACGAAGGAATAATTAGCTTTTACGTTGGAACAGTATTAGTTCATAAAAAATTCAAGGTATCTTTAATTATTCACTGTTTTTACACAGTTTGTACCATTTTCCCTTTGATCTAAAAATCTGGGGTGGGAATAGTTTATTTTTAACTGATAAAAATTTAAATTTTTTAACAAAACTGATATTAAATAACTCAGCAAAAAAGTTTTAACCCTTTAAATGGAAAATTTTAAATATGGAAACAGTTTTTATGGTGGGAACAGTTTTATTTTTTTATAAGATTTCATTAAAATAACATTTTGGAAACATACAAGCTTAAGATTTCTAACCTACTAGACTTCTATCCCGCAAATAATATATTTTAAAGTGAGAACAGTTTCATACTTGCTTACAATTTTCAAGTTCTGAATTGAAATTTGAAAAAGAAATACAAAACTAAAATACAGGTGGTTAGATTGGTGAAATTTTAATACTGGATAATTTTTTACATGGGAACAGTTTTATTTTTTGAAAATCTAGGGTGGGAATAGTTTATTTTTAACTAATTAAGAAGTTTGATTAAACTTAAAATTATAATCAAACTAATGTTTTACTCTTGAGGTATTAGTTTTTCAATATAAGAACAGTTTTCTGTTTTTTAAATTTATTATACATATTTCAATCTTTTGAATTATACATATGTATTTAAGATGTTTAGCCTATTCGATATTTTGCAAGGGAATAAAATATTTGAAAGGAAGAATACACCATTTTGAAAAAGAACTGGAAAATTTTAATATCATTCGTTGAAATATGGACATAGTAATGTCCAGGTGCATGTTTTAAACTGCGAACAATTATTTTTCTTCTTAAAATAATTGAAAGATAATAAAATTTTTTCAAACTATTTTTGTTAAGATTTTAGCTTTCAGCCAAAAATCTAGAGTGAGAAATAGTTTATTTTTAACCAATAAAAATTCAAATATCTTAATAAAAACTTATAATAATGTTTCAACCAATGTTTCAACTCTTAAAACTATATTTTTCAATGTGGGAACAGTTATTTGAAGGTGGGAACAGTTATATATTTTTTAAAATATATTAGTTTTTAGTTATTTGAAACATTTCAGCTTAAGAGTTTTTGCTTATTAGACATTTTAACTTAAAAATAATTTATATTCAAGTTAGAACACATTTACATTTTCATACAATTTTCAAATACTTAACTCAAACTTACAAAAGAACTTGAAAACTGGAATATCAGTGCTTAGATTAATGAACTGCTAATATTGGAAAATTTTCGTAAATGGGAACAGTTTTTAATTCTTTAAAAATGTGTGGGCTTATTCATAATAATCTATCAAATACTTATAAAAGGTTTCTGAAACAGCTTTTCATACAAAAATTTATTTTATAACTTTTTCATAAACCTTTCATAAATATGATGATTAATGTGTTCTTAAAGATATTAATATATTTATTTAAAGTGATAGTACTTTTATTTTTCCACACAATTCTCAAATTCCTAACTAAAGCTTACATAGCATTTGAAAACTTAAATAGCCGTGCTTAATTATATGACCTTTTAGTACCGTGAGAAGAGTTTATTTATAGCTAATTTAAATTTAAGGCTTTTCAATAACTGAACAATTTTGTTTAAAGCCTTAAATAATTAATTTTTATATGTGGGAACATTTTTTCATGTGGGAACAGGTTTTTAAAGTGGGAAGAGTTTATTTATTTTGCTTGTTACTTAATGAAATATTAACTTTATTTTATAAAAATCAAAAATACTTGCAAAGGCAAACAATTATATTCTATTTGCTGATTTTTAGCGCTTCTAGCATATTATCCACAAGGTCACTAGTTCGTTGCCTCGCAAACAAGCTGAATCGAAGAGTAAAAAAATTTTTTTAGTATCTCTTCTCCGCCTTTTATTGCAGATTTTTGTAATTCAAAACTTATTTTTTTATATATTCAAGCAACGAATCCTTTTGAATTTCTCTTTATTTAGATTTCATGCTTTTTCTGTCTTTAGATTGTTAAAAAAGTGGTTTTAGTTTTATGTTTCTTGGAAATGTTCAAATACACTTTATTTTTATTTGGTTGAACTTATGAAACTTATATTTTTTTTTCATAAAACAGTTTACTACCGCACCTTTAAATAATGAACTATCTCATTTTTCCCTCTTGCCTGCCTTCTTCCTGCATTTTGAAAAAAACTTATTGATTTAAAATAATAATAAAAAAACAACAATTTAAAAAATTTTCAATAATAAAAACAATATATAAATTAAACTCGTGTAACAAACAACGAAAAATCTACCTGGAACTCTGCATATGGATTGAACCAAAACTGTAAAAACTGTGTGTTCGTTCGATGGTCTAAAATAAACTGTGAATATTTTTTAATCATTTAAAAATTAAATACTTGACATTTCCTGATTGTGCTGCCGATCAATGTGAAAACTTCTGCAAATGACTGGATGAGTGTGGTTTTTATATCTAATCAATTTTCTTTTTCTCTTTCTAAACTCTCTTATAACCGCTCAAATACTCTTCTTTTCATTTACTTTTTTTTGGTTTTTTTAACAATAATTTTGTTCAAATTTCTCTTTCTCCCTCTATCTAACCTTGTCTTCTCTCTTTTTTTTTTTGTAATATATTTCTTAATTGTTCTTCTTTCCTGGTATGTACTTTTACATGCGTGCCTGCGTGTGTGTATGTGTTGGCTGGGTTTTCTTTTTCTCTCTTTTGTTTCCTCTCTTAACAACATTTTTTAGGTTTTTCCAAAAGCTCCCAAATTGCAAGCCAGCCAAGCCGCCTTGGCACGCCAAGACACCATAGACGAAGGCGGTGAAGTGGATTCATCACCTCCCAGCCGGGAAAGTCGTGTCGTTATAGAGGGTAGCAGTGCCCCAGCTACTGTGCTCACCGCCCTCTCCACCAAAGAACGCAATCTGGCTTTAGAAAGAGAGCGTCAAATAGAAATGGCTTCATCGCGTGCCACCACATCCGATACCTACGATACAGGCCTCAGAGAACAGCCACCCACTTTAGCTCAACGAGATCTAATAGCCACGGTATTGGACTTGAAAGTGGATGTACGTCTCGAATTGCAACGCATGCAGCAACGTATTGGACGCATCGAAGATTTGCTAACGGAAGTGGTGAAGAGACTGCAACAAGATTCCTCAGGCCAGACAACACCAGCTGATGACACAATATGTGTGTGTGGCACAACAACGCTGACGACTACAGCGGCCAGTGGCAGCAGCTCGGTGGGCTTAGTTGGTAGACGCCCAGAAGGTGGGGCAACACATTCCACCGCTACCACACCGGCCGCCGATACTGTTATAACAATATCCACAGCTCCACCCACACCACCCATTGGTGGAGTTGGTGGTGCTGGTGTGGGTGCAACTGGTGCATCCGCTGCTCCAACGTCTACAGGTGCAGCTGCGACAGTAGCGATCGGCTCTACCGTCACTACTGCAGCAGCAACTAGCTCATCCAACCTGCTGAATCCCGTGCAAATGGTGACGTCGACGGGTGGCAATGGTCTAGGACCTCTTATGCTTAAAAAGCGGCGTTCGAAGAGCAGAAAAGCACCGGCGCCTCCCAAGCAAACCCATGCTCAAGCTGCTGCTACTAGTGCCGTCATTCAAAGTCCCGAACAACAGCGTTTGCTGGAAGAAGAACTACCCTCACCACCAACAGCCCAGCCAGCAACAACAACAGTAGCAGCCTCTGCAAGTGGCACCACTGGGCCGTTAACTACCACAATGACCACGCCTACGATTAGCTCAACAACTGGTGCTGCCAGTAGCAGCAGCAGCAGTGCTGGAGGACGCACGAAAAGAGAGTTTCTCTAGCCAAAAATTTTAGTACGCCATCAATCGGACAATAGCAGCTTTGAACAATAATATTAATTTTTTTTTAAACAAGGAATAGTTAAAAATGAATGAATTAAGAATTAAAATGTAAAGATTTCCTAACTTTTTTTTACTTATAATATAAAAATTGCTTAAGCTAATGGCGTACTTGATGACAGTACTCACAAACTCTCAAAAAACAAAAACTCTGTAAAAAGGGTTAAATTTTTTTTATAAATAAATATCATGCGCGAAATTTTCTTATTCTGATAGGCTCCATTTCAATTTTTCGTTTATTAAACTCTTTCTCTCGGTCTCTATTATTTATTAGAAACGCAACATCTAGCGTCAAATTGTGTTTCTACTCTAACGACCGTTTTCACAATGTACGATTAAACCTTAACGTAGACTTTAACGGCAAGTTCGGCTTACAAAACTTGTCTGTAAAGTCCACGTTAACTTTTAATCGTACATTGTGAAAAGAGCCGTAAATTGACAACAAAAAAAAAACAAATTTTAGATATAATTAAAAAGCATATTGCTTACGATTTTCCGCTCTTAATTTATAGAAAAAAGACAACCCCTTACATAAATTCTATGTTTTCCAAATCTCCCTTCCACACAAAAAAATGGAAGGGCAGTTAATCTCCTTGTTAAACTCCTGAAGTTATTAAAATTTAAGATAGTTAAATATTTGAAAGAAAAAAAAAATTAAATAAAATTTTTGTTATTATATTATTGTTATTAAAAAAAACCAACAAAAAAACTCCAAAAAAAACCAAGGAAATTAAATAATTTTAAAGCAAAAAGCAGCCACTACAAAACCCAAAAACAAATTAAGTGTGATAATTGCAAATACAAGAAAAAAAATTTTTTTTTGCTAAATTATAATTTTTAGGACGGTTTTTCTTATTTGAAGTACATAAATACGAAATAGTTTTAGAGATGATAACTGGAAGACAAAAAAGTAAAAAAAGAACGCAAGGTGTCTTGAGACACCGGGTTGGAACGAAATTCCTTCTTGTTGACTTCGGCTTATATTAAATATATCTAATATGTTTTTAATTTTAACGTGCTTTTTCCCAAATTAATATTTTACTTTTTAAGTAAAATATTAAATTAGAATTAATGTAATTTAATAATTCCCAAAAAAAGAACTATATCTAATATAATTTGCAGAGAAATTTTAAAAACTCTATGAGCGTTCTTTTTGTTTCTTAAATTCAAAATTTTCGTCCAATGCTGGGTGTAGCGTCCCCATGCCTTAAGCTATTTAAAATGTCAAACATTGAGAATAAGAAATTTTAGTTTTGAAAAACTTTGCAGAAAACCGTGCTGGCAAAGTATTAAGTAGTGGGTACCGGGTATCGAGTATATGCTATTTTGTTTGGGGTACTCAATACTTAAAAGCAGTTACTCGATACTCTTTGGGTAGTGTTTTTATCACTAAACCGAACGGAATATGAAGGGCCAAAATACAACTCTGTTGAAAAGTATAAAATTTTCTAAGCCATAAAAGTACCGAGTAAGTATTGAGTACCCAAACGAATAGTATTGATTAGTATTGAGTAGTATTGAGTAACTAATAGTAGTAGAAAATGCCAGCACTACGTCAAACAATTAAGCTCTATTTTTGTCAAAATTTTGCCATATTTCACTCTCATTTCAAAGGCTTGATTTCGATTCCTTTTCACGACTAGAAGAATTGAGATAAGCAAAAAAATGTTTCTACATGTTTTCAGGGTTGTGTTAGAAATTATAAAAAAAAGTTTTCATGTTCTCTATGCTTTTACTGGAGATATTGACAAAATAGAAAACAAAGTCGAGGCAAAAAACCAACATTTTCCAATTCAAATCTAAATATCTTTGAAAATATTAAAGATATTTTAATAAAATAAACTGTATTTTCTTTATCTATTTAGTAGCTTTACACCAAGTATAAATGATTTAAAATCGGATAATATTTGTGAAAGTTAGGAGGGCGACAATATTTTTCATGCCCGTGGTAGTCAATTTTGACACCCTGTAGCTCATCGCGTATTTCAACAAAGTGCTTAAAATTTCAAAATTCTTAAAGCTTAGGTCCTCTTCAATAATTTTTACTCACATCGTTTTGTGATCGGATCTCCAGTTGCAAAGATACCGATTTATTATCCTTTTCTCCAATTGGTATCACTGTGCGTCCTCGGTTTGCTACTTTCGGTGTTATGCCATCTGTCAGATACTTTCGGCCTTATGCCATTGACAGGCTACCTTTAGCCGACATTCTTCGGTCGGCTACGTTCGCATATAATCAAAGAAAATTTTTGACTGCACGGAGGGTTGAACTGACGTTTCGATAGCTCCCGCTAATCTCTTCAGAACTCTTTTCCGCTGAACCACTCACACACACTAGTACTTGTAATTATCGATGATAATTCATACTAGAATAGAGCAATAATAAAAGAAGCTTAACACAAGACAAAGAAAAAAGTGAATATCAATAAGTATCAAATGAAATACAGCTCTAAGAGTGACAAGATCAATTGATTAAAAGTAGTTGATATTCAAAAGAACTCTGAAGAGATTAGCGGGAGCTATCGAAACGTCAGTTCAACGCTCCGTGCAGTCGAAAATTTTCTTTGTCTATGTGCTTCACATTTATCTCTAAATAACAATATAATTAAAATGAAAAATTAAATTAAAAGCCAATTTAAATTTCTTTCCAAATAAAAGTTATATTTAATTTAAAAACAAAAATTTCACCTAACTAATGACAGCAAGTTAAGGAATATAGTAACTTCAAGCTCTAGATGGAAAAGGAGATGGATCTTCAACAAAAAACAACTATCGCCTGGAAGATACTTAGGCGATACTTAAGCGATACTTAGGCGATACTTCACAAGAATTTTAGCCGTAACACGATATACTTAATTGAGACACGTGTACTTAGCAAAGGCACCAACCATTACCCAAGACACAAATCTGGTCCAAGGATTCCAAAAAAACTTGGCCAGAAATCTCCCAAAAATCCTAGAAGTTCCCCGCACTCCCAAAAACTAAGACAAAAGTCTTCCCAAAATCCAAGAAGTTTCGCAGACTCCCAAAAACTAGGACAAGCATTATTCCAAAATACCAGAACTTCCCCGAAAAACAACGGCAACACCAAAACCACGAAAATATCAAAGCGGCAACACTGAGTTTCTGAAGAATTTAACCTCCGCGCCGTCCTATTGCCTTCGTTTTGAATTGTCCTTACACGTATTTCTTACAAGTATTCGTTATACGTATTTTTTCATTTAAAAAAATTTGTTTGCCACCCAGCATAGAAAACATTTATATGGGCGATATCATGTGCACAACGTGACATAAGTAACTTCGTTACAAAAAATTTCCTTTAAAATTCAAACTTAGTTCGAAATTGCTAAGAAGTTTTAAAGATTACAAAAAAAGTCAATATGGATGGCAAAAAAGCAGTCAAAATTAAATAATATATAATTCTTGCAAAGAAAACCGACTACAAAATAGGCATGGCACCGCCCCCATATATTATCATCATGTACTTTTACGACAACTAGTTGCGTGTGCGAAGAAGTCTCATAAGAATCGGATGAGTAGAAGTTGTTAAAATGAATATTTACTTTTCGTGGTCGTGGCACTGCCCACTTTTCTAAACACAATGTTGTATTGTAACGATAACTAAATGTGTATGGAAAGTTTCCTAAGAATCGGCTAAGTTGAAGTAGCTAAAATGCTTATTTACTTTTCATGGGCGTGGCACTGCCCTTGTACTCTTGTATCATGGAGTTTCTTAAGAATTTTAATATTTGTAAAGACAGAATAAATTAGTTTATTGCTCGTCAAACTTTACTCATCTCCCAGGCTTACATCTCTAAACTATTTAGTTATTTCATTTGAAACTTTTTAATTTGGTCTAATTCAGTTAGAAAAAAATTACCAACACATTTTAAACAGCAAAAAAATACACAATTACTGCCATAACTAATGAAACCAACAAACAAATTAAGTAAAGAAAAACAATTTATTACAAAAATAAATTACAAGAAAAAACTCCAAAAAATTTTTTAAGACAACAAAACAAAAAAACTGAAATAAAACTTGTGTTGCCACCCGTCCTTTTTTTCAGTAAAAAATTAAATTTAACTAAAAAATTCAAAAGAAATACTATTACTATATATAAATAATATGTAAAAAAGCAATAAATAGTATAAATATGTATCAAAAAAACATCATTACATGACATAAAAAATTTAAAAAGAAATAAATTGTAAGAAATAATCAAAAAAAAAAATAATTTAGCATAAAAGTTACACTGTACAACACAAAAGAAAAAATAACAAAGTTCTAACGACTGATTCTGGTATACCCAAAAAAATATTGGTTGAAAAATATTTAGGCCAATAAAAATAAGGGTTGAATAGATTATATTTCAACTCACGCTATCAGTTTTCTATGTAGCCAAAAAACAATCCATATTCATTACCACAAGAGCATAACTGTGATAAAGATATGATTCTGACAATTGTTAAATTGATTGGATCAACTGATCGTATGCTTTTCTCATTACTGAGTAACGAATATGATGAGCGCAACCGAATAAAATATTATTTGGTTTATTTTGATGTTTGTGCTGTGTAAATCAGGAACCGGCAAAACATATCACATGGGACTTTTTATCACATGGGACTTTTTATCACATGGGACTTTTTATCACTGTCACGCGTATGTACTCACACACGTATTAACTAAAAGTAAGTAAAATCAATCAGTGTGGCATGAACATTCAAACAAGGATGTTGTGTTATCGCTTGTTTCTTGCTACTGCTTGAACTTTGTAAGAGCGAGACTTGCAAAATGAAACCCATACAAGCAAAATGTATTAGTATGTGTTTGCCGGTTCCTGGTGTTATTGTAAATAGCCGACAAACTTCACATTACAAGCGAAAATTTCCTGTTGTTGACTAAAAAAAATTACCATTATTTCATATTAATTTTAAACGAATAGTTACTAATGTAACCCTAAATTTCTTTGATTTAATATTTTCACTGTTGAAATAAAATTGATATTTACGCTACATTTCATTTCTAAATCAACATGACTAAAATTTCAATTTCATATTAAGTTTATGTTAAATCATCAATTAAATGATGTTGAATTAAAATGAAATTCATGTTACTTATGATGGTATTTATTTAGAGTACATCTAAAGCAGCTATGCGCACCGCTTGAGCTCGCGAGCGAAAACAGCTTTTTGTGCTTTGACATTTGACACATACGCGCAAGGTCGTAAGCATACCCAATACACTCGAACATTGACGTTGGGCATAGGTGATCTAAAGTAAAGTTTAAAGCTGTTGTGGCTTCAGTGGTTAGCGCTTTTACTACCAAGCAAGTGGCCCGAGCTTAAATCTTGTCTTGGGCAGCCAATTTCAACAAAAAATTTTTTGATGCCAATGTGAATACACATCACTTAAGTAAAATAATTAATAAAATAGCAACATTAAATTCATGTTGTTTCAAATTGAAATAACGTTGATTCAACATGACTCCTTCGATTTATTTCAGAATCAAATTCATGTTGTTTCAACATGAAATTACTTTAATTCAATGTTATTCTTCATGTTATTTCAGTATGAAATTCACGTTGTTTTAATTTAAAATAACTTTGATTCATCATGATTCTTCGTATTATTTCAGTATCAGTTTCATTTTGATTGAACTTTACTGGAATATTAAATCAACATGAAATATAGTTATTTCAAAAGGAAAAAATTATATTTGAAGGTTACTGTGAAACAAAATCACTACCGAAAATTTTTAAATTGAAATTTTTCTCTGTGTACACGTTTATATTTCGTGGTGAGCTCTACCAGAATCAGTCATTAGAACATCTTTTACTTAAAAAAAATTGATTTTGTTGTAGTGTTATTATATATACATATATTATTTTTCCAATTTTATACCAACTTTTGTTTCAATCGAACAAAATTCGTTATTTGCCGAAGAAACATTGTTTTTTTTTACTAACAAAAAAAATATTGCTCACTAAGCCCATAGTAATAATAATAATAATAATAATAATAATAATAAACAAAAAGCTATAAAGCAGGGACAGGCCCAAGCTTACATTAATTTAAAAACTTTTCTATATTACTAGAGCAGTGCTGGTCATTCTCTCAATATCCAATACTCGCGAATATAGGCTAGTTTTTACCATCAATACACGTACACTGTGTGTGAGACACACAGCCTACCCTGCAGACAAAATGACTATTATATGTTTAGAAATATACTAGTTGCTTTTTAACTTAGACTAGTTGCCTATCTATCCTTTTTTCATATATCGGACTTTAGATTTTACCATAAGGTTGTCATTAGAGCACAACTAGTTCATTTGTATACAGTTATATGCCAGTTGGAATACCAGTTATTGTAAAGTAGTGCTCTTAATAGTTTTATTATATATCGTTTTGTATTGCTTTAAAAAAAACTTTGGCTCAACCGGGGTACGAACACACATTCCTCATATATCAAGGCAAGTACTCTACCCACTGAGCCACTTTCTACTTATTTTTTAAGATCTAAAAATATGTTTTATATATAAGTCGTATACCTGAAAATTGTGACCTTTTTTGACTAGTATCGTTACTAGTCTCGATGCAACTAGTAATATAATTGTCCTTTTTACACTAGTATCGTTAATAGTCTTGTTACAACTAGTAATATGACTGTAGTTTTTTGACTAGTATCATTACAACTAATATATGACTGTCCCAAAGCGTTTCTAGCTGTAAATTTAGCTGCAGGGTATCTATTTAGCCGCAAAGCACATACACAAACAAAGAATAAGATAGTGTATGATGGCCACCACTGCATTAGAGGAACAACACTGTAGCAATGAGTACGGCACATTTTGCTTTTCGCTCTTCTCATTGTAACACAAACATAAATTGACGCATTAATGAAATGAATGCAAACTTGCTGCAGCTCTCATACAAATAGACTGCTTGAGCAAATGACGCTCAGAGAAATGTTTGATTTACTATTCTTCAACTGTATTTTTTGCCTATCCCCGCTTTAGAATTAAAAAAAAACACATTTCAGTTAGCTAAATTATCAAACAATTTTCTTGTGACCTGAACTATGTTACCTTTAATCAAATATTAGTCTTAGTTTATCCAATTTAGTTCAATTTCGAATGAAAGTTCCAGAGAATTATAATCAAGAAAGGAAAGACACAACTAGACACATCCTCTTGTTTATGCCTTTACTTTTCTTCGAGAGATATTTAATTAAACCTGATTTTTTTTGTCATACAGTACAACTTCTCATACAAAACACATTTTATTCATAGAAAAAAATAGCTAAATTTATTAAATAATATTAAATTTAAAAAAAGACAATCGTTAAACCAAAATATAAATAAAACTTAAAAACAAAACAAAAAACTAAAAATAGTTAAATTAAAAAGTTGTTAAAAATTTCTTTTGTATTTTTTTTTTTTCAAAAAATTAGTTTTAATTGAAATCTTATTTTCTAAATTATGGGTATTTTAAAGCAAAAATAAAACTAAAAGTTTAGCTTAGTTGACAATTTTTATGTAGTTTTTAAATAATTTTAATAGCAAAAAAATCAAGCTCTGTTAATATTTCAAATAAGTTAATGATTTAACGGCCATTTTCACAATGTACGATTAAAAGTTAACGTGGACTTTAACCACAAATTTTGTATGCCGATCTTAAATGCACGTTAAAATGCACGTTAACCGTTAGTCATACATTGTGAAATGGGCTGTAAGTTATAGAAAAATAAAAATAGCGAAAACTTTCAAATTTTCATTGTGATAAAAAATTTTAATTTTAAAATTTAGCTTATAATTTAGAAAACAAACAATAAGTTTAAATTATGAAAAAGGTTTCAATATAATTAAGCAAAAATTTTTTGATTAACCAAAAAAAAATATATATAAAAAAATTATTGAAAATAAAAGAACTCCAAAGCACAGTGTAACGAATTTTAAAAATATAACACAATAATATTGAAATTTTCCAGAAATCTCTCTTACCAAAAAAAAACTAATCTATTTTAAAGAAAAAATGTTTAGTTATAATTTTTTTTCAAAATTCTGGCCTAAGTTCGAATTTTTCGATATCAGTAAAATCTCTAGTTTTCCAAAATGAACAAATTGAGTTTTTTTTAATGATTTTAAAGCAAAAAATGTAATAAAAAAAATTTCGAACTTAAGTTCGAATATTCGAAATTAGCTAAAAATGCATAAAAAGTATTTTCTAAGCTTTCTGATATAAATTTCAGTTAATTTTAAAGAGTAATACATACATATGTGACGATCCTGATGAAAAGGGACCTTGTCTTCCCAACAAAACTATTCAGTGGAGCCAAAAATAGCTGTTTGTGTTAATTTTGTAGATTTTAAAATTATGGTTGGTATCACTGCTCAGGCATGTTCCACCACCCACTTTACAAGTGGAATTACCCCTGTACTCACCTACGAAATGATTTAGAAATAGATTTTTTTCCCAGCTCTGCCTTCTCCTTCCACAATATTGCCAAACTTTAGAGATCATTTACTCAAAATTATATGTTTAACAGACTTCGTCATATATGCATATTTCTCATTTTCATCAATATACGATAGGAGCGGGGTGATGGATAAAAAGTAATTACTAATTATTGCATATCTGGAATGCTATATCAATGACAGTGTTCAAACTTGGTGTGAACTTAGTGTGAAAGCGCATAATCCAGCGAAAAACTAGTGGTATAGGAACGGGAGGATGGGTACCTTTCATACAAAGTAAGCAATAATTGTCACATTTTTTAAATACTTTGTCAGTGAGAGTCTACAAAGTTTGTGTGGTAGATTCCATTATAGTCAATGCACTTAATCAAACAGAAAAAAGGTGGCATAGGAGCAGGGGAAGCTGTACCTCCTATATAGAGCAATTAATAAATAACGCATGCCTTTTAATATCAGAAATTAAAAATTTCACTTCTTTACCATAAAATTAAAAAAAAAATCAAAAGTTTATCATAATTTTTGTTTTCGAATTTATCTTCGAATATTCGAGAATTCCTTAAACGACTAAAAACACTCCCTTAACACAATTAGTTAATTACAAAAAATAATTTTATTTTATATAAAAATTTCTAGATACATATGTATAAAATTGTTTAAAATTAAGCTTAAGTTCGAATTTTTCGCAATCACCAAAAAACCAATAGTATTGCAAAATACCAAACTGAATAAAATAATTGATTTTCGATTATTTGCTACAAAAGAACCTAAAATAAATTTTTCGAACTTAAATTCGATATTCGAAATAAGCTAAAAATGCACAAAAAAAACCTTATTCTAACTTAAATAATAGATTAATTGAAAAAAATTACGTTTTTCGCGGATATATCGAAAACGTTTCCTAGAAAAAATAAAATATAGCGATTTAATTTTCGGATATATAAAATTGTTAATATGACCCAAGAAATTTTTTTAATCGTATCATAATGCTGACTGAGAGAGTCTTATTACCTTTCAAATGATATCATATTGACCTTTGTAACTTAAACATTTCTTGAGATATTTGTAATTATGTAAGTAAAGTTAACTTTTTTAGATTTATTTGTTTAAATCTTGATGGCGTCATAACTGACTACCCAGGAGCTTAACATTTAATATCCGTAATTTTTTTATGTTAAAAAAGTCTATAGCGAGTTTCATTAAAATCGAAGAGGGTGAGGTCTATTTCATTCTTATTTGATTTGAGGTGCAATAACTCATGAGCTAAATCCACTAACTTTCGTAACGGACAAAATTTCAGTAAAAAGCTCGAGTTTTCGAAATCGGAAAAAATATCCACACCTACAAGTAAAATTTTTCAAAACTTAAATAAATTTAAAGTTTTTTTGAACAGATCCTTATACATACAAATCAAGTTTTAAATATTCGAAATTAAATTCGAATATAAAGAATTGTATAAAAACTGTTCAAGAAATGTTATATAACATATACAAGCCAATTTTACAAAATAAGTTTTGCATAATATATGATATATTTAAGAATATTAAAATCTCGAAACTAATTTCGAATATTCGAAAATTGCAAAAATTATTGAGTTACTTACTAAATGTTAAAAAATAAAACTCACTTAAATAAAAATAGTAAAAAAAATATCGAATGTAGTCAAAGAATATTCGGAAACTTTATTTTCGTTCGTTTACACTGTGTAACTGTTTTTGGCATTTAAACCGTTAAATTCTGTTTATTTTATTTCTATAAAATTATTACAGCTTTTATTTCTAATTTACTCTAAAATAACAAGCAATGAAATTTATGGTATTAAATAAAATAAATTAAATTAAAAAAGTTCATTATCAAGCGAAAGAAACTAAAGTGAAAAAAAACGAGAATAATTCAATATTAATACTAAGAAATTTTTGTAAAATATTTGTGTAAATACATATTAATGTATATTGTAAATTTATAACAACAAAAAACGCTAACAGACTGTAGAAAATTCTTTAAGAAAGTTTTCGAAAGCTAGTTCGAATCTTCGAACTTGCTTTAAATTTGCAAAATTTCATTGTACATTAATTAAACTCATTTTATTAACTATTTTAGTCAAAATATATACATATAAAAATTCGAAATTTAATTTCGAAATTGGAGAAAAGGGGCTAAAAATCTAAAATATCATGTATAAATAATGGGTGATTTTATAAGAACTATCGGAAAGTAAAAAAAAAAAAAACACATAAAATTCAGAAAAATGCATGAAATATTTATTTGGATCAATAGTTGGGTCGATATAATTTAATGTTTGAAGATTATTTCATGCAAATGTTGGCCGCGGCTGCGCCTCAAATGGTCCATCCGCTTAGTCCAATTTTGGCATACTCTTTCCAACATTTCGGCCGGTATCTCACGAATAATGTTGGCAATATTGGCTTCCAGTGCGTCAATCGAAGCGGGCTTGTCGCTATAGACATTAGCCTTAACATAGCCCCACAAAAAATAGTCTAGAGGCGTTAAATCGCACGATCTGGGCGGCCAATTGACTGGTCCCAAGCGTGAAATAAACTGTTCACCGAACTCGCCTCTCAATTGGTCCATTGTTTCGCGTGCTGTGTGGCATGTGGCACCGTCTTGTTGAAACCACATGTCATGCAAGTCAAGCTCTTCCATTTTGGGCAGAAAAAAGTTTGTTATCATCGCACGGTAGCGCTCACCATTCACAGTAACGTTGTGATTCGCATCATCTTTGAAGAAATACGGCCCAATGATGCCGCCAGCCCATAATCCGCACCAAACGGTTGTTTTTTGTGGATGCATTGGTAGCTCTTGCAATGCTTCTGGCTGCTCTTCACTCCAAATACGGCAGTTTTGCTTGTTCACGTATCCATTCAACCAGAAATGAGCCTCGTCGCTGAACACAATTCTTCGATAAAAAAGTGGATCTTCATCTAACTTTTCAAGAGCCCATTCACCAAAAATTTGGCGTTGTTGTAGGTCGTTTGGCGATTCATGATTAAATTATAGACCAAACTGAAGATGTTTGACAGTGACACAAGATACAAAACGTGCGTGAGCTGTCAAAACTAGTGTTGCCAAAAAGATAATAGCAAAAAAATCACTCGTTAGTTATATTTGGTATATTCTAAAGAATTCTTTCATTTTAGCTAATTTCAAAATTTCGTACTTGAAGTTGCAATATTCGAACTTTAGTTCGATTTTTCCAGATTGCTAAAAAACACCTGAAACTAAATAGGAATCATTGTTGAATCTTTTCGGAACTAAGTTCATATATAAAAAAATATTTTTATTGTTCTAAATAAATTTCGAAATTAAATCCGAAATTGTGAAAGTGCAAAAAAATGCCTAGACCTCAAGCAAAAAATAGGTTTAGCTATAAAATTCTTAAATGATTTACATTTTACCTCTTTAAAACAATTGCGAAGTTTCGAATATGGAACTAGAACTTTCCAACTTAAGTTTTACTCTTTAAAAGTGCTAAAATGCTTAAAAGGAAATACAAATTATTTTAAATGTATGATCGATGAAAAATTAATAGAAATGTTAAATTTTTCATTAATTTCGAAGTTAAATACGAAATTACAAAACTGAAAAAAAAACTTAAGAATTTTAAATAATCGCAAAAAATTAGATTTGCTTTTAATATTCGTAGGCTTTTATTCATTTTAGCAATTATAAATCAATTTCGAAGATTCGAAATAAAATTTGACTTTTCAAAGTGCTATAAAAAATTACTGAAACCAAATAAAAATCATTTGCGAAATGAAAAGTTAAGAGAAATTTTCGTAAGAATAAGATGCTTCTATCAAACTTCGAAATTAAATTGGAATTTGTAAATATCCAGAAAATAATGCTAAGAACTTAAAAGTAAAATAAATAAAGGGACTTGCTTGTAATACTCTTAATACTTTCTCATTTTAGCAGTCCATACGAACTTTTGGAATTTCGAATTTGAAGTTAGAATTTATTAATTTTAGTTTGAAATTTCCAAATTGATTTTAAATGCTTAAAACTAAATACGAATTATGTAAAACTAATAAGTCTATAATTGCAAAAAATCATAAATGTGACTCGATAAATATTTCGAAATTATATTCGAAATTAAAAAAAACTGTCTAAGAACTTAAAAAATCATATCTTTACAGATTTATTTATAACACTTTTAAGATTTTTCAATTTTAGCAGCTATAAAACTAGTTTCGAAATTTCGAATTGGATGCTAGAGTATTAAACATTTATTTAGATTTTTCTTAAATGCTATACAATATACTATAAAATATGCTAAATAGGAATCATTTCGAAAATTAGTTTATAAAAATATTTGCAAAAAGAATGTTTGTGGGGCTTTAAACACATTTCGAAACTAAATTCGAAATTGTAAATTTGCAAAAGTGAGCTAGGAACTAAAAAAAATTATAAACAATTATATTTACTCCAAAATATATAAAATTTTTTGTTATATCCAGTCTTAAACTAGTTTCGAAATCTCGAATTTGATGTTAGAGTTTTCGAATTTTAATGCGATTTATCCAAATTGATTTTGAATCTGTTCGGAACTAAGTTCATATAAGTTTTTGTAAAAAAAAATTTAACAGTCGAATTTAGGTTCGAATTTTCTACATCCATATAAAAATTTTTTAAGAAACAAATTTTTAACAGTGTCTGCTAAATAATATATTTATTTTAGCATTTTTAGCAAATTTAGCTCTAGATTTTGAAATTCAAACTTTGTTATTTTGAGACCAAATAACAAAGTTTATGGAAACTGATTTGCATTTCAAAGCACTTAAAGGGAGATATCGCGATCTTCAGGAAGCTTTTAGTAAGCTTTTGCAAAGTACACAGCAAGAAAGAACTCGTACTAAAGTTAAGATTTTTCATCATAATTTAAATACTGTAGCAATTTAAAAGCTGGTGAAAGCTTTAGTGAAAAAAACCTTAGTGTTCCTAAAGAAAGCTTATATGTATGTAGTAAGCTTTTTCTCAGTTTGTTGGCTATTCCTCGGCTTATTTTAGTTAACATAAACTTATTCAAAAGCATATTGAATTAATTTGCATTTAATTTTAATAAATATAAAACATAAATAAAATATAAAAAAGAAACTTTCACAAAAAGCCTTAAACAAAACCTACTGATAAACTTAATTAAACTAAAGAAAAAATTATAAAACCAAAAAATTAGTGCAATTACAAAAACGAATTGTTTTGAAAAGAAAACAGAAAACAAAAATAGTTAAGCTACAAAAAATCACGACAAATATAGGAATTGTTAATAATTTAGAGCAAAAACACTGAAAATTTAAAAAAGTAACTGTACATACAACAACAACAACAAAGTAAATAATTTAATAAAAAATACGCCTAAAAACTGCTTAAAAAGCTCATAAATAAACAACAATTAAGAGTTAACTGTCTTTTAAACAAACAAAAATTAACAAAAAATAACCAAAAAGCTTTTATATGCTTAAAAATAATAGATTAAATACTAAACTTTTAATTGAAAAAAAAAGAAAAAAAAACACAAAACAATAATTATACAACTTAAAAGCGTAAGTCATGGTTCACACACTGCAACTTTTATTAATTAACTTTTGATTGAGTTGGGAGAAAGACAGAGTAATTTGTATTCCTTTCTCTATCTATTTTTCCAGCTTAATCAAAAATTGATCAACAAAAGTTGCGGTGTGTGTGTGTGTGTGTGTGAATCGGGACTAAGGTAAATTTCAAAATGATAAGGTCGCTGGCTTTTTGTTCTGTTTATGCAATATGTAATTTAATAAAATCATTAAACAAAATATACATATAACCAAACTTTTGCTTTAAGCTTTTTTACATAAAAGAGATAGAGCCAGAGATCTTATCACTATGACTTTTGCCTTAAAAACTCAAAAACCAAATAAAAATAAAACAACTACTCACTATTTAATGAAAAAAAGACAAATACCCTCCTTTCCTTAAACAAACAGCAAATAAAACAAAGAACCAAATTTCATTTAAAACAAATATTGAAGAAACAAACAAAAAAATAAAAAAACTTTTAACAAATATTTTACACTAACCTAAAGAGCGTTTTTTCCTTTTTGATATAAAACAAAGAAACTTACACTGATGATGATGATGATGGCCAAGAAAAAAGAAATCAAAACTTTAACCTTTTTTACACGACACTGTAAAAATTACTTTAAACTGACAAACCACAAAGAATTTGACAAATACATACTTACTAACATACAAAATATTTGTAAGCTTCTCTAAAATTTATATGCATACAAACAAAGAAACAAACAACAATTCATTAAAACAACTTTAAATAAAAAAAAATTATGCTAAAATAGTCAAAACCAAAAACAAAACAAATAATTAATACAAACATACTTACATAATTACATTGTAAATTATTAATATTAATTTAACACAAAAACAAATGTGAATTATTTGAAAAGAGAAACCAGCAAAATATATACACCATAAATGAAAAACTGTTTTCTAAATATTAAAAAAAACAAACCAAAAGCTCTCTCATTTAAACGAAGAAGAAAGATAAAGGTAAAGTTATGTAAAAGCTTTCTCTCATTTAGACAAGGTGAATTTATCCAATTTTTTTTTATTTATCCGAATGAATTTTAATTAAAAATCGATAACTTGGTTGGGTTATTTTTATAGGAGCTTTGAAAATTCGAAATAAATCTCGAAATTGCGCTGTAACTAATACCAAATTGATTACACTGTACAACAAAATCATATTTTTTGAAATAAAAAGATTCTAACGACTAAGCCTGCTCGAGGCGACCAAAGAAAATTGTATGTTTAGCGACTTCTTAAAAGTTTACGTCAGCCCTTTATTTAAGGAGCAGTTAAAATTTCCCCTCTTGCTCATTGTTATAGGGAATTGGCACTGGAAATCTTGTAGTCTTTACATTTTAAGTATACAATTATTTTAGCCGTTTTATGTAAAACACTGCGAGGAATATTTTTGTGGAATATTTTAACCCTCTAGCGCTACATCGTAAGGATCTTTTGAGACCCTATCTTGAAAATGCGAAAAAAGAACTCCTCTTAATCAACGATGCAGCGGGCTGAAATGTTGTACAAAAATATTATCCATAAAATTCTATTCAAAATTAAACAGGAACCCTAGAAATAAATCAAAACTTAAAATGTGTTTAAGGGTTAATTTCGAACTTATTCACAATTAGTACTCGGCATAGGAAATCTTCTAAGTGCTAGCTTTTAATTTAAGATGTGTATGGCCGACGGATAAATATTTATTTTATTCATAATAAATTGAAGTCACCTAATTTTTGCAAAAGTGTCGAATATATACACTGCACAACAAAATTAACTTATTTTTTATATAAAAATTTTTTTGCAACTGATTCTGGTAGAAGTCACCAAAATAATACATACGTGTATCGACGTTTTGAAAACTTACATCTGGGACTTATTTTAGGGGGAGTTAAATCCTCCCCTTGCTTATATTTATACTGGCTCTGGATAGAATATCTTGTAGAGCTTACGTTTAAGGTGTTTGATGTGTTCAATAATTTTATGTAAAACACCACGAAAAACATTTCTATGGAACAATTAAGCCCGCAATATCGCCTGTGAAGGGGAGTTTTTTTACCCCTTCTATATTTAGGGGCCAAAAAGACCCATACCCCGAACAGCTAGAGGGTTAAAATGTGCTACAAAAAGGTTAACCGTGTTATTTTACATAGAAATGTTGAACACTTCTTTTACGTTAAAAGTAAGGCCTACAAGATATACTATGCCGAATCAGTATAAATATGTGCAAAAGGGGGGAAAATTAACTCCTCCTAAAATAACAACGTACAACACGAACAACATTATGGGGTTCTGTAAACTGATTCTGGTAGAGGAGACCAAAAAAAATGATACGTGTGTTGGCGTTTTGCAAGATCACATCGGAATTTGAATTTATAGGGTGTGGGGGGATGGAATGGTTAAAGTTTCCCCCTTTAGGCCTGATCATGCAGCATATCGGTACATCGTTACACGTATGCATTTTTTTTTGTGACTTCTTCCAAAAGCAGTTGTCAAAACTTTACCACTAAACCTGAGACTCGAAATAAAAGAAGATTCTCTAAAACGAAGAATTTTCGAAACATATTTGTTCAATAAATGCTAGTGAATCTAAAAAAATCGAATGTTCGCAAATGAGAAATTTCCAAATTTGTAAAATTTCTTAAAATGTTAATGTTCGCAGCGTCGAACTATATTCGATAATTTATCGAATGTATAATTTACATTCATGTGTGCAATAATTGAATAGAAACAAGTTTTGCCACGATAGCCTAGTGGATGTGTGCTAATCTGTTAGCCTGCAGGTACCGTGTTCGAATCTGATTTGACTGTAGCGTAAGTTATAATTTAAAATAAATAAATATTCCATTTACATTAAAATAGATAAATTAAAAAATAAAGATAACAATCTTGAAATACTACTTTTTCCTGCATTTTTGTGCTATCGATATATCTTCGATATTGGTTCGCTATTGATTTGTCAGCGAAAAATTGAACTCGAAAGATATGCTGCCACAAATAGAGCGACGAGTGAGCTCTAGCAGCTTTTTCTCTTTCCGACTTCGATAGCCGTTCTCGAGTGTTTTTTGTCCGAGAAATGTGTACGCAACATTCGAATGCGATATTCACCCTTATCGCGAATAAAATCTCACGTGAAAATTTTCCCCTTTCCCTAAAATTACATTCGCCAACTTTGTATTGTTGTTGTGTTTGCGTGCTATTTTGTACATTTTTTTAACCATTTGTTGTTCTGGGCAATAATTCACGTGAATAAAAATGTTCGCCTTTTATTCACGATAGGGGTGATTATTTTCGAATGTTTTGGTTTGCTGGGTTGTTATTTGAAGGAAAAAAAATTCATATGGTTGTACAGTGTGAATAATCGCAATTTTGGCAAAAATTAAGTGATTTCACTTTATTATGAATAAAATCAATATTTATCCATCGATTTTTATAAAATAAAGCTTATTTTCTTTGTACTATAAGTGGCTTTTTGCTATTTTTGATTTTTCATATATTGAAAAAAAAATTTAAATTTTCCAATTTTGCTTGAAAAAAAATATAAATTTTTCATCATTGAGCTATGAATAATTCCCAAATCATTGAATATATAAAAAAATAATGTTAAAATGGCTTAAAGGTAATTTTATTCCAAGTTTTTTCTTTTTTTTGCAAGCAAATTTTATAACCCTTTTCCGAGTTATGATAAAATCAGTGGAGCAATGTCTCCAAAACTGGATTTTTTTTCAAAAATCAGCAATTTCACTTTTTTTGTGAATAAAATCGTCATTTATGCATCGATTTTCATAAAACAAAGCTTATTTTATTTGTGGTATATGTGGCTTTACAGCCAGGTATAATTTTGCAATTTTCGATTTTTTTTATAAATTTTTAATAAAAAAAAAATATTTAAATTTTGCATAAAAAAATATATATTTCAACATTGCGTTCTGAATAGTTCTGAAACCAAAGAGTAAATAAAAAAATTATGTTAGATTACCTGGGTAATTTTATTTAAAGTTTTTTAATTGTTTTTGTAATAAAATTGGACAATCGCTTCATAAGTTATGATAAAATCGGTGGAAGAGCACACTCTTCAAAAATCCCAAATTAAAAAAAAAATAATAGAAAAAATTTATCTATAGAATTTAAAATTTTAGACAGTTTTTGCAGTTAGAGGACTTTAACAAAAAAATATATTAGTACTTCCCGGCCTTTTTCTTGTTGCATAGTGTAATTTTTGTCGGTGTACATAATAAGCAACACATTCGGTTTGTTATTGTTCCTGATATACCTCTGCCACAAATGTCACACATGTATCGATAAAATTTGTAAAAGCTACTCTAACTTTATAAATACCATTTTTAAGCTTGGACGGCATATTCTTATTCGACACCATACAATTATTTAAATGCATAACACGTTTTTTGAAAGGAGGTACAAACTTATCATCAACGCGTTCTACATTATCCGCACAATCAAGCAGAGTTTCCAAAAAAATTTCTTTGTAAAAAGAGTTCATAAATGCTGAATATTTTATTGGCGATACATTAAAGGGAGTTTGAAAAAACATCGCACCCGTTGGACTATATTCAGTAGTGGCGATTACAAGACACTCATCCGGTATGTCTACTTTAACTTCCACTATACCGCTAACGGCAAAGATACCACGAACTGGACGCGTTATGTTCACCTCGATATACATTTTATCGGGGGTGTTGTTTTCTGTTTCCACCGATAGTAAATCAACACTCCAATCGGGCTGTAATAAGAAAATTCTTTTATTAAAAATTTAATAATTTTTACAAAAGGAATGAAATTTTCACTTTACCTCACATTTGATTAGAATATTGTTTTGTGTGAGGTTCACCACGAATATAAGAAGCCAGAATCTAAGAACGTAATACATTTTCCAGTATTCACAATTTTCGAGTAATTTTAATTTTTAATTTCACTATTTATAGAAAATATTTTTTTTTAAATTTTCATATAAAAAATTCAATGTAATTATTCCTAATAATTCTTGTTAGAAAGATGTGTAATTGAAGATTTAAAATTTTATATTAAACACGTTATTTTAATGTTAACATTTTTGTTTTGTTTAAAGTTTGTACAAAAATACACATATTTTATATTTAATTGTGTTTTCTAAATTCCGTACACAGAAAAAAATAGACAAGAATTATGTTTAGTAAAACCATGTTATTGAAAAAAATATGAATTTCAATAACATTTTTTATTTCGTTGTATTTATTTCTTTCCCATGAAATAACTTTTCTTTTCATACTTATGAGTACTTAAAACAAGTTTTATCTCACAAAAAAAAAAAATAAATAAATAAATGGGATATGGCTCGGATGCAGAAAGCATGCCTTACGTCCGGGAAGTCCGTGTTCGTATCCCTGCCATGTCAACATATTTTTTAATTCCTAATTTCTTTGTCTTTTGAAATAATTTTGTTATCAATAAGCGGAATTCTTTATCACAGGAAATTTGAAAAAAAAAAATTTTGATTACCTAGTAATTTTGTTATCAAAAGCGAAACTTATTTTTTTTCTGTGTATAGGAGATTATGGGAAAAATGTACTGTTGTGTAAAAATGTTTATGAAGTAAAATTCTGATAATCATTTGGATTAAATAGTTAATATTCCTACATACAGAGAAATTTCATATTAAAATTGTCGAAAACGAAGTTATTTAAAAATTTTTCGGTAGTGATTTTACTTCCTAAGTGTTTCATGTTAATTCAATGTGATTTCAAAATAACACCCAAAGAACAGGAAATGCGTTTTTTGTCGGCTATTTACATTTACACAACACAAACATCAAAATAAAATAAAAATATAAAAAAAAAATTTTTTTTAATACAAATATTTTCGAATCTTAAGTCCTGTAATTCAATGAAATTTTATCCAATCAAAACAGTTTTTATACTGGCTGAAAGTAGAAAGACGTAGCTATGCAACAGTGTAAAATTTGTATAATTCAGATGATTAGCTTTCAAGATATTTGGAAAAAAGTAAAGAAAAAACTGAAAAAACAAGTATTTCTTCACATACATATATCTCGAAAATTTTTCTTAAGAAAAATAAAATAATGGCATATTCATACTCAGCGTATTTAAATTAGCTTAGAAATTATCTCTTTTTCGAGGTTGAAAATTTGTACACTAGTGTTAACACTATGCAACAAGAAAAATTCCAAAGACTACCAGAATATTTTTTTGATATGTCATGATCGATCCCTTAACTATAAAAACAGACGAAATTTTAAATTCTATGGATAAATCTTTTTTTTTTGTAATTTTGTTTCTTCTTAAAATTGGGAATTTTTAAAGAGGCTGCTCCTCTACCTTTATCATAACTTGGTAAGGAAATGTCCCATTTTATTACAGAAATCACTAGAAGACTTGAAATAAAATTACCTTTAATTCGTTTTAAAGTTAATTTGTTATTTATTTAATGGCTTCAGAACTATTTAGCCCACAATGATGAAAAATATATTTATTTAGTTGAAATTTTAAAATTTTTATTTTTCAAAAATTCATAAAAATTATTTCTGGCTTGAGTTCGGTTTTAAATTAATTTTTCAATTAAACTATATTTTTATTTAGAGATAAATATGAAGCATGTAGACAAAGAAAATTTTGACTGCGCGGAGGGTTGAACTGACGTTTGAACTGATGTTGCTGCCGTCGCTGGCAGTGTAGGTATAAGGGATCTGATGAGAAGACTGTGGTGGTCTTGAAACATTTGTTGTCAGTTCAACCTTCCGTACAGCCAAATTTTTCTTTGAATGTTCAATATTTACATGCTTTAGAATTTCTTTTTTAAATAAAAAATAATTTAATCGAAAGATTAAATTAAAAACGAATATTAAGCCAAACTAATAACTTTGAATAAAATAAAAATTTTGATATTTTGCTTAGAAAAATATATTTTTCATCAGACTGAATAATTCCGAAACCATTGAGTATACAAAAAAAATACTAAAACGGCTTAAAAGTAACTTTATTTAATTTTTTTGTTTGTTTTTTTTTACAACTTCTACCCAAGTTATGATGAAATCGGTAAAAAATCCCCAATTTTAGAAAAAGAAAAAAATTATCTAAAAA
The DNA here is from genome assembly GCA_956483635.1 of Panzeria rudis. Classification (NCBI taxonomy): domain Eukaryota; kingdom Metazoa; phylum Arthropoda; class Insecta; order Diptera; family Tachinidae; genus Panzeria; species Panzeria rudis. Next base: position 89,922,058 of record OY101451.1, read on the forward strand.
AAAGTATACATAGAATTTAAATTTTCGAGCGCTTTTGTAATGCATAGTGTAATTAAACAATAACCTAAATATTTCCACGTACAGCAGAACAGAGTAGCGCCACTTTCGGAAGCCGCTACACTTCCAACTTTTTCGTGAAAATTGAATACGAGAATTAAATCCGCTCTCAAGCTGATATTGACTGCACTTTCCCGGCGTTGCCATCGGTTTATTTTTCTTCATTCCCATTTTTCTGGTTTTTGTTCTACTCAAGACAAACTTTTTTGCTTTGATTTTATACTTAAGTATATATGAACATGTAAACATTTAATTATCGTATTAAATTGTAAGGAAGAAAGTTGTATATATAAGAATTAAAATCACATTCAACGTGAGCACTGACGATGGAAGTGTAGCGGCTTCCGAAAGTGGCGCTACTCTGTTATGCTGTGTGCGTTGAAAAATTAAGTTGATGTTAATTTTTCCCTTGTTCCTTGGAATATTAATCATGGCCATTTCTTTCTGAATATAACGTTACGAACCATAGCCTAATAATCAATTTGGATTCACAAAGCAAATACGTTCGAAATAATCATATTAATAATAACCTAAATATTTCTAATGATTTTATTTAAAAAGAAAAATACGATTTACTTGGATCAATTAAATTACACAAATTTATTTAAAAATACATGAATAAAAATGTCCTTTCTAGTTTTGTTCCACCTTTATCAGCACTTCTAGGATACCTTCTATATAATTTGATGCATGAAATACAATTTTATAATAGCCACTCTTAAGCTTCGGCGGCATATTTTCGTTCGATATCAAACAATTATTTAAACGGACTAAACGTTTTGTTAGCGGTGCTACAAACCTATCCTTCACTATTGGTGCATTATCGGTACATGCTACCAAACTATCCATAATAAAATCTTTGTAAAAATGATTCATTATTGTTGTGAGATTTGATTCGGGTATACCAAAAGCAGTTTTAGTAAAATATGATCCTGTCAGACTAAAATAGCTGGTGCAAGTTAAATGATTTTCATCAGTTATGTCCTCTTTTAAATCCGCATAGCCGCCTAAGGCAAAGGTGCCACGACCGATACGAACCAGATGAAGTTCAATATCTAATATATCGGGAGTTTTATTGTCTATATGAACTGAGACTAAATCGTAGTTCCAATCAGGCTAAAAAATTTATTAAGTTTTAATTTAAAAAAAATTTTATATTGAAAAATCTTTCTTATGTACATCACACTTAATCAGGATATTATTATGTGTTAAAGCCACAATTAAAAGAAACCAGATGAACTTAAGCACGTTAACCATTTTTTTCAAACTGCGAATTTTCTGACTTTTTATTTCTAATATTTTTAACTTTTCTATTTATAGCGGAAAAATCTTTTGGAAAATTTTGTAATACAAGTATCAATTAATGTAATTATTACTTGTATTAATTAATTTAATTATTAGTTGTAGCTATCGACTCTTGTAATTTTTGATTTTGATATTAGACACGATATTTTAAAGCTATCATCAAATTAAACCCATCAAATCTAAACAAATCGAAAAAAAACATAGAAAAACATAGATAGTATATTGGCATTTTGAAAATTTACATCTGTGATACATTTTATGGGGGAGTTAAATTCCCCTCCCTCGCCCCCTTCACATAGTGATAGTGACTCGGCATAGGAAATCTTGTAAGCTTATAAATAATCTTATTAAATCTTATTGGTAGAACTACTTTAAAGGGATTTTTATTCAATATGGGCATGGAACCGCCCACTTTTGAAATAATAACAGTGTGAACGCAGAAATTCAATGTGCATAGGCAATTTCATATAAATAAGTTTAGTAAAAGAAAATAGAATAGAGCATTTAATTAGTATGGGCGTGGCACCAGCTACTTTTAGAAATATTACATTTGTTTATCCAAGGAGCCTAATTAGTGTACAAAATAATAGCAAAATCGGTTAAAAAGAAGTAACTAGAAAAAATTATTTTGTATGGGCGTGGCACTGGGCAATTTTCTTATTTAAAAATTGTATTGCCGCGAGAATTCAATATATAGGAAAAGATTTATAAGAATCGTGTAATTAAAACCAGTTAAAATAAGTATTTATGCTCTCTTAATGGGCGTGGCAGTGTTTTGAAATAGATCAGTTTTTCTTGAAGCAACTTTTATTTTCTAGTTTTCGCTCTTTCTCACAAGAAAATAAAAATTGCTGGAATAAAAACCGATCTGTGTAAAAGCAGACTTGGTATGGACGTGTCGCCGCCCACTTTTCTTAAAAATAAATTGTCGCCAGGGTAATCTAGTTTGTGTGCAAAGTGTAAAAGGATTCTGTTAAGGATAACAAATATTTTATATGGTGTGGGACTGCCCACTTTTTCTATTAACAAATTATATTGTCTAGAAAACTTAATACACACACATATCTGCAAAGTTTCATAACAATGGTTTTACTAAAACTTGTTAAAAGGGATATTTATGTACTTACTATAGGCGTGGTACTGCCCACTTATATAATCATAAAATTGTACATTCGGAGGAACTCAATATAAATGGAAAGTGAAATTTAATTAGTATGGGAATGACGCTGCCAACTTTTCTTAACATATACATATTTGTTTTGGTACGAGAAACAAATGTGTCTGCTAAGTTTTAAGTTGATTGGACATCTGAAAATTGGTAAAAAAAAAAAATTACGTTTATTACATTTTTCATTACGAAAGAAACTAATAAAAAGCTTATTAAATAACATTTCCCTCAAATATATAAGAGAGAAAAATATAGATATATGTATGATGTATGCAATTTATTTGAAAAATAATTAACAAAATTAAAATAAGACAACTCATAATCCGTTTCTGAACAAAAAAAAACTATTGCAAGAAATCTTTAACTTACAACTGTTAATTTTATAACTTTTTAAACCGGCTGGCAGCACTATTTTAATGCTTAATACAACAACTAAAGCATATCTTAAGGAGTTATTATTTAATGCACAAGACCAAAAACACAACCATCCATGTTGTATTGTTTTTATTTCGTTTGCTTTTTCTTCAGTTCGCGCTTAAATTACTTCGAACAAATATCTGTGTTAGAAAGTGCTAGTGATTAAATTAATAATTTCTAAAGAAATAATCCCTCGATATAAAAATTATATCAAAATAAAGCTAAGAATGTCCACTTTAAGTGGATGTAAAAATCTTTGCAAAAAGTTTAAGATTAAAGTGAAAAATCGGTGTAAAAATTTGTTTAAAAAAATATGGATTCTCACTCATTAAATGAAGAAATTTTAAGAAAAACACAAATTATACCGTTAGCCTGAAAAGTTGTTGTTGGCAAATAAAATAAAAAACAGAGAGTCTGCATGTTGTTTGTGTTTTATGAGTGATTTGAGTTTAGTAATTAATCATCAATTAATAATGTCGTAATTAAGCTTTAATTATACGAAATTGTTGTGATAATGGGAGGCGTGAGAAAAATGGTGGCGCTACTGTAGACCAGTATACCTATGTATGTTTATTTTATTAAAAAAATGTGTTACATACAGTGAACCAAAAAAACTTGTACACTCTTCATTGAAATAATTCGATCTCGTATAGGTAGAATCAATATGATATAAAAAAATAGTCTGTTAACTTCACGTTCCTCCTAAAAAATAGCTATGAATCTACCTCATTTTGTCTTATTGTAGGCTAACCTCATAATATTGCCTTTACATTTCGAGGATTTAATAAATTTTCCGTTAATGAAAACAATTATTAAAGGTGCACTATGGGACATTTTGCATAAAATTACTAAAAATTACACAGGGAAATTGGCTAATATTTTTCCGAATCGACTTACGGACGTAAGGGAAGCAAAATGCCATAAGCAAAATAATTAAATTTGTTGTTTCCATATACATACAAGTATTTCTTTTGTTTGAAGTGTACAAGTTTTTATTTTGCATTCAAAAGTGATGTTTTTTGTTTCTGTGAATTATTAAAATTTTTAAAAGAGAGTGTTCAAAAACATTTTTGTGGCTTCAAAGTGTATGGCGTCTATCCTTTAATTTACTATATAAGACGGGTTTTATTTCATATTTATTCTTGGTATAAGAAATCGAATTATTTCAATGAAGAAAGTGTACAAGCTTTTTTTTTGTTTCACTGTATATGTATTGAAATTAAAAAAAAAAGTTTTTTTTTGGCGCCGCGGCAGAGACTGGTGAGTTTTATTTACATACATTTTCGTACATATGTCGCTACCTCAGTATTGGTTTGCTCCATAAACGTAGGAAAAAGCATTAGCAAACCAATACTGAGGCAGCGATGTATATTGTTACGAGTTTCTGGAGAATAGTTACAAGATTTTACCGATTTTTTGAGGGCTTTTTAAACTAAAAATTACGATTTTCTTATCAATTGCCTTAACCGGCAATAAAAATAAAAATTTGCATACACATTGAGTTCCGCTGCCACAGTGTAGCCAGATGAGGGGATTTGTCCCAAAATTATAGGTTTAAACTTTTATTTGGGGAGAGATTTTCGTGGGCATGGATTTGGGGATTTTTTTTATTATTAAATCTTACATTTGCTTTTGTGTTTTGACTATAATTTACATATTTTTCAAGTAAACTATTTTGTATATTTTATTGGCAGTTCAGGAGAAAGTTACGTTTGAAAATCTAATAAATAGGCGACCAAACTAGAAAGCATTCTTTTACCACAAAAAATTGTTTACCCTAATATAAGGTGGGTTCCGCAACTTTTTTTTATGAAATCATGACAAATTTTCACATGTCACATGACATAAAACCAGTCAGATATTTTAATGTGACTATTTTGAACTAATTTCCTTTTTATTTAAAGAACTAGACATTATAAATATTCCAAAAACGGAACAGAACAACGTTGTTTTCGGATGCCGCTACACTACCATCCACTAGTCCTCATGCGTATCTACTCTTGCTCTCCCGCTACGATTTTGATGAAAGTCTGTATTGACTGTTTTGAATATAATTTAAACTCAGATATAAAATGTTAAGGTTCTGGGTGGCCTAGTTAAGGAGCTAAAACGTCATCAAGATTTAAAACCCGTTTTACAAAAGTTGAGTTTATTAACATAATTGCACATATCTCAAAAATTTTTGTAGTTATGAGCTCAAAAATATACCGTTTTAAAGGTAATAAGACCCTCTTCACAATAGTGTGATCAAAATTTTTCGCGGCTCACAATAAAAATTTAAAAAAATTATATATCCGAAAATTAAAATCGCTTTACATATCTTAAAAAGAGAAATTTAAAATCTTTAAAAAAATATATAGTTTTGTTCATTTTCATATCTACGTAGTGGTCTTAGTCCCAAAAAGATAAAATTATTATACCCAAAGTTATAGACAAAAATCTGAAAAATTAACTAAATTTTCAATATTAAAATCCCAATATTTTAAAAAAGGCCAACTTGAAAATATTCCAAAAAGTATATGTATGTATTGGCTTATTTTCGAGGCTCAAAACGGTAAAATTGTTATTACCGAAGTTGTAGACACATATTAGAAAAATTAACAGAATTTTTTACAATTAAAATCGCTATAGCTTAAAAAAGGTAAATTTAAAAAATTAAAAGAAAATATATATGTTTTAGTTCACTTTCATATCTACCGAAACCACTTAACCCAAAAGTGCTAAAGTTGTTATATTTAAAGTTACAGATAAATTTGTAAAAAAAAGTTAGAAAAATTAATAGAACGTTCAATTATAGTAGTTTGCAATAATAACGAAACTTAAAATAAAATTTTTTTCTAAGATAATTATGGATCGCTGAACCCGAAACTGAAATTAAAATTTTTTTGCTATGAACCGTTGTTGAGATATTCGCGAAAAACGTAATTTTTCAACCAATCACATTTTTCGCCGATATCTCGAAAACGGTTCATAGGAAAAATTAACCAATTTTAGTTTCGGGTTTAGCTATCAGAACGATAACTATTTCTACAATTTTGTCCATAGCTTTGTATATAAGAATTTTACCACTTTGGTGGTAAGTAGTGTTGGTAGATATGAAAGAAATTGCAGTAGAAGGCGTGTGTGAAACGGCAGAAAAGTACTATGGTAAAAAACTATTTGCCTGTGGGGAAAAAATTTTATGCTTCTGTTGTGCCAAATGATATCTGTTTTGACAATATAAAATTTTGACGTTTGTAAAAACATTCATATTCCAACTGTATGAAATGATACCTTTTTTGACAATATAAAATTTTGCGGCGGCGAAGCATAACAATTTACTACAAGCCGCCGGCTACCAACAGATTTTTAAAAGAACATTTTTATAAATATAAGACAAAATTCTCTGCTGTAGCGAAGAATTGCATAATATGATGCACAATTTTTCGCAAATTAAAATAAACAAAATGCATTTTTCACAGTCTAACTACATCTAAAATCGATGTATTGAGCGACGGCTCGAATTTTCAAAAACGACGGCGGTGGTTTTACCTTGTTATGATACCATGCTTCTATTTTCTGCTTGTCAAAAATGTATCTCTTGTGTCAAAAATTCTACTAGCCCCCAGGGTTAGTGAAATTTTATTCACCTCAGAAGTGTCAAAAATTTACTTACAATAGTACTTTGCTACCGTTTGGCACACACCCAGAATAACAGTTTTTAGTAATATAATGTGATTAAATCAAATTGTCACTTTAGGCCAAATTTCTGAAAATCGGCATGGCAGTCAATATGTTAAGCTTTCTATCTCTGTCCCACTTCACCACCTGTTCTCTCTACCCTACCTCTCTACCTTTCCCAAAGAAGGCAGCGATGCCAACTTAGCCCTTTTCGGGCTAGATTTAGCCCATTTTAAGTTACTCAAAACGCGAAAAATAATTTTTAGCTCCACACAAAATAACGCGTAAATCTAGCACTTTTAACAATTATCTTTTAGCCCTTCTCGCTCTTTTTTACTTTTTGATCAATGTGGGTACATTTTTTATTTTTTTCGAACTATTTCTTCTTTTATTCTAGCAATAGCGACTTGTGAACTAACGTGTCAATATCGTTTTTACTCATTTTATTTTGTTAGTTTGCTTTAAAAGTAATAAAAAAACAATAGTTTAGAATAATATTCTATTTCATTAAAAATTGGCTGCGATTTTAAGTTGTCCCCAAAATTTAAAAGTGTTTTGATTTTCAAAAGAAACACTTTATAAGTTAGCCCCCTTTTTTGCGCTTTTTCGATAAATTGTGCTGGATATTGCTTTATACGTAACTTTTTTTAAATTAGACCTTTTCAGCCCCTTTTTCAAAAATTTTTACGCGTTTTGGATCCCAAAAGTTGGCATCACTGAAAGAAGGTAATACATTAATTACTTCTCTTTAAAAAAAAAATAATAATAATAATCTCCATGGACGTTATGACAAACAAAAAGTGTCAAAATATCCATGAATGTTGTATTAATGTCCATATTGTTCATTATGACCGACCGATTAGCCAAATTTATGCTCTAATAGAACAAAAATACACCAACAAATTTTCGAGTAAGTTTAGTTAGGTATTTGTTTTTCTTTAAATAAATGTAGGTTATGGTATTGTGCCTATATTTTCCTTTTCTTACTGGCAACCCCTTAATCTTTGAATAACCATTTTATTTCAAATCATACTAATCTGACACTGACAGTTCATCTCTAACGAAAATCTTCTTAAACCATAAACATAAATAATAGAATATAAAAACAAAACACAAATAGAAAGAAAACAAAAGAGGGCTAATATAAAGAAAGAGTGGATAAAGAATAATGCACAAAATCAATAAAGAAAATCGCCGGAATGAGACAACATACACGCGTATGTATGTAACAACTTATGGTACATAACACAGAATGAAGAGATCTTAAATACCTTTTGAATAAGATCAATAAAAAATAAAGATACTAAAGTATACATAGGTACATACATATGTATGTATATATTAGGGAAGTAACGATACGCCGCTTTCTTTGAGTATAATTTTTGCGACTTATCAGAAAAGTACTTTTGGTGTTTTATTTTTAAAAAATTTTGGGACTATATATGAATAATCATGCTTGAAAGTATATCGATATGTATATCGAAATATTGATATTTTTTTATTCGATATATATCGATGCCAATCCATATTTAAAAATATATCGATATATTATTTTCACTCGCCCATCCCTAATGTATATACCTATAAAAACAGAAGACAACAAAATAATAAAGAAGATATACGGCACATAAAAACAAAATATTTAGTACTTACATACATACATACATGTAGAAACACACATCTATTTTGTATAATAAAGTTAAAGAAAATATACTGGTAGTATGCATTAAGAAATCAATGTATGCATTACGAGCTGGTTTCGAACGTGAATTCGTGATGCCAGCATAGCTGTTTTCGTGCTTGTATAGGATACTCAATGCCAGTTGAGGTGTGCTTTTCCCTCTACCCCTTTTTTATTAAACCGAAACTGACATTGATATATTTAATGGCTTCTTTGTATATGGAACTTCCAGTATAGCTAGAAAGCTGAAATTTGGTCTACTGGTAGGTCTTGGTTAGCATTAACTAGAAAACTCTGAAATCGAGCACTTTTCACCTGGATGCCCTTCTTTCTATAGGCCACTTCCAGTATAGCTCGAAAGCTGCAATTTGGTACACAGGTAGGTCCTGATGAGCAATTATCGAAAAAAAATTGAAAACGGACACTTTTCATATGGGCGGGGACTAGGGTTCCCCTTCTTTGTATGAATCAGTTCCAGTATAGTTAGAAAGCTGAAATTTGATAAACAGGTAGATCGTGGGCACTTTTCATCTGGGGCGACTAGGGTCCACAAAGGTAGGTCTTGATAGAAAAGTAAAAAGAAAAAATGTGAAACGGAAATTTTTATCTAGGGCGGGGAGGGAAGGGCTGGAGTGCCCTTTATTTGTACGGGACACTTATTGTACTAAATAATAGCTTAGAAAAATAAACTGAGATCCGCACAAACATAAATGTGAAAATAAGGCCAAGTTTCCATTCAAAAATTTCGGCCGTAAAAAGTACTGAGATCAAAATAAATACCAAGTTCTTGATAGGTACAATACCAACTGATTTCTAGGCAACCTGCTAGCTTGGCAATATATATATTTTTTGCCTTTCTAATATGGAAAATAGTTTTGAGAAAAATGTTGCCAAGCTAACAGGTTGCCTAGAAATGAGATGGTATTGTACCTCTCAAGAGCTTGGTCCTTATTTTGATCTGAGTACTTTTTACGACGAAAATTTTTGGATAGCAACTTGACCTTATATTTAAATTTATGTTTTTGTGCTGATTATTTGCAGCGTAACCACTTTCGGAAGCCTTCCTAATAACTCTCGCGAGCATCTTTTGAAATAAAACATTTTTTCTAATTTTTCGGCTTTTGGTGGGTTAAGAAATTTAAAAATTACTTTAGCACCTACTGAAAGATATTTGCAAAAGTACACTTTTGTACTAAAACTTTAGGGGCCCATAACTCGGATGGGCTTAGAGTAAGTTAAGGTACTCCTGCACTTTTCCTGAAAGATATTCTCAAAAGCTTTTAAATGGCGTCACGATTAAATAATTCTGGTAAAAAAACCCTACTTACATGCAAAGAGCCACACTTTTCATGCCATTTCATATAAAAAAATTTGTTCTTAAATGGCCAAGTTATGCGATAATCAATATTTCTTGTAGGGAGGGGCGGCAGAGGGCAAATCGCCCCTCCGATTTTCAAAAACAAATGATGCGACCGAGCTGCAAGCAAACATTATCAAACAAAAAAAAAACGAAAACACATACTGCTTAAGCCTTTTTCGGCTTTTCTGCGGAAATACCCAGGGTCTTGGCAGGAATCGAACCTGTGACCCCCGGCTAATAGTCTAGCACACTATCCACTACACTACGGGGTACCTTAAAAAAAGGATTTTGAAAATCGGTCCATGAATGCAGGAGTTATGCGATAATCAATATTTTGGGGGGAAAATTGGCCTACCTATTTCCGATAAAAGTTATAGGACCAAACTGCAAACAAAACATTTCAAACGGAAAAAGAATTTTGAAAATCGCCCCATAAATAGAGTCGGTTAAAAAGAGCGATACAACGAAGAACAGCCGAGGCACAAAAGGAGTAGAACTTGCCGTTTGGTTGAAAATGCCTCAGCGAGGCGTGTAAATGTTGCCGAAGAGTAAGAAACGTAAGAAGAACACGTAATTAATAATTGCACATTTCGCGGCGTTTCGTACGGAGTATTTTGACATTGGGCTTACAAATGTTCCCACACAAAATTCATGTGGCTGTTCGAGCCGTAAAACATTGGATCTCAACGACGAAGTGGATGATTTTCCATCAAAATTGATCATTCCTAGTGGAATCAGTAACTTCGCATGATTAATAGCGAAAGGTTAGAAAAGAATCTGTTTATAAGAAATAGGGAATGGTTCGACTATCTCTAATATACTGTATGAAGAATAAAAAAATTAAGTTCCTCTACTTAATTTCTTATTCTTCATAAATTAAACCCCTATCTTTTTTAATATAGTGCTTTTTGCCATTCAAAAATTGCTATCACTGGTGTGAGCGCGCTAAGAGTTTATAATGAATGAAATATTTGGAATATGACAATATGTACAGGCAAACTTACTTGATTGTTTATTATTTTTGTTTGGAGGATAATACATATGTATAGGAGAGTATTTTACACATATTCCCCCAGAATTTAACTACCAGAGATGGGATATACACTACCGCAGATTTATTTCAAGATCAATAAAATGACATACATACATATCGTCAGCTTATTATTGTTCTGCCACATATGCTACGAATTCGGAATGGAGAAAAACGACAAAGAAGGCTTACTTAACGTTTTCTGAAAATATACATGATCGATTTTTTTCTAATTTTTACCATTTAAGGCGGCATATGTTTCGAGCAAACATGTAAATTTTTATAAACTTTTATAAATATAATTAAAAGTTGTTAAGCTTTTGTTGAAAATGAAAAATCTTATTTTGTGCTGCATATCAAATTTGTATTCAATTGTTTCCCTTTTTGCTGCTTATCATGCAAACAGATCTGAATTGTTAGGCTGAACCCATACCAACAAAAGACAAAATTATATTGTCTTTTAAGTCAAAGACACTTATGTGATGGTAAATCACACCAAAAACATCAAGTTTTTGTCTTAAAGGGCAGCCGGTAATCAGACAGCAATGCGACAATGTTGTTGCCCCTTTTCTTTTATTGACTGATCTTAATTGGTGTGGGTTTAATCATAAAAGAGCACGCAATTGTGTGCAACGAGGTTCGCTTCCGTCTTTTTTGTCTTCCAATGTGTGGATATGTTGTATCAAACCACATGTATTTTCTGGTTTGTCGCAGTAAGTAAAAAAGACAGTTCTGTGGTTATTGTGTTTGGTGTGGGCTGTTTCATGAAAACTAATGTACTCTTGTCCTATTCGTCAAAAAAAAACTGTTATATCTTTTGTTGGTGTGTGTTCAGTATAAGTTCAATTTTCAACGTTGTGTAAAAAAATTCACAAATACAATTAAAAAATGCGATTTGTATTCTCGAATAGTGTGGATCCGAGGCAACAATTTCGATATGGTCGACATGGGCTACAAGTACAGATGTGCCGAAACTTGGCCAGAGACCGTTAAAAATTTACTTAAGTTCAATTGATAAATGAAACTCTGCCAGAATCAGTTGTTCGAACCATATTGTTTTTTGTTTGTACAGTATAAACTATTTTATTTAAATCTCACATTTCCATCCCTGTAAATTAGTAAAATGAACTGATACTAAAAACATAGTGAAGAGCATAACCCAACATTAAATAAGATATACTCATACAACACACACACAAATTACAACAACAACACTAGTTATATTATTAAATTTGTACTTGCTACAAAACATAATAGCAACAACATCATCATTATTATCTTAAACTAGTGGAGCAGTGTTCCTAGTTCCAGACAGTGCTGCCACCAGTGAAATAAACAGTTAAACTGTTGTTGGGCTAAAACTATTCTAAACCTTACGAGAAACTAAAAGAAAACTAAGACAAAAAGTTTTTTTTTACAATAAAGATTTATTTGTTTAGGGCTAAGTAATTTCTATATGCATATCATTGGTGTTTTAACAAATCATCTGTAGACTTCAACCATACTTTTGAAAAGTTTCAAACCTCTTATCTCATGCAGAGACTTTAAAAACCTTTTTGAGAATTTACAAATGATTTTTGAAAATCAAAGTATTGGTATTTTTTGTATTTTTTTTGTATTTACACAACATGGCTACAATCAAAGTTATCTTTAACCTGCTTCTCTATTTGAAGATTGTATTCTGTAAAAACTTATTTTGAATTCTACATAATGAATTTTCCTCCTTTACTGCTGTTTAACCCCTGGAGGGAATTGATCTGATAAAAAACTAGTCAACTGACCGCAGTCAAGGGTTGTAGCTCACTTTGTGTGACAGGGGCCTTTACATATAACCTTAATCATGTGTCGTCCATGTCGATAGCTTATAAATTATTCTGAATCAGTAAGATGAGTGGAGATAACCATTGTATCTACGTTTTATAGATCTCGGGAACTCTGCCTGTTGTGTCGGCAACGGGCATTAATCAATACTGAGTGCTATGCCCTGCAGAGGGCTGCTAAGAATTCCTAGTGACAGGATAAACTGTGAGCTGAGGTTTGAGAGGAGATTCAATGTCACAATTCCGCTTAGGGCAACGTGAGAAGAAAATGGTCCTACTGTGGATTCCTGAAGTTTATATTGATGTACGGCTGGCTCCAAAACGGAAGATGGGGCTCGCACTGGAGTCTGTGGATGCAACGTGAAAATCTCTTTTCCCATGGGCAAATGGCTTGCGGTATTTCAGGCGGAAATACATGCGATCACCAAGTGTGTTCATATTTACCCTTATCGGAAATAAAAGTTCACGTGAAATGTGTTCGTTTTCCCTGAAATTGTGTTCGCTAATTTTGTCTTGTTGTGTTATTGTACTATTTTGCCCATTTCGTTCACCATTTTTTGTTCATGGGAAATATTTCACGTGAACAAAATGTTCGCCTCTTATTCCCGATAACCGTGATTAATTTAAGTAGGAGCATTTAGTGCGCACATATAGCTATATTTTCTGAAAGTCAGGCAGCTCTTAAGTCCCTCATTTCTTGGAAATTCCGTTCTAAGCTTGTTTTAGAGTGATTTAACTCACTACAAAAGTTATCGCTACAGAACAAGCTTTCCATATACTAGATACCTGGCTACAGTGCTCAGCCCGGGTAACCAGGAAACGGAGGAAATGGCCAGGATGGCCTCTGCTGCTCCTTTTATGGGCTCAGAGCTCTTCAGTGACATAAACTATCGACTGTCACGTCTTTAATCAAAGGAAAGGATATGCCGTCCGCAAAGAATGTATAACTGGCTTCTTCTAATTTAAGGCAATCCAAAGCATTGAAGCAGCCATTTTCATACAGTAGTATCCTGAACTTCGGCAGGAATGATTTACGGCTTGTTACTGGCTTTCCCTCTGGTTACTTTGGACTGAACTCTACTCTGTGAAAAATTAACCAAAGTTCGTTCACCCTTGTGCCGTTTATGATTGGAGGAGGATGAGACAACGGTACATATTCTGTCTTAAGTAATAGTAGAAGGCGTTTTTTTCATTCTGAGTTTCACAAGGAGAGTCATACAGAGTTTGATTTAATTTATAAATCTATGCCACAAAAGATACACTAGGTGTCGCTGTGACGGTCTTTGGACCAGATATTTCGCCTATTCTATTTTAGCTTTTATAGATTTTGAGAAATTTTTTGATACTCTAAATCATTTCGCAATTTGGAAAGCACTTGAGTGCAAAGGTATTTCCATCAAGTTGATACGACTCATCAAGAGTTTGTACAGCAACGCCACGTGTCAAATCCTGCATAAAATATAATTTAGCAACAAAATCGCTGTAAATATTGGAGTACGACATGGTTGTATCTTATCGCTACTATTATTTAATTGCGTTCTTGACAAAGTGATGAAAAAGGCTATATATTACATGGCGTCTGCAGGATAAGCTAGAAGATCTTGATTATACTGACGATATTTGCCTTCTTAGTCATTCATACTCTGATATGTAATCAAAACTGAGATCGGTTTGTGAAACGACACACTGCGCCAAAACATAAACAATGAGAGTGCAATCCAACGTTGAGCAGAATGTCACGATACGAAAGCAAAACGTCTTCGGTCAGCTAAAGCTAGTTTGGAGCTTAACATGGAGGACAAAAATAAGTCTATTTAACTCCAACGTGAAATCCAGATTACTATAGGGCAGCGATGCCATTTTTGGGGTTTTTTACGATATAACGTAAAACGATATGACATACTGTGTTGTCATATCGTAAGTTTCTTACGATATGACAACATTGCGATATGACAACACCGTATATGAAAATTTTAGTGTTGTCATATCGTAAAAAACTTACGACATGACAGCACAGTATGTCATATCGTTTTTTGCTATATCGTAAAAAAATGGCATCGCTGCTGTAGGGGCAAGAAAGTGGAATCCTGCAATACGTGAACTCCGATCCACATAAAACTTTTTCCACAAATGCTTGCTCGAAATTCTGGCCCACAGCAATAAACAACTTTCATTTGTGGGAAGAAACAAACCAGCGTCCCATAGTTGTGAAAAATTTTATTTTACAAAGACTATGAAAATATTATCCACTAAATTTGACAAGAGTACAATTCTTAAATAATTAATCAGAAAGTGGCAACGCTGAGAGGGGACCTGATTTTTGTTTGTTGTACAAGAAAAGAGAAATAGCGATCAGTTTTTAACGTGCCGCTAAACAATAAAGACGTGTCTGGATTTGAAACGGTTGTTTTACGTTCGTGATCTTTCGTCGTATTTATTTTTATTTACTATAAAATACATTAACAACAACAATAAGAAAAGCAACTAAAGTAATGCAAAATAAAAAGTCTTCTTCATGATTCCTTTAAAAATAAAACGCACGACAAAAACAAAATAACGGAAGTGCTAAAAGAATTGAGAAGAAATTTAAGAATTTAATGAAAATTTGCTGCTGATTTTCCTAATAAATAAATTCAATGAAATTTCTACAATATTTATTGATTAACATAAAGAAAAGCCGGTTAAAATGTTCAAGAATGTAGAACGATATAGTGGAGTTAATTAACACAAATACAGTTAAAGAAAAGAAGAAGTTTTAACAAATTTAATACAAAAAGTGAAAGAAAGAACACTTGAATATTTTCGTAAAAAAAGAAAATATGTAAATTTAACAAAAAAAGTTTTAATTTAGCAAAATAATAAGCTTGCCTGAATACCTTTTTGATGAAATCACTAAAAATTATTTAATTGGAAATTTGAGGAAAATTTCAAGTGGTGAAAAAGATGCCTTTTTTGCTGAACAACTTATTTTCAAATTTGAATTGCTAAATATTCAATTTTAAGTGACCCAGAAAAGCGCAAAAACTCTTTCTAACCAAATAGAGTGTTCCAAAATTGTATGTTTCAAGTGAAATAAAAATGCAAAAAAGTTAATTTAGCAAAATTATAAGTTTACATAAAAATTCTTAAAAGAAGAAATATAAATTGCAAATAAGTTTTTCTGTTAAAAGAAAGTAAAAAAAAATTTTTTTATATTTAAATTTCGAATATATTTTATAAATTTTTTATCCAAAAAAAGAAAGCAAAACTATAAAACAGAAAATTACTACCAAGATATTTAAAATTTACAAAATTTTGAATGTATTTGCAAAAAGTAAGTAAGTGAATGTTTTTAATTATTTTTAAATATCAGGAATTTCTAAAATAATTACTAATTAATTAAACGACTTCAAATAATTCCTGCAAAAAAAAACCGACTCCAAAACAGTAAGTCCCCGTCCAGACTTGCAATCTTTGTTGCAGAAACTCTTAAGCTTATAGGTGAGAGAAGTGAGAAGATTGGGGAGGGGTACACAGTTTCATTTGCTCTGCAATTCTCTTTTGCTTTGAAGTTCGCACTGTCAATTTGAAGTTGGCTGTAGGTGTATTTGACGTTTTATTTTATTTTGCATAACTAGAATTTCATAATGTGGACACTAATGCAATTCTGCAGCAGAGTTTAAAAAAATTGCAGCAACATAAATTGCATTTCTGGACGGGGACTAAGGTGGATGGACAGAAAACAAGTGCCACATTAGTTAACAAAAAAAACCCAAAACCCGACTACGTAAGAGCCAAGAGAAGAAACAAGTCCAGTAGTGCGGCTCATAGCGACTTTTAAAGCCGGAAGCTATTATTGAGAAGATTTGTAGATTCGATTTTTAATGCTTCCCGACTATAAAAGTCGCTATGTTCCGCTCTACTGCAGTTACATATATTTTTCTTGGTTTTTTATCCAATAGAGTTCTTTTTTATTTATTAATATTTATTTATTATTTTTTAATTTTTTTACGACATCAGGGTTTTTGGTTTTTTAATTTATTTTGATTTATTTTCTTTTTCAGTTTTCGTATACAATTTGGTTTTAGATTTTCTGATTAAAGTTAACTTTTTACCCAAAGAAAATTAATTATTTTTGGCTGCAGTTTGGTTTTAATTTAATTTTTCAATTAAACTATATTTTTATTTAGAGATAAATGTGAAGCATGTAAGCAAAGAAAATTTTGACTGCGCGCAGGGTTGAACTGACGTTTCGATAGCTCCCACTAATCTCATCAGAATTCTTTACCGCTTATTGATTAAAAGTAGATGATATTCAACTCTTGACTGCAAACTACCGAGTTTGGTCGAGTGATCTAAGCGGTGAAGAACTCTGATGAGATTAGCGGGAGCTATCGAAACGTCAGTTCAACCCTACGCGCAGTCAACATTTTCTTTGTCTACATGCTTCACATTTATATCTAAATAAAAATATAATTTAATTGCAAAATTAAATTAAGACCGAACTCAAGCCAAAAATAATTAAATTTCTTTGGATATAAACCCTTACAGCTCGACTAAACTCATAACTTAATTGTTAACTTTTTACGCAATTGGGTTATTTCCGGTTGCTAACCAACTTTAAACTGTTAAAGATCCTAAATGGTTATTCGAAAAGAAAAATTATAAGAGAAACCTAAAGATTATTTTCAAATACCTGTTTAATGATACCCATTTTAATATAGTTCACCGACATTTTCTTTTTAACAAAATGGCGACTATTCGCCGCCATATTGATTTTTGGATATTTTCATATCTTTAGTGACACCCGCCAGATTAAGACAAATCGACTGACGGAAGAATTATCAAAACCGTCCCAAGCGGTTAGTCTCTATAGTGCCGCAAAGGAACACACATACGTACATATACACACAGAAAAAAAGGATTGTAAAATCAACATCACGCAATTTTGATTGGAAATCATATTAAATTTACAAGAAATAATTTGTCGTTTAGGGACTATTCACATACTACGTAACGCTATTTTTGGAGTTTTTATACCCAACCCCCTTTACAAAGTTTTCAGTATAAATGATCTAATCCGTAATAAATCTTTAAACCCCCCCACTCGTGCGTTACGTAATGTGTGAATAGCCCTTTAAGTGAGTTGATGTTTAATTGCTTTGTTCATTTCCTGTCGGAAAATCACTAGTTTTCTTAAACTAACTAAAAGCTAACTACAATGTAATCCAGAATGAAATTTAGAAAATCAATTCTTAAGTTGAGTACATAATCGGATTTGGTGAGAGCCAACAACTTTACTCACAGCTATTTTGAGACTCATTTCAAGTTTATATTAACTTTTTGCGGCTATTTGCTTAAATGGTACCTTAGCTGGGTGGTCAGCGCGATGCAGCATCTTTTTGCAAATATACTAACTACCAGATGACTTAAATAAAGTCAACTTAAAGTTAGTTGAAAAATAGTGTAGAGTGGGACAATTGACTACCGCCTAGGACATCGCAATGTTAAACTACTTAGTTGTTTCCATTGGAAAGTAATCCAAGTGTCAGTCAGAACTAGTTGCGAAATAGTTAGCTTAAAGTTAATTTAAAGCTAACTGCGTTTCCAGCAGGGTTGCTACAATTCACTGTTGTGCTCAGTTGTGTGACTTGTTGTTGTTTATTCTTATATAGCCGACAAAAGTCGAATTACCAGGGAAAAAGTTACTGCTGTTGGCTTAAAATTACCATTGTTTCATATTAATTTTAAACGAAAAATTATTAATCTGACCTTAGATCTCATCTCTTTGATTTAATATTTTTCGCTGTTAAAACAACTTTGTTATGAACGTTACATTTCATTTTATATCAGCATGATTAAAACTTTAATTTCAAATAAGTTTTATGTTAAATAATCAATTAAATCATGTTGAATTAAAATGAAATTTATTTGAAATACGATGGCATGTATTTATTCAATATATATAGTAAAATTTTAAGCTGTTGCGGCTGTAGTGGTTAGCGCATTGACTACCATTCAAGTGGCACGAGCTCAAATCTTGGCTGGGGCTGCCAACTATGTACAACACAAATTTTTCTGATGTCTATACTAATACACATCATGTTAGTAAAATAATTAAATGAAATTTATTTGCTGGTGTTTAAGCATTGTCTATATGCAACATTTCATTGGTGCTTTACCAAATCTTCAGTAGACTTCAAACACAATTTTGCAAAGTTACAAACTCTTTATCTTATGTACAGACTTTCAAAAACCATGTGAGAGCCAATAACTGTACTCACAGCTATTTTGAAACTTTGCAAAATTGTGTTTGAAGTCTACCGACGATTTGGTAAAGCATCAATGAAATGTTGATATAGACAATGCTTAAACACCAGCAAATAAATTTCATTTAAAATAAAATTATGATAATATGTGAAATAAATTTCATAAAGGTAGAATAATTAATTAAATAGCTACATTCTTGTTGTTTCAACTTTAAATAACTTTAATTCAACATAATGCTTTGTGTTGTTTCAATATCAAATTCACGTTGTTTCAACTTGAAATATCTTTGACTCAACATGACTCAACATGATTCTTCGTGTTCTTTCAATATCAAATTCACGTTGTTTCAACCTGAAATAACTTTGTTTCAACATGACTCTTCGTATTATTTTAGTAACAACTTCATTTTGATTTAACTCTAGTAGAATATTAAAGCAACATGAAATATGAAAATGTTTTTTCAAGATTATTTTAAATCATTTTGAATTAACATGAACTACCAATGAAATAAAATCACTATCGAAAAAAGGTTAAATTAGCTTGATTTTCGACGATTTTACTATGAACTTTTTCTGCATGTATATGCTGATAAACACAATACCTTTCGTTACCCTATGTCTATACCTGATATATTTTTATCATGATAAATGTCCATATAGGAAAAATAGCTGATATAAATCGAACTATGTTCCAATATAAAGTTTGGCATTTGTCATGATAAACCGACGGTTCTGCTGCAATACCGACGAAGGAGGGTGCTGTGAAGTACATTAGAATATGTTAATATTAATCGCTGGCGGTACTGTCAAAGTGATCAGTGCTACAACAACCAACACTATTATAACACACCAAAGCACATGAGAAAAATGTATGATGTTGTTGGCTTACCTGAAACTAGTCTTGAACTAACTACGCTAACTACTCAGCCAATAGCACCCTCCATTGCTTTTTGCTATGCTTTTGGATCAAACCAATAATAAATAAGCTGACACTTTATATACAAATTTGGAAATTTTTTCTTTATTACATATTTTCATATATTTTTTTTTGAGGTGAGTCTGCTTCGTTGTTTTTTTTTTTTGCAAAAACTATATTTTCTTAAATTTTCCTTAATTTAATTTTTTATTTCTTTTTTTAATAATTGAGTTATGAATTTTTTAGTAGAACTGTATGATTTTTATCCAAAGTTATTTAATTAGTTTGGCTTAAGTTAATTTTTAATTTAATCTTTCGATCAAATTATTTTTTATTTAAGAAAGAAATTCTAAAGCATGTAAATATTGAACATTCAAAGAAAAATTTGGCTGTACGGAAGCTTGAACTGACAGCTGTTTCGTGACCACCAAGTCTACTCATTAGACTCCTTTACCCACACTGCCACTGACAGTGGCAACAACACTGTAGCGAAAATCCTGCTAATATTAGTAAGCTCAATTAACGGGCTGTCGCCATCTTGTGACGAGCCGCACCTTATTGAACTTTTTCCAAATGTTCGGAACTTCACTAACTGTCTTCTCTTAGCATGTTCAACTATTTTAAGCTTTTTCCATTTCGGTCTTACCAGCGTGGAATATCATCGATATTCTCAATGCTGGGATTTTTTATTTCTTTTAAATTTCAATTAATTTATTTGTTTAATTAAATTACCAAACTTTTAGTTTTTTATTTCATTATCTCAATTAAGTTTTTGTTGTTGTTGTTTGTCAACTTAAAACATTTTCAATGAATCCTTTTAAGTGTGTGCTTGATTAGCGACAACTTTCAAATGCTTTTGACCAAAAAAGCCAGAAGTAAAGAAATATTAAAAAAAAGCTAAAAAAAAACACCCTAATTGAATTTGCGGTTAGAAAAAATACTTGTCACATAAATCATATAATATTTTACAAAACAAATAAGAGACATAATGCTTTACAATGACAGCAACAACAACAATTTTTTTAATAGGTATGTAGTTATTTCTTAGAAAGACTTACTTAGCAAAAATTAAATAAAGCTAAGAAGCTTTATCTTTTGCGTTAGACCATTTAAAAATCACTCCTTAATTTGCATTCTATTCGCAGCATTACGTTGAGTTCTTTAGAGAATTTCATAGCAATACCACCCAAACCTGGTGGTCTGAATATTGAAATTTTGTAACTCTAGGCGAATCTATTCGGCATTCGTTGAATTTAGAGCGAGATTATTTTCTCGGAAAACGCTCTAACGATCGCAATGAAATTTACAATCATTATTATACCAATCAGCTCTTTATGTCACAAACGTAAACAGAGTATAAATATCTAAAAATAAAATCAACAACAACAACAAAACTACAACAACAAAAACAACAAATACATAAAGAAGAACCAAAACAGAAAAACAAAACAATTGCATTCTTAACAGTGGTTTTGTTTTGCTATATCACCATATTTGGTGACCAAAAGCTAAAACTCGTAGCCATGGGCAGTAGTGATATCAAAATGATACACTACAACTTGAATTGAAAATAATATTTATATAATAGTTACACTAGTCTGCAACGAAAATGCCCTTTAAATAAAAATATATGGAATACATAGTATAAAGAAATTAATGAGCTAAATTAAAATACGTTTTCAGCGTTTTTTTTTTCTGTAACGTAATGGGCTGAGTAATACATCCAGTAGGTATATCAGTATATATCACCATAACTGGAGAACGGTAGGCACGATATCGATTAACAAAATGCTAAAATAGGCACGACAAAACTACCTTCAAACTTTTTTTTTATTACAGTATGGTTTGATCAACGCTTTTGGAGTTATCCATAAATTAATATCGAAAAAAGTGATTTTGCGTGAAAATTCAGTAATATTTTTTCTTTCTAAAAGCTCGTAAGCAAATTAAAACTACAACAAGTTTATCTTTTAATCGATGTTCGTAAGGACAGATGTCTTGCTAACAAAATAAGGCATACATTTTTAAAATCGATGGATAAATAGTTATTTTATTAGCAATTAAGTGAATTTACCCAGCAACTTAACAGTTACTTTCGGTAATAAATTTATTTTTGGTTCGAAAAAAAATCAGCCATATCTAAACGGATAATCCGATCCGAATAAAATTTCACATGGACATAGCGGAGCAGTCTATCTATCTAACTTAGGAAGATAAGCTTGCCATTGTGCTCAGGAGCTAAACTATGCAGTGCCAACTTTAAGGTTCTAAAAAAAATCATGTTTAGATAAGCACTTATCGTTTATATGAAGTTAATGAGGAATGCTCATTTGAAAATTAAAATTTCTCAATCCCATGGTCCAATATTTTCAAGATTGTCACAATTTTTTTTAGCTAAAATACAAAGTTACAAATTTGTTATACGAAATTTTATAAAATATATTTTTTGTGTTGGAATTTTTGAAATTCTAAAAGTTTTTGCCCAAGAAAGCATCATCATTCTCTTCTCTATCAAAAAATTTTCTTCAGAAAAATTTTGTTATACATGTGTCTAAAAGGTATCTTCACAGACATAATTTTAGAAAAATAAATTAACGCAATTTACAATGTTTGATGGCCCTGGACCCTTTCGAATTCAACCTATTTTGCAGCAAACTTTTTTACTTTAGCCCATATGTTGTGAAATCCCAAAGGTTGGATTAAGAAATAAATAACACTTTGCAGAAAATCTTATGTGTGTTCATTTATTTGCACAAAGCAGTTTGTGGTCCTTGCACCAAATGTATAGTTTATAGGCAAAACCATAAAAAAATTAAATTTTTGGGATTTGTTGCAATTTTCTTAGGAACTCTGAGATTCTCAGAAACAAATCTTAGTTTTATTTACTTGCTTAGAATTTAGTATGTAATAAATTCCTATATAACTGAAAAATTCAATACTTGTAATCAATGATCTTATAGCATTAAGGAAAAGTTTAGTATGCACAAAACACCACGTACCCAGCAAAAACTTGGTAATGAGTTGTCATTACCGAACAACATACCTTTCAACCGCAAACTATATACCGTCTGAATTAATTAACAGTAGTTGAACAATTACTTACTAGTAATTAAACAAGCCATCTTTTCTCTTATTGGCAGAGTACTAGTGTATCTGCTTATCATACAGATGATAAACAGTTCAACCCCTGGGAAAGCAAACTATTTTTTTCAATTGTGCTCATGTTTGCGAAAACAAGTTTTTAGCCCGTAACAAAATAGTTGTGCAGTAGCTTAGTGAGTAAAACACTTGACATAAAATAACACAATAACTAAAAGCGGCATGTGTTCAATGCTTAGCAGAGACATTTAACTTTTATTGTGTTTTGTGTATTCAATGCCTTCTAAATATTGAAATTTATAACTTGTTATTTGTAATCAAATGTGGTAAGTACTTGCCTCTAATGACATCGCCATGTTAAAGTAATTGGTTAAAATCCCAAAGTAGAAACAGTGAAGGCTATGTTTTTTAGCATTTTAACTCATTACTTTGCCAACAAAATTTTTCCTGGGTAACACCATCTTTCCACTTAATTTGCAAAAAGTCATTCAAAAACACTTAAATTATTAAAATCTGATTACACTGTTGAAAACAACATAATTTAGCAAATTTTAAAACAGGTAGAATTAATGGAACTATAAGTAAAAACTCGTGCTGATCTGAGGATCAACGAATGAAAATTCAAAGTCAGATGTTTTCATTAAATATGTTTTAAGTTTTTCAGTTTTTGACCGATGTTAACAATTTGTTTCGAACTAAATTTTCTTTAAGATGTTGCTCAATTGCTTAAAACTTAAATGGTGAATTAAAAAACATAAAAAATTTAAATTGTTTGCGCAAATCTTAGGGTCAGTAACTCAATACATTTTGATCCGATTAACACAGTTTATACATGGACTGAAAGAACAAAGACATGTCTATGCAGCAGCGCAAAATTCCTGCAATTCAGATGAACGGTTCCCAAGATTTTTCCGAAATAGCTAAAAAAAGTAAAAGACATTTTTGGCCACTATCTCAAAAAAGCTTCTTAAGAAAAATAAATGAATGTTATATTCGGATTCAGCTACACCAAATTAGCCTAGAAAACATTTTTCTTTTGAGGATATGTATGGCAAAAATTTGAAAATTTTAAACTACTCAGTTTTCTAATCAATTTATTTGATTCGATTTCCGCTCTAAAATGTTTAATTTTTAAAGTTTAGCTGACTTGTATAGAATCACCAAAAAAGGATATAAATGTGTATCTTTGAATTATACGATGCGATTACAAAAGGTGTCTGTAAAAATGATAAAGAAGACGTAAGCTTTAAGAATGTTGAAATTTGAAGCACCTTGTTGATTACCTCGGTCATGAAAAATCTTGCCGGCCTCATAACTTTTACAAATATTATCCGATTTTAGTCAATTTAAACTTGATTTTAAGTTTATAAGTAGATAAAGAAAATAGAGTTTATTTCATTAAAATATCTTTAATATATTTTAAGATATTTGGCTTTGAATTTTAAAATTTTGGTTGTTGGCCTCAACTTTATTTTTCCATTTCGACAATATCTCTGATAATGGCGAGCTAAAGTAAAAAAAAAACATGCAGAAACAGTTTTTTAATTATCTCAATTCACGTAGTCGTGAAAAGGAATCAAAGTCAAAAATTTGAAATGAGAGTGAGAAAAGGGTAGGTTAGGTTAGGTTGTACAGGTTGCCAGTTTATTAAAGATTAAAACCAGCCCACTTGGGTCCTTATAGGTCCCTTTGTGTTATCTGAAGCGGGAACGTGAAGATAGGTAAAACCCCCTTCTACGTTTTCATATTCGGATCAGTGTTGAACCAACCCGACGATCGAATGAAAGAATTTATCCGTCTAATGTCGCAGTTTGATAAGGCTACTAGATCCTGAAGCAGCGGGCTGCCCAGTGAAGCTACCCTTTGCTCAGAGAGAGAGAGAGAGAGAGAGAGCGGGGCATAGATAGAGGAGGTGCTCTACATTTTCTTCCTGCTCCTCATTATGACAACTTCTACAGAAGTCATTATACGGTAGATTCAATCTCCTAGCATGCGCACCAATAAAACAGTGTCCTGTAATTACCGCCACAAGTGTGCGTATTTGACCACGAGGAGTCCCCTCCAGGATTGCAGATCTACTACAATCGTATTGGGGCCATATTAACCTCGAAGTCGAGTAGGTGACCTCGTTTGACCATCTGGTCTGCGCAATCCCAAATAGTTCCTGCTGAACATAAGATTTGCAACAGTTTAGCGGTACGCCAACCATTTGATCCGTGTCTCGACTATGCATTCGAGCCCCGGATTTGGCTAGTTCGTCCGCAACAATATTTCCGGGCACATTGCTGTCCCCAGAGTATCTCTAGGTTTGAATGTCTCGCTATCTCGTTTAGAGACATCCGGCATTCATACACCAAAATGGATGTCTTGTAAACACCCGATAGAGACTTGATCGCAGCTTTGCTGTCCGTACAAATTTGGATATCCTCATTGTATATCCTATAGTACCTCATCCAGTTAGCTGCTCTTTTTATGGCTGATATTTCGGCCTGTTGCGAGAAAAGGGTAAATTTTGACAAAAATTGTTCGACGTTTTTCTCAAAAAATTTTCAAAACTAAATTTTTTTTATTTTCAATATTTCAAAAGAATAGACATCAAAAACTACGGCGGATGAAATTTTAAATCGATTAAAGCTTGCACGCCGCATCCAGCATAAGACGAAAATTGCGAATTTTTCGACGAAATTCTAAATTAATCGCTTAAGAAAAAAAAACTTCCATCGAGTTTTTCAAATTCCTCTACACATTATATTAGATATTGATCCCTTAGCGCCAAATGATCGTAAGGGAGAAAAATTAAAAATGGAAATGAAGAAAAATAAACCGATGGCAACGCTGGGAAAGTGCACTTTAATATCAGCTTGAGAGTGATTTAATTCTCGTATTCAATTTTCACGAAAAAAGTTGTATATACATATAAGAATTAAAATCACATTCAACAGAGCCACCTGACAAGTGGTGATAAGCAAATACACGTCAGCACTGACGATAGAAGTGTAGCGGCTTCCGAAAGTGGCGCTACTCTGTTCTGCTGTGTACATTGAAAAATTAAGTTGATGTTAATTTTTCCATTGCTCCTTGGAATATTAATCATGCCCAATTCTTTCTGCATATAACGTTACGAACCTTAGCCTGATAATCATTTTGGATTCAAGAAAAGTTAAATTTTGCAGGAGAAGGGTGTTTTATTGTATTTAGACATGATTTATATTCATAAACTGTCGCATACGATCAAATCTTGCAGCCTGTATTTTGATTTCAATGAAAAAAATTCGTTTTTTACAAAATGTCGCTTACGATCATTTCGCACAAAGGGGTCGATAATTTTCATATAATTTATCCAGCTTTTAATTGCTACCCGCCCGCTCAAAAATGTAGCCAGGAGAGCAGGTTTTCTTAGATTTTCTTAAAATAAAATAACAAATTTTAAACTTTCCCTAAAATAAGTCCCAGATGTCAACTTTCAAAACGTTATTGTTTGGTGTTGTACAGTGTTGCTGATCTTTCATCTTATTTGTTGGTGATTTAAACATTTTTGTTTTTCAACTGTGTCAAATTTGCCAACCTTAATTTATTTACCGCCAAACTCAAAACGATCTAGTTTATGCATTCTACTTTATTTAAAATAACTCCCATTCATATGCATAATTTATTTTTCTATGCATCGCCATTACACTTTGTAACAAAATCTAGGTGAAGTTTAAATAACAAAATGCCTTCCAAATACATACTGAGAAAATAAAAACATTTCATTTGTATCGGGTAATTTGTAATGCATAAGAGCAAAAAATAATATAAAAAAAAAATGGAATAGATAACAAATCTTTATGCTAAAGACTTATGGAAAAGTATTTAAACTAGTTAGGAAAAAAAAAGAGGCAAATAAAAGAAAGATACGCAAATTGAATTTTTTATGAAAACAGTTTATTTCTATTTTTTCCTTTTTTTCGTTTGACACAGTAACCAAGAAACGAATGAATGGTTGGTTAGAGGTCAACAAAGTGGGGAAAAATTGTAAGAAAAATAATTGGATAACCCATTAAAATTTTAATCTCTTTCATTAATGTGATTGTTTTAACTAGAAGAAAGGAAACAAAATTATTCCATGTTAAAAACTGACTTTCTTAATAAAAAATAAATAGAAATCAAATTAAAAAACTAAAGCCGACTTTAACAGAAATAACTTAGGACTATGAAACTTTCTTTTTACAATAAAGCGGCCTGCTAATTTCATTACCAAATTATTTTCATCTTTTGTTCCATTGCTGTTTCTTTCATACAATCTTTTGTTGTTGTCAGCCCTACCACGAAGCTTTTTTTTTGTTTTTTTGTTTTTGTAAAGGTTTATCGAACACTTGGTGGTCTCCTAGTTAAGACTTCAACTCAATACAATTAAACTTCCGCAATTTATCATGCTTCTCATATTATACTCACGTGAAAATTAGCTGAAGTATACAAAACATTGAGGAAAAAGCAGATCAACTAATAACAACAGCAACACGATAAAATAATAACTAAAGTTCGTGAAATATTAAAAAATTAAAGAAAAAAAATTATTTGAATTTAATAAACACCACCATCTTCATAAAAAGGGTAAAAGAATAAGAAAAGGGGCAAAAACAAACTCCCCTTCACCGCCGATATAATGCGCTGAAATGTTCTACATGAATGTTAATCGTAATGTTTTACATAAAAATGCTAGACACGTCTTATACTTTAAAGATAAGGCTTAAAAGATATCCTAAGGCTTAAAGATATCCTAAGGCTTAAAGATATCCGAGCACTAATTGTGAATATTTGCGAAATTAACTCTTAAACTCATGTTAAGTCTTAAAAGATTTCTGGCGTTCAAGTTGAGTCTGGAGCTTGGTTGTCTTTGAAGACCTATAATAGAACTTTATGGCAAATATTTTTGTAGAATATTTTGAGCCGATATATCGACGTTAAAGGGAAGTTTTTTGTCCCTTTTTTAAGAAAGGGACAAAAGGACCCATACAGAGAAGAGCTGGAGGGTTAAAATGTTCCACAAAAATGTTTATCGCAGCGTTTTACATAAAAATGCTGAACTCATCTTATACCTTAAACGTGCCGAGTACCAATTGTGAATAAGTACGAAATTAACCCTTAAACACATTTTAAATCTTAAATCATTTTGGGCTTTCAATTTGAGTCTGGTACTTTGATATCTTTGAAGACATAGTAGAATTATATGGCGAATATTTTGACCCGATATATTGCCGCTGAAGGGCAGTTTTTTGCGGCTTTTTAAGAAAGGGACAAAAAGACCCATACAGAGAAGAGCTGGAGGGTTAAAATGTTCTACAAAAATGTTTATCGTGGTGTTTTACATAAAAATGTTCAGCACATCTTATACCTTAAACGTAAGGCTTACAAGATTTCTCATTTTCCAATTGTGAATAAGTACGAAATTAACCCTTAAACACATTTTAAATCTTAAATTATTTTGGGCGTTCAATTTGAGTCTGGTGCTTTGATATCTTTGAAGACATATAGTAGAATTTTATGGCAAATATTTTTGTAGAATATTTTGGCCCGCTATATTGCCGATGAAGGGCAGTTTTTTGCGCCATTTTTAAGAAAGGGACCAAAAAGCCCATACAGAGAAGAGCTGGAGGGTTAAATTGTTCTATAAAAATGTTTATCGTGGTATTTTACATAAAAATGCTGAACACATCTTATACCTTAAACGTAAGGCTTACAAGATTTTTCATTTCCCAATTGTGAATAAGTGGGAAATTAACCCCTAAACACTTATTAAGTCTTAAATGATTTCTGGCGTTCAAGTTTGATCTCGAACTTCGGCGACTTTAAACACTTGTAATAGAATTTTAGGGAGACTAATTTTGTGGGATATTTTAGCCTGCTACAATGCCGCACAAGCGGAACTTCTTGTTCCTTCTTTAATAGAGAGGCAAAAAGACCCATACAGCGCAGAGTTAGAGGGTTAAAATATTTCACGAAAATGTTCTTCGTGGTTTTTTACATAAAAAGTCTGAAATCCTGAAGACTGATTTAATGACTTTCATTTCATCACACAGAGTTCGAAAAGACTTCCGCAAAATAATTAAATTTAAAAAAAAATCCCTTAAAAATCCGGTTAAAGCTCGAAACATATAAAGTCTCCATTGCAGTTTTTTTAGAAATCAAATTGAGCGAATCGTTTTGAAAATTTGCATTTATAGAAGTCATTTAAAAAACTGACAGTTTTCATATAAATTTTGTAAGCACAAAATATCTTGTTTTTGAAAATCAAAAAATTTTTCTTTATTCGCCAGTAGCGCGGTGTATTTTCTTCAAAGATTTATAAGTTCAACTACTGCTCCTGCTGAAGCAGCATTTATCGTTTTTATTTGGCCACACTTTATTAGTGTTGTTGTTACCAGCATTATTATGATTATTATTGTTTTTGTAAGTGAAGATTGTAGCCATAATTAAAGACACACGTTTCATAGATTTCAAAACGATGATTTTGTTCAAGATTGTTTTTTTTTATATACCAAAGTGCTAATGAACACGCAACATGAGAAGAAAAATATTTCAGTATGATCTTGAATTAATAAAAATTTTGTATGAGGGTGATCCCTGAAATACCAGAAATGAAGAATATTAGCTGAAAAGTGGTATGGTTTTATATATGTTGAAACAAATCGTGATACTTCGGGAGATTTCACATACACATGTTTCATATTAAAAGTATCTCTATAAGTTGTTTGTCATTCGTGACTTTTCCTTGTAATATTAAATGTTTTTGAATTAAATGGTGAGTCGTATAAAATAATTACAATTCTATGAGAAACAATTTTAATGCATAAAAAATCAGTCCTGTGTTGAATAAAAGCAAACATTTTTAGAAAATAATAAATTGCATTTCATTTGTAATAATTTGAATCGCAAATAATATCATTATATTAGACCATTTGCTTAAAATTTGATATTAAAGAAAACGGAACATGTAAAAAAAATTGTAATTCGTGACTTTTCTGTTTGTATGGATTTTGTTCTGGTAGTTTCGAATATCTGATTTCGGCGATTTTGTTGTTTTGGCCTTAAAAAGGAGAAGAAAACTAAATTAACGAGAGCCGAGATTCAAAAACGTTAAAACTAGACCAGCAGAATATGAGCGAAAGCAAGGAAAATGTAAAGGGAATTACTCTCAAAAAAAACTCATTTTATTTAATTTGTTTTTCAATTTAAAAGTATGTCTATAAGTTGTTTGTCATTCGTGACTTTTCCTTTTAATACTAAATATTATTACACACAAATCAATAAAATGGTGAGTCGTATAAATTAATTAAAATTCTATGAGTAATAATTGCAATGAAAAAATAAAAGTATTTACTGAAAATTGTGTGGCATGAGCTTTATTTATTTAAAAAATTCAGCCGTGTGCTGAATAAAATCAAAAATTTTTCGAAAAGAACAAATTGTGTTTCAATCGTAGTAGTTTAAGTTGTAAATAATTTGCTTAAAATTTTATTGTTAAAATTTTATTGTGACGAAAAGAAACATACAAAGAAATTGTAATTCGTGACTTTTTTGTTTGTATGGATTTTGTTGTGGCTATGTCTAATATCTGATTTCGGTATTTTTGTTGTTGTTTTGAATTTTAAGGGAAAATAAAATTGAATTAACTAGAGCGGAGATCCAAAAACTTTATACACAGAAAAAACTAAAATATGATTTCAATTACGAAAACTGCAGAAAACTGAAGTTCAACAAACGACTAAAATTGTATATTCAATCACTGAAATTCTAATTTTCGATTACTTAAAGTTTGTAAAATTGTTTAGAAAGTTTTGTTTTTGATCAAATTCAATTACGAAATTCATTGAAACTAACTTTAATTTCTGATCAAGTGTATTTATTGAAAATTTCTTAGGAATAATTTTTTCTGTGTATAGAAACATATACGAAAAACGGTATGCAGAATATAAACAAAAAGCAAGGAAAAGATAAAGGGAACTAGTCTTAAAAGAAGTTATTTTACTTTGTTTGTTTTTCATTTTAAAAGTATATCTATAAGTTGTTTGTTATTCGTGACTTTTCCTTTTATTATCAAATATTATTATTATTATAATATTAGTCGTATGAATTAACTAAAATTCTATGAGTAATAAAAAAATTGCTTTTTGCATTAGCATGCGCTTCAGCGATTTGTTAAGAATTTGTCATTCGTTACTTTAATATATATTCCAAAAATTCAGGCTTGTGTTGAATAAAAGCCCAAATTTTCCGAAAAAAAACTATCGCAATAACTGGAGTCATAAGTAGTTAATTATATTAGATTATTTGCTTAAAATTTGATTGTGAAGAAAAAGAAACATGTAAAAAAATTGTAGTTCGTGACTTTTCTATTTAAATGGATTTTGTTGTGGTAGTTTCTTAAAAGAAATAATTTTATTTATTGGCTTTGATTTAAAGTATTTCTAAGCAATTAAAACGAAGCCAAATAATAAAAAAAATCTTATCCTAAAGGGAGGTAACGAATGACAAAAATTGTGTATGTTGATATGATAAAACAAACGTAAATATATGACACAGCCTGTGTTAACGTAAATTATGTCTTTTACATGCTAGATAATTCTGCGGCAACCTTCGTATATGTCCAAGACATTGAGAAAAAAACGAAATAAGTTAAATAAAAAAAAAAATAAAAATGTATGGTATTTATAGTCCTGAGTTTAAGAAAAAAACATTATTTTTATTTGCTAAAAGATTTTTAGTTTTTAAAATTTTCGAGTAAATAAAACAAGTGTTTTAAAAAACCAATAAAAATCCCGCTTTAGTGTCAGTATTTTTATAGGATCTTTTAAGGTTTTTTTTATCTTTCATTTGCTTCATGATTTTTTATTTATTTAATATTGCTGATAAAAATTCAAAATAAAACAGTTTTTTATTTAAAAATAAAAGTACATGCATACATGTTAATTTATAACTATTTTTTACAACAACTTAAATAAATAGCATTTAATTTATCCCGAATTGACAAGCAAAATACCTACATATTTCAAATAAAAAAATAAATATATAAAAATAGGTACGAATTTGTTATCTTTTATTGAAGGTAATAAATTTTCAAGTTTTCATCTCTCGATATTTCAGGTGATCGCCCTCGTAATACCCACTGTGTAAAATTAACATAACGAAATTCTTTCTTTTGTAATCTTTATTGAGATTTCTTGCTTTAAAGTAATTTTTCATTTCTTTGAATCTGAATTTATTGTTTATTTTCTTTGAGAAGAAATTTTATATGAAATTTTTTCTTTCAAAACGTAACGTAAGAGGAATTTCTAACTTCTTTAACAAATTTTCCTTTAATTTTTTCTATTGTACATATTCTCTTTAAAGAGTAGATATCTATCTACAGGTAGTTTTTCGTTTAAACAAATGTCATTATCATCTACAGACCTGCTGATAAACTTCAAACATACATATTTGTTTCAATATAAGCTGCCATGATGTTTGTTGTTGGTTGTTGTTCTCGTCAACATTTGAACTGGCTTTTCTTTTTCTTAATTTTCTCTGCTTATTTGTTTTTATTTGTTAGAAAAACTATCTGAAATAACAACAATAACACCAACTACAAGAATAGCAAAAGAACCAGACAAACTACTCCTGTCTATAAATCTTAAAACAGTTTCATTTCCTTTTACGACAAAATATGTGTGCAACAACAAGAACAAATCAAAAGTAAACTAAAAAACTAAAAATTCTTGCTGTTAAAATAATGATGAGAAACAAGTAGATAACAATAAAATGAAACCAGCGGTAAAACTTACGAGGCTTTCACTAAAGAGGCCTTTTTAAAGGCCTTCAAAGAGCTGAAATAAGATCCAAAACTAATTATTTTCTGACTTCTCAGGATAGCCTTCTAGAAGGCCTCTACACTCGATTCGTTCTCCATTCTTTTGGAAGGAGAATTCTATTTTTAGATTTTTTGTTTTGTTTAATAAGAAATTTACTTTAGAAATAACTAACATTCTCGTATTCTTTTTTCGCAAATAATTTTTATATAAGACTGAAATTTACGTACAAGGGGCCATTCACATATTACGTAACGCTTCGGGTGGGTGGAGTTAAAGACTTGTTATGTATTAAATACTTTATACTGAAAATTTTGTAAAAAGCGTTACGAGGAGAGGGCGGGGGGAGTATAAAACCTCCGAAAATTGCGTTACGTAATATGTGAATAGGCCCCAAGAGGCATCATACATGCTGCTATTATATGCCATTTATATTGCAGCTACTATTTCATGTCCAATTCCTTCTTCATATGTATAAAAAATTACTTTGAATGAAAAGAAGGACAAATTCGAAATAACAATTCACGATAATCAAACATATAGAAGCCGCTATAAAATACCCATATTAAAAAAAATTTAACTCTGTTTGATTTTTAAGAGACCTTCTCAGACCAGGCCTTCCATCAGCCGTGCCACGTCGTATGACCTGCAAATAGGCCTGCTTAAGAAGGACTTCAATCAGGCCTGCTGAGTAATGGGTCGAGGAAGGCATTGGTCCGCAATGATATCGCGTGTAAAAATATATGAATATGCAATGGGAGTGGAAGTACTAGAGCGTACTAAATAAGGCCTTAAAGAAGGCCTCTGTACTCCTTCGACTTAGCGATTGGAAAGTATAAATGTAATAAAACTATTGGTCTTTCTTTTTAGCACAGTGTGCGTGTGAGTTTGTCTCAGTGTTGCCACAAACAAAATATTCCTGTGGGGATTTGTGTTAACTTAAATCAAACTCATAGCTAGATATAATAGAAAATCGTTTGGTATCTCAGCTAGGGATGACAAACGGGACTGGTTTTTGTAAATCCCTGGATTCAGGATTTCATAATTTCAAATCCCGGAATCCCGGGATTTTTTTGGAATTCCAGGATTAGAAATTCTGAAATCCTTAATCCCGGGACTTACAAAACCCAGACTCGTTTGCAGTCTCTAGCTGGCACTCATATCTGATTAACTAAGAAAATTACATTCTACAGATGCCTTATCGCAATAAAATGAATTTTAAGCAAGCGAAGCGGTAGGCAGCTCTAGTTGTTATTCATTTTTAAAATCTTGACAAATTTGTTCCAATCGGAACAACACGGCAGCCCTAGTGTGAGTGCTGAACCTGGCGTAATGAAAACATATGTGTGAATGAATATATGCTTGCTTATGTTTGATTACCTTTAAAATGGCTGGCTCATAAAAAAAACTAGAACAAATAAGTATACATATGCATTTGTATACATATACAGGAATTAGGGTTTCTTGTTTCCGGCATAAAGGAAAAAATTCCTAGTTTCCGAAGATTACACTATGCAACAAGAAAAATGCCAAGGAGTACTACTTTTTTTTATGTGTTATGGTCCCCTAACTACAAAAACAGTCGAAATTTAAAATGCTGTGGATAATTTTTTCTATTAATTTTTTCTAAAATTAAGGATTTTTAAAGAGGATAATCCACTGATTTTATCATAACTTCGAAACGGGTTGTCCAATTTTACTACAAACACAAGTAAAAGACTTTAAATAAGATAACCTTTAAGCTGTTTAACAGTATTTTCTTATATACTCAATGGTTTCGCAGTTATTCAGACCACAATGATGAAAAATATATAGTTTTTTATAAAAAATTGAAAATTTTTATTTATTTTTAAAATTTATAAAAAAGTCGAAAATAGCAAAATATTACCATTTTTATTCATCATTCATAAAGCTACATGTACTAAAAATAAAATAAGCTTTATTTCATGAAAATGAATGGATAAATATTGATTTTATTCACAATAAAGTGAAATTACCAGATTTTTGCAAAAAAAAAAAAATCGGGGTTTGAGGGGATGCTCCACTGATTTTATCATAACTTATGAAAGGGTTGTCATGTATTACTCAAACAACCACGAAAAAACTTTAAATAAAATTACATTTACGGCCCTTTTCACAATATATGATTAAGAGTTAACGTTGACTTTAACCGTAAGCTTTGTCTGCCGAACTTGCCGTTAAAGTCCACGTTAACTTTTAATCGTATATTGTGAAAGGGCCGTTAAGCTGCTTAAATATTTATGGCTTAATTCACAAAAAGTTTTTCTGACTTATAACAGACTAATAAAATAAATTTTCATACAAAAATTTTGTTAATAAGTCTCTTGTTAATCAAAATTTTTTCGTGAATTAAGGCATTATATTTGAAAAACTCAATAGTTTTGAAATTATTCAGACCGTAATGATGAAAAATGTATTTTTGTTAGGCAACATTTGAAATTTGAAATTTTTTTTAATTTATAAAAAATCGAAAAGGAACTAATCATGAAGTACGACATATATAAGGATAACTAAAGAAGGGTTTGCCCTATTCAGTAAAAACTATCTTTAAGCCGAATGAACATTGTTTCTAAATCTGCTCATTGGTCTTAGAGATATCGTAAAAGTTTAGGCCTAAAATTTAAAAATTTTATAGAAAATTTTAAAAAGTTTTCTCTTTAAATTTTGAATAAAATCAAAAGTAGTGCATTAATTTTTATAAAAAAAAGGTCACTCCTTTTGGAATATATTGAGTTACGCTATATGTATTTCCATTTTTTTTAATGAATTTTTAAACATAAATTTTTTTAAATTTTTTATGAAATTTTTCATTTTTAGGTTTGAAGTTTTACGATATCTCTGAAACTAATTGCCAGATTTAGAAACTATGTTCGCTGGGCTAAAAGATAATTTTGTTGTCGAATTTCGTTTTTACTTATTTATTGAATAGGGCAACAAAGCCTTCTCCAGTTATGCTAATATATGTCGTGCAAATGCCTTAATTTTTGACAACGATATATCGCGAAATTAAAAAAATTTCAGTGCAGATTTGCGTTTAGCGTCCCAAATAACTAAAGAAACAACTTCAAGTTCTAGGGAACGAAACAGTTAAGCACATTTGTTACATTTATGGGCTTATTTTATTGTTATTTTAATTTGCCATTTCTTAAAAAGGAACAAAAACTCCCCTTCATCGGCGATATAACAGTCTGAAATGCTCCACAACTCAAACTTAAAATGTGTTGAGTAATTTCGTACTTATTCCCAATCATTCCTTGGTATAGGAAATCTTGTAAGCCTTCCGTTTAATGTGTAAGATGTGTTCAGCTTTTATATGTAAAACGTCACGAAAAACATTTTTGTAGAACATTTTACGCTGCTATATCGCCGCTGAAGGTGAGTCACAGATTCCGTTCGGATTGGTTTTGATTCCGTAGCTGTCATTCCGAAAAAGTACATTTTTGGTGCTTTAGATTCCGTTTATTTTGTATTTCGTTTTTACAATGAAAAAGTTTTTATCAGCCATGTCACAGAATACCATTCCGATCGGAAGTAGTTTCAATTCCGCAAGTTGCTTCTTCAGAAAACGAAAAACGAAAATTTTCTTCGTAATCAAACCACTTTTAAATTTCAAAGTAGAATTGAAAAGCACTTTTCTACTGACTTCATTTGCAGTAAATACTAAAAAACGTGCATACTTTTAGGAGCGTCAATTATATATTTGGTCATGAGCTTTCCATGTTAACAAAAAGCTTAATGTGAGCTTTGCATCTAAAAACAAGAGTAAACAAACGCCTCAAGGTATAAAAACTTTATCATTTTAAAAACGAAATACAAAATAAACGGAATCTAAAGTACCAAAAACGTACTTTTTCGGAATGACAACTACAGAATCAAAACCAAACCGAACGGAATCTGTGACATGGCTGTATACTTTGAGGCAGGCGTTTGTTTACTCGTATTTTTAGATGCAAAGCTCATATTGAGTTTTTTATTAGGGATGTAACGATACGCCGTTTTGCCGATCCGATACCGATACCGATATTTAAAATTAAATATCGCCGATACCGATTCCGATACCGATACGAATATTGAAATTACATTATAAGAGAGAATATTTAAAATTGATAAAACATTGGAAGTAATTTTTAAGGAGCTACATTTTCTTTGCATCCAAAAAATCTATATTAGATAATTAGTAGAAAAGCAAGAAAAAATGTTTAATACCTTTATAAAAAATACTCGCCATGCTTTTTAAAAAATCGATTTTTTTAAAGGACATTTATCAACCAATATTCTTCTAAATAACTTCATAGTTTATTTATTAAAAGACTTCTAAGTTTATATATATTCACTTAAATTTACATGAAAACACAGTTCTGAGTTTAAATTCGCATAAAAAAATTGTGAAAATGGGTAATTTTTTATCCTTTTTCCTTGAGGAAAAATCTTTATAGAATACCGAAAAAGAAATTTGTCCTAGCATCGCTTTCAATTCGATGATTGGTAATCGAAAAACAGAACTTCTTGCAAGGGCAAGGATATGTAAAACTAATTAGAAATTATCCAAATTTGCTATACTTCCAGATCGCGAATTCTACATTTTCATGTCTTCTTTGGAGTATCTCTTTTTTTTTTTTGCTGGAATAAGATTTAAAAAACAGCGACTTGAATTTGAATTCATGGTAAAATTAACAAAAAATAAATAATTTTTTTACAAAATAGCAGGATAAAATATTATTAATTTTTAAA
This sequence comes from Panzeria rudis, assembly GCA_956483635.1. Lineage (NCBI taxonomy): Eukaryota > Metazoa > Arthropoda > Insecta > Diptera > Tachinidae > Panzeria > Panzeria rudis. Next base: position 89,959,395 of record OY101451.1, read on the forward strand.
ATTGATATTAATAAGATTTAAAAAATAACGAAGTGAATAAAATCATGTAAAATCGAACAAAAATAAATTATTTGTTAAAAAAAAACTCTGAAAAAAATTTTTAAAAGTATCGTCGTATCGACAGTAAAATATCGCCGATACCGATGTATCGGAAAATCTGCAGTATCGCCGATATATCGGTATCGGTATCGGTATTCGTTACATCCCTATTTTTTATTAACATGGAAAGCTCATGACCAAATATATATTTTACGCTCCTAAAAGTATGCACTTTTTTTAGTATTTACTGCAAATGAAGTCAGTAGAAAAAAAGTGTTTTTCAATTCCACTTTGAAATTTAAAAGTGGTTTGATTACGAAGAAAATTTTCGTTTTTCGAAAAACGGAATTGAAACCACTTCCGATCGGAATGGTATTCTGTGATATGGCTGATAATTGTGCAATTTTTCGTATTGTACAATAATATCGCCAACGTGTATGTCATATGCGAATGTGGCACAATATATTGGCAAAATTCGAAAGACCTTTGATTTTTATTGTACAATAAAGAAAATTGTGTAATGTGGTGGCAACATTGTTCAATGCTATGTTTACTTTTCCAATGTCAGGAAAATTTGGCAATATTTTCTTAAAAAATATTGTCCCATTTATTGCATAGTATGGGTCAAAACGACAATAAGATGTACAATAATATATGCAATAATATTGTATAATGGATGGGCCGCTTTAGAACCTTGTTATTTAAAAAATAAAATATTTTAAATTATTTTAAAATAACAATTTAATATAATAAGAACGATGTTCACAAACCTTTGTCTGAATTGAAAACCCTTACGATTAAAACCATTGTAATTCTTTCTCCAAACAATAATCTCCAAACAATAATAATTTCACGAGAACCCTAATAAGCGCATATTTTATATGTATTAATATCTTAGGAGTGGGGTTAAAGAATGTTGTCGGAAATAACAGAGAGGGCATCTTTTACATTGAAGAGCTTAACTCGAGTTTAATGAAAGAACAAGATCGTAAAATGTAGTTGAAATTGATGTTTAATAATAAAGTTGCTATGAAAAAGAATGAAGGGAAATGTAATTTTTTTTGTTTGGAAAACAAATTAAAATCTATTCACACCAATGTTTTTGTGATTATTGTTCAAAGATATAGAAAATGCATTATAAAAATTATTTCCCAGCAACTGCAGCTTAAGCTTCTTTTTTGTTTGCTTTAACAATAAAACAAGAAAAGAAAATGTAATAAAATATCTTAAGTATATGGAAATATAAAAATCTTGACAAACTAAAAATATCTTAACAATTTTTAAATTTTCAAGAAGAATATTATTATGACCTTTAAAATATTTATCAGAAATTTTCTAAACAAAATTTTAGCTTGAAATTTAAAAATATATACCAAATTCTTCAATTATCATATATTAAAGCAAATGGAACACGGTTGACCTTACAGGTTATTCCTGCTCGCATATTTAAAGCTCAAAGCTTTAGAAAATTCATATCGAGTTTTATTTCTTCTCTATGTCTATCGTTTTTGCCTTTATAACGGTGTTAACTCTTTTCTGTCATTCTGAAATTCGAAGCTAAAACATATTTGGGAAAGTTTTTAAAGTAACGTTCAATACCCTTTTAAATCAATTTCATATATTTTTCCACACAAAAACTAAAAATTGAATTGAAAATAATGAGATGGAATTGAGACTTCGAAAAGTTTTAGCAAAAAGCTCTTCATTATAAATAATATATTTTTAATTAGTTTTGAAAACAATTGGTAACGTTCAATACATATTTTTTTAATAGAAGCAAGTTATAACCGTTTGAATGAAACCTCTTCTAATGTAACAATATTTCATAAATTCATGACTAGTATTATTTGTTGCGGATAAAGCATGTCTATATGCATTTCATTGGTGCTTTACCAAATTATCAGTAGACTTCAATCATACTTTTGAAAAGTTTCAAACCTCTTATCTTATATGCACAGACTTTCGAAATTCATTTGAGAATTTACAAATGATTTTTGAAAATCACAATAGAATAAGCGAAGTAGGCTTAGAAACTTATACAAAACCCAACAAACAATTTATATTCAATATGAATCTATTTTTATTTTTCCTACATCTGTATACAATTAGTCACCCGTTATGTGACAGTAAAAGTATTTATAAGGCAAAATGAAAAATAAAATCCAAATTAAAAAAAAAAATTATTATATGAGATATTTGCCCATTTTATTTACAAAGAAAATGTTATTTAAGTAAATATGTTCCAAACAAAACCAGCCATATTTCATTAAAATCGACCCACAAATATTGATGCTATTCAAAATTAACTGAGGGAACTCAATTGAGAAAAAACTCGATTTTCATTTAACACTCATACGCACACGCACACACACACACACACACACACACAAATTGAAATGTTACTATTGTATGAAAATCGTGATTTTCATCAATTGAGTTTGTTTACTTAATTTTCAATAAAATCAACATTTGTGGGTCGGTTTTAATGAAATATCGCCGGTTTTGTTTGGAACATATTTACCTATTAAACACATTTTAAGTTTTCAACGATTTCTGGCGTTAAATTGAGTCTGAAGCTTGTGAGTCGTTGAAAAATATAGTCGAATTTTATAGCAAAAAATTTTGCAGAGCATTTCAGAGCTCTATATCGCCGTTGAAGCTGAGTTTTTTTGCCGTTTTTTAGGAAAACGGTACAAAAGACCCATAAACCGAAGAGTTAGAAAGTTAAAATGTTTTACAAACATTTTCTTCGTATTGGTTTACATAAAATTGCGGAATGCATCTTATACTTTAAACGTAAAGCTTATAAGATTTCTTATGCCGAGTCACTATAACTATTTGCAAAAGCGGAGGGGACTATAACTCCCCTTAAAATGAGTCCAAGATGTAAACTTTCAAAACCCTGATAAACGATGTGTGTGAAGATAAATATGCCTAGTTAAATATGTTTTTTTTATTATCGCATGCGATATTTTTATTTTCTATGTGTATTGTACTGAATTTAGGTCTTTTTCTACAAAAACGCTCACTGTTCCCAAACCCTTCTTCCTCGGCGAATCAAACCTAATGGACATTAATAGAAAATAGTTGGGGCTACCAAACTGCGTTTTTAGTTTTCCTGAATTGTATATGTGACATTTTTTTTACGATTTTGTATATACATATGACTAAGGTTAAATATTCTTAAATATGACTTCTTCAAGTAATATGCCCACTGTGCCCAAACCCTTCTTTATCGGCGAATCAGACCCAGTGGGAATTAAAGACAATGGCTGGGGCTACTAAACTGCGTTTTTAGTTTTCCTGATATGTATTTGTGAATTTTTTTATAAGAAATTTGAATATATGACTAAGGTTAAATATTCTTAAGTATGACTTTTTCAAGTAATAAGCCCACTGTGCCCAAACCCTTCTTCCTCGTCGAATCAGACCCAGTGGATATCAAAGACAATAGTTGGGGCTACCAAACTGCGTTTTTAGTTCTCCTGAATTGTATTTGTGAAATTTTTTATACGATTTTGAATATATGACGAAGGTTAAATATTCTCAAATATGACTTCTTCAAGTAATACGCCCACTGTGCCCAAACTCTTCTTACGTATAAACGTATATATTTATTTAGTGCCCTTTCCCGAATCAGTGGTTAAAACCATATTTTTTTTTTGTGTTGTATAGTGTAATCTTCAATATGTTATATCGGTTTATTAATTAATTTTATTTATTTCAAAACAAATTTCCTTAATGCAAAACTGTTTGAACGTGTTTTGAAATTGAAATTACTTCATTTGATATTTTAAGAAATTTTGATATTTTCTAGAAATTTAAATTTAATTACAAATAAATTTGCTCTAATGTGTCCGGTATTAATTGAATTTCCAAATGTTAATAAATTGAAAACAAAAATCAAACAAATCAAAAGTCACGTTCTTTAAAAATTAAAATTTTTGCCAAATCACACTTTTATTTCCAAAAAAAAACATCAACATTATTTGTTAACCACCACCCGTTGTTGTTAACAATTTTGGTAACGTTTGCTTAATTTGGTTATTTATTGTAGACAAGGAAAAAAAGTTAATTTTTCTTGAAGTTAACAAAATGTTGAACTTTAACTAGGAATGAATGTTTGATGATAAACATCTGCCGCTAGTTGTAATTTATAATAATAAAAAAATAATAATGACTATCATACATTTAAGTACCACAGTGCAGCGTGTGTACTTTTAAATAAAAATAGCAAATCTAAAAAGTAACAGTAGAAAAGCTCAAAACCAAAATTCATTCATTAAATGTTTATTAGAAGTTGTGAAAAATCTCTTTAAGCTTAAATGGAAAACCTTAAACAGTCTCATTAACACATATTTCCATATAAACTCTAAATTAAATTCTTGTAATTTTTCTGCTTTTGAAGCCATTTGTTAATTAAATTTTATTTTAATTAAACTATTTTGTGCAAAGCAAATACAAACCAGAAAAAAGAAGTACCCCACATGGCTTCATTGTTGTTAAACCACTTAAACTCAGCTTTATTTGAAACTTTAAAGCTCAGTTATGAGTCATAAAAAGCCGGCTTTTTACCATAAAAAGTATTTCTTTTTTTTCGTCATGAAAAAGTCTAGCAACAACAACAATGTTTCTTTAATTGAGTTCTCCTAATTATTTTTAAAATTATGTACAATTGAACGTATGTGAATTTAGCAACAGCAAAAGGTTTTAATGTCAAAATCACAGTGGGAATAAAATGTATAAAATGTGATAAACAAAACTAATGAAATATGAGAATCGAAAATTAAAACATCAATTAAAAGTTAAATGAAATCACAGCGGGACTAATTTATTGTTTTTCATATAACTTTTCTTTAAATCCCATAAAAGAAATATGATTTATTATTAAATTTAAATAATAGTAAACACAAAAAGAATCTTTTGCTAGGAGCAAAAAAAGCATTAAATCATCAATAATGAAAAGGTAATATATTCATAAATTAAAAAAAAAACGGAGAAGTGTTGAAATAAAACTCAGAATTAACAAATGTTTAACTAATTTTTGTAATTACCATTAACCATATCCGAAATCAGTAATAAAACGTATAACATTTTAGAAATAATCAAACATTTTAACATACATGTTCAAAAATTGGCAATGCGATTTTTTCTAAAAGCTGCATAATGTCAAGTTTTGAAATGAACTAAGGCTTAAATAAGTTTTATCCCATTTAAATTTATTATAAATGATCAAAAAATATAAAATTTGGAAAATTTGGCAATGCGATTTTTTCAGAAAACCCGCAAATTATGAAGTTTTGAAATAACCTTAGGCTTAACTAAGTTTAAACTAATCTTTGTAACTAAAATTAATTTAAAAAAAGGAAAATTTAGCAAGAAAACGAGAATTTAATTAAAATTTATAAAAAATATGTGGCCAAAATGAAAAAAAAATGGCAACAGAATATATTTGAAAACCTGAAAAAATTCGAACCTTCGACACAAGTGCCATAGAATTTAAGAAACTAGCTCAAAAATTATGTTTTATATAACCTAACGCTGTAAAACTTAGCGCGATTGGCAACGCGATTGTTTTCGAAAATCTTCAAAGTATTGAAATAAGCTCAAACTAAATTACGGTTTAACTAATCTTTGTAAAAAAATTCAACAAAGAGCGTTGCATTTATTAAAAACTAGTAAAAAATTTGTGGGGGGGCACAACCAAAAAAAAAATGGCAAAACAGTTCTTCTTTAAACTTCTGAAAAATTCTAAGATTATCCATAAATGGTTTGAAATCTTACACATAAGTAACAAAAACTTATATTGAATTACCTAAAAATGTAAAATTTAAACAAAATTGGCAACGCGATCTAAAAAAAGCAGCAACTTTTGAAGTTCTGATGCAAAACCCAGACTGTACCGCGTTTTAACTGAAGTTTGTAGCTCAAATCCATTTTAAAAAAAATTAAATTCAACATATTTAAATATCAATATATATAAATGGCAACGCAATATTTTTGAAACACTTGAAATATAGCTACAAAAAATTTGAAACTTTATAAATCAATTATGAAAACTTGTTTTAAATTATCTAATTGCCGACGCAATTTAAAAAAAAACTGTAAGTCGTAGCACGCTAAAATAATTCAAAATTTAAAAGAAATGGCAATGGCAATAATTTCAAAACCTTAAAAATTCCAGAATTTATTTACATACTGTATAAAATTCTATTAGTGGGCTACAAAAATTTATTTAAAAGTGTGAAACTGTTAATATTAATAGAAAAAATTGGCAACGCGATTTTTTAAATTAAAAATTTTAAATAGACTGGAAAAATTTTACATCAACTTGTTTAAAGTTTAGGATGAAATTGGTAGCTAATTTTGATTGAATATAAATATTAAATTAAGTTCGCGTTGCCAATTATTTTAAATGAAGGAGTTATAACACGTTACTAAGGCTTTATTAATTGAGTGTTTTAAATTATCTAAAGATACAAAATTTCGAAAAATTGGCAACGCTACTATATTAAAAAACTTCAGGTCGTAGGTGTTATAAGAAATCGAGACCTAACTAAAGTTTAGCTAATCTATTAAAATGATATGCATTTACAAATCACACAACAAGTTTTGAATTAAATATAAATTTAAAAAATATATGACCAAATATTAAAAAGAATGGCAAGGCCAATACATTTGAAAATTTTCAAACTTATTCACAAAGCATATGTTATTTTGCAAGTTGGTTACAACAAGCTTAACTAGAAGTAAGTAAAGTTGTAAAATATTGAAAAATTGGCAATTCTTTTTTTTTTAATCTCGAAAAATTTGAATATTGCGTAAATGTTTACTATTAACCTATTAGAAACTTATATGTAATTGATTTTTAGCCACAAATTTTAAGTTATTATGCTAACTAAAAAATTCGCGTTACCAATTTTATTTATATTTAAAATTTCTAAGGCGTTATTAAAATGTTTTCATTTAATTCCAATAAATAAGTATTTTTATTTACCAGTATCTCGTGAGAATGCCTCATGAATATTTTAAGAAAACTGCTTTGCCAATTAGAATGTTGAGATAAAAGAAGTTTTCAGCGTATTAGCTTTTTAATAATGCGTTTATAATTATTTTTTTTTTGGTAGTTACTTAACTTGAACGTTTTTAAAATCAGTTTTTCATATTTTTAATTAAACTTTTTGGTTTTGCAATAAATATCATTGATTGTAATTTGTCATTTTGTGCTTTGTATTTTGGCAACGCGATTTATTTTTGAACTTAAAAATGTTTAATATTGTGTAAAATTTTGATATCAAGTCCTTGAAAGTCAAGCTAAATTAAAAGATTGGCCAACAATTTGGATTGATTATGGAAACTAGAAAATTCGCATTGCCAATTTTAAAACTAGCATGTTATTGGGACATCAAACTCTTAATTCTCTTAACGGCTAGAAACCTGTGAGACTGTCTACATGAATAATTGTGTTTTTCTTCTTGTTTTTTAAGAGAGGTAGCACAACAACAAATTTATAAAATACCGTTATGTTGGTGAGTTAGCGGGTTAATATGTTACACAAAAATATTTAACCTAATATTTTCTACAAAGTTGCTAAACATACAATATATCTCAGATGTAAAGAACACATAGTTTTATGTAAAGATATGCTGTACGAACAGGCCAAAAGGGGGAACTTTAACTTTGCCCCCCTCTAAGTTAAAATTCCGTTGTGATCTTGCAAAACACCGATATACGTATATTTTTTTTGTCTCCTTTACCAGAATCAGAACGCCGTAATTTAAAAAAAAAATCGAAATTGTTGTATAGTGTTATTAAAAGTTTGCCAGTTTTAAACCTGGTGTTGCCAAGTCGTGGCGATTCGTAAATTATTCCAATGTTTTCTTGTGTCATAAGGTGTCTGTTTTTATTTGCTACTATTTTTCTTTTTTCAAAACCAGCTGCTATTTTATCAAATATTTCTTTGTTATCAAGCTTAACTTATTAAATGGTCATTAAAAAGATTTCAATTTTAGCTGCTTCAAATGTAAAGCTATTAGAGCAATAACAAAATTTATGAAGTAGCTACGTTTTAAGCTTAAAAAGATAAAAAAAAAAAACTTAAACTATACAACAGCCAGACGTCATCGACAAAGAAACACAAACTAGCAATTTCATTGATTCATTCATTTATACGGCTACTTTAAAGTCTCTTAGACGGCTAATAATTCATTGGCACAGGAAGTTCATAATTTTAAGGTCTAAAAACCTAAAAACTGTTTGTGTATGAATGTTTTTCTAAAAAGAAAAAACCATTTAAAGCAACAACAAAAAAAGAAAGAGATCTTTCAAATAACACGTTAAAAGGTGACCAATTATTTTGTTGGAAGAAGGAAACCTGAAAGAAGAAACAAAATCTTTTAAAATTCCAAAAGCTGCTTATTAAATAAAGGGATGCAGGCAATTATTTTCTGGTATTTTTTTTTTGTTTCTTAAAATTACATTAAACACGTTTTTAGATTTCCAAAAAATGATGAAATATGTTTTGATTTTACGGCAACACTACATTCATGAATGAATCAGTGAAATAACATTCATTCATTCATTCATTGGAAAATGTTTTACACACCCACCCTTTCTTTGTTAAATTCTAATTTATGGTTTTTTTTATATATCATATATTTGGTAACAAAAAATATGTCTTGAAAAATGACATTTTAGAGAATTTTGTGTTTAAAATTTTTATTTGTTTTTTTTTTGCCCCTTGATACCCTCCTTTTTCCCCTGCAAAAGTTGTTTTACTTGCACTTGGTTTAGTACGAGTATGTACTTTAATGTATTATATAACTTTAACATATGTTGTTTTATTGTTAATTCTTTACAATTCTCTTTAAATTGTTCTAATTTATTTTGTTAATTGATTTCAAATCAAGTGATCAAAATGTATCTCTCAAACACATGACGATCATTGAGGCAGAAAATCATTTAGAAAAAAAAACCAACCTTAATTATTTAATTTATTGTCTGTAATTGTTAAAGTTTATAAACTTAAATACCAAGGAATTTCTTTAGAAATAACAATCACCTAAAATCGGCTACACATATGTTTTCGAATTTACGTAAATTTAACACAAAGTCCAAAATTTTATACTCCTTTTTGTCATAACCTGAGAAAGGAAAAGTTTTCTAAGCTGACTTACTTGGTATCGCTTAATACGAACATGGATGGAACTCATTTATTTTCCGTAAGAAGATTTTCGAGATATTCGTGAAAAACGTATTTTTCTGCTGTTGTTTTTTTAGCTTTTTCCCGAAATCTTGCGAACTGTTCATCTGAACAATACAAGCTTTACACTGTTGCATAGTTATCTCTTTCTTCTTTCAATCAATATATAAACTGTGTTGATTGGATCAAAATTCATTGATTTACAGGCCTTAAGATTTGAAAAAATATTAAATTTTTTAAAAATTTTAACATTTTGTTTAGACTCTTAGAATACTTTGTTTGAAACATAGCAAGTATATAATTCTTAACATCAGACGAAAATTAAGAAAGTTACAACATATTCAGCCACGCCACAGTATACCATTCCGATCGGAAGTGATTTTAATTCCGTAAGTTGTTTCTTCAGAAAACGAAAATTTTCTTCGTAATCAAACCACTTTAAACTTCAAAGTGAAATTGAAAAAGACTTTTCTACAAACTTCATTTGCAGTAAATATTAAAAAACGTGCATACTTTTAGGAGCGTCAAATAAATATTTGGCCACGAGATTCACATCTTAATAAAAAGCTTAATGCGAGCTTTGTATCTAAAAATAAGAGTAAACAAACGCCTCAAGGTATAAAAACTTTTATCATTGTAAAAACGAAGTACAAATTAAACGGAATCTAAAGCACCAAAAATGTACTTTTTCGGAATGACAACTACGGAATCAAAACCAATCCGAACGGAATTTGTGACATTACTGATTAAGTGAAAATATCCGAATTTGAATTTTAATTTGTTGTTCCGGAAATCAATACGAGTTTTTACTTATAAATCCATTAGCATTTAACCGCGACTTCGTCGGCGAACTGTGGAAAAAAAACTAAAAAGTACTAAAAGTACGAATTTTCACCCGTTTTTTCCCCTTAAAAAGTATCTTATATTTTAATCTGGGCGATATGCTACGTTTAAGGTATAGCACGTGGTCAGAACTTTTATGTAAAACATTACGAGACACATTTTTGTAGAACATTTCTGGCCGCAACATTGCCGCGGAAGAGGAGATTTTTTATCCTTTTTTGAAAAAAAAAATAGACAAAAAAGACTCATGAAACGAAGGATTAGAGGGTTAAAATGTCAACAAAAATTTTCCTCGTAGTGTTTTACACATAAAAGTGTCGCAAACATTTTATACTTAAAATGTAAAGATTACAAAACCAATACCAATATGCATAATTCTTGCAAAAAAAAAACCGACTACAAAATAAGCGTGGCACCGCCTCCATATTTCATCATCATGTACTTTTACGAGAACTAATTGTGTGTGCGAAGTCTCATAACAATCGGATAAGTAGAACTAGTTAAAATGAATAGTTACTTTTCATGGGCGTGGCACTGCCCACTTTTCTAACTACAATGTTGTATTGTAATGATAACTAAATGTGTATGCAAGGTTTCATAAGAATCGGCTAAGTAGAAGTAGTTAAAATTCTTATTTACTTTTCATGGGCGTGGCACTGCCCACTTTTCTAACTACAATGTTGTATTCTAACGACAGCTAAAGGTGTATGCAAAGTTTCATAAGAATCGGTTTAGTAGAAGTTGTTGAAAAAGAATATTTACTTTGCAAGGGCGTGGCACAGCCCACTTTGTATATCTTGATGTAGCATTTAAACAGAAGCTTAATGTGTTTATACAGTTTCATAAGAATCGGTTGAGTAGAAGTAGTTGAAAACGAATGTGTATTTACTTGGTACACTGAAATAAAACCATGCAACATATGAACGAAATCGTTCGTATATTTTACGAAAAATTTTGTAATTTCGCACCACGAAATTCTTTCGTAAATTGTACGAAACGAACGAAATTTTTGTGTTTATTTTACGAAGTGTGTTTTGTGTTTTAAGAAATAATTTTATATATAATACGAAAGAGTTTCGTAGAAAAGAGAAACAAGTTTTACATTTTACGAAATATTTTCATAGTTTAAGGTAATATTTAGAGAATATTACTAAATATTTTTTGTGTTTTAACACAAAAATAAACAACTTTTTTTACAGTTTTCTTGTTATTAAAGTTTTTCTCAGAACTTCCATTTTTGTGGCCATTTTATTATCAAAATCCCCTTTTTGTACCCCTTTTTGAACATTTTCAACGGTAACGCTGTCTACAACTTATATATATATATATATATATATATATATATATATATTACAAAAAGAAATAACTACGAAAAGTTTTCGTTACTTTCGTTAAATAATAAAATTCTGGACCCAACCTAATTCGTAATATGTACGAAAGTTTCGTACATTCTACAAAAAAAGTAAATACGAATGGTTTTCGTTACTTTCGTAAAATAATAAAATTCTAGACTAAAACTTTTTTCGTGGAATATACGAAAATGTCGTATATAATACGAAAAAAGTAACTACGAAAGTTTTTTTCGTAAAATGTTGCATGGATTATTTTCAGTGTATGGGTGTGACCACGCCAACTTTTTAACGGGACCAATCTTGAAGTTCATCCTTTTGAATAGAGAAAAAAAATCCGAAATCGATTCACAAAAAATTGATTTGATAACATTTCTCCTTTTTTAGAAGTCGCTTAAAAAGGGTGGAGACATTAAATTCCTCTAAAATAAAAGCCGGACGTAAGCTTTTAAAACACCGATATAAGTATATTTTTTTCAGTCCGCTCTACCGAAACCCGTCTAGCCATTAGTATACATCGTCATTGCAATTTGGGAAAACTCGAACTAGTTGGCAATGCTAAATATTAAATTATATTGATTAACGTTCAAAATTTTAATTATACTTCTATGTCTAGAATTTAGTATTATGACACACTTAATAAACTCACTAAGTGTTATGTGTCTAGTTAGTTATTAATTCCCTTAACGGTAGGAGGGTTCTTTGCCTTTGTTATATTGAAACAATTAATTTAACGGTAACAATGCAATTGTCTATAAAAATATTTAACTAAATAAATTGTTTAACAAAAGGTTAAACAAACTTAGTTAAGTACACAACATTTAGTTGCCATTTAAGCAGTGACAGGAAGCGGTTGTGTCTAAAGAAATCACCTTATAAATGGCTAAAAATTATCAATTAATTTTATGGAGTTTAATTTTTATTTTTGTTGTTGGAGTTCAATGGGAAAATACTAAAAGTTGTCAAGCAAATTTAATTAATATAAAAAAGAATTTTAAAAGAGCTGAACTAAATACAAAAGTTTGCAGGACTATAAACAATTTACCATCAAAATCTATGATCTTAGGAACTGAACTGAATAAGAGAAAAACCTTGACTAAGAATATTGTTGATTCGTTTAAAGCCCGAGATCCTTTTAATTTAAAAGCAGTGAATGCCTCTAGTCGAAAATCCTTAAAGATTGTGAAAATTTTACAAGAAAATTTGTCTGTTACAAGACTCAAGTCTATGGAGCATCTTTTTAAACTCGATACTTTGGTTTTATATGGATTCCCAGAAACAATATATAAATCATGGAATTTTTTTCTAAAAAATCATTTGCCTTTAATAATAATAAGGAAGAGAATTAACTGGCAGCTAAGAGATTTTTACAACAGCAATATTTTAAGTATAATGTTCTTAGGAGCAGAAGAAAGAGGAGGAGGAGGAGGATGGTACTCCTCAGCGAATGAAAATTTAACTATACTTAAACAATCCTTGCAAAGTTTCCATTTGAGTAAAATTATAATAATAAAAGAGAGTTTTATTAAAGCAGAAGACAAACATGTCCTTGAAATATTAAACTGGTTGCATATAAATGGCTTTTGGCAAAGTTTGTTAATGGATTTTAAAGGTAACTCCCTGACATTACAACATTTAACAGGCGAACTTATAAGGAATTTAACATTGAAAGAATTTCTACTGCAGCCTACGAAATGGTGTAATTTACTGGGCTTCCCCATAAACTGTTCTACTAAATGCTACGGAAAATGATGCCATTTTAATGCAACAACTAAAAGTGGTGTCCAATGAAATATTGCTGCAACATCGTCGTAATTTGGATCCACAATATGCCTATTACAGTCAATACGATAAAGTTGCTTTCTATTTGCATCAACAAAAATTTCTTATACGTCCTCGCATGAAGGTACTAACCGGTATACCGCCCATTAATGAAGTTTTAGGTGGCATACCCATGAGTCCAAATTGGCCTTTTCAACATCTACTAAATGATTTTATATTACGCATTGTGGATAGTGGCTTGTATCAACGTATTTACACTAATGCCATGGAGGAGGGTATTCAATCCGGTTATTTGCACTACTTTCCCACGGAACATCATTATGTGGAGCCTCTATCAATAGAATATTTTCAAATGCCCGCCATGCTTTTGGCTGTTGGTTACTCTTTGGCTTTTGTGGGTTTCCTTTTTGAATTATTCGTGTTTAAGAGAAATTAAATAATTCTATGCGAGAGATAATAATAAGTCATCTCTTCTCTCATAGAATTTTTTTAATGTGCCATATTTAAAATTTAACTTAAGTTTAAGAATATATTGGATTTATTTTAAAAATGTAAGCTTAAAAGTCTTGGTAACGAATAACACTGTACAACACAAAAAAAAAAATAATTACACAGAAAAAATTATCACCAAAAAATTTTCAAACAAAAGTTTGTCTAAAAATTAATTTCATTTTCAGTAAATGTTCTTTACATAATCAATGGATTGTTTGTTTGACTCTTATTTAAAAGGCAAACACGAAAAACAATAAGAAAAACTGTGTCGTAAGAAAACAACCCCAATAACGACATACACACAAGTAACAACAACAACAACAATGCGATTGTACCAAGTTCGTTTACTGAAGATTTTTGAGTGAATCAGTTCTTTAATGTTGTTGCATTAATTCTCATTCATTTTTTTACAGTCTTTAGATAAACGTTCAGACTTGAATATATTTAACAAAGTGAAATTTAATAAATGCTTAATGGATGATGATGATGATGATGACCCAGACAAAAATTTTGTTTGATATATTACAAAAATCCAGTAAATATTTTTGGTTTATTAAGTAAACTATTTTGTTTAATATTTTGCTAGTATTTTTAAACTAATTAATTTATAAATTCAGACAAAAATATTGTTTGATATTTTTCAGAAAATCTAGTAAATCTTTTTGATTGATTTAGTAAATTGTTTTACTTGCAATTTGTAAATATTTTTAGACAAATTGTTTTATAAATTTGTTCACTGAAAAAAAGTTTTTTTTTAATGAAGTTGATGAGATATTTTTGTCTATATTTACAAATTTGCTTGCATTCCTTTACAGCAAATGAAATTTAGTTTTTTCTGCGTACATGGTTTTAACGACTGATTCTGGCAGAGGGCACCAAAGAAATATATACTTATAGCGAAAGATTACATCTGTGATTTATTTATTTTAGGAGAAGTTAAAGTTCAACCCCCTAGTTGATATTTTTTGGCCGTGTGCTCACATTTATGGACAGGATCTCTTTAATTTTTGGCCCGGAATCTTATTCATAATTACAGTTTTTATTTGGTCTTAAAATCCATAATTACAGTTTTTTCTTTCTATTTTTAAAATTTACTATTTTCGGCCACTGCTGGATGTAGGGTACATGCCCAAAATGCAAAAAATTGGCTCTAGACACCTTGTTATTGGATTGCCTTTCGCGATGTGTAATCAAAGAATGAATGTGTTAAACAAAGTTTTTTTATACAATAGAAAATAATGAATATACTTTTTTTTAAGAACAAACATGGGTTTTTTCAGGTCAATTTGAAAATTTTGATTTTTTTACTTTTTCTTCGATTTAAAAAAGAAAGAAAATAAAAACGGGTTTCTTTAATTTTCTTAGAATTTTGTAAAGAATCGAATGGTGCATTTTAAATTAAAATCGAACAGTAAATTATAAAGTTATAAGTAAAACATTAAAAAAAATCAAGAAAAAAATATATTTTTTTCTTTAAAGTCAAATATCTTTTAAACTATGAGGGATACGGAAACAAATGTCAGGACATTATTTTTTTTATGTTTATTTTCTAGCATAAGTCAAAATGCTTTAAAGGTTTGAAATCGTTTAACATTTAAGAAAGTTACAAGTGTTTTTGATACCGAGATAGTCAAAATATTCCCACTGCTACGATGCCACTGAGGCATGGCGTAAAAAGCTTGACTCCTTCTTTAAAGATATTTAAAGTTTCACACAAATCCAATCAGCAGTTTAGAAGTTGCATATTTATTGTCATTTATTGTGCGAAAGTTCCTCCCCACTGTGCATTATTTACAACTAGATGATCCGTATATAAAATTAAACATTTCAGTTTCTTTTATCATTCCCACCAAATGGAGCATATCCAAAAGAAAAGGTTTTTTTTTTAAGTATGTCTGCAAGTTGTTTATGATTCGTGATTTTTCTTTTTGACACATAACATAATTATCAAACTAATCAATAAAATGGTGAGTCGTATAAATTAATAAAAACTCTATTAGTAATAATTGCAATGGAAAAAATTATTGAAAACATGTGAAATTAAACAGTTTATTAAAAATTTTTTAGTATAAGCTAAGAATTTGTCGTTCGTTACTTGAATATATATTCCAAATCTTCAGGCCACCAGCCGTTTCGCTCTAGGACCCCTAAAAATTCAAAATATTAGAATAATGTTGATAATATAAGCGAACTGTAGGGACTAATGGAAGCTTTGGCTCACCTGATATAAACCTCCAAATCGCAGATACACGTGTCTTTCAGAATCAGCCTTTAGAAGCGTGTTATTTATTTGTGTTGCACAGTGTAATTTAAATAACAGTTGTAACTTAATATTTATTTTCTTGTAATTAAAAGAGCCCTTGTTTGCTTAAAGAAAACAAACGAAACTGTCTATAAGAATTTATCAAGATAAAAATTAACATTCAGCCATGTCACAGATTCCGTTCGGATTGGTTTTGATTCCGTAGTTGTCATTCCGAAAAAGTACATTTTGGGTGCTTTAGATTCCGTTCATTTTTTATTTCGTTTTTAAAATTATAAAGTTTTTATACCTTGAGGCGTTTGTTTACTCTTGTTTTTAGATGCAAAGCTCACATTAAGCTTTTTATTAACATGGAAAGCTCATAACCAAATATTTATTTGACGCTCCTAAAAGTATGCATGTTTTTTTAGTATTTACTGCAAATGAAGTCAGTAGAAAAGTTTTTTCAATTCCACTTTGAAATTTAAAAGTGGTTTGATTAAGAAGAAATTTTTCGATTTTCGTTTTCTGAAGAAGCAACTTACGGAATTGAAACCAATTCCGATCGGAATGGTATTCTGTGACATGGCGGATTATTTTAAATGTAACCGCTTTATTATATTTGTAATTATTGAATAAAAAATACAAATTGAAATGTCTATTATTTAAATATGTTTCGGTTCATTTCGAATTACCAACAACATTTTGGTTGTTGGAATCAGATATTCTAGAAAAAGCCTGAACGTAGCATCTGAAAGGGACTTAGGAATGCAGAATAATAAAATTATATAACGAGGTCCAGTGCAAAAAAAGGAGCAGAGGAGGAAACTTTCCTCATTTTCGAAGTAGCTAAAAATTATTTAGAGCATTTCTACAACGAAAATCGAATATTACGTTGGTTACGTGCTTCTTGCGGATAAAGCTCGAAGATGCGCTTGGCAGTCTTCGACAAAAAATTTCAATTATAGAAGCAAATCAAATCCAATTGATTTAAACCAAATTTATTTAAAGAAAGACACATTTTCAAAACATTATTTTTGAAAATTCACAAAATGTATTAAGTCAAATCGTATCATATTCACATGATATCTAAGATAAACCAAAATTTTAAGAATGGTTTATCCTTCCAAAAGCTATGAGTGGCTTATATATTTAAACACACAAATGCAGACATACCGAGATCATCGTAAAAAATAGTCACAATAGCTTCCTAGGACCTAAAAACGAGATCTGATGAAAATTTGATTTTCGAAAATTGGAGTAAAAGAAGTAAAATCACATTTTTCAATTGCGGAAAGTTAAAAAAATAATTTTATTAAAGAAATCTGTTTATGGGCTCGAACATTGCTTTAGTATCGATAAACAGAGAGTGCCACTTACGGTTGCATGCTTGCCTGCATTCGTTTGCTGTTACATTCAAAGTACTTTCGAATAACTTTTCTTAAAAAATTGTTAACGCGGTTTTAATATAAGCCCAAACATAGAATTTTTTTTGTTGAGGTTGAGTAAATTGTAATATAACTAAGTCTATGAAAGCAACATTGTGCAAAATTATTATGAAATTAAAAAAGTTGGCAATGCGATTTTTTCTTAAATCTTTAAAAATTCAATTGAATTCGAATGAATAGTTTATAGAATATTAAAAATATAATTTTAATAACATTTTTATTTTTATTTGCAGATTAAATCAATATTCAAATGAATTGGTAAGTCTTAAAAAAGATCAATAGATTATATGCAATTGGGGTATAGACTCCGTTCGATCAAATCAAAGCGTTTTTAGCTATTGAAAATAAGTAGAAAACTAAAACTTTGCGTAAAGATTTTATTACAAATTATTTAATTTTATTTTAAAAATCAGACATACCGATACTAATTCCTACAACTAGAATAACTGTAGATCGCGTTGCCAAACAAGTTGTATTACTATCAAGCAAAAGTATTTAGAAAAATAGTTCTAAATCTACTTGTAAAAGTTATGAGGCCGACAAGGTTTCGCATGCCAGAGGTAGTCAACCCTTGACACCCTGTAGCTCAACGTATACTTCAACAGGGTGATCCAAATTTCAACATTCTCAAAGCTTAGGTTCTCCTTTATGATTTTCGCATATACCATTTTGTAATCGGATTTTAAGTTTCAAAGATACAGATTTATTACCCCTTTTTTCCAAACATTTCAAACATTGTGCGTTGTTATGTTCTGTCGTATATGTTGAAATTAATTAACCTTATGTTTTCTCTTCTCCTTTGGAGAATTGCTTGATGATCAACTCTTTCTGAATAACATATAGCCCAGTTATATATCACTTTGGAAGAATAACTAATTTAGTTTGAGATAATCGCACTAAAAAATTATAAGATTAGCTAACTTGACTTTTACAAGAGATGATCAACGAATTAAAAAAAAATATATATCTTTCCTAGCTAAAAAGAATTATGTGAAATTGTGTTTTCAAAGTTATAGAAACATAAATTTTCGCAGCCCATATTTAATGTAATTTATTTGTTTGAAATTCAAAGTTATTTACTTATTTAGGTGTAATATATTTTAATTTAAGAAGCTAAAGTTTTTGGCCTCCAATTAAATTTAAAACATAAATCACTTGGACAAATTGTTAATAATTTATAGCAAAGAAAGTTAAATGCACGCTAATGTTTTGCTCCAGTAATTTTATTTATATTTATTAGAAAATGTTGCATTTAGTTATGTGGAAAAATATATTTTCGCGTTGCCAACATATTGTTAATTTTATGATTTTGTATTTCTTGTTATGTAATATGTATCTACTTTAAAATATGGATATCTTTATTAGAAAATGTTGCATTTAGTTACGTGGAAAAATATATTTACGCGTTGCCAAAAAAGTACATATGTTTTAATTTTATGATTTTGTATTTATTGTTATTTAATATGTATCTACTTTAAAAGATGGATCATCTCTTTGGCAAAAAAAAAACTCTCCAAAGTCGCGTTGCCAACTAGCCTACAAGAGAATGCCTTTTGATAAAAAAAACATTATTTGCATTACCAATTTGCTTAAGAAATCATAAAAAAATACTTAAGTTGCATTCATACATATATTTTATTTTTAAAATTTTAATCTTTTTTATAAATCAACAAGTTGCACTGAGATATTCGTCAGCCTTTTCTGCCTTCCATATAACTATTGCAGCTCTTTCACTCATTGAGACATCTGTAGACCGCAATCGAAAAACAAACAAAAAAATTTTATTTCAATAGTAAACAACAGAAAAGAATCCTCAAGTTTATTTTTGGATTAATCATACTCAAATAAGTCAACATCAGCATAAAAATTTCGAAAAATCTTCAACACCGGTTGGACCCCATTTAAATGAATATTTATTTCATTCTTTTTTCGTTGTTGTCTTTTCTTGCTTTGCTCTACGTTTCATTTATTTTTAGCTTTCGGTGGCCGTCTGTCGTTTTTGTATTTGTCTCATTTGGGGATTTTTGTTGCAAAATTTATGTCTGTTTTTTTTCAATAAACTTTTTTTTTTTACTTTTCAGTTTCAGCGTCATTTCTTTCTCTAATACGTTTTTAAACAATTCAAAAAACATACGGGTTTTTTTCTGCCCCTTTCAATTTAAAAACTAAAGAAATTTTCTTTCAAAATTTATGTGACAATTTCGTTTAGGGAACAGCGATTTATTTTTATTTTCTTCGTATTTTGTACATTTTCATCAAAAAGAAATTTATTTCAAATAATATCTAAGTATGTATTCCTTTTTGAAAAAGAATTTTACGTGAAAAAAAATCCTAACATGACATTAATTGCGTTTGGAAAAATACCGCGACTAAATGGAGTTCAACATAAATTTGTGTGAAAAGTAGTTTTTGGTGCTTTTTATATAAAATTATTAGTTAATTTAATGATATTTAATGAAAGAAAAATCACTGAAATTTATTTGATGTTAATAATTTTTATAGGATCTGTTTAACACAATTCGAATTTTGTTTGTTTGCAAGAAAATTTTTATTTCTTTATGAACTTTGATGACCACTAAATATTTTTGATGTGCTATTATGGGTCCCCTAACTACAAAAACTGTCGAAATTTAAAATTTTATAGTCACATTTTTTTCCCTAAAATTTCGAATTTTTGGAGAGACTGTTCCATTGATTTCATGATAACTTGTGAAGGGGTTATCCAATTTATTTACAAAAAACACCCAAAAACTTGAAATACAATTACCTTTAAGCCGTTCTAACATTTTTGTTTTTATACTCAACTGTTTAGGAATTATTTATGATGAAAAAAATTTTTTTAGGTATAATTGAAAAATTTTTATTTTTCAAAAATTTATAGAAAATGAAAAATGGCAAAAACTTATCAGAGCTATTAATTGATCATTAAGCTATAATAAGATACAAAACAAGACATAAATTTAAAAAATAAAAAAAATAAAAACCCGACTGCGTAAAAAAATATAAAAGAAAACAACTTTAAACCGTCACAGATCCTAAATGGTCGTTCGAAATTAAAAATCATAAGAGAAACCTAAAGATGATTTTCAAATACCTGTCGAATGATACCCATTTTGATATTGTTCGCCCAGTTTTTAGTTTTTGATAAATTTAATTTTTTTTATTGAAAAATTAAATTTTTTTTATTTTTTGAAAATTCATAGAAAATCAAAAATGGGCAAAAAATTAAAATTTTTATTACTGGATCATGAAGCTTCATATAACTCAAATGAATTTTGGTATACCCCACAAAAATCCATCAAGAACAAAGAGAACTTATCATGATTTAGCATGATTTATCATGATTTTAGCAAAAATTGCGAATATTTCCACTACAACAAAGTCAAAAAATTTTTTTTTAAATAACAAGGATCTATCTAACAACGGATTCTGGTGGATGGCACCAAAAAACTATATACGTATATCGGTGTTTTAAGAGTTCACATCTAGAATTCATTTAACGGATAGTTAAAATCCCCCCTCTTGCACATATTTATATCAGTACTAGGTATCAGGGTTGTCAGACTTATTTCGCCACATTGAGGTTAAAAAACGCCAAAAGTCTCCGAAATCTGTTTTATGTAGTTTTCCTTAATATATATTTAGTAACAAATTTGTTTTTCTATAATTTTTTTTAACCCCCGACCAAAGAAAGGAGTGTTATAAGTTTGTATGTAGTGTTTGCCTGTATATCTGTGTGTCTGTACGAGTCCACGTAGAGACCAAACGGCTGGACCGATTTTGTTTTAGTTTTTTTTTCTGTTGGAAAGGTGACTTGATCGAGAGTGTTTTTAGCTATGTTTGAAAATTGAACTTAAGTTAATTTTTTACTACAAGCATCTCTGACACATTTTGGCCATGTTTGGGCACATCTTTACTTGTAGCGCATATGGACCAAAGGAAAATTGAGGCCTATTATTCGAAAATATAAGTCGCATTTTTCAATTGTATTTGTGAGTTTTTTTTACAAAACTTTGAAAATTGAACTTAAGTAAATTTTTGACTACAAGCACCTCTGTGAGATTTCGGCCATTCTCCTGGAATTCATCCTTTACTGAAATTCCAAATTTGAAAATTCAGTAAAATCCAAATTTTTCATTAAAAATCCCATTGTTAGAAATTCGTGGTACAGGGAATCATAAAAGGCCGCAAAATCCATCATATAAATTTTAGCCGCTCAGGTATGTAAATTCTCCTGGAATTGATCCTTTACTGAAATTCCAAATTTGAAAATTCAGTAAAATCCAAATTTTTCATTAAAAATCGCACTGTTAGAAATTTGTGGTACAGGGAATCTTAAAAGACCATAAAGTCCATCATCTCCATAAATATTAGCCGCCCAGGTATGTCCATTCTCCTGGAATTGATCCTTTACTGAAATTTCAAATTTGAAAATTCAGTAAAATCCCAATTTTTCATTAAAAATCCCACTGTTAGAAATTTGTGGTACAGGGAATCTTAAAAGACCATAAAGTACATCATATCCATAAATTTTAGCCGCCCAGGTATGTCCATTCTTCTGGAATTGATCCTTTACTGAAATTTCAAATTTGAAAATTCAGTAAAATCCAAATTTTTCATTAAAAATCCCACTGTTAGAAATTCGTGGTACAGGGAATCATACATTTTAGCCGCCCAGGTGAACAGACGTGGTCATAATTCCATTTGGAATAAGTGTCCTTAGAATTTGCACAGCTAACAGCGCTCTGTTATCGTTTTAACAGAGCTCTGTAAATATATGTGGTTTGTGTCTAGGGTTATAAATTTCGAAATTT